>CM032484.1:518503-1718503 GCA_019059595.1 Marasmia exigua | reverse complement strand
CCCCTGTCCATCGTCTGACCGGTGATCCGTCTGCTCATCTGCCACCTAAGACATTAAAAAAAAACTTATCACTCCAGTCGAATCGGCCCATTTATTCCGAAACGTGGCTCTCCAACGGTATATAATTCTTATCTTTTTTTTCTATTAGATGACTGATGAATATAACGCTTTATTAATAATAATCATTACCAGAATTAATCATTTTAATTCCCCGTCAGAAACAATCTGCAGAGAAAATACTCATACATAAATAAAATTAATATATAACAGACATTTACACATGGGAGCAGAATAATAGGCTCCCCATTGTGATCGATGAATAAAGTGTTTTCCTTTGACGCGCCAATCGATGCCACAATACATCCTGCTTGAGAGATACACTGCGCGACAGGAAAATAGTTCTACTTATACAAAATTATTATTTATTTTTCTTTTCACTAACTTTTTAAAGGCTTATTCATTGACGTTCAATAAACCTTTGTTACCTAAAACGGTGTTACATAGTAGTTTTGACGTTTGAAACAAAAAATCTTCATACATACTTATCTAAAAAAGAATGATAACTGCTTTTTACACCGTTTTAGATAACCAAGGTTTAACAAAAATTTATGAATAAAACCCTAACTCTTTAACTTATTTACGAAAATTCCATACATAAGCAGTTAGTGAATAGGTAAAGAATAATTTGTTGACGTTCGTTTTTATTCTCTGGTACAAGGTTATGCTACTTTGAAATCAGGTCAGTTGTTCATAATAATACTTTAAATACTCATTGAATCGCAACAGTTTAATAAAAAAATATGTTTATTAGAAATGCACGAAGAACATACGAAACATTCAAAATTTCTACATGTAGCTTTATAACCATTTTCGAAGCGGTTGACATTAAGTGTCAACCGCTTTGAAAATGGTTACAAATGTTAGAGGATTCAGCGGGTGGGGCTAAAACAAGCCGCGTGGGCTGTTGCAATTCAAAGGTTTTAAATAAGTGTCTAGTGGTTTTTAGTGTACAAATTTGCTTGGACCTAATAGTCTTAAAACCCGCGGTTGCTTTTAGAGTGATATCCGCTGAATCCGTAGGTCGATAAAACGTAAAAACACCGGCGTTTTATTGAGTGACTGTGACTTTGACTGATTTCGACTGTTGACTACCTACTTAATAAGGAGCACTTACCAAATTCGTCGACATACCAAGGTCTTCGGTAGCTTAGTTAGAGAAGCAGTTGCCCGGTTAGCATTATTTATTTAAGATAATTTATTTATTTGCATTATAAAACCTATACTATAACAGATTCATAAGACATATAGTCACAGCTACTTATAACATAAAACACGAACGAGTTATTTGCTAGCAAGTGTACGCAGAGCTATTGTAGCCATCTCAATCATATCGTTCGCGATACACGATACATTAACTCAGCATCGTGCGTTACGGGACACGCTACAGATGCGGTTATCGTAGTAGCGTTGTATACAACTACATTTTTGTTCTTTGTGATTGTGGTGGCACATTGGCAGACGGATTATTTACCTGATGATAAGCGATGGCTTGTCGTGTGGTCCCCGGCAGAGTAGAATAGGCCACCCTCACTATTACCGAGGTGTCGTAAAAGACGACTAAGGTAAAGCTGCTGGCATGATCATCAGCACCCAGAGAAGGAAAACTCTGCATTTATATCAAAACCCTCGCCAACCCGTCTCCCAAGCGTGGTGAGTATGGCAATTACCCCTCAAGTGATTGAGGGAGGCCCGTGCCCCAGCAGTGGGGACTTAAATGGGCTGATGATGATGATGATGATGATGAAGCGATGGCTGCTGCTCGTGGACACTCGGAAAACCAGAAGACTCCCAATGGACAAAACCAGTAATAATTTTCCGAAATGAAAGATACTGTTGCTAGATTAGTAAACTAATTAAAGAAATAAAAAAAGTCTGAATTTTTAAGCCGATATTTATGGATAAAAAAAAAAATAAATCCTCATGTGACGTCATCACTCGGTATGATAAATTATTAACGCTTTTGCTTAAGTAGATTTAAAAAAAAGGTCATCCAAAAAACCAAACGTCAAACAATGACAGTGACAGTACAGTCCGATCACGGTTATTTGGCACGTGGTTAAAGTCGGAACTAATGCTGTTTTGACATTTTTGCACAGAGAAATCGTTTAAAGCCCCTCTGTCATTGTTACTAAAGTGCCTCACTGTAAGTTACTTAATCGCCTAAACTTTTTTAATTGTTCTTATAGCACTGCCATCACAATACTTTGAGCCTCAGGTCTCAACGGGACTACGTCACTTCCAGCATATTAATTAATATTTAAAAGAAATAAATAAAAAAAATATGGGTCATTTTTTTTCCTTCTTATTTTTTCATTCAAAATGCGTATCAAAATAGTATTTTTTGGCATATTGTCCATTCTGCTGTCAACTTTTATAATATTATTATTTATTTAATTATAATATATTAACCTAATTATGATTTTCCCTTGTTCCACTGTTTTTTCCTTGTCTCTTCTTCCCTTTTTTATGTGGTCTGCTCTCTGGTCATTTATACCTATCTATAAGAAATATTTTTATTGAATTTTTGTTATAAATTATCTATGTATATATTATTGGGTATGTATGTATTGTTTATTATTATTTATGGAATAATATTAATATATAAAATAATTTACATTTCTGCCATTCTCAATTTCATTTGTTAAATTACTTTGCACTGCCTTCCTTTATTACGAATACGATATTTCTTTCCTCTACCCAAAGGTTGTCTGGAAGAAATCGCTACAAGCGATAAGACCGCCTTATTGTACTGTCTGTTGCTGTTGTATCATGCTTGTATTTTATTTCTGTGCAATAAAGAATATCTATCTATCTATCTATCTATGATTACTAAACTCTCCGTAGCTCGTAGCTCGGTTAGCTCTCCTACGAGTAACATTTCTTGCTACGAAAATGACGTACGTAGCTTCTACGAGGCGTGCTACGGCTGGGTAATGTGCTACGAGCGGATGGGGAATCAGAACCAAACTCAAATAATTATTGAATTTGCATAGGCTTGTACAGTCAACTCAAAAAATATGTAAACACTTTAGGACCTTGTCACAATACTTACCTATAAGAAAGAAGAGGTCTACTTTCTTATATTATATATTGTGACAACGTCCTAAAGTGTATACATATTTTTGGAGTTGACTGTACATCGAATCTAAATTTGAAGCCATCAGTACCCTTACCATGAGTTTGGAAAACTGTTCTCGCTATCGGAAACTATCGCTTTGTCCCTTTCATTGTGGTGCATGTGAAAGAGACAGAACAATAGATTTAGATAGCGAGGATAGTATTTCAAACTCATGGTAATGTCTCAGACCAACTAAGACCTCTCTATCAAGAGTGTACGATAGTATAGTGTGCTGTGCTGTTATGCTCCGTGAGTGAGGGTACCGGAGCCCTAATCCGGGGGAAGGGGGGTTTAAAAGTTGGCAGCGCACTTGTGACTCCACTCTTGTCGCGGGTGTCTATGGGCAGCGGCAATCGCTTACCATCAGGCGATCCGTCCGCTCGTCTGCCACCTTTAAAAAAGTGTAGTGTTCTTATCCACTGAGGCATCATGTTCCAAGGAACATGAACACGCCTTCCATACGGGAGGTCGTAGGTTCGATTCCGATCATGTATCTCCAGATTTTTCATAATTTATGTGTATATTTCTCTCATTAGCTCAGTGGTGATGGAAAACATCCTGAAAAAACCTGCACGTTTCAGATAGTTCCTGAAACGTGTTCTCATGATCCAGTTGGTTTGATTCCCCAGTTAAAGGTTTGTGAAGGTCAGACGGCAGTCATCATCATCATCATCATCAGCCCATTTAAGTCCCCACTGCTGGGGCACGGACCTCCCACAATCACATGAGGGGTAATTGCCATACTCACCACGCTTGGCAGACGGGTTGGCGAGGGTATTGATATAAATGCATAGTTTTCCTTCTCTGGGTGCTGATGATCATGCCAGCAGCTTTACCTTAGTCGCCTTTTACGACACCTCGGTAAGAGTGAGGGTGACCTATTCTACTCTGCCGGGGACCACAAGGCGGCAGACATCAGGTAATCGCACCAGGCAGACGGCAGTCCCTTTATTGTAACTACCAGACCCCGGGCTCCGAAGCGAAAGCTTTGGTCGCAACCGGGAATGCCACGCTGTTTTCAAGGCCCCTGCTTTATTTCCACAACACGCGCTCCGAAGTTCCCCACCAGTGCCCTGGTTAAATTGTGTAATGAATTATTTAACCCTGTTTCCACACTTATGGTTTAGTGTTGCTATTTAAGGCAATTTTCGTTACAATAAAGTATCAGTCTATATACTTTATTGTATATAGGCTGATACTTTATTGTAAAGAAACGTTACAATGACTTGAGTAATATTGAAAAAAAAGAAACTGTTGAAGTTGAGAAACTTTTGAAAGCCACGCTTCGGAATGATGGGCCGGCTCGACCGAAGTGATAAAAGCTACACTGTGCTGTGTTTTACTGCGTAAATGAGGATATCTGAGGCCCAATCCGAAAGAGGGGGAAGAAGGGGGAAAGAGGGGTTTAAAGGTTGGCATGGGCGGGTGTCCATGGGTGGCCACAATCGCTTACCATCAGGTGATCCGTTTGCTCGTCTGCCACCTATCATATAAAATAACAATTTAATCTTAGACGCACAAAGAGTGATTCTTAGTGGATGACAACGTATGCTAGACCTGGCAGAAATGTAATGTAAAGTGGACTCCTTTTTTTTCCGCACTTAGACTCTCATTTGGTCCATTATGCGTGCTGGGTCCTGGCTATTCTAGCCAGCCCAACTCCGCCCAGAAGCACAGAAGCTTCCTGGGAGCTTCACAGGCTTCGCGGAGTGACCCCGCCGATCCGAGGATTTCTTCGCGTTGTCTGGTCACCGCATCGCATTCCAGAACCACGTGTGTGACTGATTCTTCGGCGCTGAAGCATCCCCTGCATGGAGGACTGTCGGTAGCGCCTAGATTGTAAAGGTGTTTATTTAGGGGACAGTGGTGATTGTCCCCATCATTATTCTGAGGTTTTTCCTACTGAGTGGCAGAAATGTATCTTTCTAAAGATTGGATCTTTTGAATCTGGAACAGTGAAAAGAGTCGTTTCAGTGATACGCTTCATTTGGGATTCCAAACTGATCCAAACTTTAGAAACATGAGGTACATTTCTGCCAGGTCCGACACCAGCTCCAGTCTCCACTGGTGGTCGACTTGGCTGTAATATATCTTTCTAAGTCCCAAGTCATCATCGTCATCTTCAGCCTATTTAAGTTCCCACTGCTGGGGAACGGGCCTCACCCATCACATTAGGGGTTAATTGCCATACTCACCACGCTTGCAGACGTGTTGGCGAGTTTACATATAAATTCATAGTTTTCCTTCTCTGGGTGCTGATGATCCATGCCAGCAGCTTTACCTTAGTCGCCTTTACGGACACCCTCGGTAAGAGTGAGGGTACTGCCGGGGACCACAAGGCTGCAGAACATCAGGTATCACCAGGCAGACGGCAGTCCCTTTAGTTTTTTTTTTGTAACTACCAGACCCCAGGCTCCGAAGCGAAAGCTTTAGTCGCAACCGGAAGCCACGCTTGTTTTTCAAGGCCCCTGCTTTATTTTCCACAACACGCCTTCCGAAGTTCCCCCACCAGTGCCTTGGTTAAATTGTGTAATGACTATTTAAACCCTGTTTCCCACTTATGGTGTTTAAGTGTTTGCTATTAGGGCTTTTTTCCGTTACAATAAAGTATCAGTCTATATACTTTATGTATATAGGCTGATAGTTTATTGTAACGAAACGTTACAATGACTTGAGTTATATTGAAAAAAAAAAAGAAACTGTTGAAGTTGAAAAACTTTTGAAAGCCACGCTTCGGAATGATGGGCCGGCTCGACCGAAGTGATACCACGGCCTCACAGAAAAGCTGCACTATGCTGTGTTTCGCTGCGTGAGTGAGTATATCGGAGGCCCAATCCGAAAGAGGGGGAAGAAGGCGGAAAGAGTGGCATGGGTGTCCATGGGTGGCCACAATCGCTTACCATCAGGTGATCCGTTTGCTCGTCTGCCACCTATCATATAAAATAACAATTTAATCTTAGACGCACAAAGAGTGATTCTTAGTGGATGACAACGTATGCTAGACCTGGCAGAAATGTAATGTAATGTAAAGTGGACTCCTTTTTTTCCGCACTTAGACTCTCATTTGGTCCATTATGCGTGCTGGGTCCTGGCTATTCTAGCCAGCCCGACTCCGCCCAGAAGCATAGAAGCTTCCTGGGAGCTCTCAGGCTTCGCGGAGTGACCTCGCCGATCCGAGGATTTCTTCGCGTTGTCTGGTCACCGCATCGCATTCCAGGACCACGTGTGTGAGCAGGACCACTGATTCCTCGGCGCTGAAGCATCCCCTGCATAGAGGGCCGTCGGTAGAGCCTAGGATGTAAAGGTGTTTATTTAGGGGACAGTGACCCGTGATTGTCCCCATCATTATTCTGAGGTTTTTCCTACTGAGTGGCAGAAATGTATCTTTCTAAAGATTGGATCTTTTGAATCTGGAACAGTGAAAAGAGTCGTTTCAGTGATACGCTTCATTTGGGATTCAAATGATCCAAACTTTAGAAACATAGGTACATTTCTGCCAGGTCGACACCAGCTCCAGTCTCCACTGGTGTCGACTTGGCTGTAATATATCTTTCTAAAGTCACAAGTCATCATCGTCATCTTCAGCCTATTTAAGTTCCCACTGCTGGGGAACGGGCCTCCCTCAATCACATGAGGGGTAATTGCCATACTCACCACGCTTGGCAGACGTGTTGGCGAGGGTTTACATATAAATGCAGAGTTTTCCTTCTCTGGGTGCTGATGATCATGCCAGCAGCTTTACCTTAGTCGCCTTTTACGTCACAAGTGCGCTTATACAAAAGTACATGTCAGTCCTATAGGACAATACATTAGTTTACACTTAGTATTAAATAACATTAAATAAATAATATAAATGAGACAAATGGCTTCTCAGCTTCTTGTTTTGATGCAGTCTATTGCAAACTATAGCAGAAACCTTGCACGTTCTGACGTTGGGCCGACCAAGATCTGGTGGAACATGCCAATATCAGAGAAGTTCAATCCTGTTTTTCCTACCAGATCCTGTCTATTTTTCTGGTACTGAGAACATTCTATCAATAAATGGGTTTTCAAGATGGTATCGTAGTTAGAAGAGTAGAGACCCTGACAGCCATCTACATCAAATCGTTGGTCTGTCGAGTCACTTTAAAAGTAGTTAAAGAGTTTCAACAAGGCAGTTCTAACGTTATAAAAGTCCTTTCTGAGCATAAGACAATAGAATAATAGTTCCTTTCATGGGAGTTAAAAAAGCATCGACGTATTAAGCGGCTTTTAAACTAGCTCAACGGATAATTTAAATAGAAAAGTGGCAGCGAGTTGTCAAAGACTCGCGTTTGCAATGTTTCAGAAAATGAGACCGAAGGCGAAGGGTTGACAAGCGAAGACTGTACTCGTATTTCTTTACTTTGAAAGTTTTAAAGACATTTTTACGTAGTGAATATTTGCAGCGATACAACGCCCTGTTGCTCTAGTAGTTTAAGGTGACGTAGGGCACACTTATACTATTCATGAAATAACCATGCACAAATGTTGGGTGCAACGCGTTGAAAAACGGACCCAACATTTGTGCATGGTTATTTAATAAATAGTAGAAGTATTTGCCGAGAGGTTGTGACCCTGATATTGTTTAAAATAGATCCGGTTTCATCATCATCATCATCAGCCCATTTAAGTCCCCACTGCTGGGGCACGGGCTTCCCTCAATCACATGAGGGGTAATTGCCATACTTACCACGCTTGGCAGACGGGTTGGCGAGGGTTTTGAAATGCAGAGTTTTCCTTCTCTGGGTGCTAATGATCATGCCAGCAGCTTTACCTTAGTCGCCTTTTACGACACCTCGGTAAGAGTGAGGGTGGCCTATTCTACTCTGCCGGGGACCACACGGCTTGATCCAGTTTAGTAGCTGAAAATTAAAATCGATTGGCGTCGCTAGTGTGCCCTACCCGTCGTACCGGGCCGTGATCTCTGGTTTCCTGTGTTGATTCACGGGTCGATCAAAATGTATGTTTCAGATGCTCAGTAGACGAGATCAAAAGCTCCCCCATCAGCTCCATTCTCGGGTTTATCCTGGAACTGGAGCAACACGAGGTGCTCTAATAGGTTACGGGGCTGCCACAATAGATCATCTACTGGTCGCAGTGGCTATGAGATGCAGGGCTCACCCCATTTCTAACAAATAATAATGTTTCAGATTTTCCGAACATCGCTCGGGTTTGTGATCACCAATCCGCATTAGGCAAGAGTGTTGTTTAAGCCTAATCCCATCATAGTAGCGATAACTTGATTTCTATGATGAAGGCCTTTGCCCTGCAGTGGGATAGTATATTATAGACTAATATAGTTTAAATGCGATTTAGTCTCGATACCGGTCTAGCTCATATCGCTATAAAAAGTTACATTGCGACATTTTGCAGCGATATGAACTACTCCCTGCAGCTGAATTCTTACATCGAACCACACGCAAGCGATTGTCATTCCATTCTCATCATCTCGATGGATGTCGGTCGAATACTGTGCGTTTTTCGCGAAACTTTCTACCACGTACCCTCAGTTTTGTGGAACAGTTTACTTATGGGAGTATTTCCCAACGGCTACGACTTAGGGACCTTCAAGAGAAGAGTGTACTTACTCCTTTTTAAAAAGGCCGGCAACGCATTAGCGATCTCTATGATTTCGCGGATGTTAATGGGCGGCGATGATTGCTTTCCATCAGCGACAAACGAGCAAGCGAGTCATCGCTTGCTCGTTTGTCGCCTCTAGCATAAAAAAAAATGAACGCGCGTTTGGGTGTACAAACGCGATTCGGTTGGATACAGTCGCAAATAACATCTACCTGCTCATCTAACGATGCTGTCTTGTGGTTGTAATTACTAACTAATCTAGTGTAATCGTGTAACAACTGTGATACAGCTTTGAAGCAGCATCCATACTGTCGCAACGAGGATCTACCTGTAAATAAAAACAACGATACAATCGCGCGATAGTAAATCAAATGCGTGTTTGTATTGCTGCCAATAATTACAATGCAACATTTTGTTTAAATTTCGTCACTTAAGTAACAACATCACTCAAGTCGAAAATTGGTTTTGACATTTTAATGTCATTCAATGTATTTTTTTAATTATGGCTGCTACTATGTTGCCCATGGCGAACACTTATATAACTCTGCCAATGTCGAGCGATTAAAGAGACACGTTTTAATGAGAAATTGACCGGTGTACGGATATTTTACTCATTCTGATTTTTATTTTTTAATTGAGGGTACCACCTAAAACAAAATAGTAAAACGTACACAAAGAAACAAACACATATACAGCTCAACATTATGAGGGAGATTCGGTTATCAATAATAATAAATAACATCATAAAATAAAATTAATAATATAATAAAAATAATCATACGATCACAAAATCTCAATATCACATTCTAATTCTTTCTATTTTATATATCCATGAATATAACAATGGACTAGAGTATCTAATATAAATATTCAGCAGTCCTCCTCTCCTCTGATTTGCTGTGCCCGACAGGGTCCATATTGTTCCTTAAATATCATTTATAAGATGTACCACCGTAATGTATCACATATGGAAAAGCAATAAAGAATGGAATTGAATTGAATTGAATCATTCAATGTATGTAGCTAGTCATTGCGCGTCAAACCATTGACCAATGGTGAATGACAAGATATAAGGTTTCCGCCAATCAGAAGCCGTAATTCGGAAAGTAGGGCGGTTGACCTAACATTACCGCATAATTTTTATGCGTCTCCAGTAAAGTATTTAAAAATGAGTTACGCGGTGTTAGCTAAGAGACGATCTGCGAAATTTTATCCAAGGTTAGTTGGGGATTCGGCGGGTAGGGCTAAAAGAAGCCGCGTGGGCTGATGCAATTCAAAGGTTTTAAATTAGTGTGTAGTGGTTTTTAGTGTGTAAGTTTGGTGTTTATTTGTGCAGTGAAGTGCCGCAAAGTGATCCTAGTAATAAGAATCGTTGGATTGTATCGTTTTTAACACTGCTATTGTGTGTCGAGTGCGTTGTCTCGTGACAACTTGCTTGAACCTAATAGAGTCTTAAAACCTGCGATTGCTTTTAGAGTGATATCCGCTGAACCCGTAGGTCGATAAAACGCAAAACACCGGCGTTTTATTGGGTGACTGTGACTTTGACTGACTTCGACTGTTGACTACCTACTTGTTCTCAATAAGTTACTTGACATTGGCGAATTATCTTCGGTTGTCCCGCTTAATAATGCCTAAACTCTAAAACATGACAATGGCAGGAGTAATTCTCAGTCGAGAAGTTGATTGCCACAAATAAAATAAGAAGAGAAGAAGGTTAGTTGGCAACCCTGACTGGGGAGGACTTAACGAAACCCTCGGGATGAGATAATTGCAACGCTGACAGTTTGTCACGATATTTATATCTTTATGAGTAATAAACATCAAAGTTTTATGAAAAGTAGATGACTACAGTTTATGCAATTCAAGAATTTGAATGGTCACTAGTGCATGTACGGTCAGCATTAAAAGTAGCTTAACACTTTAGTACTATTTCAAAGTAACTGTTCTGCCTATAATAGGCAGTTTCCAAGGGGTTCGTAAAAATGTTACTTCGACATGGTACTTAAGTTTTAAGGTGACACACTAGCGACGTCAATCGATTTGGATTATTAGCTACTAAACCGGATCTATTTTAAACAATTTCGGGGTTACAACCTCTCGGCAAACACGCATACTATTTATTGAATAACCAAATTTTTGGCCCGACCCAGGGATCGAACTTGGGACCTTTTGCGCAGCCGTCGCTTTAAAGTGCGACATACAGCGTCCCCGAGGCAGCCTAATCATTATCATAGTAGCGATGACTTGAATTTCTATGATGGAGACCTTTGCCGGCAGTGGGACAGTTCAATGGCTGATACTTATAAGTAAGTGGATGGAACCTTCTTTTCAGCGCATGTGAAGTGCAAAGAAGCATCTCGTGGGGAAATATTTTAGTACCAACGGGTATGATGCCATGCCGTGGAGTTTATTTGTCAAGCTATCCTTTTGCTTATCATCAGATTAAGGTGATGTGATATAGATAGATAGATAACGTTCTTACCATGGGAGAGCCACGCTTCGGCATGAATGGGATAGCTCGACTGGACTGATACCAGGGCCTCACAGAAAACCGGCGTGAAGCAACACTGTGTTGTGTTTCGTTGCCTGAGTGAGGGTACCGGAGGTCCAACCCCGGGTTCAAATGTCAGCGTCATATCCTGACTTAAAAGAATTTGTGACAAAAGGAATCTTATTACGATAGTAATAAGGAATGTACAAGTCGCCGGTCGAGACTTACCCCTTTTCCTAACTTTAGGTGTCCTTCTTGTCCTAGGTGGAAGACCAATGCAGCAAAGCGATGAACGTAATGCAATAATGCGTAAATTATTCATTATAGAATCAACTTCCCACAGCGGTATTTCCGAACCGGTACGATATTAAATTCTTTAAGAAACGTACCTTCCTAAAAGGCCGGCAACGCATCTTCGCTCATTCTGGTGTGATTGATGTCCATTGGCGGCGGTGATCACTTACCATCAGGTGACTCGCTAGCTTGTTTGGCTCCCTTTGTCATAAAAAGATACGCTTTTTATGTGATAGGCGGCAGACGAGCTTACGCATCACATTCTTGGGGTGTCTATCAACACCAGTGGAGTCCAGTACGTTTCCAGCGCTCCTTGCGAAAAGAGTTCTTCTTTCACGGTAGACCACGGCATGACTGTGCTCCGTCATTGTTGTTGACTGGTAGCAGCGATTACCATTTACCATCAGATTGGCCGCAAGCTCATCTAATCAATGAAAAAAAGTGCGCCGCTAACCTTCAAACCCCTCTTCTCCTTGATTGGGCTTCCAGTACCCTCACTCCCTCGGTCAAATACATCAGGCCGTTTTATATATATTATCGCTCCGGTCGAGCCGGCCTGCCTAGATAGGTACCTACCATCCATATTGACTGTAGGAGAGCTACAATTGGCACCGATGGGCCGGCTTGACCGGAGTGATACCAAGGGCTCACAGAAAACTGTGCTGTATTTCGTTGCGTGAGTGAGGGTACCGGAGGCCAGATCCGGGGGAAATAGGGATTTAAACAAATAATTTGTACTGTATTGCAAAATCATTAGGTTTAAAGGTTGTGACTCCACTGGTGTCGCGGGTATCTCTGGGCGGCGGCAATCGCTTAACATCAGGTGATCCGTCTGCTCGTCTGCCACATATCACATAAAAAGATATTGGGTAAGTCACGTGAAGTACTGATTGATCACATCATGTCGCGCCGCGTCGCTATGTATCGCATCCCGACGCTCACGTTAGACCGGTAAGATGGGTTTTTATAAGTATAAATCCTAGGCGACTTGATAGATGGTCTGCAAAACCTAGGACCTCAATCACACGTCTCAGTCTAGATTTAGATAGACAGTCATGCTGACGGCATCGGACGTACATTGAACAATCATTTATCTGGGTTATTTTCGAACCATTAAATTGAGACTTTGCTCTTCCCCGAAGTTTTCCCCCATTTTATTCCCTACGTACTATCCATAGTCCACTATTGACAGTCCATCGATACACCATCGATGGAACAACGATAGTAAAAGTGAGATCAATAGTATCGATACTTTCGATAGTAAAATAAAATGAATACAATTGATAGCTACTACTATCGATTGTATAATGCCCAATAGTATCGGACATTAAACAATCGATAGTATTGATAGTGTTGGCATTATCAATAGAATTGATCAAATTAATTTTATTGTAGATAGTGCGCTTCTCACGCCACTTCCTTCCGCGCGTAGTAAAACTATGGAATCATCTACCAACTATGGTGTTTCCGAACAGAAACGACTTGGTGATCTTCAAGGAAAGAGCTTATTCCTCCCTTAAGAGCCGGCAACGCATCTGTGATGCCCCGTGTGTCGCAGATGTCCTTGGGCGGCGGTAATTCACTTACCATTAGGTGAGGTGGTGATATTTAATTCTTTAAGAAACGTACCTTCCTAAAAGGCCGGCAACGCATCTTCGCTCATTCTGGTGTGGTTGATGTCCATTGGCGGCGGTGATCACTTACCATCAGGTGACTCGCTAGCTTGTTTGGCTCCCTTTGTCATAAAAAGATACGCTTTTTATGTGATAGGCGGCAGACGAGCTTACGCATCACATTCTTGGGGTGTCTATCAACACCAGTGGAGTCCAGTACGTTTCCAGCGCTCCTTGCGAAAAGAGTTCTTCTTTCACGGTAGACCACGGCATGACTGTGCTCCGTCATTGTTGTTGACTGGTAGCAGCGATTACCATTTACCATCAGATTGGCCGCAAGCTCATCTAATCAATGAAAAAAAGTGCGCCGCTAACCTTCAAACCCCTCTTCTCCTTGATTGGGCTTCCAGTACCCTCACTCCCTCGGTCAAATACATCAGGCCGGTTTTATATATTATCGCTCCGGTCGAGCCGGCCTACCTAGATAGGTACCTACCATCCATATTGACTGTAGGACGGCTAAGAGCCGGCAACGCATCTGTGATGCCCCGTGTGTCGCAGATGTCCATGGGCGGCGGTAATTCACTTACCATTAGGTGAGCTTTCTGCTCGTTTGTCTGTCATAATGTAAAAAAAAAGATACCAACGTTAGTTTAGACCCATATGAATACTATCGATAGTCTGAATGATTTTCGAGGTCAACTAGATATTTGATATAGGGAATCTATCGATAGTTCCGCAACACTATTACGTATGGTCTAGTTACACAGTGTCTTATTTTCTGAACTGCTGTCGGATAAACACAAATATGAATATCACTCTAGCTTAGGATCGACCGTAGTGGCGCTCTCATGAGGCCAAGAATCGACTCGATATATCACACCTAGACATTTTTTTAATGCTAGAGGCGACAAATGACCTTTAACTTGTGGACCAGCCGTACCGTAAGTGTCCACGTTTTAACTCGCATTGGAGGATTTGCCCATAGTTGCTCAACAGGCTATGGAACGAGCAATGCTCGGCGTCTCTCTCCGAGATCGAATCCGAAATGAGGTGATCCGGCAGAGAACCAAAGTCATCGACATTGCTCACCGGATTAGCAAGCTTAAGTGGCAGTGGGCTGGCCATATTAGCCGCAGAACCGACAACCGATGGGGTAAACGAGTTATAGAGTGGAGACCGCGTCTTGGCAAACGTAATGTAGGGCGCCCTCTGGCTAGGTGGGGGGACGATCTGCGTAGGATGGCTGGCAAGAGCTGGATGCGAGAAGCCATGGATAGAGCACAGTGGCGAACAATCGGAGAGGCCTACGTCCAGCAGTGGACTGCGATAGGCTGATGATGATGATGATGATGCGACAAATGAGCAAGTGAAACACTTGATGGAAAGTAATTAACGCCAGCCATGAACATCAGCGAAATCAGAGAGATCGTTAATGTGCAGCCGGGCTTTTGAAAAAAGAGTACTCTCTTCTCTTGAAGGTCCCTAATTACTAGTCGTCAGGAAATACTCCTGCAAGCAAACCGTTCCACAAAACTGGTGGTAGAAAGTTCTGCGAAAAACGTACAGTATTTGACCATCCATCGAGATGATGTGGATGGAATGACAATTGCTTGCGTGTTGTGTAAGAATTCAGCTGCAGGGAGTAGATCAAACAGTTCCTCAGAGCACTCCCCGTAGAATGCTGAGGGAAGCTATATCGCGCCGCAGTGCTAGAGGATCAAGTCGACTAGAGAGAGAGTCCAGTCACCGACAATTTGTGCAGCCCCACATTGAAGCATAATCACACAATTTCTTGTACAGAGTTCGGACGAAAGCATGGCCACTAACAAATGCATCCTCCTGGTTGCGTCCAAAGCTGGTACTTTGGAGCCCAGGGTAACGCTTACCATGATTCAGGGTTTGGTTAATTACAATGAAGCGACTGCCGTCTTACATTTGCAACCCTTTAAATCATGGTTACACATTTCATCGTCAGCCCAATTAAGTCCCCACTGCTGGGGCACGGGCCTCCCTCAATCCCATGAGGGGTAATTGCCATACTCGCCACGCTTGGCAGACGGGTTGGCGAGGGTTTTGATATAAATGCAGAGTTTTCCTTCTCTGGGTGCTGATGATCATGCCAGCAGCATTACCTTAGTCGCCTTTTACGACACCTCGGTAAGAGTGAGGGTGGCCTATTCTACTCTGCCGGGGACCACACGGCGTATACATTACGCGACCAAATTTCAGTTGCCTACTATCCGAAACGTGCAGGTTTTCTCACGATGTGGTTTTCTCATGATGTCCAAACTAGTGGTAGATATACGCATATAGATTTGAAAATCTAAAGGCCGGATTTTAACCAGGACTCCTCGCATGGCAGGCACATTTTTATACATTAAGCTATCATTGCTCTTACCAAATGCAATATTGGCTCAAATTGATAAGATCATTTTAAGTAGGTAGGTAGTTTTTTGTTTTTTTTTTGCTGAAACATTTAAAAGGTTATGTAAAAACCTGTCACCTCTTGCAAAAACCCATTAACAAATTCACATCCAAACTAAACATATAAAATATGCGAATGTCAGGTCTGTAGTTAAAGGGGCAAGCATATGGCGCAGGCCGTTAGGGGTCGTTTACACGGCCGTAAGGCGAGTCTCGTCTTAAATTGCCAGTCGCCACATGTGAGAGAGTTTTCCACAGAGTCGTGAATAAGGAAATGATAAATGGATGAGAAATGTCTTTTACAATTTTTAAGAGGCTGGCGAACAACTTATTTCCGAAACAAACTTAATGCCAAAAGAATTTGCAAATTGAAAATGTCTCGACATTTTATTGCTGTTACTCGGATTGAGAAAGTATTTACTTATGTCTCGGTTAACACCTGCTCTTAAAAAAACTCACTTAAAAATATATGCGATTACATTTCGTAAATTTTTTGACGTTAACGACCTATCTTCTGCCTATTTGTTTTATATTTAAAACTCTATTATCCATTATGAAAATTTAACAGACACAGCTTGTATTGTCTAGTTACACAATGTCTTAAAGAAAATCAAAATATAATCAAGTTACATTCATCATCATCATCGGCCCATTTATGTCCCCACTGCTGGGGCACGGGCCTCCCTCAATCACATGAGGGGTATTTGCCATACTCACCACGCTTGGCAGACGGGTTGGCGAGGGTTTTGATATAAATGCAGAGTTTTCCTTCTCTGGGTGCTGATGATCATGCCTTTTAGCAGCTTTACCTTAGTCGCCTTTTACGACACCTCGGTAAGAGTGAGGGTGGCCTATTCTACTCTGCTGCGGACCACACGGCCAAGTTACATTCATATTTTTTGGTATTTGCAATATTATTATAAATTTCAAACAGCTGTCTACTACTATTACTGTTGCTGTTTCTATTCGCACGTAAGGGTCACGGGTGGCGCGACAGAGATAGCGAGATGTCCGAGGAACGGCGAAGCTCGCCGCGAAATGAATTTGAACAGCTTCGCCGCATTCTTATTGCGATTCTGACCGATCAAGCTGTTAAAAACTTGAGTCCGCGCCACTAAAGAATATTTTAGATTCTGTGTCTATGGACATAAAGCTCTTTGAATGTTGATTGTGACTGAAGTGCGCTTTTCACGGAACTCCTTTGGTGGTGCGGACCCTGGGGTTGGAATTCCCCTAGATTATATTTGACAGCTTAGAATGTGCCGATTAAGGAGGCTTAAAGTCACCCACAGAGTAATGGAGAGGGCTATGCTCGGAGTCTCCTTGCGTGATCGTATCAGAAATAATGAGATCCGCAGGAGAACTAAGGTCACAGACATAGCCCAAAGGATTGCATGCCTCAAGTGGCGACGGGTAGGGCACATAGCGAGGAGAACAAACGGCCGTTGGGGCGGAAAGGTTCTCGAGTGGAGGCCACGTACAGGAAGTCGCAGCCGTGGCAGGCCCCCCATAAGGTGGACCAACGATCTGGTGTAGGTCGGGGATCCATTAGATGCGGGCGGCACAGGACCGATCTGTGTGGAGATCTTTGGGGGAGTCCTATGTCCAGCAGTGGACGTCTATTGGCTGAAATGATGATGATAGTGAAATTTGACAGATTTGTATATTTCAACGTGTAGCACGTTGTACAGAGCGACCAAGATCAGAAGGCACTTCAGTGAAATTGACAGGGGCGTTGTAAAATATTTTTTCCATGCGAAGTCAAAACAGCATTAATTTCGACTTTTGCCACGTGGCGAATAACCGTGATCAGGCCATAACTACACGTTGAAGTATCCTTCTGACCTTCATGTCAATCACATTTGGTTTTTTTATGTGATAGGTGTTAGACGAGCGGACGGATCTCTTGATGATAACGCAAGTACGCCGCAACCTTTAAAGCAGATGTAGCTTTAAAAAGCAATCATGCAGATGGTTCGGTGTTGTTTCGGTAGATGTCACTATGAATTTTAGATTGCGCTGGTAAAGCGTGTTTCCGAAACACTGACCTCAAGACGCCTGCCCACATAATCAATTTTAATAAAGTACGGGAAATAAATCAGATGTCAAGAAGATATTGGGATTGTTGTTAAATAGCAATTAAAAGGATTTCTGATATTTTATTTAAACGTCTCCCTGACTAATTTTCAAAGGTGGCCGTTCTACATAGCCGTTGAGTATTGGTCGGTTTCCTCTAGGTGGCGCTAGCACTGGCTAGTCGACTGATGCCTCTATCTCAGTATAAATAAGTTACTCTATGACCTCAGATACGCTTACCACCTCCAATTAGTTTTTATCTCGTGGCCCTCATTTATTTAATTACGGGCAGCGTCCCTCCACAAACAAGGCGGCCATTTGCACCTCCCAGAGTATAGTGACGTAGCACGAACAAAACATAGGAAAAAGCACGGTATTATACATAAGTCAAAAGAATCTAGAAATATTTATAACCAGTGGCCCGTTCTCACTTCGTTTCGGGACCTTCGTTCCACTTTATACCTATATATGGCGCTGAGTTCCGATTACATCGCGAAGGCGTTTCGTGTTTTCGGATTACCTATAAGCGTTGCCGCTGTTTGTATGATTTCATGATCATCATCATCATTATCATCATTATTTCAGCCAATAGAAGTCCACTGCTGGACAAAGACGTTCCCCAATGTTCTCCATACAGATCGGTCCTGTGCCGCCCGCATCCAATGCATTCCCGCGATCTTCCCCAGATCGTCGGTCCACCTTGTAGGAGGCCTGCCACGGCTGCGACTTTCTGTACGTGACCTCCAATCTACCTATGATTAATTAACCTATGATAGATCTAATCTATGATTTACCGTTTATAAATCGAATAGATATTTGTAAAAAAATCATACAAACCATTCAAGGCTTTTTTAGACATTAGGTTTGGTCCGCGCATGCATCTCTGGATTTTCCAAATCTATGTGGTATTTAGACCAACAAATGGTATTTCAAGAGAAGGGACTTTTCTTTCCTTTAAAGCCGGAAACGTAACTTTGATACCACTTGGAGCCCAATTCTCGGGCTCGTGACATTTATTTTCATACGACATATATCGCTAAATCATAGTTTTTTTGTATGGTTTTCAGGTGATATCCGCCATGTTTTCAAAATATCACTAGCACGAGAATTGGGCTCCAGTGGTGCAGATGTCGGTGCAGCGGTGCGGTGATCATCACATACCATAATGTGGTTGAAAGAAAACTAGTCTGTCGGTGAGGGAAAACATCGTGAGGAACCCGCACGAGTCGCTCAAACTGGACGAACCAAATTGTTGAGAATTTATTTTGAAAATCTGAATGCGTAGCCGTGATCTAGTGATCGGAGTTGGTCTCTTAGATCAGCACCGATTATTGCTGAGCGGCTACCTGTTTGGCACATGCAAGGGATAGTGCTGTCCTGCTTTTCATTTGCATTTCAATGAATGAATGGGCCGGCTCAACCGGAGTGATATCACGGCTTCACAGAAAACCGGCGTGAATCAGCACTATGCTGTGTTTCGTTGCGTGAGTGAGGGTACCAGAGGCCCAGTCCGGGGAAAAGGGCATTTAAAGTTTCGCAGTGCACTTGTGACTCCACTTGTGACTCCAATTGTGACTCCACTTGTGACTCCACTTGTGACTCCACTTGTGACTCCACTTGTGACTCCAATTGTGACTCCACTTGTGACTCCACTTGTGACTCCACTTGTGACTCCACTTGTGACTCCACTTGTGACTTCACTTGTGACTCCACTTGTGACTCCACTAGCGTCTCCACTTGCGTCTCCACTTGTGACTCCACTTGTGACTCCACTTGTGACTCCACTTGTGACTCCACTTGCGTCTCCACTTGTGACTTCACTTGTGACTCCACTTGTGACTCCACTTGTGACTCCACTTGTGACTCCACTTGTGACTCCACTTGCGTCTCCACTTGCGTCTCCACTTGTGACTCCACTTGTGACTCCACTTGTGACTCCACTTGTGACTCCACTTGCGTCTCCACTTGTGACTTCACTTGTGACTCCACTTGTGACTCCACTTGTGACTCCACTTGCGTCTCCAGTTGTGACTCCACTTGTGACTCCACTTGTGACTCCACTTGTGACTCCACTTGTGTAAAAAAAAGTCTAGGTTATGTTTCTAATTAAGTTTCCTTGTTTTGTACTCGTATTGTACCAAATAAAGTTATCACTTATTCATCTAGTTACTTTTTATAAAATAGGTGACAGACGAGCAGATCGATTACCTGATGGTAAGCGATTGGCGCCGCTCATGGACACCCGTGACACCAGTGGCGTGGTGGAGTGGCACAATTAGATGTAATGAGTTCATATCACTTCCAAATTCATCAGCCAATCCATGATTCATGACATCCTCAAATTAATGTGATATATTCCACAATTAAGTGCATCCATTTCACAGGCCGTGAGTTTCCGGCGACCCATAGCTTTATACACCCCTATAAAGCTATGGGTTAACATCAACAGCGATGGGCGGGGAGCAAAGAGAGGAAACATGACACGTCACTATTGCATCCACGAGGCGCAAATGACCAGCCCTGGTTTGTTTGGGAGAATCAAAGTGATTAAATAAATTGCTGACGAAACGATTACTATAGCTAAAGTTTATCTTCCTATACTATATAAGAGCTACTGCGAGCGATAGCATTCATATGGCTTCTATACGAGGGGTTGTGGTCGAGTCCGAGCATGCACCTCCTCTGGGTTTTTAAAATCTATGTGCATCATATTTCTACCATCCACACTTTTTGGTACCCCGCTACGAACTGACAAAGTAAGGCAGGCAGCTCGACGTCTTTATTTCAGTAGCACGCTTTGATAGCGCGATGTAATTGTGAATAGTGACATCTACCGAAACAAAGCCGAACCGCCAGCTTAATTGCTTTCTACAAAACAATTTACTCCAAACAGCAGTTCACAAGTTGGATATAAAATCCGAGCGTAGGTTATGAGATGAGTGAGCAATATTTACTGATATCTCCAGAGACAGTTCATAAGCACTAAATAGGACGAGTCACGGACGCCGCGACTTTGCAGCGGAAATTAGACGTTTGACTGCGAGTCAGGGGGACATACGGAGGGACAGGACGGACAGCGAAGAAATGAGGAAATAGGCTTACTGTATCATGTAGGTCACTTAGTCTTATAGTAAGAATCTTTTTATGTCATTTAGTTCAAAGAAATAAAAATGTTTCATTCAAGTGTGCGTGTCTGTGTCCGGCTCTGCCCGCGCGGGTTGTGCGGCGGTTCGCCGGCGGGGCACTTTTTGACGTCATCGGCCCTCCCGAACTCTGGTGCGCCACCCCCTGTTTTCCCCACTTGTTTTCTCACAGCCAGTGGGATGCGGAAATGACCGGCAGCCCACGCTTTTCCGCCTATCGACCGACTGCTCAATCCAGCGTATCCCCGCAAATAGACCCCACGTCAATTTGCGGGGCTTCTTTTTGGACGCCTGTGGGATCATCTCCTCTCCGTGCTCTGCAGCCAGCAGTACGGGTCTGCGAGGGAGTTCTGCGGGGAACCTCTTGGAAACGCCCGCGTCGTAATTCAGCGGCGTAGGCGCTCTTCGGGCCGTACTGGTGAGCCTCGCTAATCAGCAGGACGCGGTGCCAGGGTTCGTCTGCTGAGCCCGTATCCTGCCCCGTAGCCTGGATAAGCCGGGAAAAGTTGGGGTGGTTTAGTGGGTATGCCTCTGGTCGGTCTCTGATTAGCAAAGACCCTACCCAGAGAAGAATCCTATACTACCCGCCTGTCTCCCAGCGGACGGGTGTGCATAAGGTGGCGCCGTCCACTTGCGACGACGACTGCCTATTGCACCACATCGGGCAGGCGGCATTTCCACCTCGTCAACAAAAAAAAGGAATACATTTCTCGTGTTTTTTAACCATTAAATTAGAATAGTAGTGGGTGTGTATATATGAGTTAGTGCATAGTAGCCTAGTGTCCTATATTGAGTGTGTATGTATGTACTTATTTGCAAAAAAAGAGTCACTTTCAAAATTTTCTTCAAAACACAAATTCAGATAAATTTCTGCACATTACATACCTTAGAAATATGGTCTATCTCATATAATCAAAATAAAAATGTATCACAGTATGTTATTATTTGTATCAATAATATCCTTCAACCGATTACGGCTTTTTTTATTGCTTATAATAGGCAGACGAGCTTGCCGCCCATCTGATCTGCTACGGCGGCCAATCTCAACGATCAGCCACGTATGCAGGATATATTATAGTGCTCAAGTGTGTGCGCAAACACTAGTGCACTCTCTATTCCCTTACACTTGGATTCCGATGGGAAACCAGCGTGACACGACCGGAGAGGGATTGGGCGCAGGACCAACAGCTTAACGTGCTTTCCGAGGCACGGGGGTACAAGACCGCCAACTTCCAGACTCCGGGCTGACACTAAGATTTTTTAACTAAAACTTAGGTACAATATTTTGGGCTGACCCAGGGATTGAACCCGGGACCTCTTGCGCAGCCGTCGCTTTAAAGTGCGACCCACTAACCACTGCGCCACCGAGGCAGTCAAAATTGCATCAATATCAAATAGTCAAAAGCTTTTTATCCTTAACAACACTGTGTACAAATCGTTACAAGAAAATTGCATGTGAAACAGCAAGAAATTATTTATTTAATCAAATTCCGAATGTTTTTGAGAAAATTGGAGCAAACCCACTTAGGCGAGATTTCAGCTTGGTTTTATGAATACAAGCTAGAATCTTGTTCCAAACCACTATAAACCCATAAGGGGCCGTCCATTAATCACGTGATCTTTTTTAGCATTTTTAAGCCCCCCCCCTCCCCCTTGGTCATACGTAGTGAGGTTTAGGACTAAACTCCCCCCCCCCATTCGCAACATCATGTATATTTTCAGTACCTATAAAGAATTTTTAAAATTTTAAAATATAGGTATTTAAGTACAGGTATAAACAATAATTTTATTTTATTCTGAAATTAAGTCGATGATAAAAATGTCTAGACTAGGTTGCAAGATCTTTTTGATTGTCATAAAAATAATAATAAACGAAGAGTGTAATCATACGAAAAACGTTTGACGAAAAAATAAATACACGTGATATCTTACTACACCCCCCCTCCCCCTTGTGTTATTTTCGTGATTTTTATCAACCCCCTCCCCCCCCTTTCTAGCCTCACGTGATTAATGGACAACCCCTAAGTAGGGATGTGGAAAAATACCGATTTACTCGTTAATAGTGAATTCATTATTTTTCTTCTTTTAGCTTCTACATACTGTATTTTAGAGTTGAGAAGAACCGTTCGATAGACATTGGCGTTGCAAGGGATTTTTCCTAGGGGAGGCTATGACCACTAATGGCTCATAATTCGTTACGAAGAGATTCCAGCGGCTTATCATTGCTATGATCGAAATCCCTGTGTTACCCCCAGCTCATCAGTTGTTACGAAGGCAACCCTGGCAGGCCATCTTTCGCTTCAAAGGTGTCCCCTAGTGGTTCATCATTTGCTACGAAGGAATCCGCGACGACTCATCATTTGCCGGCGGCACATCATTTGCTAAGGTTGTCCCCCAGCGGCTCATACATTGCTACGAACAATATGTGGACATACGTCGCTATACTTCAATCTTTGTATTACCATGTTAAATAGAAAATAAAAAAAAAACATTTTCATTTTTACATTGCTTCGTAAAATTAACACAGCGGATTACGGAACCCTCCCCCAGCAACCTGTAATACAGCATCATCATATCAACATGTCATGGACTGCGTCGTTGGCGCAGTGGGTAGTGCGTCGCACTTTAAAGCGACGGCTGAGCTTGGGGTTCGGGGTTCGATCCCTGGGTCGGGCCAAAATTTGTACCTGAGTTTTTCTGTTAAGAAATTCTTAGTAAGCCTGGAGTCTGAAAGTTGGCGGTCTTGTATCCCGTGCCTCAGAAAACACGTTAGGACGTTGCTCCTGCGCCCGATCCCTATTCGGTCATGTCACACTTGTGTTCCATTGGATTATGAGGGCAAGAGAATAGAGGGTGCTGTTTTTTGTATCTGCGCATACACTTGAGCACTATAATATATCCTGCGTAAGTGGCTGATCGTTGAGATTAGCCGCCTCAACCGAAATCGGTTCGAGGATATTATTTTATTTTATCAACATGTCATTCCCGGTTGCGTCCAAAGCCATCGTCGTGGAGCCCGGGGTAGCTTAGTCTAAGATCCAGGATGTGGTGAGTCTGGTATCACAACAAAGTGACTGGTACAGCGCTATTTACTGTCGATGGTATTGATACTATTGACAAGCAGCAATACTATCGATAGACTATCGATAGTGAAATATCGATAAGCAACACTATTCGGGCGCAGGACCAACGGCTTAACGTGCTTTCCGAGGTACGAGTAGGAGTCTGGATATTGGAAGTCTTGTAGCCCGACTTCCAATTTCCAGACTCCTACTTGACACTAAGAATTTCTTACCGAAAAAACTTAGGTACAAATTTTTGGCCCGACCCGGGGATTGAACCCGGGACTTCTTACAGAGACGTCGCTTTAAAGTGCGACCCACTACCCACCATCGAGACAGTTATAATTGTAGAGCCATAATAAAAAATAAGTCTTAGCTTTAACCCTTGAGAGTACTACGATACAATATGATAAAAATGTTCATGAAATCGACACAACTCGTTTCCTATCTACATTAGTTACGATGGTCTGTATCTAGATGGCGTGATTATGCAAATCTCGTTATTAATCCCATTTATCTCCTCTCGTTATCTTTAGCTCTTCACGATCATCGTTATTCCTTTCAGGCTCTTAAATATTCGCTGAGTTTAGTCTGGGGGAAGTGGCTAGACGGAATTTTGCGTTTTGTTTATACATGTATTTATATATTTGTACAAATAATTAATATACAGGGGACAAAACGCGGTTATTTTTATTTGTAAGTACATACTCAGCCGTGTGGTCCCCGGCAGAGTAGAATAGGCCACCCTCACTCTTACCGAGGTGTCGTAAAAGGCGACTAAGGTAAAGCTGCTGGCATGATCATCAGCACCCAGAGAAGGAAAACTCTGCATTTACATCAAAACCCTCGCCAACCCGTCTGCCAAGCGTGGTGAGTATGGCAATTACCCCTCACGTGACTGAGGGAGGCCCGTGCCCCAGCAGTGGGGACTTAAATGGGCTGATGATGATGACATACTCAGAGTAGCATCTATTCACACGCTTGACCTTTCGACCGCGTTACAACGGTCGTGGTCACAAGAGGACTGGTCGAAACGTCAAGCTGTGAGTAGCTATGCTATATTTGTAAACAGTTAGCTTATCCTCAATAAGTTACTTGACATTGGCAAGATATCTTTGGGCAGATAATATAGAAAAAAAAAAAATTTTCCATCGCGTTCAGCCGCGATATAGGAATTTCAGTAACACGTAATCACCTCGCCATTCTAATGAAGCTACATTTCACAGACCATAAGTAGGGTGCATAGGGCGGTTCGCTATCCCGCCGTCAGTTTTCCCAGCGTCGTGTTGGCGGGCGGTAGTCTCCGCGCCAGTCGGTTCGAGCCTTCAGTGCTTTCGGTACAAGTTGTCACAAGTATATAACAAAGTTTGAACACGGTGTTTTGTGTTGAAAAAATAACTATTGGTTGGTTTTGGCGGTTTTTGACCGGTAAGTCGAGTTTGAAAAGTTTGGTTTTAAAACTTTTTGCGGACCTTTTTTTGCAGACTTTTTTTTGCGGACTTTTTTTTTTATTTGTGATTCGAATTTCATAAACCTTTTTATTGTATTTTTGTATACTTTGACAAATACGGTTGCTAGTATTAGGAAAAACACACTTAAATTTTTGATGTTAATTCGAAGAAAAGTTTTATTTTATACTAGATTTGATCATTAATAGATTTGACCTGAAAGGGAGAAAAGCGATGATATTTAAAAATCGTAAGCCAAATAATGTATTTATTTTATTGAATTTAAATATATTAACTTTTACTTTAACTAGTTCCAATTACATAATTTTGACAAATTTTATTTACCTATTTGTTCTTCTATATTTGTTATCTACTTTGAACATTTAGCTAAATAATTAGCAAAACTAACACTTTGGTTTTCTGCTCACTAATTAAAAATCTTTTCTGAACAAAAAAATTGTGTTAATTGTGCCAATTTGGAAAAAAAAAATGCGCAAACGTTTTTTTTTTTGCAAATATAGAAGTGCATATGTGTTAAGTGGTGAATTCAAAAAGATAATTTTTGGTGTCATTTTGGTGGGCTTTTTAAGAAACAACCATTGTTGTTTGATATGTCAATTTTGATTTTTAATACTATTCAAACCAGTTTTTTTTCCCAAAAATTATTTATTTTATTTTTGCAACCGATAAAAAAGGATCTACATATGTCGTTAACTGCGACCTTCGTCTTTGCGAGATGATCATTGCTAAAATGCAGTTACCTTAAATAAAACGCGCGTATTTATTTATTTATTTATTTCTTAATGGAAAACAAACAGCATTTAAATACAATAATGATTGAGGTACTTTAGAACAAATATGCCTTAAACAGTTTTCACGAATAAAACAGTATTACAATAATAATATCCTCCAACCGATTTCGGCTAAGGCGGCCAATCTTCAACGATCAGCCACTTACGCAGGATATATTATAGTGCTCAAGTGTGTGCGCAAACACAAGTACGACAGGAGATGGGGCGCAGGACCAACGGGTTTAACCTGCTTTCCAAGGCACGTCGGTACAGACCGCCAACTTCCAGACTTCGGGCTGATCAGAATCTTACAGAATTTGTTAACAGAAAAACTCAGGTACAAATTTTTGGCCCCATTCTGGGATCAAACCCGGGACTCTAAGCGCAGCCGTCGCTTTAAAGTGCGACGCATTACACGTTGCGCCAACGAGACAGTCAACAGCCCGTTTATAAATGTCTATGTAATAATAGGTGAGTGGAACATCCCTTATTTCTCTGAATGTGGCTTCGGAACTTCACGGCATCATCATCATCATCATCATCTTAGCGTTTTGTCCCGGTTGCGTCCCAATCAGTCTCTTCGGAGCCAGGGGATCGCTTTCCTACTTCGACTCCTCCACTTCGCGCGGTCTTGTGCATCCGTAGTGGCCAGTTTATTAGCACGCATGTCATCCCTTACGATGTCAAGCCACACCTGTTTAGGTCTACCCCTTCTGCCGGCGGTGGTGTCATGGCCAGACATTTGTTTCCCACGTAGCTGTCCGGTTTTCGCAGGACATGACCGTACCAACGTAGGTGACTCTCCAGCAGTGGCACTTCACTATGCATTATAAATTATTAGCTGCAGACTAGGGTCCTTCAAGAGAAGCCAACTCCTTCCTAAAAGGTCGCCAATGCATCACCGTATCCTCCGCCTCTAACCTTCACAGAAGTCAATACAAAATATCTTTTATATGTGAAAACATAGGTTACAAAGTTAATGTAAGTAGGTCCGCTATGCTCTGCTTTTCCGCATACAAAACAAGTAAAATTAAGGCAAGCAAATAAAATGTTCAAATATTAAAAATTAATCTCTAACGGCCGCACTCAGAAGCGATCTTTAGTATCGGTAGTCTTTATGCGTATCAAAATAAGTGTCAATATTTTTTCTTAAGTAGCCAACTACGTTAATCATCGACTCTGAGTGTGGCAGTAAATACAATAATAAAATCTAATAACATGTCAAATCAAGTATGTACTAATTCGAAATTAAAGTTTAATGTATTGTAAATGATGGTTGGCAGTCTTCAACTGTGCGTTTCTCAAGAAACTTTTTGCCTCATACGACAAAATTATGGTATGAAATATAGCCTACGATATTTCTGGACAGGTACGACCTTCAAACCATGAAGAAAAGAGCGTATTCGTTTTTTTTAAAGGTCTGCAGCGCACTTGTGGCTCCTCTTGTGTTGCAGATGTCCATGGGCGGTGGTAATCGCTTGCCATCAGGTGATCCGTCTGCTCGTCTGCCCCTCATCCCATAAAAATAATTCTGTAACAGTTACAATGTTTTAAAATTGATTATGTATGTCTGTTCTATTATATCTTTGTTTTGTATATGTAATTTTCTTTTTACTTGTTTTTATTGCATGTCAATCTTAAGTATTATTATTTTCAATGCAAAGGCGTCACCCAAGGTCCAGCCTAAAACCAGCGCTGCAGCTGCTGTATGTGGCAGTTGCAGCATATGCTGAGCCTTGTTGGCCGCAACTCTTTGTCTCTGCACCTTGTTTTCTCTGTTTTGTTGTGTAATGTGTTGTGGTCAATAAATTCTTATATTATTAACCGACTTCAAAAAAGGAGGAGGTTCTCAATTCGACCCGTATGTTTTTTTTTTTGTATGTATGTTTCTCGATATCTCCCCCAATTATGAATGGATTTAAATGGTTCTTTTTTTGTTTGATAGGCCATCATTCAGAGGTGGTCCCATAAATTTTTTATCAAAATTGACTCAGTGGTTTTTGAACAAAACAACAATAACCAAAAAATACAGAGATTACGTCGTTGTTTGGAGATGAAATTCGGTATATATATGAAGTATGCGGTCTGGAAAATGTAATGGTCGAAAAGTGGTGGGAGACCAGGATGTAATGGTGGAAAAGTGGTGGGAGACCAGGTCAAATTCAACAACCTACAGAATTTATAACAGATTGAGTGGCAGCTTCCGAACAAATATTACTCAAAATCCTTCGCAGATTCATGTCGTAAAGAATATTTTGGAGATCAGGTTATGGTGAACAGTCCGACTAAACGGTAACACATAGAAAGGTGGTCCTAAATAAATATTATTTAAAATCTTGGGCAAATGCTAAGTGGTCATTTTCTTTTTCAAAATGGCCTCCATAATTAACATCACTCTCAACGACTTGAAAATCAGTATACAATTTGAACTGCATGATCATAACTAAGAATTAGGTCCCAAAGTCGCAAAAGTGGTGGAAAACCAGCTCATGATCAATGGGTCACCAAAATGGTAACAGACTGGGTGGAGGCTCGCGACTGTCATTTTGTTCCAGAAAGCTACCGACGGAATTTTCCGTTTCCTAATATTATTTTGACAGCGAGAACATGTTACGATATTGCCCCGAGAAACCAATTCTTCGGGTAATAATGCACTGTACATTGCAGTATGCAAATTACAACGTTGTGGTGGATATAACGCTTTATTACAAATGGCACATGGAACGTTTGCAAAAATAATAATAATAATTCTCACATCATCTCATAGGTTGACCTGATTCCGTACTAAGTAGCTTAAGCACTTGTGTTACAGATATCAGACAACAGAGGAACACAAATATATATGCCGTGGTGCTCTCCGCCGTGTATGATTTCGCGGCGGAGAAAAGGGCAAAAGGGGAGTCCTTTTGTCCCGTCGAGCGGGAGGCCGTACGGAAGGAGGCCCGACAGGTCCTCCTGAGGCGATGGTCGGAGCACCTCGTCCTCACACGTTACGGCCGCAGAACCCTCGACGCGCTCGCCCCGGTCATGGACCGGTGGCTTGAGCGTGCCCACGGTGTCGTCTCCTTCCGGATGGCGCAGGTAATGACCGGGCACGGCTGCTTCGGTTATTACCAGCATAAGATCCATCGGGAGGAGACACCTTCGTGCCACGCGTGCGGTGATGCGGTGGACACGGCGCAACATACCCTAGCGGTATGTGCGCCGTGGGCACCGCAACGTGATGCATTGGTGGCGAAGGTCGGCCAGGACCTCTCACTGGCTAGTATAGCGAGAGCTATACTAGTGAGTGACGAGGCCTGGAAAGGCTTTCGCTGCCTTTTGCGAGCACGTGATGGCAGCGAAGGAGGCGGCGGAGCGCGAGCGAGAGTCGGATCCTCTCGCCCCCGCGCTTCGCAAGGCACGTAGAGGGAGGAGACGACGCGAATACTTGCGTCTCCTTCCCCTGCGAGGAGCAGGTCCGCTGGTGCGTGGGGCTGTAACCCCGCCACCGGCATTGCACGGACCTCCTCCTACGCCTGGTGGGGACGGCACAGCTCTCCCGGCTGTCCCCACTCCCTCCCCCGACCCCGGGGGAGGAAGCGCCGTGCCCGCCGTGTAGGCGGGCTTCCGTCCGGGAGAGGTCGTGGTGCCGGTTTCGTACCTCACCCCACGACCTCTCCCACTATGGACGATGAGGGAGAACCCCAGGAGTTTTAGTCGGTATACCCCCGCCTTCTGCGGGGGGGAGTCCGACATAACCCATCCGTTTACAGGCGGATGCGTAACGCATTTCTCCTGGGTCACCAAAAAAAAAAAAAAGGAACACAAATATATACTTAAATACATATATTACACCCAGATACCGAACAAACACAAGTGTTCATCGCACGAATGTTTGTCCAGGGTGGGGATCGAACTAACGACCTTTGGCGTAAGAGGCAGGGTCACTACCAATTGCGCCATCCGGTCAGTAAAAATATTTATAGCCTCCTCAAATCATTAATACAATATGCGTTCCTGCGGTTGCGAGCGGTTTGTCACATAGCATCTAATCGAGTCACTCTGGATTCGGCAGATTCATTTGATAAACGATCGCGTTGCAAATTAAGACGATAAGAACGTTGCTCCTCGGTCTCGTTTGATAAACGAGCGCAAATCAAACCAAGTCGATGAGAACGTTGCTCTTCGGTCTCTTTTGATAAACGCTCATGAATCAAACCAAGTCGATGAGAACGTTGCTCTTCCAACCAAGTCGATGAGAACGTTGTTCACGTATTAAACCGAGTCGTCAAGCTCGAATTTCTGAAGTTTCATAACTTCTTGACAAATTTGTATATGTCCTCATCAAAGAAAGTCTCTGAGCCCGCTGCTCCTCACTCTCATTCGCAATGGTCACAGAATTTCTTTCTCTATTCTTTTGTAAGCGATCTTGCCTCTCGGCGTCACTCTCCTCTAAACGACCCTGCCTCATTTGGGCAGCGCGTTTAGTAGGTCTACCCATACTAAAAATCACTAACTTTCCACTAAAAAGTGAAAAATAAAATTAATTTTTGAAAAAAAATAAAAACCGCCTTCAAGACTACACTAACAATATATACAATTGAACTAAAAAGTATAAAATAATATTTTAATTACAAGCCAAAGAAAACTAAAGGAAAATCAACGAAATTATTGATACTTATGCATACTATTTACATTTTAAAATCAGTTATTTTTGGAGTCGGTGCCAGCCAAAACAAAAACAATATATTAATGACACAAAAAGAAATAACATAAATAATTGAAAAACAACCGATAATTGAAAAGAAGACAATAAAATAAAATAATATAAATAAATAACACAAAAAAGAAACATAAACTAAGGAGAAACAACTGACAATTGAAAAGAAGCGCATAAAAATTTTAAAGCATTAAGACTGCGCGCGATTAATACTTTGTTGTAAACACAGTAATATAATTATTGTTCTGGAACGGGACTGCCTGTCCTCCGTGGCTGGCACCGACTCCAAAAATAACTGATTTTAAAATGTAAATAGTATGCATAAGTATCAATAATTTCGTTGATTTTCCTTTAGTTTTCTTTGGCTTGTAATTAAAATATTATTTTATACTTTTTAGTTCATTTAGTGTAGTCTTGAAGGCGGTTTTTATTTTTTTTCAAAAATTAATTTTTCAATGTGCTGTAAATATACTTTAAAAAATCAAAGGGCGGTAGTGATGATAGTGCCCGGAAATCGGGCGATTATTCATAGCTTTAACATTTTCGGCCCTAAAGTTAATTAGAACATGACCACGGTAGATATACTGTGACATGACTTTCTTAATCAAAATTTTAATCGACGCTATATTTCAATCAAATACCTATCAATATCAAAATCAAAAATATCTTTATTCAATTTAAGTCAATACAGTACAGTATATTTATAAATGTCGAATATTATTTAATCTACCGCTAATTCGGAATGTCAATTTCTACCGAGAAGAATCAGCAAAATGCTCAGTAGTTACTCTTTTCAAATAATATGGTAATTACAATTTTCATTCTTATTACTGTTTTATGTGATAGGTGGCAGACAGCAGATAGATCACCTGATGGTAAGCAATTGCCGCCGCCCATGGTGCAATCCGAAATCCAGAGGTGCATGCTCGGATTCGAACCCGGTCCACCCGTACGAAAGGCTCGTTCTGAACCTCTGAGCAACCATCGCTCGTTTACTCATAACAATTGAATTATTATACCTACCTGAGAGCAATTCTGCATGCGGAATTCAAAAAGGCGTCTCTTTCTGTAATGCTAAAAAAAATACGTTATAATCTATTTATTTATTTATTGAATTGCATACATGTTACAATTGCAGTCTTAAAACTAATGCATTACATGAAACTTTTTATGACTAGCAAGTTATAGGTCGGTAACATGCACCCTGTAAGGGTGTAGCAAGGCACTACTTATTTTAACTATAAGTATGTATGAATCAAACTATTTTATAACTAAAATTAGCTTATAGTGGCCCGCCTTCGCCTCGTTTCGGGACATTACACATGACAAAAACATTCCAATTTACATCAATAGATGACGCTAGGTGTCGATTACATCTCGCAAGCGTTTCGTGTTTTTGGATTACCGCGTTGCCGCTGTTTGAAAGATTTACCTCTTTATTATAAATTGTATAGATGAGCCAGATTTTCCGATCCTTGCCATTAGCTAATTAATCCCGTTTCTCAAAAACTCAACCATTTTGGCAGTTTCACTTTCAATAAAAGGTTCTTTAGGTACGGATAAACAGGGCTGCAGGCGGAAACGGGACACTCGCCGTTGTATGAATATTTCAGCTCGCTTGAATGGGACAGAACGCCTGTTCTGTGCCGGGCAATGAATTTTTAAATATGCATTGACGGCGGCCAAGATTCTTGGCCCAAACCCGCTAATCCGCTATCAGACAGTAGAAACCTATTGAAAATTGAATAAAAACGATTTATTCAATGCTTTAAATCAGTTAATGTAATTCCCAAATGCGTCCGTAGCTATCGCTTCGGAGCCCGGGTTACACTTGGACTTCTTCTTCTTTATCCATTTTCAACCTCTAGGGTGTAGACCTCCTTCAGTTTATGCCATTTTTGTCGATCTAGGGCGGTTTCTATCCACTTTTCATGTCGTCACACTAACGCATTTGGGGTCTTCCTCTTGGGCGTTTCTCGCAATACGGTCTCCACTCTACCAATGCCTTGCATCACGAGCCACCGCGCTTGGACTATGATCCTGGGTTCTGGAAGTCTGGTAATTACAATAAAGCGACTGCTAAATATCCACAATTTTGAAAATCTAAAAATTGGTGGAAAGGTGGCTTATAATCACGGCTGGACTAGTCCACCGGTTCAAAGTCGCTCAAAGAGCTATGGAAAGGGCTATGCTCGGAGTATCTCTGAAGGACCGCATCAGAAATGATGTAATCCGACAGAGAACCAGAGTCACCGACATAGCCCACCGAATTAGCAAACTGAAGTGGCAGTGGGCTGGTTATATTAGCCGCAGAACTGACAGCCGTTGGAGCCGTAAAGTCCTTTAGTGTAGACCGCGACTCGGCAAGCGTAGTGTAGGACGCCCTGCGACAAGATGGGATGATGACATTCGAAGGCTGGCTGGTGTGGGCTGGATGAGAGTGGCCGAAAATCGGGAGCAGTGGCGTGCATTAGGGGAGACCTATGTCCAGCAGTGGACGAGTGTGGGTTGCTGATGATGATGATGGCTTATAATCAGGAGACGAACGTAGTTTTTATCGCGAACAATGTCAGGTTCATGTGGGCTGACGAAAACGAATAATATGCGAGTAACGCCGCGGGTGAACGCTTGATATTACTAATGTACAGATACTTTTATATTAAGCCTTTGAACTGAGCATTTTTGTATAAAAAGTAGACTCACGAGTAATTATAAATAAATAAATGTTTCACAACATCACATACATTTATCTGACTCCGAGAGAGGTAGCTCAAGCACCTGTGCTACGGATATCAGAACCAACAGTGGAATTACAAAATATATATACAAATGATGCTTTCCTTTTTTCTAAATACATACTTAAGTATGTATGTATGTAATACATAGAAAACACCAGACCAATACGAACAGACATGTTCATGCACACAAATGTTTGTACTGTGCGGGGATCGAACCTGCAACTCTTGCACCAGCGGCAGCGTTCACTACCACTGATCCACAGGCATAAGAAAGTTCAATGAATCTCCAATCACAACAATGGGCCTATGAAGCTGAGCTATAAGATGCTCGGTCTCGCGCCTGAGCCATTAATCAGGTACAGCCGGCGATGACGGCGAGGGATGGCAGTCATAAACTTCGAAGGATGACGGTGACGGTGTATTTTTTATGTGATAGAAAGCAGAAGGGCAGATGGATCACCTGATGGTAAGCGATTTCTGCCATCCAAGGACACCTTTAACCGTTGAGCGATAGTGTAGCTCAATAGACAATAACGCAGATTAAGAAGTTCCATCCGGAAGGCGTTTGTTCGAATTCGAGAATTCACTTCAGGATTTTTCAAATCTATGTGCGTATTTCTAGCATCGCCTGGGCAGCGAGGGAAAACATCGTGACAAAACCTGCACGTTTCGGATAGCTTCTGAAACGTGTAACCATGATTTAGTTGGTCTGGTTCCCCTGTTAAAGGGCTACGAAGGTCAGACGGCAGTCGCAAATCCTGAAGTGTTGCCACACGGGTGTATTGTATAGCGAACCAACAACGCGCAGCGAACACCCTGCGGCTGCGCAGTGTTCACGTTGTGGCCGCCACAAAAAAGCAATGGCGTTCAGACTTATCTTCGCAACGAGTGTGGGAACTCCCTTAGCGTGCAAATCCATAGCTGTCGCTTTGGTGCTCAGGTCCAAAGAGATAACATTGGACGCAAACAGCAACTACACGCTAAGATGAGGAAGGACTTTCGTAATATTAGTGGGGTCAATACGCTTGCAAATTTTTCTATTCCATTTATATTGCGTGCCAGGGTACGCATACAAGATCAGATCGCGCGTACAGATCTGGGCGTGGTTCGGCGTGGGACATAGACATTACACGGAATGTCTATGTCCCACGCCGTGCGGAAGAGACACGATACAAAACTGCCTAGCGCGTATTTGTGCTTCGATATTAAATTCAATTAGACACTTTTGATAGGATGAGGTCAATAAGCAGATTTCCAGTAGGAATTCATACATTTTTAAGTGATTCGCAATTCCTGTAAATGTTAGGTATGGTATGAATTTTTCATGTGGGTGGCAATTTATAGAAAAGTGGTTTTAGTTTTATTACATTAACTATAATACTTCGTAGTTAATATGTATTTTATCTATGTATAGAGAGTAAAGCAAAACAATATAATACATATTTTACTTGTTTACTCTTTATCTCAATTTTCTTATGGGTAAAATAAAATTAAAAATGGCAGGTAAATGTCATGATGATGGTTGGTTTATCAAATATGATAGGGAATAGCGTCATCTGATGTTGCTTTTAGAAACCACCCAAAATGGACAATAAGACAAAAAAAATGCATTTTTATACGCTTTTTGAATAAAGAAAGTGAGAAAAGATGACCCATATTTTTAGTTATCATTAATTATGTAAGATTTATTGAAATAATTATTTTTTTAATTATTAATTTATTTGCCGGAAGTGACGTAGTCCTGAGGTCCCACGTATTGTGATGTCGGTGCTATACGTCCAATAAAACAAAATAGGTGACTTTAAGTTACCTACTGTCATTGTCATCATTGTGTCTTGTAATTTTATAATCAGAGATTTAATTTTTTTTGCTTTAATCAACGTGAGCAAAAGCGTTATTAATTTGTCATGCCGAGTGATGACGTCACAGGAGGATTTCTACATTTTATTTTTTTTCTCCATTAATATCTGTTTAAAAATTCTGAATTTATTTTTCTTAAATTACTATGAGTCTAATCTAGAAATGGTATTTTTCATTTCGGAAAATGTGTTTTTGTCGTATTGTCCATTACTTACTGGAAAACTGCCTAAAAAAATGAAATAACAAAAATATTAACGACTATACGTCACCTACACTAAAATCTAGAAATTTATTCACATCTCCATCATATCGAAGTAGTCTCAAAAACTAGAAAAACCTTGTCCCATCACCTACACGCACACTGATTTATTGACACTTTTTCTTGAACTAACTTTATGTATTATTCGCCCACTTGACATTGGCAGAAATCTTTCAATTTCCTTTAATATCTCATAAAATACTCTTTTGTAAATTTTTTTTTAAGTATATATTCTTTACCAATACTTTAGGAAATAGGTAATTGACTTTAGAATATAGTTACTTAAGAATACTTTTGGGCCTAGTATTGTCAAGTTCTTCTAATTTTAATATATTATGCAAATACCTAAATAGTTTGAATCCAAAAACAATTGAAGAACTAACTTTCGGGGTTGTACAGAAATATTTTCTTGTTTTGCCTTGTCTTAAAAACTGCATTTTAAGCAAGATAGTCCACGCTTGCCACGAGATTCCACGAGAACCACGCTTCGGCATGATTGGGCCGCATCGACCGGAGTGATACCAGGTCCTCGCAAAAACAGGCGGGAAACAGCGTCTCTGCTGTATTTTGCTGCGTGAGTGAAGGATAATAGAGGCCCAATCCGGGGGAAAGGGGCATAAAGGTTTGCAGCGCACTTGTGACTCCACTGGTGCGGTGTCCATGGGCGGCGGCAAACGCATACTATCAGGTGACCAGTCTGTTTGTTTGCCACCTATCTCATAAAAACGATACTTGCTTTTTATGCCTTGAACATCACAATGTGTACGTACAATAGATGTGTTTATGATTGGTATTGTAAAATAACAAGGTCGGAGAATGTGATATTTTTTCAATAAAATGGAGAAATAACGGTAAAAAAGGACCATGTATAAAATTTCATCCTAAAAACTTATGCTTTTTTTACCCGATTACGGCAAAGCAAAAAGGAAGGGTTATGATTTTAGCAGCCCATGTATGTAAGAATGTTTGTATGTTCCAAGATTTTGCCTAAGCTACCTAGCTGATATTGATGAATGATATATCAATCGATTCCTTATTACTGTCCGGTGACCAAAGCTTAATTTTTTTTTGTAATAAGCCTTAAAAATAGACTGGCAAGTCAATTTGGACTTTTGGAATCATTTCATTTGTATGCCGCAAAGGTACGACATGTTGAAACCTTTTATGTATGTAACAACCTTTTGTACACATGTTTGAACAAATAGAAAGAAAGAAGAAAGAAAGAAAGAAAAATTTATTATTTTGGACATCACAACACTACATACGAGTACAACATTAGTTACAAAAGAACAAACAAACAAAAAGAAAAACAAAATAGATACAGAAAATAAAAACAAAACAAAACAAAGGAAAAACAAAATAATGAGTACTAATAACCAGGCAGTGCAAATAATATATTGTGTGTTGTGACCTCCAACATAAATGGCCCCCACTCAGCCTATGTCATGCCCCTGAAAAAGGTCATGACGCTGATTTTCAGTAGGGCCAGCTGAGTGAGTGCCACGGACGTCAGCCTTGTGTACCTAGTGTGTATATATATGTGTTTTAAAGTACTAATGTAATTGTGAAAAAATAATAAATAAATAAATAATGAACGAAATAAAAATGTTTCATATAAGAATAAGAATAAAGAACAACCGGCTTCGGCTAGCGCGCACGCAGTCGCTAATATAAACCCATGCACACAACAAATGCACCTATAGATTTGTCGACGTATGGCCGTGCCGGGATTGGGTGCATTCGCATCAGTCAGCAATTCAGCACTTCAGCGGCCGCCCGCGTATACTCATAGGCGAGATCCGTGGTTAAAAGAAACAAAACAGAAAAATAAAACGTAAATATGAATTAGTCATGTGAACAAGATTCGTATAATAAGACCTAATTATGGAGATTCGTACATTATGCAAGTTGTAACGATTGTGAAAATAGTGTCGCATATCAAGCATTCATTAAAAATATGTGATCGTACAAATAAATAAATAACTAGAACGCTGCAACGGCCAATCGACGCCAGCCGATGATATGCCGGAACCATCTTTGGTAAGTTATCACATAAAATCATCTAAAATTATGAATTGCATTAGGTAATTGTAATTTATGAAAATTGTACTAGGATAAGTTATAAATATAAAATTATAAATGGATGCGTTTCGCCTGAATAAGTAAATGAATTGATATTATTTTATTTGAATACTGAATTGATATTATTTTATTTGAATACTGAATAGATATTATTTTATTTGAATATTGAATTGGATGTAGTTAAAAACGTCATTGTTATCACTTTAAGAACTATTAATAAGAGATATCAATTGCTTCCAGGTATCTGGGGGTCTACATACTGTGTTAAAAACAAGCACATGGCCAGGATTTTATGGTGTATTAATAGACTTGTGAATCAGTTGATGCCACGTCCGAGACACTGTATTGAACGCTCTGCAATACCTACTTACTGCTTGCGTGTCTGTAACCGAGAGGTAGGTTACTAGTCCTTACTAATATACCGTGAATAGTGTAATCCCGGGTTCGATCCCGGATATAGGCAACATTTAATTTTTTAATTAGGCGCATTAGAATGGTTTTAAAAATGACTGCTACAAACACTCTTTTGCATTTGCAACAAGTATCTTTTGTAATGGGACCTAAACGTGTCTACTGTTTTCAGGCATCGCATTGGAGGCAGCAGATCGTTCCAGCACTTGGACGCGGCAAATTTAAAACTTCCTCTGAAGGCTACAGTGCGGTGCGGAGGCAGAACTAAAGAATAGCCAGACCGGCGAGTCCTGGACTGCACGTCGCGCGACCACATCAGCTTCTTCATCAGATAAGATGGCACACCATATGTTACTAGTCCAAACAAGAATGTAGCAAAGAGCAACTTTCTACGCCCGTCCATTTTTAATATGTTTGCGTTATTTATGAATGGTGTAACGTGGGTTCTTGGTGGTATTTTAAAACAGAATCGGGATGGATCGACTGCTGCGTGCGAGACAGCAGCCGGGGACCATAAACGATGTCCATATAATTTAATTTTGAGAGCACCAATGAGTCACATAGCTTCATCCTACTTTCTACAGTTAAATATCTTCTTATTTGATAAAGGACCTTTAATCGATAAAAACAGTTGCTTATTACACCATTGACATGATTTTCAAATCTTAGATTCTCATCCATAAGTAGTCCCAAGTTTTTCGCTTCTGTTACCCTCTCTACAGCTTCACCCTTAATAACCACGTCCAGTCTTTTACTCGTAATCTTTCTAACTAGGTGTTTAGATCCCAATATCATATACTTTGATTTGTTACCATTTAATACTAATGAGTTTGAGGCTGACCAGTTAGCTATTCGTTCCAAGTCGTCGTTAAGATGTTTCAAGGCAATATGAGTGTCTTTCGGGTTGCAAGAGATGTATACCTGAATATCGTCGGCATAAATGTGGAACTTACAGTGATGAATGTGAGATGTGACGTCAGCGCTATAAATAATAAATAACAACGGTCCCAAAATTGATCCTTGAGGCACTCCTCTCCGGACACTTTCGGGATCCGACAACCGCGTGTTTCCCCCTTCATCGCTTATTTCGACCTGTTGAGAACGGTGCTCAAAGTAGCTAAAGAACTCTGAATAGTACTATGTGCGAAACCGTAGTAATGAAGCTTCGATAGCAACAATGGGATATTTATGCAATCGAAAGCCCTGGAAAAGTCCAACAGTGTTAAAAGAGTGCCTTCCCCTTTATCCTGGGCCTCTAATACATCGTCAACCACCGTCAGTATAGCTGTTGATGTACTGTGTGACTTTCTAAACCCAGATTGCAGAACGGGCAAAATACAGTTTCTTTCCAAGAACCGCCTTACTTGGTCTGCTATAATTTTTTCCAGGACTTTCGATATACATGGTAATATGCTTATGGGCCTTAAATCGGATAGTGAAGAAGGGCACGTTTTTTTTGGGATTGGTCTGATTATGGCCTTTTGCCACTCTTTGGGATAGACGCCCGTTGTAATTGACCTGTTCATGATCGCAGTCAGTGAGGCGAGAGAAAACGGTAGGGTTGCCAGCAACATGTCCAATGAGATACCGTCTCCACCGCTTGCATTAGATTTCAATGATTTCAGTGCCCCAAGCACCTCATCCTCGCTGACTGCACGTAAAAGAAAGACATCTGTGACGGAGCAATGAGTCGCAAAGTATGTAAGCTGTGAGATACTGACGTTATTGTCTCCTGGGGTGTTTAAAAAATGCTTATTGACTGCGTTGGGATCATTGAAAATGTGGCCCGGCAACTCCGGCTTCGCCTTAATCCTAACATTTTTTTTAATATGTGCCCACATACTGCGTGAGTCAGTTTGTTTGTTATTAACGTACTGATTATAGTAAGCTTCCTTTTCTCTCTGCAGGGCCTGATCCACGCAACGTTTAAGGTCCTTGTAAAATTCTTTATGCTCCGACCGTCCCGTTTTGCGTGCCCTACCATAAGCTTTGTCCCTCTGTTCCATCATTAGCTTGATGTTATATGTGATCCAGGGATATTGTTGATATTTCACGCTAACTGTTTGTATTGGTGCGTGAATGTCGAATAAACTTACTATAAAATAGTTAAATAATTCGACCATGCCGTTCACATCGCCAAAACTCTCAATGCATATCCAATTCAATGCTTTGAGATGTTCCCTCAACGTATACTCATCTATTTCCCGCAGTTTTCTACGTTTTAAAATTTTAATAACAGGCTTATATTTTTTTACTTTAATATTGCATACAAGAAATGCATGACTGCTCAAATCATGTATGTGATCTACCAAGACTGTACAAGATTTTATATCTGTTAATACCAGATCTATAAGAGTTTGACTATGATCCGTAAAATGTGTAGGTTCCTGGACGCATTGAGACAGCCTATGACAAGCCATGAGATCTTCTATCTTTTTCCTACCGCACTCGTTGGAGCTAAGCATATTTATATTGAAATCACCCAATATAAGGATGTTACTACACCACGCAAATGCTTCTATTGATGTTGCTAAGGCATTTATAAATATATCTATATTCAGCCACGGAGGTCGATAAGCGGTACCGACAACTATCTTTTTCCCACCCACTGTAATGCATAGCCACATCTGTTCGACGGTGTCGGTGGGAGGGTGAGGTAGGACTCGCGCGGTCACTCCGCGCCGTATGAAAAAACCCACCCCACCACCGCGCGAGCGCACGCTGGGCGGCCGGGGAATGTGACGTAGTCGATAGCCTGGCACGGCCGGGGCTCGGGCCTCCCGTCCCTCCTGTAACCATGTCTCATTAATCGCCATCACGTCGACGTTGTGGCGGTCCATGGCCACAATTAGTTCATCGTGACGCGTACCGAGCGATCCCGCGTTTAGTAGACCAAATTTAAATGCTCGATCTTTAACCGCGCCTTTTAAGCCTTAATATATATATCTTTATCTTTATCTTTGGAGCCCCGTAGTACGTTTAAACCACGATCCAGGATTTGGTTAGTCTGGTACTTAATTACAATGAAGCGGCTGCTGTCTGACCTTCGCAACCCTTAGACGGATTACCAGAACCACTCGATCATCTGTACACGTCCGGAATATTAAAAAAAAAATCTGTAACGAAATTTCCGTTTGAAAATCGCCATCTTTCTTTCAAAGACAACAGACAGGCTCTATTAATGATTTACATTATTCATTTTCTGTAAAAGATATCGAGAAATAACTCAAAGCGAAATAGCTTAGGTATTTAATTTAAAAGTCCTTTTAGACATCAGTGGCGTTTTTTATTGTTTGTAACGAAATTAGGACGGTAAAGGTAAAATTGATCAAGACATTTTAAAAAGATAAGAATTTGCGGGTTTTCATGCTTATGCTTAGTATTACGGAATGGACTAATAATATGGGGACAGTCAGTAGAAAGAGCTTCTAAATCTAAAAAATGCATACGAGCCGGCTGTGGTGCTGGTTACATAGCTCACTTTAGAGCTCTTTTTTTATATGGCTCTACCCGAAGATAATTTGCCAATGTCAAGTAACTTATTGAGGATAAGTAGGTAGTCAACAGTCGGGGTCAGTCAAAGTCACAGTCGCTCAATAAAACGCCGGTGTTTTTACGTTTAATCGACCTTTGGATTCAGCGGATATAACTCTAAAAGCAATCGCTTGTTTTAAGACTCTATTAGGTACAAGCAAGTTGTCACTAAACAACTCACTCGACGACACACAATAGCAGTGTTAAAAACGATACAATCCAACGATTCTTATTATTAGGATCACGTTTCGGCACTTCACTTCAAACACCAAATTTGTAGACTAAAACCTTTTAATTGCACCAGCCCACGCGACCCTACTTTTTTTTTTAATGCGTTACGCATACCCGTCCACCTGGGGGCGGACGGGTTATGTCGGACTCCCCCCGCATGACGGCGGGGGTCTACCGACTAAAACCCCTGGGAACCCTCTCATCGTCCACGATCCCCCGGACGGACGGATCCCCGGATCCCCAGGACGCTGCCCCCCCCCCCCCTGGATGAGCTGGGGGAGGGGGGGGCCTTAGGGACAGCCGAGGGTGAGCAGCCGTCCCTAACGAGCACTGGAGGTGACCGGTGCAATGCCAGCGCGGGTACCCGCCGTATCCTTGTATACTGTATACCTCTATTTAATTAAAGAGCTGAAAATTTTCCCACTACCATGACAGTTCATATTTGATATCTGCTTATTTGTTGAAATTTCTTCCTTAAGTGCAATTCGAATTATTTTTATTGTTTATTGTGAAGGTGTTGATTGTATACTTGTCGAATGTACCTATCACCAATGCTTTAAAAATATTAATTTCTACGCTACTAGTGGCAGAATATAGACCATACTTTGAGATATGAAATCATTTCTATTCTTATTTTGTACGTGACGTCACAGTCATCTGTAGCAAGATTTTGATAAAAGTGGCCACTAAAAATTTAAATCATTCTAGAGGTAATTGAGACATGAATGGTGTGTGCCAAATTAAGCTTAAAAAATCACAATTCCTTTTTTAGGATTCCGTAGCCAAATGGCAAAAGACGAAACCCTTATAGATTTGTCATGTCTGTCTGTCTGTCTGTCTGTCCGTCTGTCCATCTGTCCGTCCGTCCGTATGTCACCGCCACTTTTTTCCGAAATTATAAGAACTACACTATTGGAAATTGGTAAATAGATGTATTTTTTTAACCGCATTACGATTTTTACACAAAAATAGGAAAAAAAAATGTTTGGGAGGTCCCTATACTTAGATTTTAGATTCTCAAATTTTTTTTTCATTAAACCCATACGTGTGGGGTATCTATGGATAGGTCTTTGAAAATGATGTTGAGGTTTCTAATATGTTTTTTTAACTTAATACTTTGCGCAAGAGGCGCTCCTAAAGTGGTAAAATGGTAAAATTTTGGGGACATGAAAGGGAACCCCCCCGGTTCTCTTTTTGTGGCACCTCTGAACCGTAAAAGGACCCTTAAGACATGCCATTTTAGGCATTCATTAATATTTCGTATCTCTTTCGAAGATAAATGAATGGACGGGGGAGATTAAAGTGATTTAATATTGTAGACATTTTTTAAAATCAACTGTTAAATATTTTCGTGGTGTGAACAATATTTTAGATTAGTGCGAGTAACCCTCAGATCAGGGGGTGCAAGGGGCCCCGCTCAACATCTAACAGAGCCTTTTTGCCCGGAGGAAACTGTCATGGCCGTCTCCTTGCTACATGTAGGGAGCAAGGTAGAGTGTGGGACTCAAACCGTAATTAAAACCTCTGGGGTGTCCATCTCCGAGCAATCGCGGTCGGCAACCCCACAGCTGGGACTAGACCGTACCGCTAATCGCCGCTTCATCCCTATCTGGCGCAATACAGCCCTTCTACGCTAACGACCTACAAAGGCATCCGGTAAGGTCGTCCTCCGCGAAGTCGTATGCTGAGCTGCTGCACAACAGAAGAGGCTCTAGCGTTCCTCACCAACCCCCACTGGGCCGGTGCGGTGGGTGTAGGCCCAAACCCCTACTATGATTAGTGGAGAACATTGGGGGATGCCTAGTTCCAGCAGTGGGCGTCTATTAGCTGAAATGATGATTCAATTCAATTCAATTCAAAAGTACTTTATTTGCATAGGCTTATATACAGCTCTTACGAATCGTCGAATTATAACTATGTATATTATACATGTAATTACACATATATGTCGATACAAAAAATATACTAAGAAATGAATAAATATAATGTGATTCTACCACCGGAATCGAAAAGTTGATTCTGACGCGAAGATCCGGCAAGAAACTCGCCAGTTACTCTTTTAAATCGGCAAATTTTTTATAAGTAAATTTTTCTAAAACCAGTCGAACCTAAAGAAATGAATAATATAATAAAGAACCTTAAAAACAAAACATCATTTGGTATCGATGAAATCCCACCAAACCTGGTAAAAACTTGTGCCCATGAACTAATTGTGCCCTATACTAAACTTGTAAATCAATCTTTCTCAGAAGGCATCTTTCCGGACGCGCTTAAGACCTCGATAATCAAACCCATCCACAAAAAAGGATCAACCACAGATATCAATAATTATCGACCCATAGCATTATTACCGACATCAGCAAAAATATTTGAATCAGCCATGATAAATCGTCTCTATTCTTTCTACGAAAAGTTTAACGTCTTACATGAAAGTCAAAATGGCTTCAGAAAAAACCATTCAACAATCCTTGCGACCTATAAATATGTTCAGAAAATATTTGAAGAGATAAATAACAAAAAATATGCTGTGGGCCTCTTACTAGACATGAGCAAAGCCTATGATAGAGTATGTTATGAAATATTGCTAGGCAAATTACATCAGACAGGCATTAGAGGTATAGCACACCAATGGTTCAGATCGTACCTTCAAAATCGTTCTCAATGCGTGGATATAGAAAATATTAATTTTGAAACAGGCAAAATCTCAATAAGTAGGTCTGAAAAAGTAATAGTCACTGGTTCCATTCCACAAGGAAGTGTATTGGGATGTATTTTATTTCTTATATATATAAATAATCTCCCAAACATAGTAAACGAATATTGCGTACTTTTTGCCGACGACGTGTCTATATTATTATCATGCTCTGACACCGTCGAAATGGAAATAAAACTAAATAAAATATTAGATAAAATAGTAAACTGGCTCCAAATACACAATCTAGAACTAAACCTTAACAAAACCAAAATAATTCAATTCAAGCCCTATCAGAAATCACCCTTAAATATCTCATATAAATACAAAAATACAAAAATTGAAACTGCTACTTCTGCAACTCTTTTAGGAATAGACCTGGATACCCATTTAAATTGGAAAAAACATATTCAAAAATGCTTAAAAAAAATGTCATCTTTTGTTTACGCTCTAGAACACCTGAAAAGAGTAACGGACTTTGACAGTGCACTTACAGCTTACTATGCTTACGTGCACTCAAGACTTTCCTATGGCGTAATCCTTTGGGGAAATTCATGCGAAGTACACAAAGTATTTACACTGCAAAAAAAGTGCATGCGCATATTAACGAACATAGATCAGATGGAATCATGTAGACCTCATTTCATTAAACACCAGATATTAACCCTTACGTCTATTTAAATTTTGGAGTCGTGTAAATTTGTCAAGAAATATCCTTCGCTGTATTCACCTGAAAATAAAATAAAGAGAAATAATAGATACCAAAACAAAATGAAAATACCTTTCTCCAAACTAAAATTAGTCGCGTTTAGTCCCCACAGCATGTTAATAAAAAGTTACAATCACATTCCAAACCATTTGAAAAATATTGAAAATCCCACCCGATTTATAAAAAACCTTAAATTATTTCTAATTAATAAGTGCTATTACAATCTACAAGAATTTTTTAATGATAAATTATAGATACTGCCTCACAAATTACTATTTTATATTCTTTAAAAATAAATTTAGTTTGCTATTTATTACCTTTTAAGTGTTTGTTAAAATTGTTAAACATTATTGTATTAAAATTAAGTTTTTATGATTGTAAAATTGTGCAATATTAGTTATTGAGTAAGTAATTAATAATAATGTGCGCCCTCTTATAAATTGCTGTGCCCTGACAGGGTGTCACATCTATATTTAATTTTAAATGTACCATCTTTATTTTTGTATGTGATACGCAATAAATGCTTTGAATTGAATTGAATTGAATATGTGATTCTAAACTTTAGTAATAATATAAACATTGTGAAAATATTGTTTCTTTTGTTGATTATACATATAAGAAAGATATTACTTCCTTGTGTTAAAATTTAAATAATGCATAATTACATAATATAAAATTGTCAAATTTAATTTTATAATAAATGATAAACTAGCATGTTACTGATAGTTAGAAATAAGTTAGTAATAGTAAGATAACATGTAATAGACCCTCTATATTTGCTATGCCCTTGCAGGGCGTCACATGAATACCTTTTTATTTATTCCACCTATGTAATTGTTTTGTAATGTGACACGCAATAAACGAATTGAATTGAATTGAATTGAATTGAAGTACTGTATCATGGGTGTAGGCGAATAGTTTATCATTTCCACAAATTCTTGTCATTTATGTAATCATCAACTGTATAATAGGCTGATGATGATGATGATGAGTAACCCTTACTTTTTTTCTTATGTGATAGGTCGCAGACGAGCAGATGGATCACCTAATTAAGTAAGCGATTGCCGCCACCCATGGACAACCGCGACACCAGTGGAGTCACCCCTTTTTCCCCCAGATTAGGGCTCCGGTACCCTCATTCACGCAGCGAAACACAGCACAGTGCTGCTTCACGGTTTCCTGTGAGGCCGTGGTACCACTCCGGTCGAGCCGGCCCGTTCATGCCGGAGCGTGGCTCTCCCAAGTCAAAATGGTTATGTTACGACAGACAATGCTTCGACCTCAATCCTATCTGATGTTAAGTCAAGATGAGGTCCAAGGTGGAGAGGATGCCGTGAAAAGCCTATTCACTCTTATATTAAAGAAGCCCATGTTATAATGTTCTGGTCGAATTTTATAAGCGTTAAAATTTTAGGCATACCACAGATCCGGCAAGCTTCAAAACACTATGAATAAAATAGTAAGGGTCAACCCTTAAATGCAACGGGCCCGCAAATAAAACCGCGGTCAAATTGATCCCAACAATTGATAGTGATGGGCCAAGACTTTGAGACGAACTTTGTTGCGATTAGCTATGGAACTATCGATGTTATCGAAGTACGATAGTTAAGGTTTGAAAACAATGCAAGTGCTTTACGTCTTTTGTTTCGATTTCATAACCCGCAAAATATACGCGGACGTGCGTTGGTTCACTCTTTCATTACTTTACTATTTTGACTGTGCGCTGACTGTGCACACTCTACAAGTAACCTCCCTAAGCCCTTTTGACACTCCCATCAGGAGTCCATATCAAAAAGTATAATTTTTTTTCTAAATGACTGACATTAAACCGACAGCCAGCACCGAAGGAGTCCTTCATCGTAACAATATCGACTCCTAATAAACCCACTGAAAATCTACAAAATTATATTTGTTTTTTTTAGAGAGGATGCTGTTTTCAATTTCAGACTAGATTAAAAAAAGCATTTTTTAATGTGATTTAGTTTTCATATCTTCGTAGCAATAGAAAAGGCCGCTACCCACCCACACATTCAGCCAATATTTTTCAGCTAACTCTCAACTGATGGCACATTTTGTTTTGGTGCGTGCTCAACGCTCTTTTTTTAAATGTCATATGAAGCAGACGAGCAGACGGATGACCTGATGGTAAGCGATTGGAGCCGGCCATGGATACTCCCAACACCAGTGGAGTCACGAGTGTGCTGTCAACCTTTAAAGCCCCTTTCCCCTGTATCAAGCCTCCGTTACCCTCACTCATGCAGAATAAAATCTTTCACACGATATTTTCCGATTCACGATATTTTTTACTTATGAAAGATGGAGTCGACACGAACTGGAGTGCATTGGTTGCCACGTGGCGTGGGGAAACGCAGTGACGCCCTGCGGTGCAATGACGTGACGATTTAAGAAATTTTTAATTATCTTAAATGAATTATAAAGGTAAATTCTGAAGACACGACAACGCTTATAGGTATATCCAGAGTAATGTAATAATACTAACCAGACTAATGTAAAAAAATGAAACATTTGCGCGATTTAATCGACGCCCAGCGCCATCTATTGGTATGATTTGAAACTAATATCCCGAAACGAAGGAACGGGTCACCAGTTTTGAATTAAAACAAAAACCACTTGATTTAAACGGAATGTCTCTCATCCCTTGGAAGATATGACGAGCTCTCGTGTGGGATGCTACCTGTGTCGACACAGGAGTGCCGGAGCTGCGGCCGACGCGGCAGAGAGACTGAAAGCTACAAAGTATAGGCATATATCTGGTACCTACCACTTTCTAGCTTTGAGTGTTGAAACACTGGGCCTGTGGGGTTCCGAAGCTCTTTCTTTCTTCCGTGACTTAGCTAAGCGTCTAGTCAAAGTCACGGGATAGCCAAAGGCAGTTACCTGGCCCAGCGAATTTTCATCGCGATCCAGCGAGGTAATGATGCCAGTATTTTAGGGACATTGCCACGGGGACCTGCTTTGTTTTAACTTTCTTTTTTATTTATTATTATTTCTTAGTTATTGCCTTAATTTTCTTGTGTTTTTTGTTCTTTTGTTCAATAAATAATACTCACTTTAAGCTGCACATCACTACAGAATTACTAAAAATAGACTTGTAACCCGTTTCGGGGTCCATTAGGCATGCCTCGACGTGGAAAGGTGACGTGGAAACTCCTGGTAAATTGGTTTCGGTTTGTTTAAGGGGTTAACCGGTTTAAAAGTCGTATTTTTATGGCAATGCTTTGTGACTTCAGTTTATTTTTTCTTTCTTAGTTTTAGCCATATTCTTTAGCGTAGACTGCCTCCATGGCGTAGTGGTTAGGGGGTCGCACTTTAAAGCGACGGCTGCGCAAGAATTCCCGCGTTCGATCTCCGGGTTAGGCCAAAAATGTGTACCTAAGTTTCGGTGAGAAATTCTTAGTGGCAACCCGGAGTCTGGAAGTTGGCGGTCTTGTACCGCCGTGCCTCGGAAAGCACTTTAAGCTGTTGATTCTGCGTCATATCCCTCTCCGATTGTGTCACAGTAGTGTCCCATTGGAATATGGGATAGAGAGAGTGCTCTTGTGTTTGCGCACACACTTGTGCACTTTAATATATCCTGTGTACGTGGCCGATCGTTGAGATCGGCCGCCGTAGCCGTAATCGGTTGGAGGATATTATTAGCCATGTCCAAGTTCATGTATTATTCTTACTGAAATGCCCGCACTTTAGCAATAGACTGAGCCTCAGGACTGAGTTATGAGGGAGCACTCAGAATATTACTTTTTGAACACGCTACACTCGTCAGGGATCACAAGGGATCCCTTCATCTTAGCTCAGTATCAATACACGTGTAGTGTTTCATAGACGTGTGTAACTCTTTACTGAAACGACTCAGTGATCCATCATCATCATCAGCCCATTTAAGTCCCCACTGCTGGGGCACGGGCCTCTCTCAATCACATGAGGGGTAATTGCCATACTCACCATGCTTAGCAGACGGGTTGGCGAGGGTTTTGGTATAAATGCAGAGTTTTCCTTCTCTGGGTGCTGATGATCATGCCAGCAGCTTTACCTATCATTTAATTAGTAATTAAATGATATTAACAAACAAAAAAATATGCATGATAACACAGTATTTGATTATTCAATTAATTAAATAATAATAAAATAAAATATAAATGTCAATCTTTTGCAAGGTACAGTGATTAAATGCAATTGTCAAACAAAAAAAAGTAACATGTCACCCTATGATATATTGAAATATAAGTCATTGGCAGATCTAATGGCAAAAGGATACAAATTCATCTACGCCGTAAAAACAGAAATCCATAAAAAAATTTAATACATCCGGCTTGAAGGACCATGTACAAACCCTAGGTTGCCCAGGTCACAGTCGAGCGAGAGGAATGCAAGCATGGTCGCTTTGCTGGAGATAAAAGCCAACTTCGCAAGCAACGGTTTATTCTTTTCCGAATAGTCCTAAAAAGCCGTTTACCTACATCACTATTGAGCTTAAGTAGTTTTAGAGAATCGCTTTGCTGGTGCGATGTAATTATGCACAGTGACCTTTCTTGGTACTTTTATGAACTGTTCTTACCATAGTACAGTTGGGATCGATCCGAACGAAGTGATCGATTGTACAGTCTTCCTAAAAACTATTAATGGCAATTTCTGTATCTGATTTGGAGGCAAATTAAATATTCTTATGCACATGCTGTAACAATTTTTGGTAAAACAGGTAGTAATTGCTGGTGGAACAAATAATTCCAAGGATGTCTCTTTGATAGGTCGTATTATCTTGGTTCAAACTTCCAAGAGTTTTAAAACTAAAGTTGTTTAGAGTAAAACACGAGTTTGTTATCCACCGACTTGTTTATCTTCTAGGTTTGGACCGTGATTCAAGATTTTGAGTGTATTCATTATATGGAAGCGCTCTTCAAATAATAAAGTGAATGCGTCGGGATATACGTTCATCCATATAAAAGGGATTATTTTTGGTTCAAGTGCAGCCAAACATTTCTTGTTGTAATCTGTAGAACTTGTTTTTTTTATGTCATAGGTGGCAGACGAGCAGACGGATCACCTGATGGTAAGAAATGGCCCCCGCCCAAATACACACGTGACACCAGTGGAGTCACAAGTGCGCTGCTAACCTTTTAACCCCCTTTCCCCCGGATTGACCCTCCGGTACCCTCACTCACGCAGTGCAACACAGCACAGTGCTGCTTCACGCCGGTTTTCTGTGAAGCCGTGGTATCCACTCCGGTAGAGCCGGCCCATAGTTTAGTTACTATGTAAAATAAAGAATCTTTTGACTTTGACTCTGCCCTCAATAATTTAACTAAACACTGGCCTACAAACTACTTCCGTCAACTTTTTCACTTCCTAAAGATCTAAAAAGTTATCTAAAACTAAACTCATTCACAAACTTCTACCTAATATATAATTCAGAACGTGTCAAACGCAATTTCAACCGGGATCCAAGAAGAATCGCAAATAATACATGCGGTGAGCCGTGCGTGCGTGACTCCAACGCATTGCAAGACTATGTAGGTTGTATACAAACAAGGGCTGGAAACATGGGGTTTTATGTGCCTACGTGGAACTTTGAACATAGTAAGTCAAAATTGAAACGCTGTTCTTAAAAAACGTAAGTTTTGGTGATTTTCAAGAAATGAGCTTATTCCTTCCTTTTTTTTTGGTCACCCAGGAGAAATGCGTTACGCATACCCGCCGCTGGGGGGCGGACGGGTTATGTCAAACCCCCCCCGCAGAAGGCGGGGGTATACCGACTAAAACTCCTGGGACTCTCCCTCATCGTCCTTAAGTGGGCGAGTGTTATAGGTCCAGGGCACTGAGCGTAGCACCACGACACCCCCCGGACGGTGCCCGCCTTACACGGCGGGCTGGTCGCTTCTCCCCCCGGGGTCGGGGGGAGGGATGGGGACAGCCGGGAGAGCCGTGCCGTCCGTGCGTCTGTGCAATGCCGGCGGTGTAACCTCCGTTACACGCGCCAGCGGACTCCCTCCTCGGAGAGAAAGGAGACGCACATATTGGCGTCGTCTCCTCCCCCTCCGTGCCTTGCGGATCGCGGGGGCAAAACGGTCAGCCTCTCGCTCGCGCTCCACCGCCTCCTTCGCTGCCATCACGTGCTCGCAATATGCAGCACAGGCCTTCCAGGCATCCTCACTCGCTAATATGGCTCTCGCTATGAGCTTATTCCTTCCTTCCTTAAGTGCTGACAACGCATATGTGATGTTTTGCAGATGCCCATGGAATAATCAATTACCATCTAGTGAGCCGTTTGTCCGCCATAATGTTAAATAAATATCTTTAAAGTTATGGAAAAGAACAACAGTGGCAGTCATTATTTTTGATAGAGGCAACATACGAGTAAACGAGTCACCTGATGGAAAGTAATCAACGCCGCCCATGAACATCCGCGAAATCAGAGAGATCGCTAATGTGTTGCCGGCCTTTTTAAAAAAGTGTGCTCTTTACTCTTGAAGGTGCCTAAGTCGTAGCCGTCGGGAAATACTCCCGCAGCCAAACCGTTCCACAGAATTGAGTACTAACATACAACGAATGAATGAATTAAAATATTTTTTGGACACACATTGTACATACATTGCCGTGTGGTCTCGGCAGAGTAGAATAGGCCACCCTCACTCTTACCGAGGTGTCGTAAAAGGCGACTAAGGTAAAGCTGCTGGCATGATCATCAGCACCCAGAGAAGGAAAACTCTGCATTTATATCAAAAAACTGGCCAACCCGTCTGCCAAGCGTGGTGAGTATGGCAATTACCCCTCATGTGATTGAGGGAGGCCCGTGCCCCAGCAGTGGGGACTTTAATGGGCTGATGATGATGATGATGATGATTGTACATACATTACAAGTATATTATTCAAAGTATGTTATATAATAAATAGTATCATAATTACAGAGTACCCAATAAATAATAAATAATGTTGTTATGTGGCCAAAATGGGAATCTAACTCACAACCTTTGGTGTATAAGGCAGGGCCACTTTTTTATTTTATTATGTATCTATATACGGACTTTACAGTAAAATCTGATTATGCAATCGGAATGCGAATTTAATAGATTATACGACAAAATCTACTTAAGTTAAACAAACATCAATAACTTAAAGGGGTCAGCCAACATACGGACTAAAACAAGATAGTGATGTCAGAGAATGGTTTATCGATAGTTCTCATTATACCTACTTTTTGATTTTCGGCGGCGCACTTATGACTCCTCCAATGGTGGTGCCCAATGGTGGCTACTATCAGATGATCGTCTGCTCCCTACCCCTCAATATAATTTGAAAGTACTAATCTAAAAAAAAATAAACGAAGAAAGGAAGGCGAATCCGACTGTAAGTACTAACCCAGAACGCGGGAAGTGGTAATGTATAATTCATTCATTTATGAATGAAAATTATAATATTAGACTTCACGTGCAAAGGAATCTTAATATCATTTTGAACTATTTAACCGTCATTGATGACATACGGAACCGAAACGTGGCCGCTTACGGAGGCTCAAAGTCACCCAGAGAGCAATGGAGATCCGCAGGAGAACTAAGGTCACAGACATAGCCCAAAGGATGGCATGTCTGAAGTGCCAATGGGCAGGGCACATAGCAAGGAGAACAGAAGGCCGTTGGGGCAGAAAGGTCCTCGAGTGGACGCCACGTACAGGAAGTCGCAGCCGTGGCAGGCCCCCCACAAGGTGGACCGAAGATCTGGTGAAGATCGCGGGAATCCATTGGATGCACAGGACCGATCTGTGGGGAGAACATTGGGGGAGGCCTATGTCCAGCAGAGGACGTCTATTGGATGAAATGATGAACCGTCATTGTGTCACTGTGTGTATTCGTAACACAAGGTTACGAACAGAAGTACCATTAACGTATTTAACCGTGGGAGAGCCACGCTTCCGCATGAATAGGCCGGCTCGACCGGAGTGCTACCACGGCCTCTCAGAAAACCGGCGTGAAGCAGCACTGTGTTTTGCTGCGAGAGTGAGGGAACCGGAGGCCCAATCCAGGGGAAGGGGGGCTTAAAGGTTGGCAGCGCACTTGTGACTCCTTTGGTAATCGCTTACCATCAAGTGACCCGTCTGTTCGTCTGCCACCAATGACATAAAAAAAAGTATCGATATTTTTACAAGCGACCGAATGTCGATAATTTTGAAATCTTTCACAACACTACAAGAAGCTTGCCAACAAAATAAAATCTCGAAGCTCTCAACAACTTTTCAATTTTAAGTTGTACGTATTTAGCTGAAGAGATTTCCTATTGTCCGGTTCTAGTAGTTTTGAGCTGTTAAGCTTTTGAAATAGAACAATAAATTGTTCGGTGTAGGTACGCTTGGTGGAACAGATTTTCAGTTTAAATGTAAATCAAAAAATATTTTATTGTTTACTATAGGTAGTTGATACAATGCGTGGGATTCCTCTTTGAAGTTTGGCAAACCGGTATTAGAAGATACCCTTCTCTTTATTATACATTGAAACTGTAGTTGGGTACAAAGAAGGTACGTATTATAAATTGAGAATTATATTGTTAATTTATTTATGATAAAAATGTTTTAATAGAATTTGATAAATTAAATGATATAAAATTTAATTAATCACTATGAAAGTGATTATTAATAAGCACTATTATTATATTAGGTAAATAAAAATGAAAGATATAAATTTATTGTGATTATGTTTGTTTTTTTCTTAATTAATATAAAAGAGGTTGATCCAGCAGTCGATCCTCAACAATGTATAGTATATTATTAAAACTGTATTTTTTTTATGTGATACACTTATCATCCTATTTCAATTCTTGTTTATCATTGGCACTAATGTACCTACTACAAGTACAACTAGAACCAATAAACAAGTAATAACGGAGTGTCGCGGGTGTCCATGGGTGGCGGCAATCGCTTACCATCAGGTGATCCGTTTGCTCGTCACCTATCACATAAATAATAAAAAATAATTTTTCCTCCGACATACAAAAATCTATCGATACGTCAAGATATATACCGATATCAGAATAAATAACCAATGATCAGAGTAGGCTATTTGTGGTAACTGCGATTTTTTCAAATAATATGAATGCCTGGAATCCCGGGATTAAAAATGTACTTTAAATACTATCAGTCGTTTTCGTTTATACATATAAGCATTAACATCAGAACTTATTCATAAACGGGCACCTGGGAGCACACATGATCTCAGCTGACGAGATTAAGAGCTCCCCCATCAGCTCCATTCTCGGGTTTATCCTGGAACTGGAGCTACATGAGGTGCTGTAATAGGTTACGGGGCTGCCACAATAGATCAGCTACTGATCGCAGTGGTTATGAGACGCAGGCCTCACCCCATTTCTATCAAATAATAATAATATTCATAAACGCTTTGTAATACCATGTTAATTAAAAAAAATCTATTTGTTCTTTCCAAATTCAAGATAAATACGTTAGATGGAAAGTAACAAACTGTAAATATTTATTTATTTATTTATTTAAGGATAGCCAACAAAACATACATCATTACACGGTAGAAAGAAAAACTTACATATACATTCCAAGATGCTGTCTTAATTAAAGGCTATCACGACATGCTTATGATATAATCAACTTTAAATAGGAAACACAAAGAGAAGAGTAGGAAAAGTCAGAAGCAGACTTATCTCTTTCCAGCAAGAAAGTGACATCGTGTAAAACTATATGTTCCATTACAAAATGTGCAATGGAACATATAGCTCCACTGTTACAATTATAAGAACAACAATTTAAAGATTTACTCTTCTAATAATAAGGAAGACATGTGTTTATGCAATAAAATAAGTAAATATGGTTGTATCGAACGTTTATGGATAAGCCCTTTCATGATTAAAATCCGTTAAATATTTAACTCTAAAATAATAATTTATTTATTTTAATCCCGGTATCATAGTCAGAATCCCGGGGCATGTCCATATTAGCATCTATGTTTGCGGTCAATGAACCCAAATTGCTCTACCTATTCCGATCATTGCTGAAAACTATACACTTATGAAAGTCAAATGTTGAATCCGAATCTCTGTTTCCACCTGGCAAAATATTATTGAACTAACAGCAACCCAAAAAAATACGTATTGGATTGGATAGTTAATAAAAACCCGTAAAAATCACAACATAGTGGCCTATTCCCGGCCGAGTGATTTTAACATCGAGGTCAGTTTTTGTACGAGTATCCAGGCAAAATATACACCAATGTTTTTGCTACAACGCAGTACTAAACTGTTCACAGCATTGGACTAGTTTTACCACAGTAAAAATGTCCTAGTAGGAGATGATGTGACAATCCGTGGATAACATAGACATGCACAATAAACAGACTATGCCTTTTCATAGAAAGCGATACTTGAAAAACTGCGCAAAGTCGTTGGTACTGGGGTGCGTGCTGGGCCACGTTCTTTTGCTATCGCACCCGTATAAAATCTGCGTCGGCGCCGGTTGGGTCTCTTTCACACTCTGTGACGTTTTTTCCAACAATGGCACATTGCGTTCCATGGTGGATAAAAATTTGTTCCAAACTGGAGGTAGGTAGATAGATAGGTCTAATTTATTGCACAAAATACACAACTTAAGTACTAGGCATTACAAAAATTGTATGTAAAATTATTATGGTCTTATCGCTGAAAGCAATTTCCTCCAGAGAACCTTCGGGTAAAGGACATTTAATTGTAGAGGAGGGGTAGGTGGTGCAATATTTAAAAGAAAAAAAAGAAGTAAAAAAAACAAAAGAGATAAACTGTAAATATGTTAAAATTTATAACAATAATAGGTACATAAATTAAATACAATGTTATAAACTAATAAATACGTTATGCTTAAATATAATTAAATAATAGAGTACATACATAGAGTACAAAAATAATAATTATAATATTATGATAATCAAATGGATCTAAGACGGACCATCGACTACAGCTGCCGAAAACAGAAAAATGAATGGGATGAGGAACAGTGAAGTGGGTGTTGAAGTTGCAAAAAGTGAGTTTTAACTCGGGATTTGAAAATGGGCAATGATTGAGACTGAGTTCCATAAACGGTTTGACTGATGGATGGTAATAGATTCTAGATCCGATCATACACCCCTGGGTTTTTCAACTGTCGTGCGTGTTCTATGAACTATTTTGGATACCCAAAGTTTTTGTTTAAAAGATCTTCAAAGCGCTTATCAAATTGTTTTTGCGACTGGGTATACTGAGCTACAAACCCGATCGCGCCCAATACTTTTACTCTATAAAAGCAACAAAAATATATCCAATGACAGGCAATTTGTTAGAAATTCTGTGTGCAGAATGCGTGAAAATAGTCGGGTTAATAAAATTAGTCAATGCGGGTTGCGCGGTTATTTTAGTGCGCAAATATTAGTGTGTGCGGAAATCGAGAAAATTTTATCGATAAAGGAATCCGAAAACTAAAGGCGGATTTATGTAAAAAAAAAACCTGCCTTTCAAAAACCACAAACTAAAAAGTATAAAATAATATTTTTAACACTTTATACACTTCATATAACATTTTTTAACAGTACACTCGAGAAAAGGTGTTATCGAAGTCGGCGCCCAATACTATTTTGTAATACAACATCAGCAGGGATTAGGCGCCGACTTCAGTAATACCTTTTCTCGAGTTTGCTGTTCAAATTTGAGGGTTGCCCTAGATTTCTTTCGGATTCCATCATCAGATCCAGATATGGTGAAAATGAGACCACCTTGGGAGTGTGTTCTTTTAATTAAAAAATGAGTTGTGCCAGTCAGTAGATAATTGGCGGAGAAATTGGAGCACATACATAAAAAAAAGCATACAGTCGGACATAGAACCTTCTCCTTTTTTGAAGTAGGTAGAAATGAGGATTCCCCTTTTAAGGTTTCGTGGCAACACCAACAGAATTGTACTGATTGTAATGAAATTAAGACAGTAAATATTATTAAAGATTTTTTATATTTTTTTTATGTGATAGGTGGCAGACGAGCAGACGGATCACTTAATGGTAAGCAATTGCCGCCATCCATGGACACCTGCAACACCAGTGGAGTCACAAGTGCGCTGCTTACCTTTTAGCCCCCCTTCCCCTGAATTGGGCCTCCGGTAGCCTCACTCACGCAGCGAAACACAGCGCATGCACTGTTTCACGCCGGTTTTCTGTGAGGACGTGGTATTACTCCGGTCGAGCCGGCCTATTCATGCCGAAGCGTGGCTCTCCCACTGTTCATAGCTTAACCACACGGAAATAAACATAGGTTTGATAGTCCCAAATCTTAGACTTCATAAATTCATTTGTATCCTACAAAACGCTTTAGAATGATTAATAAATTACCTCAAAAAAATATTGATTTACCGGTACATAAGTTTAAGTTGCATGTAAAAACTGCCTAATGCAGAAAGGCTACTATAAAGTAGAAGATTATTTAAATGATTAGGAATCCTGGACATGTTTATCTCTTCGCATCTTCTTTAATGTGAGTGTGAGTGAGGGTAATGTGAGTGTCGCCGTGTGAGTGAGGTTACCGGAGGCCCAATGGGGGAAGGGGAAAAGGTTGGCAGCGCACTTGTGATTCCACTGGTGTTGCGGGTGTCTATAGGCGGCAGAATTGCTTACCATCAGGTGATCCGTCTGCTCGTCTGCCACCTCACATATAAAAAAAAACCTCCCATTTAATACTGTGTTGTCTATGTGTACGTTTTGATTTGTTATAAGTGGTGATTTCCCTAAAAATAAAACTCAATTACTTAAGAAATCTACTCAAATCACCGGTCAATTCAATTACATACTGAATGTGTCTCTACTCACTTGAGATTGGCAGAGTTGACTGCATCTTTGACGTACAACACTACTAGCCATTAAAAAAAATTGACATCACATACATTGATCTGAACTGACTCCGAGGAGATATGTAGCTCAAGCACCAGAAGCAATACAAACAGTCTATTACCATAATGGACAATTTGACAAAAAATATATTAGCATTTTTATACGCTTTTGGAATAATTTTGTTATTGGTATTGCTGTGTGAACACGTTCTTAGGTTTCAATCTTGCTCTAAGTATATTGTTCTTAAGTTTGTATTTTATCGATTGTCACCTGTTGTGTATGCCTTAAATTAAATAAATAAATAAAGAAAAAAAGATTATCCATATTTTTTAGTTATTAAATGTGTGTTTTTAATAAAATATATTCTCTTAATTATTAATGAATATGCTGGAAGTGACGTAATCCTGAGGCTCAACGTATTATGACGTCGATGCTATATGTTCAATAAAAAAGTTTGCTAAGTTACTTACTGTCAAATGTCAATGTTTTTTTTCTCTATGCCTGACGTTTGGTTTATTGGATTACCTTTTTTTTAAATTAACGTGAGCAAACAAACGCCTCATATATAATTTGTCATGCCGAGTGATGACTTCATATAAGGCTTATTTACATTTTACTTTTTTCTCCATAATTATCTGTCTAAAAATTCTGAAATATTTTTTCTTAAATTTCTATGAGTCTAATCTAGAAACAGTATTTTTCATTTCGGAAAATGTTTTTTGCCGTATTGTCCATTATGCTTACGCGTAAGTTTCACAGTACCTATCGAAGTATTATTATATCTGTGCTATCGATAAACTATCGACGTTGGATTGTCACCGGCCTAGCGAATGTACGGATAGCATAAAGTTGGTAATAATGACATTACCTTTGGCCCCCAAATTGTCGGGGAAACAATTAGTAGGCTAATGTAAATTTTGTGTAACTGTATATCTTGTTAAGAGATCCGTTTCACTTTGTGCGAAATTCGTCTCCATCCTCAATAAAGTGTATACCTGGGAATATAATTAAGCAGCTCACGGTCCTCTATACAGGGTGAAATAGTATACATTGGTATCCCTTAATCAGCCTCGTTTACCTACCACTTTTTTATATGTGATAGGTGGCAGATGAGCAGACGGATCACTTGCTCACCATTTAGAACAAATTTTGTTCTACGACTTGAAAATTCGTCGAATTTTTGTAGACTCCCCATACAATATGAACAAGTCACGATAAAGATGAGATAAAGATAAAAAAATCTTAATACAATTTAGGTCCATTCTATAAAAAAAATACTACGATACACGTCATGTAGTTTTCGAGATATTTGATTTCATAATACAATGGTTGTAAAGTGACGTCATCGCCGTCCCTGTACTTAGAAAAAGATAAAGATGAAAAATTGTTTAATCAATTAGGTCCATACAGAACACTTTATGAATGTCAAAATAGGTACACATATTATCATCTACCGCTGGTTTGGGATGTCCATTTCCACTGAGAACACATCAGCAAGAAACTCAGTAGTTACTCTAAGAGTTGAGAAGAGAAAAAAATAAACGATTATTAAAGTTAACAGACTACTATGAATAAAACTCAAAAGACTAATCGATGAACATGACCAAGAGTCCTTATCATTTAAATATTATCTTAGGCTTGGCACGACTTTGTCTAGATTTCAGTTACTTTTTAGAGATAAACAATCAGCTCCATCGAGACTTGGCTCGTTTTTTACAGAATGTTTTTAGTGGGATTTCACTTCTGTTTCATTAGAAACTATAGAAAATCTTATTAAATAAATCACTATGCCACCAGTCGCGTATAAATGGTATGAGTATACTTTTATGTATAGGAGAACTGTAAATATAACTTGGTAATATTACATATTTGTATGGGATTACCAAGTCATTTATGCAGTTGGTTAAACTGTAAACTGGGCCGATTATCCTAGTTTTTATAGTTTTTCGTCTATGTGGCCATTAAACCCTAACTCTGTGCCTAATTTCAGCACTCTCAGATTATGGGAAGTACTAGTTCTATTTTGATGATCATGAGTGAGTGAGTGTCTGTCGAAAATGCGAAACTTTGCTTCGCCTAATTTCGCAACTAAATGACATACAGACATTATAGCTTAACGAATGACGAAAATTGCGTTCTGTACCCTTACCATAAGTTTTAAAAACTGTTCTCGCTGTCGAAAACTATCGTTTTGCCCCTTTCATTGTGGTGCATGTGAAAGAGTCAGAGCAATAATTTTGGATAGCGAGGATAGTATTTCAAACTCATGGTAAGGTCTCTGGTCTTATCCGGAAGTTCTCAAATAGGAGCCTAAAAATGCGGCGAAATGGTTCCAGTCAAGGATGGTACGGCAGTGCTTGCTTCGCGCTCGACTTGGCGGGGGCACTGTCGTGCCCCCAGATACTTAAGCCAACAAAATATGATTTACCGATTTTATGAAGTCTGAGGACTGGGATACGTTTTCATTCATTAATTACACGTGACCGACTTGGTACGAAGAGTTGATATTTTTATGGGTATTACCAAAAGTCAAACATACGTTTTTAATAATTACCTACAACACGTGCGGATAAAGAATGGGATCAGAAATGGCGGCGCATCTATTCACTTCTCGCTCGCACATTATTTGCGTCTATTCTCGCACTCGTGGGGTGCGAGCGAGAAGTGAATAGATGCGCCGCCATTTCTGATCACATTCTTTATCCGCACAGGTTGTATATAGATTCACCGTTGTACTTTTTTAAAAATGTCTCGTAATCGGCACTATTAATAAAAATCTATTGGTGGCGCTAGTACCGTCGAATGCGTCACCTTAAAAGCACCTTTATTTCTTTTCTCTACTTTTATTTTTATGCTAGAGGCGACAATTGAGCAAGCGAGTCACCTGATGGAAACCAATCATCGCCGCCCATAAACACCCGCCAATTCCGTATCCAGGCTTCTTAGCAAACGCACAAAAATCCGTATCTACAAGACAGTGATACGTCCAATCTTGATGTACGGCTGTGAAGCTTGGACATTGACCCGCAAAGAAGAGACCAATCTACTCGTGGCTGAACGAAAGATCTGGAGGAAGATTCTGGAACCTATACAGACTCCGGATGGCGCCTGGAGGAGGCTAAAGAACAGGGTACCTACTGGAAGACCAGGTGGGCGAGCCCAACATCATTGGCGAGACTAAAGCGCATCGACTTCGCTGGCTCGGCCACCTAGAAAGAATGGGAGACGATCGTGCGGTAAAGCGAGCGTATCAGGGACGTCCTAATGGCAAAAGGCCAGTCGGCCGTCCGAGATATCGCTGGAAGGATGAGGTCGAAAAAGACCTGCGCGGACTCTCGGCAGATGACTGGCAGGAGGTGGTGCAGGAATCGACCAAGATGGAGGCTCTTATTATCGGAGGCCAAGACTCACTATGGGTCGCTGCGCCTAGTTAGTTAACCTAACAGCCGTAAAACTATCAATGAGCATTAAGCTGCCTAGTACCACGTAGAACGAATCATCTGCATTTATCGAGAAGAGTTCCGCAATTAAAAACTGTGAACTGCAGCGCAAACCAAACGATTCGCTTCGATTGGAATTAATTCCGAATGTCGTTTGGAATCGAGATTATTCGATTACGGGACTCGTTTATTTTAAATCACATCTATCCAAGTATATTAGCGATAATAGGTACACACCTTATAGTCTTTTTAGTTGTGATTCATAGAACTCTATTGACTTGTATTTGTTTTCTCTCTGGAAACTCTGTAATATCATCAATATTTGAAAAGAGTAACTTTTCGACAGTGGGAGAGCCACGCTTCGGTATGAATGGGCCGACTCGACCGGAGTAATACTACGTCCTCACAGAAAACCGGCGTGAAGCAGTGCATGCGCTATGTTTCGTTGCGTGAGTGAGGGTACCGGAAACCAGGGGAAAAAGTAAGCAGCGCACTTGTGACACCACTGGTGTTGCAGGTGTCTATGGGCGGCGGTAATCGCTTACCATCAGCTGATCCGTCGGCTCGTCTGCCACCTATATCATTTAAAAAAAAATCTAACTGATTTTCTTGCTGGTGTCTTCTGAGTAGAAATCAACATTCCAACCTACCTATTTTGAATTTCATAAAAGTTCTGTATGGACCTAACTTGAATAAAGATTTTTTTATCTTATCTTAATATTGCTTTAAGCCCCTACAAAATTAAAAAGAGAGTATTTTAAGTATGATGTGTGTGTTTGCGTGTCTTTAATGATGCGTCATTTTGACTTATAAAAACTTTTAAAATAGCGGAATAAACAGCTCTCTCTAACGCTCTAAGAGCCACGACATAAGTCACATTTAGTTTTTTGGCATTTCTAAAAAACTTAATTAGTTACGTGAATTTACAACTTAAGGTGACGGGTGGGGCACACTAGCGACGCCAATCGATTTTAATTTTTAGCTACTAATCCGGATCTATTTTAAACAATTTCGGGGTTACAACCTTTTGGCAAACACTATATATAGATATATATTAGACCATATTATCACTTACCATCAGGTACGCTTACTTATCTACAATAAAAAAAAAATCATCATCATCATCATCAGCAACCCACACTCGTCCACTGCTGGACATAGGTCTCCCCTAATGCACGCCACTTCTCCCGATTTTCGGCCACTCTCATCCAGCCCACACCAGCCAGACTTCAAATGTCATCATCCCATCTTGTCGCAGGGCGTCCTACACTACGCTTACCGAGTCGTGGTCTCCACTCAAGTACTTTACGGCCCCAACGGCTGTCAGTTCTGCGGCTAATATGACCAGCCCACTGCCACTTCAGTTTGCTAATTCGGTGGGCTATGTCGGTGACTCTGGTTCTCTGTCGGATTACATCATTTCTGATGCGGTCCTTCAGAGATACTCCGAGCATAGCCCTTTCCATAGCTCTTTGAGCGACTTTGAACCGGTGGACTAGTCCAGCCGTGAGTGTCCACGTCTCGGCACCGTAAGTCATGACCGGAAGGACGCACTGGTCGAAGACTTTCGACTTAAGACTTTGAGGGATGGGTGACGAGAAGACTTGACGAAGTTTACCAAATGCTGCCCAGCCTAGCTGAATTCTTCTATTGACTTCTCTCTCGAAGTTGTTTCTGCCTAATTGGAGCGCTTGTCCTAGATAGACATATTCCTGAACAACTTCGAGAGGTACTCCATTAACAGCGACCGGTCCCGGATCAACGAGCTCGTTGAACATGACCTTGGTTTTATCCAAGTTCATCCGAAGACCGATGTGTTTGGAAGATTCAGCCAGGCTGCTCACCATCTCCTGTAGGTCTTGTAGGGTTTCCGCCAAGATGACGACGTCGTCTGCGAATCGTAGGTGTGAGATGTACTCGCCATTAATATTGATTCCGCGCTCTTTCCAGTTTAGCGTTCCGAACATGTCCTGCAGCGCAGTGGAGAAACGTTTCAGAGATATAACATCTCCTTGCCTCACACCATGTCCCAGCAGGACAGGCTCAGTTTGGCCATTTTGGATTACTACGGACAAATTAACAGCGTCATGCAGATACCCCAATACCTCGATATATCGCCAATCGACTTGGCACCTTTGCAAGGCCTCTAGAACAGACAAGGTCTCGACGGAGTCAAAAGCTTTTTCATAGTCCACAAACGCCATGTACAGGGGCTGGTTATACTCTTTGGTCTTCTGTATAACCTGTCTCACTGTGTGAATATGGTCTATGGTGCTATAACTCCGTCGGAACCCGGCCTGCTCTGCAGGTTGAGCTTCGTCAAGTCTTCGTGTAAGGCGATTCGAAATGACTCTTGAGAACAGCTTATAGACGTGACTAAGGAGTGAAATTGGTCGATAGTTCTTCAGTAAAGTTTTGTCGCCTTTTTTGAATTACAATACGACCAAGCTCTGCTGCCACGCCCTAGGAGTTCTCCCGGAGAAAAGAACTGAGTTAAATATACGCCGAAGTTCCTTCAGCACCGGCTTGCCGGCTGCTTTCAGGAGCTCGGTTGTAACTCCGTCTTCTCCCGGGGCTTTTCCATTTTTAAGTTGCCCAAGAGCTGCTTCGATCTCCTCCAGGCTAATGTCGGGAAGATCCTCCGTCGCATGGCGGGTTAATGTGGCTCTTAAATCCTTCTCATCCGGCGTAGGGTGAGGTGAGTGCGACGCGTATAACTGGCTGTAGAAGGTGTAAACTTCCGAAAGAATCTCAGGCTTTGAAGTGACGACTTCTCCGTTTGTTTTGGTCACCTTCGACAGGTGGCTCCTTCCAAGCTGTTGTACGAAGACTTTGGACCCCCGGTTCTGCTCAATTGCTCTCTGTATTGAGAGTGTATTGGAACTTCGGAGGTCACGTCTTATCAGCTTGGAGATAGACTTATTCAGAGCCCGTTGTTCTGCCGAAGTGACTGATGGATCGTTCCGCCTCTTGTCCATTAGGTCCAGAGTCTCTTTCGAAAGTTTAGACCGCTTGCCCATACGTCGCAACTCACAAAATTTTGCACCCTCGTCCCGAAGGATTTCCACCACTTGGTCGAGTTCTTCGTCAATATCCACGTCAATTGTGGTTTCCATAGCAGCGAACCGATTTTCCAATTTTAGTTGGAAGGCGTCGGAACCAGCGAGCGATTGGAGCAGATTTGGCCGGAGCGTGGACTTCATCAACCGAGAACGTTCAAGCTTAAAATCGATATTCAGAGAGCCTCTGAGAAGTCGGTGATCACTTCCGGTTTTAAACCTATTGATCACTGAGACATCTCTGAATATTCGCTTTTTGTCCGATATGATGAAGTCGATCTCATTTTTAGTCATAGTATCGGGGCTCTGCCACGTCCGTTTCCTCTGGGGCTGTTTCTTAAAGAACGAGTTCATTAAGAAAAGCCCCTCGCGCTCTAAGAAATTGACGAGCATTTGCCCCCTATGATTTCTACTCCCAAAGCCGCATGATCCCAACATCGATTCGCTGCAAGTCTGTACACCCACTTTAGCGTTGAAGTTCCCCATGACAACGTTATAGTGAGCCTTGGTGGTGGTGTGTAAGGCTCGAGAGATGTCCTCATACATCTCTTCCACGACATCGTCCGGGTATGTCGACGTTGGAGCGTACACTTGAATAACCTTTAGGCTATACCTGTTGGTTAATTTAATTACGAGGTACGCAACCCTCGCCGACACACTGGAGATTTCAATAACGTTGTCAGTGAGGACTTTGTTGACTAGGAACCCGACGCCGCCCTGTGACGGATTATCTCCTTCCCTGAAGTACATAAGATGGCCAGACTCTAGGGTCAGCGTGTCCTCGCCCTCTCTACGGACTTCGCACAGCCCGAGAACATGCCATCTTATGTGCTTCAGCTCCTCCTCGAGTTGGGCCAAATGTGAGTCGAGTCGTAGCGTGCGTCCGTTAAACGTCGCCAAGGTCAGTGTGGTATGGCGGCCTTCCGTATACCGGAGATTCTTAGCACCCCCTGCCCTGCCGTTACCGAGACCGCCGCCCTGGCCCGGAATAGCAGGGCTGCCGGGAACTGGGGGCCGGGGCAATACAGTGTCTTTCATTAGGGGGAATGGACCATAACCCACCACGCTGGTCCAGTGCGGGTTGGTGGGTGGTTCGCCAGGGCCTCTTTTGTTGGTTGGCAGGACGCGCCACGGGCAGGAGAGGTTGACTTGGAACCCGAAAGATGTTGTGTGGGCCCCCTTACGTCCCCGTTACGTAAAAAAAAAATACTATTTATTAAATAACCTAAATGCACAAATGTTGGATGCGTTTTTGTACGCAACATTTTTGCATGGTTATTTAATATTTACTAACCCCAAAATTGTTAAAAATAGATCCGGTTTAGTAGCTAAAAATTAAAATCGAATGGCGTCGCACAGTGTGAAATTTGACCTTATTTTCGGACACGATCATATTTGATGAAAATCTGACGGTATTTGGTATTTAAGACCCTAGAGTAGAACTCCCGTGTGCCAATTATGCATACTTTGGAAGTTATGATTATTTTTTAAATGTGCTGTTTTTGGGCGGAAATTTAAAGAAATTGAGTGCACTTGTGTTTGAGCACATACTTGATCACTATAATATATCCTACGTAAGTGACTTATTCTTTGATTGGCCGCCTCAGCCGAAATCGGTTCGAGGATATTATCATCCTAGACCTAAAGTTTTCCTCACGAGTTTTTCCCTCAGAGCTAAACGGTTCGGGTGCTTCAATAAAAGCAATTCGAAATTCAAATTCGTTTTATTCCCATTACCTCAGCGGCTATCACACGTCGGCAGCGGCGAGCAGTAAAACTCTGCTCCTATTGGTCGCCGATAGGGTTGCCAGGCGTGCAGATAAAACCGGACAAAGTTTTTTTTTTAATATGGCTCTACCCGAAGATAATTTGTCAATGTCAAGTAACTTATTAAGAATAATTAGATAGTCAACAGTCGAAGTCATTCACAGTCACTCAATAAAACGCCGGTGTTTTTACGTTTTATCGACCTACGGATTCAGCGGATATCACTCTAAAAGCAATCGCGGGTGTTAAGACTCTATTAGGTCCAAGCAAGTTGTCACTAGACAACTAAGTCGAGACATAATAGCAGTGTTAAAAACAATACAATTCAATTATTCTTATTATTAGGATCACTTTTCGGCACTTCACTGCACAAATAAACACCAAATTTGTCCATACCACTAGACACTAATTTAAAACCTTTGAATTGCATCAGCCCACGCGGCTTGTTTTAGCCCTACCCGCCGAATCTCCACAAAGTTGATAATAATCCATTAGTATTCGAAGGTGAATAGGACAGTTTTATTTTGACATTAAAAGTTAGACGCTCCTTTTAAACCTAACCGATATTTTTAAGAATCGAGAATATTTTCTTTAGAAATCTTATCGACTTTTTATTTGTTTATTTTTAATTTTAATCAACATTTTATCTATGATATGATTTTGAACTATCTGGATATGCAATACAATATGTCAATATTCTTAGTGGTACACACGCAATAAATTACAAATAATTAAATAATATGCATCTTATTCATCTGAAAAATAGCAACACTCGCTTGACGTGTCGGAACCACCTTCGTCACCAAAAGAAATTACTAGTTAAAACGGACCCATCCCTAATGCAATCTATGCGGACATATTTTGCACGTGACAATAAGCGTGATTCGATGATAAGATGGTCGCCATACCGATTATTGATTTATTGCGATTGTTTGTGTCAATCCCTATGAGCAAAAATTCCGATTAGCGAGTTATGCAGTGCATAAGATATTTTTTTAAAAATTTTATTAGTAATAACTAGGAGTATTTTAAGTATTTGTTCAGATTAATTGAGAAAGATTAATACTTGTTATTTTGGAAGAATAAGAACACTTTAAATTTTCTTCCTGTTATTTACTAATATTGATTTTTTATTTATTATTATTATTCCTTGTTTTGTCCTTCTTCTTTCTTCCTATTGCATGTTATGTATGTGTGTACGTACGTCGCCCAAGGCTCTGCCTGAAAACCAGCGCTGCAGCGGCTTCGGCCACTGCAGCAAATGCTGAGGTTGGGCCTTGTTGGCTACAGAATTTGTTATACTTGTATTTATGTCACTCATATTTGATTTGTGTTCTGTGGCCAATAAAGAACTCTTTATCTTTATCTAACACAAACATTTTTATGATTTTTACAACTTAATATTCTTATTTGTATAAAAATGGATGCATGATACGAGTCGAGTCGAGGAGAAAAGGTTGGCATGTCCGTGAATAGGGACAGTTCAGATACTGAATGGACTATTAATAGAGCGATAGTCTTCAGTGGATAATACGGACGGTCGCAGTGTGGAATACACGACCGGATATTTTAATATTCTTTGTCTATTTCTACCATTGACACGGCGGTGAGGGAAAACATCGCGAAGTGGATACTGACAATATTGTTGAGATAATAATTTTAAACAATTAACTATTCTATTCTATTATCTATCTGATACAAGGGTTGCGGGTTCGATCCCCGCACAGTACAAACATTTGTGTGCATGAACATGTTTGTTTGTATTGGTCTGGGTGTTTGCTATGTATTATAAGTATGTATTTACAAAAAGAAAATATTATAATCCCACTGTTGATTCTGATATCCGTATCACAGGTGCATGAGCTACCTAACTCGGAGTCAGATCAATGTATGTGATGTTGTGAAATATTTATTTATTTTATTTTATAACTATTGTGATCTAGTTCCCCTGCCTAACGGTTGTGAAAGTCAGGCGGCAGTAGATTCGTCGGACTCCCTTAACTCTTGATCTCGGTCGAAGCGCACACTGGAGTCCGAAACTACGGACGCAACGAATGCCAGGAGCCCAATTCTCGTGCTTGTGATATTTTGAGAACATGGCGGATATCACTTGAAAACCATACAAAAAAACTATGTTTTACTGATATATGTCGTATGAAAATGAATGTTACGAGCACGAGACTTTGGCTCCAGGAGCCCAGTTCTCGTGCTCGTGTATGTAAATATTAATTTATTTTAACAATTTGTCATACTTTATATGCAAGTTTTTGGTAAATTTTTAATTTGTATAAACTACTTAATTTATACTTTTACCGTTTTTTGGCAAATGACTGATTTTTGATTTTTGCTCATGGGATTGTCCGGAATTTTTCATTGTAGACATGGCAACCCTAGTCGTCGATAACTTGCCATTCGAGGTTCAGGACTTTTGGGACGTGGTGCTATATTTGATGAAAGTCAGGGAATTTAAACGAATACGATGGATTTTCACTCGTTTTCACAGAAACAAGCGGCATTGAAATGTCGGATGCAACTACTTTTCTTTCACAACCCCTTTGCCACCAAATATAGACACAAATACATTTAGACATACCATTAGCTCGGTGGTGAGGGAAGATAAATATAAATATTTTTTTATGTCATCATCGTCAGCCCATTTAAGTCCCCACTGCTGGGGCATGGGCCTCCCTCCATCATATGAGGGGTAATTGCCATACTCACCACGCTTGGCAGACGGTTTGGCGAGGGTTTAGATATAAATGCAGAGTTTTCCTTCTCTGGGTGCTGATGATCATGCCAGCAGCTTAACCTAAGTCGCCTTTTACGACACCTCGGTAAGAGTGAGGGTGGCCTATTCTACTCTGCCGGGGACCACACGGCAATTTTATTATGTGGTAGGTGGCAAACGAGCAGACAGATCACCTGATGGTAAGCGATTGCCGCTGCCCATGGACACCCGCGACACCAGTGGAGTCACAAGTGCGCTTCCAACCTTTAAATCTCCCTTTCCTCCGGATTAGATTTATCTTAAGGAAACTCGTTTCAGAGAGTTTCTGAAAAGTATGACCATGGTGCAGTTGGTCTGGTTCCCCTGTAAAGAGTTGCGAAGGTCAGACGGCAGTCCTTTCAATGCTTCATTACCAGAGTCCCCAATCCTAAATCATGGTCCAAAGTTACTCTGGGCTTCAGATCGAAAGCTTGGGACGTAACCGGGTTACACGCTTAAATGAGGATGAGGTATAATTAAATATTTAATAAATATTTCTCAACATCACATACATTGATCTGACTCCGAGATGGGTAGCTCAAACACCTGTGTTAAAGATATTAGAATCAACAGTGGGATTACAAATATTATACATATAATACTTTTCTTTTGTAAATACATACCTCCTTATAATACACTGACAACATCCAGACCAATACAAACAGACATGTTCATGCACACAAATGTTTGTACTGTGCGGGGACGGAGCTGCAGCACTTACACCAGAGGCGGAATTCACTACCATTGATGACCCGATTGGAACAGTGGTAGTGAACGCTGCCTCTGATACAAGGGTTGTGGGTTCGATCCCCGCACAGTACAAACATTTGTGTGCATGAACATGTTTGTTTGTATTGGTCTGGGTGTTTGCTATGTATTATAAGTATGTATTTACAAAAGAAAAGTATTATATGTATATATTTGTATCCCACTGTTGACTCTGATATCCGTAGCACAGGTGCTTGAGCTACATATCTCGGAGTCAGATCAATGTATGTGATGTTGTGAAATATTTATTTATTGTTCCAATCAGGTCGTCAATTTTAATATTTCATGATCATTTCATCATCATTTCAGCCAATAGACGTCCACTGCTGCCTCCCCCAATATTCTCCACACAGATCGGTCGTGCCGCCGAAATTCCTTAGATTCCCATAACCTTCACCAGATCGTCTGCAACTTTTAATACTTAATGATTATTAATAACAATACTATCATCTCCCACTCCATCGTCATCTTCATAGTTTTAAGGGGTTCCCGAAATCAGTCAAATAAGCCCAAAATCGGAAATCCTAATCTGTATCGGATCATTCCCAAACGCAATATAAAAAATAATCGGAACGCATCCCTCTGTCGCGATTACAGGGAGCTTCGTGTGTAAATGCTCCCTGAAGGAAGATTAAGGTAAATCGAATGACGGGACCATATGTGGGAGGTTTTTTGTCGCTACAAGTTATGGCTAGATGTGGGGACAGTGGTAAATAAGCTATGAAAAATAAATAAATTGAGACAACATTGACCTGGTCCCAAACTACCGTACTTTTGACCGTGGGAGAGCCACGCTTTGGCATGAATGGGCCGGCTCGACCGGAGTGATACCACGGCCTCACATAAAACTGGCGTGAAGCAGCACTGTGCTGTGTTTCGCTGCGTGAGTGAGGGTACCGGAGGCCCAATTCGGGGGCAAGGGAGGGTTTAAAGGTTGGCAGCGCACTTGTGACTCTACTGATGTCGCGGGTGTCCAAGGGCGGTGGCAATCGCTTACGCTTTCAAATAGGTCGTAATCGTCATGTACTTATAGTGTGGGTAAGGGCAGTTGTGATGCGCTTCACCAGGCGCCGCCACCGCTGCCTGCTCGAGGTGATCCAGCTGCACTCGTTGACTGAGTCTCCAATGGCAGACTTGATTTGGTTGGTTTGGGAAGCTACGATGATATTAACAAAATGAGGGTGCTCCCATTGATCAATTTTTTGTTGGACCGATTATCGGACCATTTCTCATGCTATTTCTCACTGATTTTTTGTAGGTCATGTACGTTGCGCTATTGATGTCAGTACGCGCTATTTTAATCCTACATTTTTTTTTAATTAACAGGTTAATTCATCATCATCATTTCAGCCTTCTTATATATACACGGTGTTGCCAACTAGAGCGATGTAGCTAAATGGCTAATAACGCGCCTTCCTTATAGGAGTCGTGGTTCGAATCCAAGCATGCATATTTGGATTTTTCAATTCTATGTACCTACATATTTCTACCATTAGCTCTGTGGTGGAAAACATCGTGAGGGAATTTGCATGAATCTTATAGTTTCGCCAGCTGAGGAGGAGACGGTGTTGCCACTGGAGCCAACCATTTATCAATTTCCGACGTCACACGGTAAATTTATAAAACTAACGGATATCTATTCGTAAAAATGTATATGGTTCGACCAATCACTAAAACTCACTCTTTTAAATTAACGCATCTTAGAAATACGTAAAATAACACACTGCTCTCTGATTGGTCAATGTTCATAGTGGCAATACCAATCAGATCGCGCATAGCGTTTCGATATTGCTTACTTATTAATTTACGAGTGCGTTCAGTAAGTTTATCAAGGTACGAAAGTGTGGACGTAAAACAATACAATTTATCTCCCGTTTAGAATCCTACGAAAGTTTATAAACTTTCTAGTAAATTGATAAACTTACGGATCTTGTTATTTTCCGGTGACATATACATATAATACTTTTCTTTTGTAAATACATACTTATAATACATAGAAAACACCCAGACCAATGCAAATAGACATGATCATGCACACTAATGTTTGTACTATGCGGGGCTCGAACCCACAACGCTTGCTCCAGAGGCAGCGTTCACTGCCGCTGATCGAAACAAGTTGTCGTCATTTGAACATAAGTTTACTCAATACAGAGTGCTGCCACCAATAGTTAATGCACATAACCCTAACCACGGTATTTACTCCCAGATAAGACTTTTTTGGTCAAAGAGTTAAAAATAAAATGATTGAAATATTTCCAGTAAAGTCTGGCTTACACGAAAAGTCTCGTATCTTTTTACTAATTTAATTAAATGAACCTAACTGTTTCAGAAAGGGAGGAAAAAGTACAAAACCAATTTAAAAGATGGCCTCCGTTTCGGTTTCAGAATACCATTCTTTGCAATTAGCATAAAATTCGTTTGGGAGAGTCGTATTTGCTACAGAAAATAATAAGATTGGGAGCGATGGTTATATAAAATCACGGGAACGTATTTTAATAACTGGTGGCCTGACCTCAAATCATTTCAGGACATTAGTTTCACTTCATACCAATAGATGACGCTAGGTGTCGGTTAAATGTTTTGTACTTACTTATACCTTTTTTATGCCTAGTGGCGGTATATAGAGGAACTGCATGTTAAACCTACCATCATTGTAAATACGACCTATATACACTAAAATAAATTATTGATATTGATAAATCGCGTAAGCATATCATGTTTTTCCAATTACCTATAAGCTTTGCATTCTATAGATAGATAGATCATCCTCCTCCTGCCCTTTTCCCTGGTTATCTGGGGTCGGCGCAGTATGTCTTCCTTTTCCATACGTCGCTGTCATTCGTCATCGAATCATCCACCCCTTTTCCCATCATGTCATTCTTCACACAATCCATCCATCTCTTTTTCGGCCGTCCTCTGTTCCTCTCTATCTGTTCTGTATCTATCTCTGTTCTAAATAGATAGATAGAAATAAATAGATAATTAATATTCTCCTACCGATTCAGCAGATAGCGGCCGCGGGCGGACGACGCAAGATATATTATAGTCCTAAAGTGCACTTAAATATTCTAGTTCAAGTGTGTGCGCAAACACCAGTGCACTCTATATTCTTTTAAAATCTGAAAGGGACACCACAAGTGTGGCACGGCCGGAGAGAAATCGGGCGCAAGACTGGCTTGACGGGATTTCCGGGCTATTGGTGTACTAGGTCACTAACTTCCAGACTCCGGGTTGACTCTAAGACTTTTTTCTATAAAACTTAGGTAGGCCCACCAACCACTAATAGTTAGGCAGAAACGCAAGCGTTGTGTCACGCTAATCTTCTGTGAGGCCATGGTATCACTCCAATCGTTGCGGTTAAAGCGTTGCTCTTCCACGGACAAAATATCATAAACACCATTCTGCAAATGCAGCACAAAGCAAAACCCCCATAAAGAACCTACAGCTTTCACTACCCACTTAACCCCTGAAAGTCCTTTAATTTTTCGCTCAATAAATTTCGGAGTTCGTACAGAAGGACCGGTGATTCAGCGGGCCTATCACAATTATCTCCGTGACAAATGCTCTCTCTTCCCTTTATCTGTCTCGGACTAGTGTGCTGCTATTTTTGTGATTTTTTAGATCCATTTACGGATTAAAGTGATGGTTTAGGGTTCTTTGAAGCTTGTCTAAGTTTGAAGCCTTAGACAAGCTTCAAAGAACCGTGTTAAGAAAGATAAATTAGATAAAATTAAGATTTTTCTGATCGTCGTTCACGTCGGCAGAACTGACAGCCGTTGGAGCCGTAAAGTCCTTGAGTGGAGACCGCGACTCGGTAAGCGTAGTGTAGGACGCCCTGCGACAAGATGGGATGATGACATTCGAAGGCTGGCGGTTTGGGCTGGATGAGAGTGGCCGAAAATCGGGAGCACTGGCGTGCATTGGGGGACACCTATATCCAGCAGTGGACGAGTGTGGGTGGCTGATGATGATGATGATGAGATTTTTCTGATCGTCGTTCGCAATTAAAAACTGTACAACAACCATTTTGACGAGTTCCGCTCAGCGACTCTGCCAAAGTAAACGACCAACATGGAATCACGTTGGTCGTGTACTTTTGCAGAGGGGAAATTGTCCACATTGTCTAAGTTTGAAGCATACGAAATTTGCAACGTATCAAACTAAAATAGTTTTATATTCATAGTTGGTGCCCTTTTTTGCCGCCGGCTCAAGAGATGAGCCGACTACCTTATGCATACCAGACCACCGGGGGGCGGCTGGGTTATGTGGGGCTCTCCTTTGGCGGGGGGCTTCTCCCAAAGAGAAGCCAGGCAAAGGCATACCCACTTAACCCCCTGCGGTTCTCCCTCATCGCCCATATTGGGGAATATCATGGTGATACAGCCGAAGCCTCCCTTCGCGATATTCCCCGGGCGGATGTCCACCTATACGGCGGACTAGGCGGTTCCTCCCCCGGACATGCCGGGAGAGGGGATAGGGACAGCCGGGAGAACTGAGCCGTCCCTATCGGGCAGCAGAGGGAATGCTGGTGCTGGTGCCCCCGTACCACGCACCAGCGGGCTCCCTCCGCGGAGAGGGAGGAGACGCGCATCTGCTCGGCGTCTCCTCCCCCTCATAGTTGGCGCCCTATGTCGAGGACAGACTTTCTTGCGACTTTCTTTCAATTAGGCGCCTTATATAAATTAAAAACAATTTTAACTTTTTTGATGTTTCTTGTTTTTCTGACTTTAGATGATGCAACACAAAGATGGGTCGTTACAAATGAGTTTCGGGTTCTGTATAGTCGGGCCGGTGATTTACGACGGGGACGAGAATCTCACTGATCGCTTAGACTCTCTGGCCCTGCGGAGAGAAGTCGCATCTCTCTGTGTCTTTTACCGCCTTTACCATGGTGAGTGTTCCGAGGAGTTGTTTGAGTTAAAACCCGCTGCTGAATTTCACCACCGTTACTACACGCCGTAAACTAGGATTCCACCCGTACCATCTGAATGGGTGGAGATCCACCACCCTGCGCTTTACACGTAATTTTTTACCACCTACCTCTTCATTGTGGAATCAACTTCGCGCAGCGATATTTCCGACCCGGTACGACATTGAGATCTTCAAGAAACGAGCCTTCCTAAAATGCCGGCACCGTATCTCCACTCCCTCTGGTGTGGCTGATGTCCATGGGCGGCAGTGACACTTACCATCAGGTGACTCGCTTGCTCGTTTGCCTCCCTTTCTCATAAAAAAAAAGAAAAAATCAGCGGGCCTATCAGATTATCTCCGTGACAAATGCTCTTTCTTCCCTTTATCTGTCTCAGTATAGTGTGCTGCTCTTTTTGGGAGTCCTGATTTGGGTGATTTTTAGATCCAGTTGGCCGTGTGGCCCCGGCAGAGTAGAATAGGCCACCCTCACTCTTACTGAGGTGTCGTAAAAGGCGACTAAGGCAAAGCTGCTGGCATGATCATCAGCACCAAGAGAAGGAAAACTCTGCATTTATATCAAAACCCCTCGCCAATCCCGTTCTGCCAAGCTTGGTGAGTATGGCAAGTATCCTCATGTGATTGAGGGAGGCCCCGTGCCCCAGCAGTGGGGACTTAAATGGGCTGACGAGAAAATTTGGAGTGTTATTAGTTTAATAGGTTACACAATTAACCGTAGACTAAGATCTGTAAACTTTGTGCAACAAAGTATATCTATCTATCTTTCTATAATTTTGATACTTTTCAAAGTTGGTGCGCCTCAAAAAATACCGTTTCATAGTTGGTGCGATTTGAAGTTAGTGTCTTTAGATGGTGCAACAAAAAGATGGGTCATTTCAAATGAATTTCGGAGTCCGTACAGTAGAACCGGTGATTCAGCGGGCCTATCGCAATTATCTCCGTGACGAATGCTCTTTCTTCCTTTTATTGGTCCCAGCCTAGTGTGCTGTTATTTTTGTGAGCCCTGATCTGTGTAATTTTTTTAAAATCAGTTTACGGATTAAAGTGATGGTTTAGGGTAAAGTTTCAATAATTTTCAAGTGTTTTTAGTTTACTACATTGAAAATTGGATGATCATCATATAGCGGTGCAGCGTGGGTGCCGGCCGCCCTGGGCGGAAGACAATTTTGCCGCCCTTTTATTTAGATATTTCAATTTAATGTATACTATACATTACATAACATACATTTAAATAAAGTTAACATACATTTAAATAAAGTTAACTTAGTTTATCTAAGTTTTACAATCATCTTTATTATACATTGATACATTTTTATAACAGGTACCCTCAAGAACGCGTCAACCTATACACTTTGGACTTTGCACCATTCTTATTAACAAACGCATAAGATCGAAACTTGAACTGCGAGTGTATAGCTTGATGTGAGCTCGACTGTAAAATACCAATTAGGTACAGCTGTCGATCGTCAGATTGACAAAATTAAATAATTGGAGAGTTTAATATAAAACGCAAATAATTTTTTAATAAAAAATTCGCAGTCGCTACAAATATCAATTCAAAGAAAGGGGATTCCCCGAATCCGTTACAGAATAGTAATGAAAAAATCCCATGCTCTTTTCATTCGGTCCTTTGTAGTTGCGTTAAAAATATGAAATGGGTTCAAATGTTTTTATTATTTATTGTGAATTTTTGCCGCCCCCTTAAAATGTGCCGCCCGGGGCGGGCCGCCCCTGCCGCCCCCACTACGCTACGCCAATTGGTTGGTGCGCTTAAAAAGAATAGCGTTTCATAACTGACGCGATTCAAAGTTCAAAACAATTGTTCTTCATAATTGATGTCTTTTAAAGATGTGCGACACAAAGCTGAATCACAATTATTTCAGTGACAAATGCTTTTCTTCCCTTTATCTGTCCCAGCCATATTATCTGCTTAGTGTGCTGCTTACTTTTTGTTGTATCCTGACGTAGCAGATTTCTAGATCTATTTACGGATAAAAAACGACAGGGACGTATAAGAAAGAGAAAATAGCAGTCATAAATATTTTGTATTATTTATTACAACTTATCTATCACGGAGAAGACAAAATAAATCAAACTCAGATTTTTATTTTTTTAAATATGGCTCTACCCCGAAGATAATTTGCCAATGTCAAGTAACTTATTGAGAATAAGTAGGCACCTAGTCAACAGTCGAAATCAATTAAAGTCACAGTCACTCAATATAACGTCGGTGTTTTTACGTTTTGTCGACCTACGGATTCAGCGGATATAACTCCAAAAGCAATCGCGGGTTTTAAGACTCTATTAGGTCCAAGCAAGTTGTCACGAGAAAACTCACTCGACACACAATAGCAAGTGTTAAAAGCGATACAATCCAACAATTCTTATTATTAGGATCACGTTTGGACACTTGACTGCAAATAAACACCAAATTTGTACACTAAAAACCACTAGACACTAATTACTACCCCTACTGACTCACTGTCAATCCCATACATTTTAACTCCTTTTGATAGATGCAAAATGTATAAGATCTAGCTACATTTTCATCTGTCAGTTGGCTTACTTTATTAAAAATCAGAGTATAATAATCTTTCTCCTTTAAAATATGGAACCCTAAAAGTAACGAGAAAAACTTTAGCTTTGCAATGCCTTCATGAATTAAACTAACTATTCTTTGGAAATGTTTAACGTCAAAATAGTTTTAAACGCTGTTCACTTCACTGACTTTCTTCCATTGTGACAAGTTATCAACTGCAGACCAATGACTTCCATTGTTCTAAAGCTGTATTTCCTAAAGGTGACGATGACGCCCCCTTGTGGGCGCTGCAATGCATTCCTAAAGGAAGGGTGGTAAGAATAAGAAATAATTTATTGACCACAACACATGATTACATACAATAAATCTAAAGACAGAACATTATAAAGTTGCGACCAAAAGGTTCAGCCTCAGCATGTGCTAAAACAACCGCTAAGCAGCCGCTGCAGCGCTGATTTTCAAGCTGTACCTTCGAGTGACGACTCATAATAAAACATGCAAACATAAAAAAAAACTGACAATAAGTATTAACAGAAAACGGTACGATACAAAGTAAATCTATAACGTGAATATGAATAACAAAGCGCATACATACAATACCAATAAAAAAAATGCTAAATAATAAATAAAATAAACGGTATTAGCATAAATAAATAAACAAACAAAAACAATGCCCCCACAAATACAATAAATAGAAATAACGACAGTGGCGCCATCATTCAGTTTCCCAGTTCACGTTTTTATTGACACACCCTCCAGTGACGGTGGCGCCATCTGTGTCACTGAAATCTTATCATCTTTAAAAAAAATGTGAAAGAAAAAAAAAATACACAATTCATGATGACGACATCTATCTTGGTTGGTGAAAACATTTTCAGACCTGCATGACAGTGATTACCTAAAGAGAAGTAAAGAGACCCAGTTATTTTAATTTGTACAAATCTATAAGTAGTTTTAAAAAAGGTAAAAAAAATGTTGCATTATCGTATCAGGAATGATGAAATCCGCAGTAGAACCAAGGTCTAAGATATAGCCGGAAGAATGCGTCAAGTGACAATGGGCAGGGCACACTGCGAGGAGATCAGATGGCCGGTGGGGCAGAAAGGTCCTCGAGTGGAGGCCTCGTTTAGGAGGCCGAAGCCGTGGCAGGCTCCCCACTGCGCAGAACCGACGATCTGGTGAACGACGATTTGGATGCGGCCATGGTGCATTTTATCTAATATACGTCCACTCATGGATATAGGCCTCCCAAAATTATCTCCACACGATCGTTTTGGGAGGCCTATGTAATGTGCATGATAATATCGATGATGATAATGAAAAAAACGGGGGGCGCTGAAAATATACTTCTGTTCAAAGTGGGCGTACAAAAAAAGTTTGGGAGCCTCTGTTCTAAAGCGACAAACGCGAGTGCGGTCTTTGAATGTCATAAAATAACCGACGTCTTAAAAAATATTTATCAAATAAGCTAAAACTTTACACCAAGTAAAGTTTTTAAAGCGTATTAATTGGTTGGTGATCCGTCTGCTTGTTTGCCACCTATCACATATCCACATCACATATAAAATAAAGAATCATGGTCCAAGCGTACCGGGGTACGCTTGACCATGATTCTTCTTCAGAGCGACAGCTGTGGACGCAACTGGGAGTTGAACGCTAAGATGAGAAGAAGAAGATCGGCGGTGAGGGAAAACATTGTGAGAAAACCTGCACATCTCACATAGTTTCTCAAATTATATAAATTAAGGAGACCTGCAATATTTGATCAAATCAACAATGTCTTTATTAAATTTAAGTCCATACAGAACATTTATGAATGTCAAATATTATGTAATCTACCGCTGATTCGGAATATTAATTTCTACCGAGAAGAATCAGCAAGAAACTCAGTAGTTACTCTTTTCAAATAATATGGTAATTACAATATTCATTCTTATACAAATTATGATTACAGTGACAGTATGATATACAATGCTTATAATCAATATCGTTTAGATAAATCGCCAAAGAAAAATTATGAAATGAATTATACATTAGAGGACAGGCGAAGAGATCAACATGTCCAGGAATCCTTATCATTCAAATAATCATCTACTTTATAGTAGCATTTCTGCATTAGGCAGTTTTTTACATGCAACTTAAACTTATGTACGGTAAATCAATGATATTTTGAGGTAACTTATTAAACATTCTAATGCTCAATCCTACAAATGAATTTCCAGTTTTATGAAGTCTTAGATTTGGGACAGCAAGCCTATGTTTATTTCGCGTGTTAAAGCTATGAAAATCTGATGTTTTTGCGTGTGTCTAAGGGTTGCAAAGGTCAGTCGGTAGTCGCTTCATTGTAATTACCAGACTTCCCAAATCCTGAATCATGGTCTAAGCTTACCATGGGCTCGAAACGACCAGTTTAGACGCAAGTGGGAATTACACATTAAGGTTAAAAAGTCCAAGAATACATTTAAACTGGTGTTGACTGTCCTACATAAGAACATTTTTAGTTCCTCCTTTCGGGAGCTACGATGCTACAGGCAGTCGCACACACACAGACACGTCAAACTTATAATTATTATTTTTTTATTTATTTATTTCTTTAAATCTGTCTTCGTATCGTCGATACCACAGTGCCTAAAGACGAAAGTCTTCAATCAGTGCGTCCTACCCGTCATGACATACGGAGCCGAAACGTGGACACTTACGGTACGGCTGGTCCACAAGTTAAAGGTCGTTCAGCGGGCTATGGAACGAGCAATGCTCGGCGTCTCCCTCCGAGATCGAATTCGAAATGAGGTGATCCAGCAGAGAACCAAAGTCATCGACATTGCTCACCGGATTAGCAAGCTTAAGTGGCAGTGGGCTGGTCATATTAGCCGCAGAACCGACAACCGATGGTGTAAACGAATTCTAGAGTGGAGACCGCGTCTTGGAAAACGTAATGTAGGGCGCCCTCTGGCTAAGTGGGGGGACGATCTGCGCAGGATGGCTGGTAAGAGCTGGATGCGAGAAGCCATGGATAGATCCTACGTCCAGCAGTGGACTGCGATAGGCTGATGATGATGATGATGATTTTTTTCAACCTTAAGTTCCTTACTTAATTTACATCGGCTGGTGCTTCCTTTTAAGCTTGACAAAGCCTGTGTCAGGAGGCACCGCTCTTCAATAACTATAACTGTATTATTAAGGTGGTTTAACAGTAGGTAGGTAGTTAATGTACTTACTCATAAATTAAATTAATGCAATAACAAAAATTATATATATACACACACACATACATGTAAAAGGAATAATGCCAACACTTTTATTGTTTCTATTCTGAATGTCTCCAAAGAGACATTTTATATCTTCAAAATCTCCTTCAAAAGAAATCGAGGACAAACTTTCAAATGGCGTCTAGATTGGTACACGAACCCGGAACTCTCGCCGGAAGCTGCTTTCTGCCAACTCCAAGCATCCCCCGCTATATTGAAAGCTTTGAACTAGGAAATCTAGGTTTTATCTAGTTTCTTTTATTCTAATTCGTATTAGCTTTTGTAGCATTGGAGACAGTAAAATGTAAAAGTTTATCTATTCTTCTTCTTCTCAGTCGTACACTCCTGACGGAATGGTCGTGATTATGGATTGTCTGTATCTTGGGTAGCGGCTTTTGCGAGTCTTCTCCATATTTCTCTGTTGTGGCAATGCGTGTACATTCAGTCAAGGAACACTTTGTAGCAGACTTGATACTGTCTGTCTACCTTGTAGGTGCCTGCCTCGGGAGCGATTACGATCTACTCTTTTCTATACCATTAAACGTTGCAAGGAGCTTTCATTTCAGATGATATGTCGAAACATGGTGAGTAAAATCTGTAAGAGAATCTGCACTTAGCTTTAGTATAGTACTAAAGTAAATACTTGGTAATTAGTGGAAGATTTGTTGGTTGTCCTTAATAAATAAATAAATAAAAGGTACCTATAACCTGTGCGGATAAAGAATGGGATCAGAAATGGCGGCGCATCTATTCACTTCTCCCTCGCACATTCTTTATCACAGGTTGTGCCTATATTAATATTGGTGTGACGTGAAGCCACGCTTTGTGGCGGGCAGGGTCACCTGAAGTGAATCCACGGTCTCACAGAAATTCAGGGCGCCGTAGGCCCAATCCGGGGGAAGGGGATCGGCGTTCTTGTGTTGTGGCTCCACTGGTGTTGGTGATTGTTAGCAACCGCCGTAGTATGTATATGACTATTACTGATGACTGATGTCACCGAGGGGTGACTATGACTGACTCGGTGGCGCAATGTTTAGTGGGTCGCACTTTAAAGCGACCGACTTCTTACCGAGGTGTCGTAAAAGGCGACTAAGGTAAAGCTGCTGGCATGATCATCAGCACCCAGAGAAGGAAAACTCTGCATTTATATCTAAACCCTCGCCAACCCGTCTGCCAAGCGTGGTGAGTATGGCAATTACCACTCATGTGATTGAGGGAGGCTCGTGCCCAAACAGTGGGGACTGACGATGATGATGATGACTTTAAAGCGACGGTTGTGCTTGGGGTCTCGGGTTCGATCCCCGGGTCGGGTCAAAATTTGTAACTGAGTTTTTGTGTTAAGAAATTTTCAGTGTTAGCCCGGAGTCTGGAAGTTGGCGGTATTGTACCCCTGTGCCTCAGAAAGCACGTTAAGCTGTTGGTCCTGCGCCTTAATCCCTCTTCGGTCGTGTCACACTAGTTTTCCATCGAAAAAAGAGGGTACTGGAATAGAGAGTGCACTTGTGTCTGCGGAAATACTTGTGCACTATAATACGTCCTGCGTCGATGGCTGATCGCTGAGATTGCCCGCCATGACCGAAATATTGGTTTGGAGGACATTATACATGCATAAAAAATATTTTGCTTGTCTGCATCTATCGCATAAAAAAAAAAATATAGGAAAAGTTTATAAAATTTCACTTTTACAGATTTTCACCTTCGATCATAAAAATACGCTTTTGAATGTTTTTATAAAAATGAAACTTTTTTTTATACTGCTTTATGACTATTATGATAAAATTAAGAACAAAACAGCTATAGCTAGATTACCCAGACAGATTTCCTATGAAAACGAGATCAGTTCGATCGTAACTGGTTACGAGTAAAAAGATATTAGTTTTTGATCGCAACCGGTTTCGTGCAAGGCAGAAATAGTTTTCGATCATATTTAGTTACGAAATTCTGGTTGCGTACCTGGCCGAAGAGGATACAGTGCAGAGCCCTGCAATTACAACGAACCCGATGTCAAGGCATCAATCCTTTGGCACTAGCATACTGACTTGCAGATGCTTCAGCACGCTTCGTTTGAAGGAATCCATGTTGTCTCAAATAGAAATGCAAATACTCTTATGATATGAATTACGGTACGGTATAGCAATTTGATATAATTAGCCAAGTTGAACGACGCATATTCCGGATGAGAACTAATGCATTCATTAGGAAAACAAGTAGTTAGTTTGATTAAGAGGATAATTTGAGCACTTGTAACTTCAACAATGCACTATTTAAAAAGAGATTAAAAACTCTGCTGTATGACATACTCTTAAGGCGACGGGTGCGCGTAGTTTTTGTGAAGTGTTATTTCATCATCATCATCATCATCATCATTTCAGTCAATAGACGTCCACTGCTGGACATAGGCCTCCCCCAATGTTCTCCACACAGATCGGTCCTGTGCCGCCCGCATCCAATAGATTCCCGCGATCTTCACCAGATCGTCGGTCCACCTTGTGGGGGGCCTGCCACGGCTGCGACTTCGTGTACGTGGCCTCCACTCGAGGACCTTTCCGCCCCAACGGCCGTCTTGTCTCCTCGCTATGTGGCCTGCCCATTGCCACTTGAGGCATGCAATGCTTTGGGCTACGTCTGTGACCTTAGTTCTCCTGCGGATCTCATCATTTCTGATACGATCACGCAGGGAGACTCCGAGCATAGCCCTCTCCATTGCTCTCTGGGTGACTTTGAGCTTAATCGGCACATTGTAAGCGACCACGTTTCGGTTCCGTATGTCATCACTGGCAACACACACACAACACAAGTGTTACCTAATTCCGCTTTTATGTTCAGCAGATCTATGATTAGGATCTGCTATACATAAACCACCTCATTTTTAAACCACAGGCTATTGAGTTGTTTCCTTACTAACGCTCATGCCGTCCCTTTCCAATACGCAATTACGGAGGGCACGAGTTTAGTTCCGAAACTTTCTTTAGTCATAATAATATCAAGAGCAACATAGTATCAGAAATTTTTATTTTGCTCCTCTCCATAATAATGCAAAAATCAATAGTTTTTTTAAATTTTCGCGTTGCATTATAACTATAATTAATCAAGACGGGATTTAAGGCGACGGGTAGCCCTAACTAGCGACACCATTCGTTTTTAATTGTAAGCTACTTAACTAGATCTATTTTAAACAGTGTCGGGGTTACAACCTCACGGCAAATACTTATACTATTTATTAAATCACCATACAAAAAATTGGGTCCGTTTTTGTACGCGAAAAATTGATTACCGCCAAAAGCGGCCACTTTTATCGTGAGTCAAGTTTTCGCGTACAAATGTTGGATCCGCATTTGTGCATGGTTATTTAATAAATAGTATTAGTGTTTGCCGAGAGGTTATAATCCCGAAATTGTTTAAAATAGATCCGGTTTTGTAGCTAAAATTTAAATCGATTGGCGTCGCAAAAGCGCCCTAACCCGTCACCTTAAGTTATGGACGTAAGCAGTTAGAAAGATAGATTGTACTGCATAAAAGTGTCACAAACATGCCGACATCGTATCATCATCATCATCAGCCTATCGTAGTCCACTGCTGGACGTAGGCCTCTCCAATTGTTCGCCACTGTGATCTACCCATGGCTTCTCGCATCCAGCTCTTGCCAGCCATCCTGCGCAGATCGTCCCCCCCACCTAGCCTGAGGGCGCCCTACATTACGCTTGCCAAGACGCGGTCTCCACTCTAGAACTCGTTTACCCCATCGGTTGTCGGTTCTGCGGCTAATATGGCCAGCCCACAGCCACTTAAGCTTGCTAATTCGGTGAGCAATGTCGATGACTTTGGTTCTCTGCCGGATCACCCTATCTCTTTCACTCTCTGTGACGTTTTTTTCCAAAATGGCGCGCGAAGCCGTTAGTACTGGAGTGACGATGTTCTTTCTCTATCGCACCCGTATCTTCCTTTCTGTCGCTACGCTCTTGCCAGAGCGGTCGTGGTCTCGTTGAGGCGTCCTTGTTAGTGTTAGAGGCGGACACAGCTTTCCTCACGATCTCTCGCCATCTCCCTGTTTACAGACTGTCTGGCACGTCTGAAACGGGGTTAGACCCGTATAGAGATGTAATAAAGCTGCGTCAGGGCCGGTTAGATCTCTTTCACACTCTGTGACGTTTGGTTCCGAGAATGGCACATTCAGTTTAAAGCGCCCGTTTTCTAGCTATATGTATAGATAGTACATCATCATCATTATCATCAGCCCATTTAAGTCCCCACTGCTGGGTCACGGGCCTCCCTCAATCACATGAGGGGTAATTGCCATACTCACCACGCTTGGCAGACGGGTTGGCGAGGGTTATATAAATGCAGAGTTTTCCTTCTCTGGGTGCTGATGATCATGCCAGCAGCTTTACCTTAGTCGCCTTTTACGACACCTCGGTAAGAGTGAGGGTGGCCTATTCTACTCTGCCGGGGATCACACGGCCGATAGTTAGATAGTACATAAGATGTCTTAATAAGTACATAAGCTCTCTGTTCAGTTAAGGTCTGGTCTAGTGATACCGCAGAATCTCTCTGTGTTCGGGTACCTGCTCAAGTACTGTCATCCTTAGCTGATCTTTTTATAGCGGTCGTGTATACTCCGCCTGATCAGAGTGGTCTGTTGACGCGATTTAATAATATAAATAATAATGTTGAGAGAATGGTAAACACCTACCCAAACTGTAACTATATTTTAGTAGGAGATTTTAATTTGCCCTGTTTAAAATGGGATCTTCATGATTGTATCGTTTTGAAACAAGGTAGTAGTGAACTACAGGACTGTGCAAGCACTTTCGTGGATCACATTCATTTCCTTGGATTTAAACAATATAACTACGTATTGAACTCTAAAGGAAATATTCTTGACCTTTGCTTTAGTAACCTTGCTATGGAAGTAATACGATCATTACATCCACTTCTTAAGGAAGATGGTTACCACCCGTCCATAACAATAGATTTTATGGACTTGACTTGTAAGCAATTTAAAGAAAAAAACAGCTCACGATTTAATTTTTACAAAGGTGACTATGATGCAGTAAATTCTCATTTGTCAAATATAGATTGGTTGGATGTTTTGTCGCATGATTCAATAGACGAAGCAGTGACCATCTTTTATAACAAGATATATGAATGTTTCGATCTGTTCTTACCCCGTTCTCGTCGTGCTACCTCTAAGAATCAATACCCTTTATGGTACAACAAGACATTAGTAAAAATTAACTTTAAAAAGAACAAACTACATAGAAAATGGAAACGCTTCGGTAATCCTCGCGATTACGACGAGTTTTCCACTTTAAGAGATCGATTTAAGCAAATGCAAAAAAAATGTTTCAAGGAATTTACAAAGAGAATAGAATTTAACCTAAAACAATCACCAAAAATCTTTTTGGACTTACGTAAAATCCAAAAGGAAGAGGCTCACATTATCCGAAACAATTTACATTGAACGACAACGTATTTACGGAAGGGCAAGTAATTTGTAATGCATTCAATTCATTTTTTGAAAATGTTTTTTGTAATGGCAACTCAGGCACTTCAAATAGCTCTTCAGATTCTCCACCAAACATTCAAACAGTGTCACAAATTAACATTTCTAGTGAATTAGTGGAAAAACTTCTTCGTAACTTGGATAAATCTAAAGGAGCTGGTTGTGACGGAATACCCCCTGTGTTTCTCGCGATGTGTTCTAAGAGTCTTGCGCTTCCAGTATCGATTTTATTTTCTATTTCATTAAAAACATGCTCCTTTCCAACGATCTGGAAAAAAGCTCATATTATTCCTGTCCACAAAAAAGGTTCTAAATCTGTCATATCCAATTACCGTCCGATTTCAATTCTTAACTCTTTGGCCAAAATATTTGAAAAAGTTGTTTATGATAACATTTACGAGATTATAGCCCGAGCTGTTCCTACTTCCCAGCATGGTTTCTTAAGAGGTCGTTCGACATGTGTCTAACTTGGCCGTATTTACTGAGTATGTTCTTGAGCATATGGAGAGGGGAGGGCAGGTTGACGTTGTGTACACAGACTTCGAAAAAGCCTTTGATCGAGTCGATCACAATATCTTGCTTCAGAAGTTAGAATCTCTGGGTATACACGGTGACTTACTGAGATGGATCAGATCATATATTACAAATCGATCACAAGCAGTTGTATTGGGTGGGTATAGATCGGAATTTATTACAGTACCCTCAGGTGTCCCGCAAGGCTCTCATCTTGGACCTCTTTTCTACAATGCATATATATACGACATATTTTCCTGCTTTGTAAATGCACAATTTTTATTATATGCCGATGATAAAAAGATCTTTTTGAAAGTTGAATCAGTCGCAGATTGTTCATTGATACAACAAGATCTTAATAGATTAATGACCTTCTATATCAAAAACGGAATAACTGTCAGTATATCAAAATGTCAATGTATCAGTTTCACTCGCCGGAAAAAACCAATAATATATCCATACAATTTTGATAATGTCAGGATAAATAGAGTGGAGATAGTCCGAGATCTGGGGGTTTGGCTTGACGCTAAAATGACGTTTTCGCATCATATTGATATAATCGTAAATAGAGCCTACCGTAACTTGGGTTTCGTAATGCGCACTTGTAAATCATTTAGTGTTATCCACAGTTTAAAAATAGTTTATTACGCATATGTTCAGAGCATCCTGGAATATGCTTGTCAAATTTGGTATCCAATCTATACTGTGCATAAAAATAGAATAGAGAGACTCCAAAAGAAATTCATTCGTCACCTTAATTATAAATTCTGCAATAGACCATCATCATATATAGACAGCTGTCGCGAACACCGTATGTTAACTTTAGAGCAGAGACGTAAAGTATTAGACATGGGGCTGCTGCACGACGTAGTGAGTGGTCGCCTGGATAGTCCCGAGCTCGCGGAGCGGCTGGTGAGGCTGTGTGCGCCCGCGCGGCGAACGCGTCACACGTCACTCTTTGCTGTTAATGCGCGTCATACTAATTATGGACAGAACTCGGTATTGACTAGAATTGCCAATCAATATAATAAAGAATTTAGCAAAATTGATCCATTTTTTTATAGTAAAAAACAATTCGTGGGAGAGGTTAGGCGCGCATTATAAGTGCCCCTCTTTTTCTAATTGGCGTATGTATGTGAACGTGTCATATCAAGTACTCCTATGTATATAGCAACACACTTCTTTCTTTCTTCTTTCGCTTTCGTTGTTGTAATTTATTGGTGGATAACTTATTTGGCCCAATATGTGTAAATTTAAAATGTTATGCAAATATTATAAGTAAGTTGGCTGTAGTTGTTCCTGAAATAAATAAAATAAATAAAAAATAAGAGAATTAACAAACAGAGAAAGCTGTCGCTCTGGATCCCTGGTTACGCTTGTACCCTGATTCATTATTTGGGGAGTATGGTAATTACGACGACACGACTGCCATCTGCCCTTCGCAACCCTTAACTGAATCATGGTTACACGCACATATTTAATACACGTTTCAGAAGAATGTTTCACTCTGAGTGAGGGTATCGGAGGCCCAATCCAGGGGAAAGGTGGGTTCAAAGGTTGGCAGCGCACTTGTGATTCCACTGGTATCGCGGGTGTCCATGAGCGGCGGCAATCGCTTATCATCAGGTGATCCGTCTGCTCGTCTGCATTACATAAAAAAAGGAACTATCCGAAACGTGCAGGTTTCCTCGCGATGTTTTCCTTCACCGCCGAGCTAATGGTAGAAATACGTTGTACAACGCCTTCTTGGCAATGTCCCTGAAGTGCCTTCTGATCTTGGTCGGTCTTTATGTATTGCATACTTTTGTATCTGTTTAGTTATATTCTGTATTGCATGTCAATATTGTTATTTCTTCTAATGCAAAAGCGTCACCCAAGGTCCAGCCTGAGACGCAGTGGTGCAGCTGTTGCTTGCGGCAGTTGCAGCATATGCTGAGGCTTGACCTCTCTTTGTCCAGCATAGTTGCAGCTATGCTGGATGATGAGAGGGCCTGGTCGCCCTCTTCTGCGAAGAAGTGGTGGCGCAGAAGGAGGTGGCGGAGCGGGAGCGCGAGACTAACCCCCTCGCAGGCCCGCTTCGAGCAAGGAGAGGACGAGTTCGGCGGAGAACTCTTTGTTCTCTCCGTGGAGGTGGCCAGCCGGCAACAGGGACGGGGTTCCTTGTGCAGGCACTGTCATTGGCACCTCCACCGCTCGTTGGGGACGGCTCAGCTCTTCCGGCTGTCCCCAACCCCCCTCCTCCCAGCCTGAGGAGGGGCGTGGCCGCACACCCAGTGTAGGGGCCTGTGGGGGAGTGGGGTTGCGGGGAATAGCCTCGTGCAGTTCCCGTGACTCCATTCCATACCCACCCGGGTTGAGACCCGGGAGTTTTAGTGGGTATGCCCTCTGGTCGCTTCTTCTTAGAAGAAGCGGCCCAGAGGGTGAGTCCCACAGTACCCTGTCGCCCCCCGGCGGCAGGGTCTGCCTAATGCATTTCTCCCGGAAAACCAAAAAAAAAATGCTGAGGCTGAGCCTAGTTGGCCGCAACTTTTATGCTCTATACCGTTTGTATTTATTATTTGTTTTATGTGTTATGTGTTGTGGTCAATAAATAGGTTTCTTTCTTTCTTTCTTTCTAAATATGCACATAGATTTGAAAAATTCAGAGGTGCATGCTCGGATACAAACCACGACCCCCGTATGGAAGGCGCGTTCCGGACCACTGAGCTACATATTTCATATCCACTTTGTTATCTCCAGTGTTCCATGTCGAAAGCATCCCACGTGAATTAAAACAGAATATTTGAACACGTTACAGCCTCCATATGAAATTCAATATCATTTTTAATATTCGTCCCTTCTGACAATTTCTCGCATATTTTGCTACAAGGATTCCCCGGAACGAGATTCGTCACAATCCCATTTACTCTAGAAAATTAATTTTTGGAGAGATAGGGTGTTAATTGAAAGACTATGGTGGAAAACAACATTTACTACCTTTCTCGAGTTCAAGATAAACACTTTTCCCCTTATTACAAATCTAGGGATAGTCCCGGAATAAAATTCATGCCGGCCCCGTTAAACATTAGATAGATAGATGTTCTTTAATGCACAAAAACAAAATACAAGTATGATACAACAACAACAAATAGTACAATAAGGCCTTATCGTTTGTAGCGATTTCTTCCAGATAACCTTTGGGTAGAGAAAAGAAATAACGTATTCCTAATAGGGGAAGACAGTGCAAAGCAGTTTAAGGCGACGGGTAGCCCTAACTAGCGACACCAATCGATTTAAATGGTTAGCTACTAAGCCGTATCTATTTTAAACAATTTTGGGGTTACAACCTCTCGGTAAACACTTATACTATTTATTAAACAACCATGGACGCATGTTGCATGCATGTATGCATGTTGGGACCAACGCGTACGCGAAAAATTGATTCACGCCAAATTTTTTGCGTACAAAAACGGACCCAACATTTGTGCATGGTTATTTAATAAATAGTATATGTGTTTGTCGAGAGGTTGTTACCACGAAATTGTTTAAAATAAAAATAAAGTTTAGTAGCTAACAATTTAAATCGATTGGCGTCGCTAGTGTGCCCTACCCTTACACCTCACCTTAACAAATGAAATTGAAAATGGCAGAAATACCTATATATACTTATGACAGGTGCTTGAGCTACCTATCTCGGAGTCAGATGAATGTATGTGATGTTGTGAAATATTTATTTATTTATATATAAATAATATTAAAACATTGCGTGAGCGATGGTAGCTCAATGAATACGAAGCGCCTTCCACGCAGGTGGTTGAGGTTCGAATCCGAGCATGCACAATGGATTTTTTCAAATCTATGTGCGTATTTCTACTATTATCATCTCGGCGGTGAGGGAAAACATCGTGAGGAAACCTGTTTCGGAAAAAGCTTCTGAAACGTGTAACCATGATTCAGTTGGTCTGGTTCCCCTGTTAAATAGTTGCGAAGGTCAGACGGCAGTCGCTTCATTGTAATTACCAGACCCCCCAATCCTGAATCGTGGTCTAAGCGTACCCTGGGCTCCAAAGCCGCAGCTTTGGACGCAACCGGCAATGACACGCAAAGATGAAGAAGAATATTATAACATTACGTTTTACAGCGGGATGATATGAGCTTTAGTATAAAAATAACTTTAGATTTATAATAAGGTGGAGTAGTTTCAAATTACCACTAGTACCTAATTACAATGTATCAATACGGGGTTTAACGCGATATTTATTATGTGCACTCACATATTTGGCTCGACGTTTCGGCTACGTTACAGCAGCCGAGCGGAGTCCGCTCGTGACCACAAATTTAGCCAAATATGTGAGTGCACATAATAAATATCGCGTTAAACCCGTATTGATACATTGTAGTTATAATGCAACGCGAAAATCTAAAGAACTAAGTACCTAATTAGCAATACAGTTGTTGAGTTGGTCTGGTTCCCCTGTTAAAGGACCAGTGGAGTCACAAGTGCGCTGCCAAACATTAATCCCCCCCTCTTGCAACTGGATTGGGCCTCTGATACCTCACTCACGCAGCGAAACACAGCACAGTGCTGCTTCACGCTCGTTTTCTGCGAGGCTGTGGTATCACTCCAGTCGAGCCGGCCCATTCACGCCGAAGCGTGGCTCTCCCACGGTCAGTTGTGTATTCATAATCAATTTTCCAGCTGAGTTACTAGCTAAATTATTACTGTGGCATTACGTAGCGATTATCCATACTTTTGAGTTGGAAAAAGTTGAAGGTTTTAGCATTATTTTTGTTTTACAACTCGCTAATTTCTGCTGACACGCTCTGGTCATCCTTTTAATTTGAGCAAACGATATTTTTTGCAGCATTTATATTTTCGGGACTTATTTACCGCCAAAGCGGCTACTTTTAGCGTGAATAAATTTTTTGCGTACAAAACGGACCCAACATGTTTTATATATAAATAATATTAAAACATTGCGTGAGCGATGGTAGCTCAATGAATACGAAGCGCCTTCCACGCAGGTGGTTGAGGTTCGAATCCGAGCATGCACAATGGATTTTTTCAAATCTATGTGCGTATTTCTACCATTATCATCTCGGCGGTGAGGGAAAACATCGTGAGGAAACCTGCACGTTTCGGAAAAAGCTTCTGAAACGTGTAACCATGATTCAGTTGGTCTGGTTCCCCTGTTAAAGAGTTGCGAAGGTCAGACGGCAGTCGCTTCATTGTAATTACTAGACCCCCCTGAATCGTGGTCTAAGCGTACCCTGGGCTCCAAAGCCACAGCTTTGGACGCAAACGGGAATGACACGCAAAGATGAAGAAGAATATTATAACATTGCGTTTTACAACGGGATGATATGAGCTTTAGTATAATAATAACTTTAGATTTATAATAAGGTGGAGTAGTTTCAAATTACCACTAGTACCTAATTACAATGTATCAATACGGGGTTTAACGCGATATTTATTATGTGCACTCACATATTTGGCTCGACGTTTCGGCTACGTTACAGCAGCCGAGCGGAGTCCGCTCGTGACCACAAATTTAGCCAAATATGTGAGTGCACATAATAAATATCGCGTTAAACCCCGTATTGATACATTGTAGTTATAATGCAACGCGAAAATCTAAAGAACTAAGTACCTAATTAGCAATACAGTTGTTGAGTTGGTCTGGTTCCCCTGTTAAAGGACCAGTGGAGTCACAAGTGCGCTGCCAAACATTAATCCCCCCCTCTTGCAACTGGATTGGGCCTCTGATACCTCACTCACGCAGCGAAACACAGCACAGTGCTGCTTCACGCTCGTTTTCTGCGAGGCTGTGGTATCACTCCAGTCGAGCCGGCCCATTCACGCCGAAGCGTGGCTCTCCCACGGTCAGTTGTGTATTCATAATCAATTTTCCAGCTGAGTTACTAGCTAAATTATTACTGTGGCATTACGTAGCGATTATCCATACTTTTGAGTTGGAAAAAGTTGAAGGTTTTAGCATTATTTTTGTTTTACAACTCGCTAATTTCTGCTGACACGCTCTGGTCATCCTTTTTAATTTGAGCAAACGATATTTTTTGCAGCATTTATATTTTCGGGACTTATTTACCGCCAAAAGCGGCTACTTTTAGCGTGAATAAATTTTTTGCGTACAAAAACGGACCCAACATTTGTATATGTTTATTTAATAATTAGTATAAGTGTTTGCCGAGAGGTTGTATTTCCGAAATTGTTTAAAAAAGATCTAGTTTAGAAACTAAAATTAAAATCAATTGGCGTCGCTAGTGTGCTCTACCCGTCACCTTTAGCAAAAATGTTCATACGTAGGACAGTCAACTTTAGTTTCTCTTTTTTTTTTTACATTATAGCGGACAAACGAGCAGACGGCACACCTGAAGGAAAGTTTCAATTTATTTTTGGAATTTTTAAATTTTTGTCATGAGTTTTATTTTTTATTTTTCGCTTTTTAAAGAGACTCTTTATTTTTTATTTTACTTAAGTACAAACTTTCAATAAGTACCTAACACTCAAGTATATATTATAATTTATTATTTTGGCATTTTATGGGGACGGTCATCTAGTATTTGAAATTTTTCATAGCGTATTATATTCTACTACTCGAACACTTTTATTTGATAACTATATCAAGGGTGGTTTTCATACAATATGTTAATCCGTCATTTTGTGGCGGCGGCTATCATGGATCAATTTTCATCTTACGTAGCTAGGAATGCGGTCATCTGGAAGACAAGGCTAAAATAGCTTCAAAGAAACTTGGTGTGCTTAAAAGAGCGGGGCGGTATTTCACACCAGCTCGTCGGTTCGACCCCATATGGAATACTGCTCCCATCTCTGGGCTGGTGCACCTCAGTACTAACTTCTTCCGTTTGACCGCGTACAACGTAGGGCTGCTCGAATTGTCGGTGACTTGACTCTCTCTAGTCGGCTTGATCCTCTAGCACTGCGGCGGGATATAGCCTCCCTCAGCATTCTATACCGCATCTGTCATGAGGAGTGCTCTGAGGAACTGTTTGATCCCTGCAGCTGAATTCTTATATCGAACCACACGCACGCGATTGTCATTCCATCTCTATCATCTTGATGGATGGCGGTCTAATACTGTGCGTTTTTCGCGGAACTTTCTACAACGTACCTGTTCTGTGGAACGGTTTGATTGCGGGAATATTTCCCAACGGCTACGACTTAGTGGCCTTCAAGAAGTTCAAGAGAAGAGCGTACTCCTTTTTAAAAAGGCCGGCATCACATTAGCGATCTATCTGATTTCGCGGATGTTCATGGGCGGGGAAGATTACTTTCCATCAGGTGACCCGCTTGCTCGTTTGTCGCCTCTAGAATAAAAAAAGAACACTCCCGATCGATTCGCCTTTCAAACAAAAATAAAATCAAACAAAATCTTATGACACCCCGTCGACTATTCTTCGGAATAGAAACCAACTAAAATGTAACGCGACTATCAACAAAGAGGGATTCTCGACGCTGCCAGAAGGGGAGGCCCTCCTCCCCCGAAACTCGGAATTGAAAGTGCGAATCAGTATTCCAGATTTTCGGAACCATTTCGCTTTAGGGTCCCTCGGGAGAGGATCAAACCTCGTCAAATGTACATGCGGATTGATTTGATAAATTCTGTACAAAAATTTTGGCGTCTTCCATTTCAGCTGAGTTATGATGACGTAATAAGTTTAGATAGAATCGCGACTGCCTCGATTGCGCAGTGGTTAGTAAGTCGCATTAAAGCTTAAAGCTACGGCTGCGCAAGAGGTCCCTGGTTCGATTCTCGAGCCTCAAATTTGTACCTAAGTTTTCGGTAAGAAATTCTTAGTGTCAGCCCGGAGTCTGGAGGTTGGCGGTCTTGTACCCCCTTGCCTCGGAAAGCATATTAAGCTGTTGGTCCTGCACCCGATCCCTTGCCGGTCGTGTCACAGTAGTGTGAAAATCGGAATACGAGGGTAAGGGAATAGAGAGTGCACTTGTGTTTGCGCACACACTTGAGCACTATAATATATACTGCGTACGTGGCTGATCGTTCAGATTGATTGGTATTTTCCCATGACCTACAATGGAAGGCGCGTTCTAATCCACTGAGCTGTCATCGCTAACATTGAACATTAATATATTCTAATATTCGCGCTTGTTTTTAGTACCTGAACTATTCAGTAACTAATTGTTAATAAATTGAAATATATTTAAATTCAAATGTATAAATAATGGCAGTGGTAGGGACCGTGGCAAAGCCACGGTATGAATGGGCCGACTTAAATTCAGGTTACTGCGGCCACAGAGAACACCGGTGTGAAGCAGCATCCGAATGAGTGAGGGTACCGGAGGTCCAAGCCGGGGGAAGAGAAGCTTAAAGGCTAAAGGCTGGCAGTGCACTTGTAACTCCACTGGGGCTGCTTACTATCCGTTGCTCGTCTGCCACTTACCACATATTAAAAAGAAAGCTTAAAAAGCTATTTTTTTTTCTATATATGGCTGCTACTGTGTTGCCTACGGCGAACACATAATAACTCTGCCAATGTCGAGTGATCAAAGAGACACGTAAATTTAATGGTTATTGACCGGTGTGGCGAGTTAAATCCTTTTGATGTTTATCATAATTGAGCTTATCACCAAGCACCATCTAAAACCAAGACAGAACAAAACATACACAAAAACGTCACACTATTAAAGGGAGATTAGCTATTTTTTCATTTAGCTACAAAATACAGCCTCACCCACGTCATACATCAAAAAATACAAACCACGTTCAAATACGCAAAAATCAACAGAACCACTCCCAAAAAGAAATAAACCACCAGATTTCCCCGAACGTACCCAGCAGCGACGAGTCGTCCAATACGAAACGAAAAATACTAATGAACGGAGCCACTGAGCTTTTTTATTTCTTTCTATTTTAGTCGATTCTTCCTAATTGTTCGTTGTTCGAATTAACTCTTGGGAAGGTAAATTTCGAAACGTAAATTTAAGTTGGTATAAAAATATTTGTTCGTTAGTAAACCGCCGCAAATTTATGAATAGGTCATAGGTATTCTTTGACTGACCGGATGGCGCAATTGGTAGTGACCAGGGTCCAGACCCTGGACAAACATTCGTGCGATGAACGCTTGTATTTGTTCAGTGTCTGGGTGATTTAAGTATATATTTGTGTTTCTCTGTTGTCTGATATCTGTAACACAAGTGCTTAAGCTACTTAGTACGGAATCAGGTCAACGTATGAGATGTTGTGAGAATTATTATTATTATTATCATTTATTATTATTCCTTACATTTTATTGTAAATAAGTATTTATTTTATTTTATCATTGATTAAATTATAATAAATTAGGTTTAAAGATATTTATTCTCATAAAAGACAATATACAGTCACTTGCATGAGAACCTAGCTTGCTTATAAAACTAAATATAGTTTCGTCCGAGCTTAATTAAACAGGTTTTCTGAAATAATAAAACAGGAAAACCTATTAAAATGTAGAATTTAGAAAATTTAGAAGTACTTCTCAGCGACAAATTCGGCCAGTTTACATTTAAAAACATTATCAGAAGCTTCCCCTTTAATATTAAACGGTATCTGGGTGTAAAGTTGTGCTCCTTCATACGTGATCATTTTTTTACCATAATTTGTTCGTATCTTTGGGGTACTACGTTTGTTTCCTCGTTTGACATTGGTGAGCGTTAGATTAGTATGGAGTGAGCTTGTCAATATTTTTAGAATTAAAATACAAGTACGTGAACGTATAATTGCTTTATAGTCATGATCTTAGTTTCTTTATTATATTTTATTCGTTGAACTGAGGTAGTTATAGTGAATAGAAGAACATAGAAGTACATTCCAAATGATATGTTATTAGTGAAAAATGAAAAAGGAGCAAAATTAGAACCTTTGTATAAAGGCCCATATTTAGTAATAGAAGAACAAGAGCCTAACGTTGTAATTCTAAAAAAATGGTAAAGTAGAAATTATTCATAAAAAATAAAAGTAAAAAAACTAAAACCCAACTACGACAAAAAACGTCGCTGAAAAAGTATAAAACAAGCCTTCGTTGTCAATTTATGCAATATTCACTATGTAGAGATAAAATTTCATGTTTGGAAATCCGCAGTCACACGTTGTCAAAGGGTAGTATATTAAACGTGTGACTACGCCTTTCCAAACATGAAATTTTATCTCTACATAGTGAATATTGCATAAATTGACAACGAAGGCTTGTTTTATACTTTTTCAGCGACGTTTTTTGTCGTAGTTGGGTTTAATTTTTTTTACTTTTATTTTATTTGTACTATTTTGGTGTCCAAGTGCTAGTAATATATATATATATATATATATATATATATATATTCAAAATGTACAAGTCAAGCGCTTTCAAATGATACCAAACACGGCATATTTATCATAACTTTATTTTTTTACTCTGTATGTTTTGTCCGCTAGAGGGCGCCACATTAGATTTTGTGAAACTTCATATAGCCTATAACCAGCGGACGATCAAGACGCTTATAATGATATGTCATTTGTCGAATTCTGATAAGTAGTTAAGAAGTTACGTGGAAACAGATGAACATACATACATACATACATACATACATACATACATACATACATACATACATACATACATAGCCTGTCAAAATCATAACCCTCCTTTTGCTTTGCCGTAGTCGGGTAAAAACAGAACAAAGCTTTTTGTAAACAATGATAAAAAATAAGTTTATTTACTTTAATATAAATACAATGCATTGTACTTTATACATACTTATCATGTTAAATATCTAGGTACCTACGATACCGTTAGAATGTAATAAGTTACAGTAGACTATTTTTGTTGATGTGATTTATAGTCTACATAGATTTTTTACGAAACTAAATAAAAAAAAAAAATTTTTCCTCTTTTTGCCCCGATGGTGTAGTGGGCAAATCTATAGTATGTAAGCGATGTTATTGTATTTAGTGAGACACCATAAATCGGACTGTCGTGAAACTCGGTTGTTTTGATTCGTCCCCCTCTCGCCACACCTCACGTCGAAGTGAAGTAATTATAGTGAAATAGAGTCTTGATAATTTTATTTCGTGCTACTTGTAGTTCGGCAAGTTCGGTTAACTGTTTAATCAATCTGAATTAGTAAATTAAATCTTAGATAAAATGTGTAACTTCCGCTACCTATTGATTACCTATAAAGGTGAGCAGCGTGAAACATATTTATTTTCTAAGTATGTATTTGTTTTCTTTGTATTTATTAAAAGTATGTATTACAAAAGAAAAGTCATCGTCAGCCCATTTAAGTCCCCACTGCTGAGGCACGGGCCTCCCTCAATCACATGAGGGGTAATTGCCATACTCACCACGCTTGGCAGACGGGTTGGCGAGGGTTTTGATATAAAAGCAGAGTTTTCCTTCTCTGGGTGCTGATGATCATGCCAGCAGCTTTACCTTAGTCGCCTTTTACGACACCTCGGTAAGAGTGAGGATGGCCTATTCTACTCTGCCGGGGACCACACGGCCAATATACTTTGATAGCCCTCAAAATAAAGTATGAAAACTTATAAAACTAGATATTACAGGATGTGTACAACGAAGGCGGAAATATGTGAGTACACATTGCTGTATCACATAATAAATATCGTGTTAATTCCCGTCTTGATAAATTCCAGTTAGGTATGTTAAGAGGTCTAGTTTTCCTGTCATTAGACTTTGTATAAAATATTGTAGTGGTTAGTTTAGAATTTTTAGCGATGGTAGATCAGTGGTTCGGAATGTATGGAAGTACAGGGGTACCGGGTTCGAATCCCAACATGCACTTCAGGATTTTTCAAATCTATGAGCATATTTCTACCACTAGCTTGGCGGTGAGGGAAAACATCGGGAGGAAGCCTGCACGTTTCGGATAGTTTCTAAAAGGTAACCAAGATTCAGTTGGTCTGGTTAAGGGGTTGCGAAGGTCAGACGGTAGTCGCTTCATTCTAATTACCAGACTCCCCAAATCAGAGATCATGATCCATGCGTACCCCGAGCTCTAGAGCGACAGCTTTGGACAACTTGGAATTAACGCTAAGTAAATAAATAAATAAAATTAAATAATCAAATAATTCTTTATTTGCATAGGCTTGTACACAGCACTCACAAATCGTTATACATTTTAATGACTTAAAATTATTTATAAGTACTTATGTATAATTTACATGTTAATACATATATATGTTGATACATAAAATATACTAAAGAAATAAATAAACATAATGCGATTCTACCACCGGCTCGGAAAGTTGTTTCTGGTTTACTCTTTTTAATCGCCAAACTTTCATACAATGTTGTGTCATCATCATACCAAGCCATACAGATTTAAAAAAAAAATGTTTATTCGGTTCATCATGCTACAGGGTGGAATAAAAACTGTTGTGACGTTCTCAGACTGCGAAAGTTATAGTTAACTGTGTTGCAGTGAGAGCGCCCACCTCATTTCCTAACATCAACATTTATGCTATACTAAAACAGTATATTAAACTATTGCTAGATATTAATGCCAATCTAGATTATTGTGCTAAGATGTGAAGGAGGAGTCTAGAATTTTTCTGTGAGTTTAAATTTCCTTTTTTTGAAGTGTGACTCTGCCACGGCTAAGCCACTTTCCTTTAATTTTTCCCACCCTCTTCTCAGCCCGAGATATTCACCGCTGACAGATATTATTCCTCACTTTGTCATTCAAATGACCGGATACCATTTTACTTTCGACAAACCCTTGGCGACACTTTTTCCGCGATAAAAAGAATTGGACACTTTATTAGCAACTTTAATATCCAAATAAAGAGAAGAATTCCTACCTTTAAAAAGATTCGAGAAAGAATGAAAGTATTTTTGTTACATTAATATTTATGAGTCGAAAAGAGAAAATCAAATTCGGGCCAGATGATCTACAATCTACAATGAAACCGTTTGTACTGCACGAGGATCGAACTCGCAACTCTTGCACCAAAGGCAGCGTTCACTACCACTGTTCCAAATGGGTCGCCAATGAATAAATGAATGATCACTTTATTTCGGCCGTGTGGTCCCGGCAGAGTAGAATAGGCCACCCTCACTCTTACCGAGGTGTCGTACCTAAAAGGCGACTAAGGTAAAGCTGCTGGCATAATCATCAGCACCCAGAGAAGGAAAACTCTGCATTTAAATCAAAACCCTCGCCAACCCGTCCGCCAAGCGTGGTGAGTATGGCAATTACCCCTCATATGATTGAGGGAGGCCCGTGCCCCAGCAGTGGGCACTTAAGTGGGCTGATGATGAGGGCAAGGCCGGAGGGTTTTTCCGTTATTGAGCAAAACTTTTTTTTGTTGCCTTTAAGACGTAATCAAATGTAATTAAGATGTTGTTTTTTTTTAATAATTCTCACAACATCTCATACGTTGACCTGATTCCGTACTAAGTAGCTTAAGCACTTGTGTTACAGATATCAGACAACAGATGAATACAAATATATACTTAAATTCATATATTACGCCCAGACACTGAACAGACACAAGTGTTCATCGCACGAATGTTTGTCCAGGGTGGGGATTGAACACACGACCTTTGGCGTAAAAGGCAGGGTCACTAACAATTGCGCCATCCGGTCAGTGTTATTAAGTTAGTTTCGTTTCGTTCAAGTTAGTCTGGTTCCACTGTCTAAGGGTTGCGAAGGTCAGGTAGCAATCGCTTCATTACCAGACAATTACCAGACATTCCGAATCCTAGATCATGGTCCAGCTTACCCCGGGTTCTGCAGCGACAGCTTTGGATACAACTGGGAGTGACACGCTAAGAATGTTTGAAAGGACCATATCGGTTTCGCTTTGGACTCTGACAGTTGTGTTCAAAGAACAAGCACAAAGGCTGAAAATGCTTTGTGATACCCGAATTCCAGCCCAATGTTATCTGAAAATAAAAATACCAAGCATGCATTATCTGGAATTAAAAATACGAAGCAAAATTTAAAAAAAAAACCTAACCCTGACTACAGCATAATAGCAACCAATTCCTTTGTATGGTTTTAATATTGTTCTGAAAGAAATAACAAACATCTACAAACAGAATAAGTTGAAAAAAATGTTGTGAATACAAAAAAAAGCATTAAACCTTTTTATAATAATATGCTTCATGCCTCGATATGCCTTTGGACGAATTTAGTAAATGCTTTGAACAAAGATTTAAAATTTCCTAGTTACTGTTTAATATCGACGGACCATCGACGATATTTAACAGTAACAGTATTAGACTGACCGGATGGCGCAAATGGTAGTAACCCTGTCTCTTACGCCAAAGGTCGTGGGTTCGATCCCCACCCTGGACAAACATTCGTGCGATGAACACTTGTGTTTGTTCAGTGTCTGGGTGTAATATATGTATTTAAGTATACATTTGTGTTCCTCTGTTGTCTGATATCTGTAACACAAGTGCTTACGCTACTTAGTACGGAACCAGGTCAATGTATGAGATGTTGTGAGAATTATTATTATTATATTGTAACGGCAGTGGGGAAAAATGGAGAAGGCTGGCAGGGGACAGGAGGGAGTGGCGTGATAAAGAAGAGGCCTATACTTAGCAGTGGGTGGATGTGGGCTGATATGATGATGATGATTGTTTAATATCATCATCATCTACTTATTTGGTTGCATCTCAAGCTGTCGATTCAGACCCCGGGGTCCGATTAATGAATGAGCTACGAAAAGCTCAGTTGTTCAGATATGATTCTGACCGTGCAAGCAAAGTCAGTTTCGTCTAGTTCCCCTGGTTAAGGGCTGTGTAGGTCAGATGACAGTCATCATCATCATCATTGTTTCAGCCAATACACGTCCACTGCTGGACATAGGCCTCCCCCAATGTTCTCCACACATGGGTCTTGTGCCAGACGACTGTAATTAATATGTCACGAAATGACTATTGTCATCAAAATTATTACTGGGTTAATGTTCACAAATAATCATCACTTTCACTCATAGGTATTTGTATTATTTACATTCACGCTAGATTAGGTAATTTCGAGATTTAGTTTCATGATTAGTTATTTTGATGTTGTTTTGTTTTGTTATATTGCTAAAATTAATTTGTTAATTCAAGTCCTTTTTTATCTTCGTCTGGCAGTAAACTTAAAATGGTTCCCTTAGTTTAAGTAGATTATAAGTCTTTTATGTTCTAAAGATTTTTCAATAAACTTTATTTATTATTATTTACTAGACTTCCAACTGCTAGTCCAATTAGACCAGGCAAAAACGTATCTTTCAAAAGATTGTAACATTTGCATCTGGATCAGTGCAAAGATGCGGAACAGTGAAACGCGTCAATTGAATCATCATCAACTCTCAAATAGATACGTGATTAAATAAATAATAAATAAATATTTCACAACACCACCCACATTGATCTGACTTCGAGATAGGTAGCACAAGCACCTGTGTTACGGATATCAGAACCAACAGCGGAAGTACGAATATATACATATAATACTTTTCTTTTGTAAATACATACTTATAATACATAGAAAACACCCAGACCAATACAAACAGACATGTTCATGCACACAAATGTTTATACTGTGCGGGATCGAACCCGCAACTCTTGCACCAGAGGCAGCATTCACTACCGCTGATCCAAACGGGTCGTCAAATGATCCAAAAAATGATCCAACTGATCCAAAAGGTCGATTAATTGAATTTGTCGGATCATTCGACTCACTCGGTGCATGCAGCTCATTCGGATCATCCCGCTTATTCGGCTCACTCGGATCATTCAGCCCACGCGGATCATTCAGTTCATTCGGATCATTCGGCTCATTCGGACTGAAGATCCATTTGAATCGAATGATACATTCGGAGCGAACATTAGAGATTCGGAACAGTGTATCATTCTGGCTGAGTCGGATCACTGAGTCGTTTAAGTAAATAGTTACACACGTCTAAGTGCAAGTGTACCCTGACCTCCAAAGCCAAGACTTTGACCGAAACTGGCAAACGCTAAAATACTAACATAGTTATACTAACATAGTTTTAAGCACCAAAATGTTACTGACGAATTTGTATGGATTTATTTATCTGCAATAAATGCTTAATAATAATAAAATCATGATTACTGATAAGAGTTACGAAGTAGTAAATATAAAATAAAATGGCGATTGCAAAAAAAAACAAAATGGCGGAATGGCTGCCTAACTTTTAACGGGGCAGAATCGATTCCTGCTTGAATTTCAACCTGGTAGCAAGTTTGAAAGAAAATACTTGTAAAGTTAAAGCCTAAATAGAAACTGCGATCAAATTTAATAAAAGTTTTGTGGAGTAAATCTTTGGAATTTAACTGAAGTAACTGAGCTTTTGAGTTTCAAAGTACTTTCCTAATCTTTTAACGTGATAAATCCTTTTCACTTAATCTAATCGCATAAACCCAGTTAGGTACATACGACATTATTTACTAATGAAACTTTAACTGACTAAGCGGGATGACGAGAAGTACAAAATAAAAGATGTTACTTTTGAAAACTGAATATTATTCTCAACACTCGATAAAGTTCGACTTATGTGCAGTAAAATTGTCTTTATTTTACAAAGTCTGAATATTACAATAGCAACCCTAGCGAGGCGGTGTCCCGTAGACGACTGGCGCTTACAGAACCTCGAGCAGCGAACGTCGAGGTTTTGCTGAGTCGCCACTTGCTAGTACAGTGTATGACCGCTACAAAATACATTACTTATTAATAATGTCTGAAGACCCGTTTGGATCAGTGGTAGTAAAAGCTGCCTCTGGTACAAGGGTTGCGGACTCAATCAATACAAAAATTTGGTGTGAAAACTAAGATGAAGAGGATTATTCGCTCCAAATAAGCCTAAATATACGAGTAATACACTCGTATATTTAGGCTAACTACACTCTTTTGCAAAAAAACTGGCGGTTTTGATTTTTTTCTTTCCTGTAAATAATATGGTTCAAAAAAGGATTGATGTCTTCTTAATATATTACTGGCTGGTCGTAAATGTGTCGTGATGCCAAAAATGTACATTCGAAATTCAAACTTTTGACTAAACTTATTTAAAAAAAAATACCAATTTTTGCACAATTTCTGGCGGGAATCGACGAAAGTTGCTGTTGTCTTTGAATAAATTTTAGGCTATTTTTATTGGTTTCGTAAACGATTCCTTGGTGATTAATTTACAAAACCATAAAGGTGTCACTACCTAAAATCACCAAACAACGTAATGATAACTACAAAATTGATTGTGTGCTTAGGTGCCCATTTTTTTGCAAAGGAGTGTATACTAAAACCGCCCGCCCTTCAGTTGCACTACCTATAAAGGTAAACTACTGGATATTCTGTGGTTTTATTGCCCATCCATCTCAATATCATAATATATTTCATCAAAAACTTTACTTTTAAACCTACTTATTTCTACTGAACGTAAAAACTTTTTGCGTTTTAATCAACGCAAGTCGTGTCAGCATTTTTTATGAGATAGGGTGGCAAACGAGCAAGCATGTCATCCGATGGTACTGATGCTACCGTACGCTACGCCGAAGGGATTTTCCGTGTAAATCCAAAATGGCGGATCAAAACCAAGATGGCGTCGCAGCATGCGTCACTAACTTTTACAGGGATCGTTATAGTAGTCTTTTACTGTAGCTCGTCTGAAGAAAAGTATGAGGGATATAATTCATAATTCTTTTTAGTAGCCAAAAAAGTTAAACAAGCTATGTGAACCGACCCGGGAAGCGAACCCGAAACTGAAGCAGCCTCTGTGATTCGCTACGTGAGTGAAGGTGCCGGAGGCCCAATGTGGGGAAAGAGGGGTCTAAAGGTTGGCAGCTCACTTGTGACTCCACTGGTGTTGCGGGTGTCAGCGGGCGGTGGCAATCGCTTATCATCAGGTGATCTGTCTGCTCGTCTGCCACCAATCACATAAAAAACCTTCGCTTTTGCTAAAATGCGGCCATTGAACTTTCGAAAAGTTGTCACTCGAATCACATCGAATTTATAACGATTTTAAACCTATTCCAATTCTGAGAGCTGTTCCTAACTAGTGTTGCAACCGTCGTACAAGAGTTACTCGATTAACTCGAGTTATTTTATAAAATATCACTCTGGGATACATTTCATTTCGCAATCCTTATACTTTTTATTTCGTTAATTCAGACAATGGCGGCGCGCACCAAGAGGTTTATCTCCTCGTTCCTGCCCCGAGTCATCAAGGCATGGAATGCTCTCCCAGCTCATGTGTTGCCTCCTTCATACAATCCGGGGTCTTTTAGGCGGGGCGTGAAACGGCATCTCAGCAGGCCATTAGGGTGAGGATGGCAGACACAATGGGTACTTTGTTGGTTCTTTTGTGCCTGTCAACCTCATATTTGGATTTCACGGCCGCTTACCATCAGGCGGAGTGAGGTCATCCTGATTGGCCTTTCTATAAAAAAAAAATACATTTTAATGAGCGATGGTAGCTGAGTAGATACGCGCCTTGACTTTAACGCGAACGTGGTGAAGAAAAACATCGCGAGGAAACCTGCACGTTTTGGATGGTTTCTCTTTTTGTTTTATGTGATAAGTGGCAGACGGGCAGACGGATCACCTGATGGTAAGCAATTGCCGCCGCCTATGTACAACCGCGACAACAGTGGAGTCACAAGTGCTGCTACCTTTAAGCCCCCCTATCCCCCGGATTGGGCCTCGGGTACCCTGACTCACGCAGCGAAACACACCAGAGCTCTGCTTCATGTCGGTTTTCTGTGAGGCCATGGTATCACTCCGGTCGAGCTGGCTCATTCATCCTAAGCGTGGCTCTACCGCTGTTGTAGGAACGTAGAATTGTGGATACCGTCAATATTTGAGATGGTTACTTCGTGATTCTGAACGTGTAACCATGATCCAGTTGGTCTGGTTTCCCTGTCTAAGGATTACGAAGCTCAAACAGCAGTCGCTAATAGCGACTATTGTGTAAAATGAAATGTCACTGAACGAATGGCTGAATGATTTGATCAATTTTGACACTTTCCTGCGGTACTAAGTGGTCTATGGTTAGTCGAGGATTTGTAATAAAAAATAAAGTACTAACATTATGCCGTAATAATAATGAACTTGCTAGTTTAGGATTAAAGCCGGTATCAGAGTAGTTTTTTGTAATAAAAGGGTTTATGTTTATTAATCGTTTATAGAAGAGTACGAATGTTTACATAATGAGCAGAGTCTACAAACGACTACATGACTACCGATACGACTAAACTCATAGAGTCATACGGCTGAACTGACAGAGTCATCCCTCAGGATTCAACATCGAAATATTCGTATTATGAACCTTATTAACAAGTCAACAAGAGGGACTCTATTACTATGAATTAAGTACAGATTAGCATGGGACGAGTTTAGGTTATTTTTGATGTTATCCAACAAACTAGGAATTACACGCTACGATGAAGAGGATCTGTAAAAGTCCAGAGTGTAATTGAGCATAAGACGTGCAGGTGAAAACACCAATTGAATATCCTATACTATCCAACAACCGATTACGGCTACGGTGGCCAATCTCAACGATCAGCCACGAACGCAGGATATTTATAATACTCACCCTCATATTCCTATCGGACACCAGGTGACGCGACTGCAGTGGGATTGGGCGCAGGACCAACGTCGAAACGTGCATTCCGAGGCACGGGGGTACAATGCCGCCTACCTCGAGACTCCACGCTGACCAAGGATTATTAATTGTTCGCCGAGTCGCGGGTGGATTGTTTCTACACAACCATGCGGAAGCGGTGCACATCCCTGGTGCGCAGGGTTCGGGGCAGCTGCAACACCATCCTAAACATGTTTGCGAATAGGTTTGATTGTCAGTACTTCAACCATTGTTCTATGGTTCATGTACTGACAAACAAGCAGTTAAGTTTAAAATAATAATTTAATTTTAAATAATGTATTTTAATTTTGAACTTTGATTTTATTTGATTATTAGAATAGTTATTTACGGGATTGCTACCATGTCGTACCTTATTTTTGAGTATCCGATATTTCGGCGCTGTTGCAAGCGCCATGGTCACGGAATAACTGAAGATTCTGCGGGTAAGATGTTATTGGCAGACATATCGGTCTACCCTCCTTCTTAGTCTTTTACTGCGTTCACCTCCGGTACCACTGTTTCCTAACTCACTATTTATTCGCACCTATTCTCGACACACAACACTCACAGTATCTGCCCGCGAAACGACACTTTGTTTAGTTTTACGGTTCCTACACTTACAAATCACTGGATTCCAGACATTTGACAATTTAAACCCATCCTCACGATTGAAATTTTTGAATTTCCGGATTTCAATCGCTTCCCTGACCAGTCTCGGTATGTAGTGGCGTTCTGTCGATATTATCTGAGGGTTATAAAACTCAATCCAGTGATTTGGACCTGATTCCAACAAATGTTTTGCAATTGCTGATTTCTGCTTGTCATTGTTTTTGACCGCTTTTATGTGTTCTTTTAGTCGGCATGATATGGTGCGTTTAGTTTGGCCAATGTATGAACTACCACAGCTACAGTCAATTTTATAGACACCAGGCTTTTCGAGCGGAAAGCTGTCTTTGGGCGATCGCAGGTATTGTGCCACTTTTTTAAGAGGAGTGAAGACAGTTTTTATAGAGTATTTATTTAGCACGTTGGAGATCTTGTCTGTCACACCTTTAATGTAGGGCAAAAATACCGGCTGTCTATCTACCCTGTCTTTATGTTGCTTAATTGTGTGTCTTGGTGGAAGATGCCCTTTATATCCGTTGTTCTGTAGGACTCCCCCGAATATGATCCAGCTCCTGATCTAGGTGTTCATCATCGCAGAGATCATAAGCTCGGTTCGTCAATGCAGTCACTACAGAATTCAGATTTCTCGGGTGATGATGAGACATGGCACTTAAATAGCGGTCAGTGTGTGTGACTTTCCTGTACACTGAATGGCCCAGTGATCCGTCATTCCGCACACATATTTTGACATCAAGAAACGCTAAACTCCTGTCTTCTTCCGTCCTCAGAGGTGGATCTCATTTTCGCGTGGATGCCATTTAAATTGGCCAGATGGGACTCCACATCATGTCTGTAGGCTAACTACACTCTTTTGCAAAAAAACTGGCGGTTTTGATTTTTTTCTTTCCTGTAAATAAATATGGTTCAAAAAAGGATTGATGTCTTCTTAATAGAACTGGCTGGTCGTAATGTGTCGTGATCCAAAAATGTACATTCGAAATTCAAAATTTTCGACTAAACTTATTAAAAAAAAAATAACCATTTTTGCACAATTTCTGGCGGGAATCGACGAAAGTTGCTGTTGTCATTTGAATAAATTTTAGGCTATTTTGTAATTGGTTTCGTAAACGATTTCCTTGGTGATTAATTACAAAACCATAAAGTGTCACTACCTAAAATCACCAAACAAACGTAATGATAACTACAAAATTGATTGGTGCTTAGGTGCCCATTTTTTGACAAAGGAGTGGTATACTAAAACCGCCGCCCTTCAGTTGGCATTACTATAAAGGTAACCTACGGAATTCTGTGGTTTATTGCCCATCCATCTCAATTAATCATAAAATATTCCATCAAAAACTGTACTTTTAAACCTAATATTTTACTGAACGTAAAAACTTTTTTGCGTTTTAATCAACGCAAGTCGTGTCAGCATTTTTTATGAGATTAGGGTGGCAAAGAGCAAGCATGTCATCCGATGGTACTGATGCTACCGTACGCTACGCCGAAGGGATTTCCGTGTGTAAATCCAAAATGGCGGATTCAAACACCAAGATGCTCGCCGCATGCGTCACTAACTTTTACAGGGATCGTTCTAGTAGTCTTTCTAGTAGCTCGTCTGAAGAAAAGTATGAGGGATAGTATTTCATAATGCTTTTATAGCCAAAAAAGTTAACAAGCTAGTGACCGACCCGGGAAGGCGAACCGAAAAACTGAAGCAGCCTCTGTGAAATTCGCTACGTGGAGTGAAGGTGCGGAGCCCAATGTGGGGAAAGAGGGGTCTAAAGGTTGGCGTCACTTGGACTCCACTGGTGTTGCGGGTGTCAGCGGGCACGGTGGCAATCGCTTATCATCAGTGATCTGTCTGCTCGTCTGCCACCAATCACCATAAAAAACCTTGCTTTTGCTAAAAATGCGGCCATTGAACTTTGAAAGTTGTCACTCGATCACATCGAATTTATAACGATTTTAAACCTATTCCAATTCTGAGAGCTGTTCCTAAAACTTAGGTTGCACACCGTTATCGTACAAGAGTTACTCGATTAACTCGAGTTATTTTATAAAATATTCAATCGGGATACATTTCATTTCGCAATCCTTACACTTTTATTTCGCTAATTCAGACAATGGCGGCGCGCACCAAGAGGTTCCATTATCTCATCGTTCCCTGCCCCAGATCAATCAAGGCATGGAATGCTCTCCCAGCTCATTGTGTTGGGCCTCCCTGCATACACACAATGTCCACGCCTGGGGCTTTTAGGCGGGGCGTTGAAACGGCATCTCAGCAGGCCATGTAGGGTGAGGATGGCAGGACACAATGGTTACTTTGTGTTTCTTTTGTGCCTGTAACCTCATATTTGGATTCACGGCCGCTTTACCATCAGGCGGAGTGAGGTCATCCTGATTGGGCCTTTCTATAAAAAAAAATACATTTAATGAGCGATGGTAGCTGAGTAGATACGCGCTTGACTTTAACGCGAACGTGGTGAAGAAAAACATCGCGAGGAAAACCTGCACGTTTTGGATGGTTTCTCTTTTTGTTTTATGTGATAAGTGGCAGACGGGCAGACGGATAACCTGATGGTAAGCAATTGCCGCGCCTATAGTACAACCGCGACAACAGTGGAGTCACAAGTGCTGCGACCTTTAAGCCCCCTATCCCCCGGATTGGGGCCTCGGGTACCCTGGACTCACGCAGCGAAAACACACCAGAGCTATGATTCATGTCGGTTTTCTGTGAGGCCATTGGTTCCACTCCGGTCGAGCTGGCTCATTCATCCTAAGCGTGGCTCTACCGCTGTTGTGGAACGAGAATTGGTGGATACGGCAAAATATTGTGAAGATGGTTACTTCGTGATCTGAACGTTGTAACCATGATCCAGTTGGTCTGGTTTCCCTGTTAGGATTACGAAGCCACAGCAGTCGCTAATAGCGACTATTGTGTAAACTGAATGTCACTGAAACGAATCGGCTGAATGATTTGATCATTTGACACTTTCTGCGGTACTAAGTGATGGTCTATGGTTAGTCGAGATTTGTAATAAAAAATAAAGTTACTAACATATGCCGTAATAATAATGAACTTGCTAGTTTAGGATTAAAAGCCGTATCAGAGTAGTTTTTGTAATTAAAAAGGGTTTATGTTGATTATCGTTTTATAGAAGAGTACGAATGTTTACATAATGAGCAGAGTCTACAACGACTACATGACTACCGATACGACTAAAACTCATAGCGTCATACGGCTGAACTGACAGAGTCATCCCCCCTCGAGGATTCAACATCGAAATATTCGTATTGATGAACATTAGTAACAACGTCAACAAGAGGGACTCTATTACTATGAATTAAGTACAGATTAGCATGGGAAGAGTTAGGTTATTTTTGATGCTATCCACAAACTAGGAATTACACGCTACGATGAAGAGGATCTGTAAAAGGCCAGAGTGTAATTGAGCATTAAGACGTGCAGGTGAAAACACCATTGAATATATTATACTTACCAACAACCGGATTACGGCTAGGTGGCCAACTAAACGATCAGCCACGAACGCAGGATATTATAATACTCACCCTCATATTCCTATTCGGACACCAGGTGACGCGACTGCAGTGGGATTGGGCGCAGGACCCAACGTCGTCGAAACGTGCATGAGCCGAGGCACGGGGGGTACAATGCCGCCCTACCTCGAGACTCCACGCTGACAAGGATTATTAATTGTTCGCCAGTCGCGGGTGGATTGGTTCTACAAACCATGCGGAAGCGGTGCACATCCCGGTGGCATGGTTCGGGGCAGCGCAAACACCATCCTAAACATGTTTGCGAATAGGTTTGATTGTCAGTACTGTCAACCATGTCGTACCTTATTTGAGTATCCGATATTTCGGCGCTGTTGCAAGCGCCATGGTCACGGAATAACTGAAGATTCTGCGGGTAAGATGTTATTGGCAGACATATCGGTCTACCCTCCTTCTTAGTCTTTTACTGCGTTCACCTCCGGTACCACTGTTTCCTAACTCACTATTTATTCGCACCTGTTCTCGACACACAACACTCACAGTATCTGCCCGCGAAACGACACTTTGTTTAGTTTTACGGTTCCTACACTTACAAATCACTGGATTCCAGACATTTGACAATTTAAACCCATCCTCACGATTGAAATTTTTGAATTTCCGGATTTCAATCGCTTCCCTGACCAGTCTCGGTATGTAGTGGCGTTCTGCCACCTACTATGGGAACTCGAACGCAACTCGAACAGTTATCAACATATCAAATGTTGAGTTGTCTGATGCTGCCCATAAAGTACTGGAAAAAGGTATGAATTTTGCCGTTACACCTAAACGTATTCCCTATGAGGAAGTGATTGGTTCAGTGGAAGAAAGTATCACACGTAATAAAATACCACTTGTTGACGCGGATACATTACGACAGGACATCGCCGTGATATTACGACATGTAGCACCCCCTAGACCAAATATTACTTCGTCAGAATTAGCTGCGCTGAATGAGCTTCGAAGTAATGAAAGCATCATAGTGTTAAAAGCGGATAAGGGTAATGCGACTGTTGTTATGGACGTCGCTGAGTACGATAGTAAGATCCTTAATCTACTCAGTGATGAAAATACGTACAAAAAGGTGAACTACAACCCGACGGCAAGAACTGACAGAAGCACTCGCTCACTAATTCACCAGAACGCAGACGCCTTTGACGATGATAGTCTGAAGTTTTTGCTTCGTCCCAGGAATGCCCAGCCTCCGAAACTATATGGTCTGCCAAAAGTTCACAAGCAGAATGTGCCCTTGCGTCCGATTGTGAGTCAGATTGATTCACCGACATATGAATTGGCCAAGCACGTAGCAAAAGTATTGCAGCCATTAGTGGGACGGACGTCGTCGTACGTCAAGGATTCCCGTCATTTCATAGACATTCTGCACCAAAACAAGGTGGGCGTGAATGAGTTGATGGTCAGTTTTGACGTAGAATCACTCTTCACGAATGTGCCAGTAGCAGATTGTATGGAAGTAGTAAAGGTGAAACTTCAAGAACACAACATCCCGATGGAGTATGCATCACTTTTGCATCATTGTCTGTCTACTAACTTCTTTGTATATCGCGGTCAATACTACCTCCAAATAGATGGGGTCGCTATGGGCAGTCCGGTAGCTCCAGTAGTTGCTAACATCTGGATGGAGTTTTTCGAGGATAAAGCCCTTGCCACGGCACCCACGGAAATTAAACTATGGAAGAGGTATGTCGACGACGTATTTTGTGTACTGAAGGGTGACAGACATGATGTGGAGTCCCATCTGGCCAATTTAAATGGCATCCACGCGAAAATGAGATTCACCTCTGAGACGGAAGAAGACAGGAGTTTAGCGTTTCTTGATGTCAAAATATGTGTGCGGAATGACGGATCACTGGGCCATTCAGTGTACAGGAAAGTCACACACACTGACCGCTATTTAAGTGCCATGTCTCATCATCACCCGAGACATCTGAATTCTGTAGTGACTGCATTGACGAACCGAGCTTATGATCTCTGCGATGATGAACACCTAGATCAGGAGCTGGATCATATTCGGGAAGTCCTACAGAACAACGGATATAAAGGGCATCTTCCACCAAGACACACAATTAAGCAACATAAAGACAGGGTAGATAGACAGCCGGTATTTTTGCCCTACATTAAAGGTGTGACAGACAAGATCTCCAACGTGCTAAATAAATACTCTATAAAAACTGTCTTCACTCCTCTTAAAAAAGTGGCACAATACCTGCGATCGCCCAAAGACAGCTTTCCGCTCGAAAAGCCTGGTGTCTATAAAATTGACTGTAGCTGTGGTAGTTCATACATTGGCCAAACTAAACGCACCATATCATGCCGACTAAAAGAACACATAAAAGCGGTCAAAAACAATGACAAGCAGAAATCAGCAATTGCAGAACATTTGTTGGAATCGGGTCCAAATCACTGGATTGAGTTTTATAACCCTCAGATAATATCGACAGAACGCCACTACATACCGAGACTGGTCAGGGAAGCGATTGAAATCCGGAAATTCAAAAATTTCAATCGTGAGGATGGGTTTAAATTGTCAAATGTCTGGAATCCAGTGATTTGTAAGTGTAGGAACCGTAAAACTAAACAAAGTGTCGTTTCGCGGGCAGATACTGTGAGTGTTGTGTGTCGAGAACAGGTGCGAATAAATAGTGAGTTAGGAAACAGTGGTACCGGAGGTGAACGCAGTAAAAGACTAAGAAGGAGGGTAGACCGATATGTCTGCCAATAACATCTTACCCGCAGAATCTTCAGTTATTCCGTGACCATGGCGCTTGCAACAGCGCCGAAATATCGGATACTCAAAAATAAGGTACGACATGGTAGCAATCCCGTTTTAACTATTCTAATGTTAGTGACCATGAAAGTTTAAAACAATATATTTATTTGATTATTTTATATATTATGTTATTATTTGTGTAATTTTATTTATGTAATGTAATGTTATTAATACTAACATAGAATTAAGTAAACATTGTTACTAACCATTGTGGATCTATGTTATCTGAAATAAATGAATTGAATTGAATTAGTATCCCCAACTATTAGCAGTGATGACACATCACTATTCCATGCCTCAATTGCTTGCCCGGGCCAGCCCTCAGACCTGATTCGAATTTAAACAGATTCAATCCCGGCAAACGGCGACTGATAGGAGAATACAGGTCAATCTGCGATGATGCCAAGTTTTGAGTTTGAGATTTAGAGGGAAAGTTGGAAAGCTTTTTTTACTTGACTTTGATGGTCTGAGGTAGCAAATCGTTTTCTCATCTACCATTAAATATCATGGTTGTGAGCGAATAGCTTTATACTATTCTTACTTTTTTGAGCACTATAGTTCCAAATGTTCCTGATTCTTTTCTGTAAATCCTGAGGAAGTAACATTGTTTATTTTTTTGGTTTTTAATGACCAAGAAAAACAATAACAAAACGAGAAAAAGCATATAAAGTAACTTACGAAAAACAATGGACAAAGTAAATAGCATTTTTATACACTTTTTGAAAAAATGAAAAAAGGTGACCCATAATTTTTAGCTTTCATTAAATGTGTGTTTTTATTAAAATATTTTTTTAAATTATTTATTAATATGCTGGAAGTGACGTAGTCCTGAGGCTCAACGTATTGTGAGATATTATGTGCAATAAAAAAAGTTTAGGCGATTTTAAGTTACTTACTGTCACTGTCATTAATTTGCCGTGTCATTTTATAATCCGAGATCTTGTATAATTTTTAAAATCAACGTGAACAAAGTAGTGATGACGTAACAGGAGAAGGTTCTTACATTTTATTTTTTTCTCCATAAACATCTGTTTAAAAATTCTGAAATATTTTTTTTAAAATGAGGCCAACAAAAATAGCACTGCGGCGGGATATAGCCTCCCTCAGCATTCTATACCGCATCTATCATGGGGAGTGCTCTGAGGAACTGTTTGATCTACTCCCTGCAGCTGAATTCTTACATAGAACCACATGCAAGCGATCGTCATTCCATCCCCATCATCTCGATGGATGGCGGTCTAATGCTGTGCGTTTGCGAACTTTGTACCACGCACCTCAGTTCTGTGGAACGGTTTGCCTACGGGAGTATTTCCCGACGGCTACGATAATCAAAATCAAAATCATCATTTATTTGTAAAGACACGTATACATTTAAACAGATGTTAAATTACACAGAGTGTACTCTTTTTTACAAAGGCCGGCAACGCATTAGCGATCTCTCTGATTTCGCGGATGTTTGCTTTCCATCAGGTGACTCGCTTGCTCGTTTATCGCCTCTAGCATAAAAAAATTGATTTATTCATTTTGGAAAATGTTTTTTGTCGTATTATCTATTTTAATCTTGTCTGGCCGTAAATTTTCATACTTACATCATTTTTTATTCTCAGACGAGCCTGGTTTTGATGAGACTAGCCTAGCCTTGTTATGAATGGGCCAACTCCATAAAACATTGTTTCGTTATTGCAATCTGTCTATCATTGTCTTGGATTAGAAGTAGATCTAGAACCCATATGGCCAAATTTCTGTCATTTTATAAAAAAACAAACTGAACGTTTTAAATCCGACTCGCACGTGGCCGGTTTTTTGGAATTCATTACACGGAGTTGTATGCAACGCTGCGTAGCTCCGTGAAGGAGCGCTTTTCATTACAACGTGTTGTAGGTTGATCAAGGTGACAAAACCATTGTGCTACACATAGCCTACTGGTTTTGTCACCTGTTCCTAATTGCCCCTAGCCGCTTTCAAGGTGTTACCGGCCTATCGTAAGAGGCGACTAAACGGGGCTTCGTAGTACGTGAGCGTATCCACTGAAGCTGACGCTGACCACCCTGAGCTGATGCTGAGCAAACTAGGGGTGCGGCTGTGGGGATTCCGCCCGCAAACCCGCGGACATTGTGACCCGAGGGGTTTTTGTTACGATGGGAGTACACAGCAATATAAGTTACTCTATGCCACACACCACCTTGTTCCCTACATGTAGTAAGGTGACAGCCATGCTGGTTTCCCCTGAGAAAAAAGGTGTTAAAAGCATTAGGACATTTTTTATGTGATAGGTGACAGACGGATCACCTGATGGTAAGCGAGCAACCCTTGGACCAAAGGCAGCGTTCACTACCAGTGTTCCAAACGGGTTGTAAAATATGCACAAAGATTTGTGAAATCCATAGGCTTTCTCAGATTCGAACCATCAGCCTTTAAACTGTCCCACTGCAGGGCCTCCATCACAGAAATAAAGTTATCGCTACTATGATGGGATTGGGCTTAATCACCACGCTCGCCAAATGCGGATTGGTGACCACAAACCCGAGGTATGTTCAAAAAATTCGAAACATGCTTTTCGCTTGACCCGGAAACCAAACTCAAGACCCTGAGATCACGGCCCGGTACTTAAACTACTAGACCAACAGGGCGTTGGTATAAAGTGGAATTCATCATCATCATCATCATCAGCCCATTTAAGTCCCCACTGCTGGGGCACGGGCCTCCCTCAATCGCATGAGGGGTAATTGCCATACTCACCACGCTTGGCAGACGGGTTGGCGAGGGTTTTGATATAAATGCAGAGTTTTCCTTCCCTGCGTACTGATGATCATGCCAGCAGCTTTACCTTAGTCGCCTTTTACGACACCTCGGTAAGAGTGAGGGTGGCCTATTCTACTCTGCCGGGGACCACACGGCAATTGGAAGTAATATCCCGAAACAATCACTTTGTTTCGGGACATTAGTACTAAATAAGAAAGTTAATAATTTCTAATTCCGTACGCATTCTTAGATAGCAAGCAAAAACTAAAGTCCGCGCCACGAAAAAAGACCTACAGAAAAACACGGAACTAAAAATTGAGATTCCTTGTGTCTATGTACATAACGCTCAAATTTGAATGTTCATGGAGACTCAAGCGCGATTTTCACAGGACTTTGGTGGCGCGGTCTCTAATGGTCCTTCTCACACACGCACGAACCAATAACCCTACCCTCTGCCTAATGGTGCCTCGTAGAACGGTCTTCATTAGCACTCCCTTCGGCCCTAAGGGACACTTTGGCCCTTGTGTTTTAATTAGAAGTTCTGACACTGTTCAGGGGTGGGGTAACGAGGGTCAAACGTCTTGGAGCAAGGAATTTCGTAAATAAGTTTACGTGGAAGTGTGAACACGTAGACAAGTGATTTTGTGTGGCTTAAAGTCATTTTAGGATTGAGTATGGCATGATTCGGCCGCTCCGAGTGCAATGATACCATGGTTTCTTAGAAAACCGGCGTGACCCTTACTCACTTGTCGAAAAACAGCTCCTGCACTGTGTTTCGATAAGTAAGGTACCGGAGTAAGGGTACCGAGGGGAAAGTTTTAAGAAGAACTCCACACTAGTGGAGTCTTAACTGAGTCTTAACTTACAAGAGTGCTACTATCTTGTGAGTCAGGACTCCACTAGTGTGGAATTCTTCTTCTTCTTCTTGGGGTGCATTCCGATCTCGCAGTTTGGCAATCATATTGGAGATTTGCACTTTTGATACAGCAGATCTGACAAATGACCAGCGGTTACTCTCAGGTTCACTCGTCTGTCACTTATCACAAATAGTAAACATTATTTGAACCTTCATGATATTTTCTCTTACCAACATTAAAGGTCATCTAAGCAGAGCTTGCCGTGTGGTCCCCGGCAGAGTAGAATAGGCCACCCTCACTCTTACCGAGGTGTCGTAAAAGGCGACTAAGGTAAAGCTGCTGTCATGATCATCAGCACCCAGAGAAGGAAAACTCTGCATTTATATCAAAACCCTCGCCAACCCGTCTGCCAAGCGTGGTGAGTATGGTAATGAATTACCCCTCATGTGATTGAGGGAGGCCCGTGCCCCAGCAGTGGGGACTTAAATGGGCTGATGATGATGAAGCAGAGCTTACAGTATTTCTCCAGTCCGTACAGTATTTTTCGTTCAAGAAGATAATTATTAAGTTTGAGTAGGTATAACAGTTATTTCCCATTAAACCTACTGACCATATTGAACGACTTGACTGTCATATATCATTAATAAGTACCTAGTGATAGCTATTGTAAGCTAACTGTTGAGCGTTTTGCTGGATCTTCTGGTGTAGAATCAACTTTCCGACCCGTTAGAATTGCATTACTTACCTAAGTTTTTAAAATTTAATTCATCATCATCCTCCGGCCTTTTTCCCAGGTTATCTGGAGTCGGCGCAGTATGTTTTCCTTTTCCATACGTCCTTCTCATTCGTCATCGAATCATCCACCCCTTTTTCCGTCTTGTCATTCTTCACACAATCCAATCATCTCTTTTTCGGCCGTCCTCTGTTCCTCCATCCACTTCCATATTTAAACTATTCACTTTTTTTGGTTACATGTTCTTCCCCTCTTCTCATTATATGGGCATTCCCGCGTTTACCCCATCGGTTGTCGGTTCTGCGGCTAATATGGCCAGCCCACTGCCACTTACGCTTGCTAGTCCGGTGAGCAATGTCGATGACTTTGGTTCTCTGCCTTGTTGACTGCTTTGATGACTTGGTGCAAGCATATATGCGAATAAATTTGAGTTTTGAATTTGAGTTCCTGAGGCTGCAGCTATAAAAATTATAAAGCGATGTAGTTTCCGAAAACAGTGTTAGCCTTCCACAGCGAAAGTTGGTATTATAAAATATGCAACAGGGAGATAAGTCCGCCCCGGCAGCATCGTTCGAGACTTCCAAACGACTCAAGTTTGTTTTCGCTGAATTTAAATTACTAAATTAAGCATTTCTAAACGAACGGGTCAGTAGGTAGTTTTGATGTTTACACTGTTTCTCATTAATATTTTATAAGTATCAATTAGCTCGGGGATGGAGGAACCTGATGGACTAGCACGAAGTTTTTGAAGAATCGTAACGTATGCCAGAGTCATTTCACTTAGTTAATTTTTTCTTTGTATGAGAAAAAATGTTTTTTTTTTATGACAGAATCGGACAAATGAGCAAGCGAGTCACCTGATGGAAAGTAATCATCGCCGCCCATGAACATCCGGGAAATCAGAGAGATCGCTAATGCGTTGCCGGCATTTTTAAGAAAGAGTACGCTCTTCTCTTAAGGTCCCTAAGTCGTAGCCGTCTGGAAATACTCCTGCAGCCAAACCGTTCCACAGAACTGAGTTCAGCGGTTTTCGTTAGATGGAGCTTGTAAATAGCAGATGTGGATTTGAAAATTTTAGGATTGAGTATGGCAATTGTCCAGCAGTGGACGTCTATTCAACCAATAGACGTCCACTGCTGGACAGAGGCCTCCCCCAATGTTCTCCACACAGATCGGTCCTGTGTCGCCCGCATCCAATGGATTCCCGCGATCTTCACCAGATCGTCGGTCCACCTTGTGGGGGGCCTCCCACGGCTGCGACTTCCTATACGTGGCCTCCACTCGAGGACCTTTCCGCCCCAACGGCCGTCTGTTCTCCTCGCTATGTGCCCTGCCCCAATGGGCAATCCACTTGAGGCATGCAATCCTTTGGGCTATGTCTGTGACCTTAGTTCTCTTGCGGATCTCATCAATTCTGATACGATCACGCAGGAAGACTCCGAGCATAGCCCTCTCCATTGCTCTCTGACTGATCTTATCTCAGTATGTATAAGTTACTCTGTGACGTATGTCGTATGCGTATCGTAAGCAATTTGTATGAAAACTAAAAAACTCCCTTTGTTGCACGTAAGCAAAACTATCTTTTCTCTCACTTGGAATTTAAAAGGTTTAATAATTGTTCCTATTCGTGGGCACGCTTCGAATTCCCAGAATATTCATACTCGAGCCACGTTAAAAGACGTACAGTCTATGTTTTTATTTTTTCTTTTTCTATAAGTGATAGGTGGCAAGAAAACAGACAGATCACATGATAGTAAGTAATTGCCGCTGCCCATGGACACCCGCAATACCAGAGGAACACAAGAGCTAAGATTTTTTTTTTAAAAATTGATGCCTATAAAATCTTTCACCTAAGCGTGCAATTCCCGGTTGCATCCAAAGCTATTGGCTTTGGAGACAGGTTACGCTTAGATAATGATTTGGGATTGAGGGTGTGGGCGATGGACTGTATATCAATCTGCTGGTGAGATGCTAACAAAAACTTCTGATATAAGCAAAACAATGTATTCTCTAGTTCATCAGACATAAGATATAAAGACCACAATAAACAAAACAATAATCTATCAAAATCAGTATAAAAAATTATAAAAATATAAACAATATAGAAGAGGCTTGTGCAGCCGAAGATCCTCAACAGAGGGAGTCTGGTAATTACAATGAAGCGACTGCTACTACTTTTTTAGCTACTAAACCGGATCTATTTTTACAATTTTCAAGCTCCAGCCTCTCGGCAAACACATATTTCTCAGGGCACTAGTTTATGTCTCTGCCATCCAGCCACCAAAATAATATTTTGGAACTTCTAGAACGCTTTGACATTTATTGTGTGAGTGGCAATGAGTGTCATAGCGTTCTACGGAGGATTCGGACCACGGCCCTCAGTATGGAAGGCTTACGCTACGTCGGCCAATCACAACGATCAGCCACGTACACTCTCTATTCCCTTACCCTCATACTCCGATGGGACATCAGTGTGACATTATCGTAGAGAGATCGGGCGCAGGACCATTCATTGGCTTAACGCGCTTTCCGAGGCACGGGGATACAAGACCGCCAACATCCAGACTCCGGAATGACAATAAGAATTTCTTAACGAAAGTGCGTGAGTGCGGGTAACGGAGGCCCAATCCGGGGGAAAGGGGGGTTTCAAAGTTGGTGGCGCACTTGTGGGTGTCTATGGGCGGTGGCAATCGCTACCTATGACATAAAAAAACGAAAACTTAGGTACACATTTTTGGTCCAATCCAGAGATCGAACCCGAGACCTCTTGCGCAGCCATCGCTTTAAAGTGCAACCCACTAAATACTGCGCCAATGAGGCAGTCAACTTTAATGATAATTTACAAAAAAGTACATACCAGAGAAATTCGGGACTCATTGGAGGTGAGTGGCAAAGCATTATACAAGTAATGGATCTAGCCTAACCGCAGTCTCCACTCCAAGACACTTTATACTTTGACACTGTAATAACATTCCTGAGTCGTGACGTCTCAAGCAGTTCAGACTTTAAGTGCCCTCACCTCGAGAACATTTCGCACACGAGCCCGCACTAATTACACCATTGATAACTTTCAAAACAAAGCCTTTGGCATCTGTTCAAAAACCGATCACAGTGCAAAGACTTGGCAGCAAGGAAACGTACTACTAGTGACGATATCACCACGCACGAGGACGACAACGTAGGAAGCGAGGGTGTGGGGGACGAAAATGAAAAAATTAAAATAGTTTATTCAATTTAGGTCCATACAGAACACTTATGAATGCCAACATGTTTACCACTCTGGTTCGAAAAGACACCAGCAAGAAACTTAGCAGTTACTCTTTTAAATAAAGTTGTTTAACAAAATGTCACCATTAACTTAAAAATAAAGTACAATTTTTGTGTTGAAAGAAACTCCCACTTAACATTTTGTGCCGTCTATGTGTTTGTTTATACGTTTTGTTGTATCTTTTTGTTTTAGATGGTGTAAGAATTCAAATTAAAATAATATCCTGAAGAATTTAATCTTATCCATACCGGTCAATTTTTAGGGTTCCGTAGCCAAAATGGCAAAAACGGAACCCTTATAGTTTCGTCATGTCCGTCTGTCCGTCTGTCCGTCTGTCACAGCCGATTTACTCGGAAACTATAAGTACTACAGTGATGAAATTTGATGGGAATATGTGTTGTATGAACCGCTACAAAAATATGACACTAAATAGTAAAAAAAAGAATTGGGGGTGGGGCCCCCCATACATGTAACTGAGGGATGAAATTTTTTTTTTCGATGTACATACCCGTGTGGGGTATCAATAGAAAGGTCTTTTAAAATGATATAAAGTTTTCTAAAAAACATTTTTCTTAAAGTGAACGGTTTTTGAGATATCAGCTCTCAAAGTCGTAAAAAGTATGTCCCACCCCCTCTATTTTTATAACTACGGGGTATAAAATTCTAAAAAAAATAGAGGTGATGCATGCTAATTAACTCTTTCAACGATTTTTGGTTTGATCAAAGTATCTCTTATAGTTTTTGAGATAGGTTGATTTAACTGTAATTTTGGTTAAGTTATTGTGCTTACACTGAAAACGATGGCTGAACCTTATAAGATAGATCAAAAAATATACTACAGTATTGTACACCTTTAAAAATCCGCGATGATATAAAATCTTTATAATGTAGGTATTATATTTGCTGCTACGGAACCCTTTGTGCGCGAGCCCGACTCGCACTTGGCCGGTTTTTCTTTTAAAACGTGTTTCGTTAATCACTCGACATTTCCAGAGTTAAAAAAATGTGTTTGGCATAAGCAAACGCAATAGCAGCCATTACCAAAAAGAAAAAACATTTGTGTTACTAATTTGTCCCTAAATTCAAAAAAGCGTCTATTTTATAAAAGCCTATTTTCATTAAAAAGTTTTTTTTTTATAAAATTTTAACATTATATTAAACATTTTATGTTCAATCCTATAAACGAACTGCCGACTTTATGGAGCCTGTTATTTGGAACGGTAAGCCTATGCTTATTTCTAGTATTAAGGCTGTAAAGACGAAGGATAAGATTGTATTCTGTTAGGGCTTGTCACCCTGATGTTAAATGTCAAAATTTAGCATATTCAATAAAGAAAATTGTTGGTTAATTCACTGAAAATGTATAAAGATGTTGATTTTCGAACTCAAATAAAATCCAGGATAAGTAATAAATAAAGACTCACGGGGCAAGCTAAGCATAAGTATTTAATAAATAGTATAAGTGTTTGCCGAGAGTTTGTAACCCCGAAATTGTTTAAAATAGATCCGGTTTAGTAGCTTAAAATCGATTGGCGTCGCTAGTGTAAAAAATACACAAAAAATTATGCCCGTTTCTACACTGACATTTACTCCATGTACAGTGTCCCGCGTATGTTGTTTAAAAACTTACCAACAAAGCTAGCCTTAATACCCAAACAGTAAGGTTCAAATCAGCTCAACGCTTGGCTTTCGGCCAAAACAGGGTAATCAGACTCGGGAAATTTTAATGTGTTGCTGGAACTTATTTGTATGGACTTGGTGACGGGAATAAATAAGCCGATGTGTTACGTGAATGAGTTGCGAATTTTGATTTTGAATAACTTTGATTTTAACCCATGGGAAGGCAATATTTTAAAGCTAAAGTGAATAAGCTACTTTTGGGTAAGCTCGCTCCATTGTAGGTTTCTTCTCAACTCTTAGAGTTTAGCATAAAGCCAAGAGCATAGAGTATTTATTTTATTTCTTATTGGGGATAACAAACAAATGTACAATGGGATCTTACTTTAAAATACAGTTACCACATAGTGTTTAATAATTGTACAATCAACAACATTATTCACAAGTAGATACATTAAGTTAATGCTATGAAATATATTGCCGGCGCATGTAATAAATGATAAAACCTAGAATATTGGAGATATCATCTTATTTATTATTATCATACTCATATATATTTAAAAATAGATTGAGGTACCTACTATAAATGAAATTATTCCCGCCACGCTGCAAATGTACCTACTTATTCATATACAGTGTGAAAAATGGCGTATAGTATTAGCAAAATTCAATTTCCTATTTTGTCAGGATCGCTGATTTTATAATATATCGGTATTCATGAAAATTAAGACAATAACTAAGAAATAAAATTAAACTAAAAGTAAATAAAAAGGAAAGTTAAAACAAAGTAGGTCCCCGTAGCAATGTCCCCAAAATGCTGGCAGCATTACCCCGCTGGATCGCGATGGAAATTCGCTGGGCGAGGTAGCTGCCAGCTTTTGGCTCTCCCGTGACTTCGACTAGACGCTTAGCTAAGTCACGGAAGAAAGAGAGAGCGTCGGAACCCCACGGATCCAGTGTTTCAACACCGAAAGCTACAAAGTGGTCGGCACCAGATAGATGCCTATACTTTGCAGCTTTCAGTCTCTCTGCAGCGTCAGCCGCAGCTCCGGCACTCCTCGTAGTCCCGGGAGATGAGACGGTGCCAGAGTGTCGACGCAGGTAGCATCCCACACTAGAGCACGTCCCATCTTCCAAGGGATGAGGGACATTCCGTCTGGTCTCTTGCCATCATCACGTAAAATGCCGTTCGGCTCTAAGTTTGCCGGCACATTGATGGTGGCAAGCGACCGACGGATAATGTCGTTTAAAGAGGAATGCCTGGAGAGACGGCCGGCACTTTTTACTTCGGTATTCATAGAAAAAACATAACGAGAAGCAGAATATACCTTAACAATTACGCGGCGCTCGTCACCACAACACACCGGCCGGTATGAATACGAGTTAGTAGTTAAAAAGAGACAGGTATAGGTACACAGGTAGACAGGCGCGATACGGCGCGAGAGTAACTTGTATATACTAAGATAGAGGCATCAGCCAGCTGCTAGCGCCATCTAGAGGAAAACGACCAATACTCAACGGCTATGTAGTACGGGTACGCTGCCTGAGTGAGGGAACCGGAGGCCCAATCTGGGGTAAAGGGGGGTTTAAAGGTTGGCAGCGCACTTGTGTCTCCAGTCCGTCTGCTCGTCTGCCACCTAGGCAAACACAGAAAAAACCACTGCCTTTTTTTGCTTCTTTTTAATTGAGATGCTTAAGGGTTTCTTCTTGATACCCATTATGAGGGCTTTGGCATCAAAAGATAAGATGGAGAACAAAGATACTGTAAAAAATAACATAACTTTTACTGTTTCGTTTATGAAGTCAAGAACATATAGTTTACGACAGAAGAATTTCAATAATGTCTTATATTATACACCTTTCTTCTAATTGAATTTGCAGTGCAAAAACAAGTCTCTTACTCAATTGTACCACTATATCATTGTGGACAAAGGTTATTTGCCTGAGACAGCATCTTTTAGACGCTCGTGAAATTTTGCCAAACTTTAATTTTCACGACTGTTGATTCTTCTGTCGTAAGGAATAAGATTCAATTTCAAAGTTGTTACTTCGCCAGATGCAGACAAAGCAAGTTTTGGATTTACTTGAAAACTAAATTGAACTTTTAATTTATGTCTTGTGTATGTAAATGATATTAACGTCTCTGAACTTGGACTTCAATCTGTGAAGATTTGAGTAGCTATTGTCTTAAGTGTTCTTTTACTTTAGAAAACTAAAGATTTAATTTTACTTCATTTTGAAATGAGAGACTACCTACTACCATTTTAGGGTTTAAATTATTTCTTTTTATTTATTCATTTATTAGAAGTGAAAGAAAGAAAACATTTATTATTATAGACATCACAACACAGAACTTATAGCAGTTGTAAACAGAACACAATTTGGCACAAACAGAAAACAAAACATAAACCAATTAAAAATACATATAAATTAAAACAAAAGGAAAAAAATATATATTCAATCGTGTCCAGACGGTGCCAAATAAATATTATGGTGTGTTATGACGTCTTGTATAAATGGCCCTCACTCAGCTTATGTCACAGCCCAGACAAAGGCCATGACGCTGGTTTTCAGTGAAACCAGCTGAATGAGTGCCACGGACGCTTGTCTGGTGTATTTTGTGTACCTAGCGTGTATGTGTGTAATGTAAATATATCTACTAAGAAGAAAATATCAAATAATAATAAGATAAATGCTATTAAATTATTATATTGAATAAATAGGAGTGTAAGTATATTCAGTTTTATTAGACTCAAGAAGAATGTACGGGCGGGAAGCGACGCTTTTAAGGCACCGTGCCCCGGCGAACAGAATATAAGGAAAGGAAGGGAACCTAACTCTCAAGTGAGCATTGAGCCCCTTTGCCTAAGACACTAAGTCCCTAGAGCCCTAGCCCTACCTATCCATGGGAATAAATACATATATAGATAAGGTGATGGGAGCTTGCTCCCGGGTCGCCCAGGGTAGCAAGCGGGAAGAGTCAGGACGGTAGGTAGGAGGGGGACCGCTGCCAGTCGAGCAGGCTCACTCGACTGATCATAGTGACGGCTAAAGGTGTCTTGGCCGCAGCGGGAGAAATGAGACCCAACACAGACGGATGAAATCTGTTTATTGTAAGAAAGTAAATAGTTTATATACATGGTTTATGTTATTATCACATTAAAAGGTGTTTGCTAGTGTGCCGTCGGTGTAGAGTGCCGACGGCGCAAGAAGACGGTCCATCGGTCAGCTGCACTGCATGTAGGTCGTTGCTGAGTTGGTCTGTGCGACGTAGCTCGTACAAAGAATTCTCAAGAACCACGATGGCTAGGTACAACTAGGCTAGGTTGAACTTTTACAAATTATATATTTCTATTGGCGCTATTACCAAGAATACTACAAACAAAATAAAATTAATACTAAAAATTTCTAAAAAAAAAACAAGGGAGGCCCCTTGCATATCATTTCAAACTAATAACGCCTTCTTTCCATAGTACAAGGGAAAACCTATGTTTGGGGCTAGGACAATGTATGTGATGTTGTCTTAATTTATTTACATATATTGCCTATTTTGTACGGAACCATTAGTGTAGGAATCCGACTCGCACTCGATTTTAGGTACCTATGTATATATTATTATTGGGTATGTATGTATTGTTTATTATTATTTATGTAATGTAATAATATTAATATATAAAATAATGTATAGTAATTCTGCCATTCTCAATTTCATTTGTTAAACTACTTTGCACTGCCTTCCCTTATTATTACGAATACGATATTTCTTTCCTCTGCCCAAAGGTTGTCTGGAAGAAATCGCTACAAGCGATAAGACCGCCTTATTGTACTGTCTGTTACTGTTGTATCATGCTTGTATTTTATTTTTGTGCAATAAAGAATATCTATCTATCTACCTTCTACTTCTTCGGGTGCCTCTTCAGTCTCGAAGGTTGGCCTCCAGTTTCTTGAACTTCTCTTTATTCATCTCTTTATTATCTCATTTAAGGTACCAATCACAAGGAATATGCCTCCGCGATGTTAAGGTGTAAGCCACACCTTTATAAGATGTATTGTTTTAAATTCAAGATTAAACATTTTACTTTTAAGTAGAATCGCGATCAACGATTGCGTTGATATTCAGTTTGCTATTAAAATATTATTTCAAAATAAATTACACGCTACATGTCCCGGGCTTAGCAGCTAAACAACAAAACAGTTTCATTTGAATTTCATGTTCCATGTTTCATGTTCAGTGATTTCCGAGATTAGCGCGAACTAACTGACAGTCTTCTCGCTCCAAAAAGCTCAATAAATACCCGTTATGTCAGTTGTAAAGAACCCTCCCTTGTATTGTTTGGCACTGATTTACTTATTTAATAAAGGCCGGTTCGAGTGCCTCGGATGGCGCAGTGGTTAGTGGGTCACACTTTAAAGCGACGGCTGCGCAAGAGTCAAAAATTAGTACCTATGTTTTCGTTAAGAAATTCTTAGTGGCAGCCCAGAGTATGGAAGTTGGTGGTCTACTACTCCAAGCACGCTAAGACGTTGGTTCTCCGTCTCTGATCGAGTCACAGTAGTGTGCCACCGGAATATGAGGGTAAGGGAATAGAGAGTGCACTTGTGTTTGCGCGCACAATTGACCACTAAAATATATCCTGCGTACGTGGCTGATCATTGAGTTTGGCCTCGGTAGCCGTAATCAATTGGAGGATATTATTATTAAAGGCCGGTTCGTAGATCGCAGCGATACTCAGTGTATAAGAACGCGCCTTCCATATGGGGAGTCGTGGTCCGAATACTAGCATGCACCTCTGAATTTTTAAAATTTTTGTACGATCTTGAACTTACTAACTACATCGTCATTCATCGTCAGCCCATTTAAGTCCCCACTGCTGGGGACGGGCCTCCCTCAATCACATGAGGGGTAATTGCCATACTCACCACGCTTGCCAGACGGGTTGGCGAGGTCTCTGGGTGCTGATGATCATGCCAGCAGCTTTACCTTAGTCGCCTTTTACGACACCTCGGCAAGAGTGAGGGTGGCCTATTCTACTCTGCCGGGGACGACACGGCTCCACGACTAACTATACTAATGTAAATAATTTATTAAGTTACGACACAACACATTTCCATCTTAATAGTTTTAACCCGGTATATCACCCCCCCCTCTCCCTCATTAGCCTAATGAAAGTTACGGGTCTCAGGGGGCATAGTTCCCGGTCACACTAAAGTTGAATACAGTAACATAACTTCTTGATTGCAGACCGCGTGTCGATAAATGTAGTGTGGAATGTTCTGAGCATTTCACTTAGTACTTTTTTCCTTATAAGGAAAAATAGTTCAGCGGTTATAGTTAGATGGAGCTTGTAAAAAGCAGATAAAGCAATCAAGCAGATGGTTCGGTGTTGTTTCGGTAGATGTCAATATACATTTTTACATCGCGCTAGTAAAGCGTCTTTCCGAAACAATGATTTGTGGCCGACTGTTGATGAGTTTCGAATACATATCAGACCAAAAGGTAGTGCACTACGAGCAACAAACGAGCAAGCGAGTCACCTGATGGAAAGCAATCATCGCCGCCCATTATCTTCCGCGAAATCAGAGAGATTCGCTAATGCGTTGCCGGCCTTTTTAAAAAGGAGTACGCTCTTCTCTTAAAGGTCCCTAAGTCGTAGCCGTCGGGAAATACTCCCGTACGCGCTTGCAACAGTGCCGAAATATCGGCAACTCAAAAATAAGGTACATAGTGGAAAACCCGTAAAAACTATTCTAATCTTTTCTAATTCAAATCGGGGTAGATTGCTTGTTCACTATTATTTCTGAACCATTGCACAATTGGTAAACTTTGAACTCCACATTACCCGCATTATCTCGCACTATCTTATCCATACAAAGCTATTTGCATCCAAGTTTTATTCATTCATTCATTCGACGACCCGCTTGGAACAGTGGTAGTGAACGCTGCCTCTGGTCCAAGGGTTGCAGGTTCGATCCCCGCACAGTACAAACATTTGTGTGCATGAACATGTCTTGTATTGGTCTGGGTGTTTCTATGTATTATAAGTATGTATTTACAAAAGAAAATTATTATATGTATATACCTATTTGTAATCCCAGTGTTGATTCTGATATCCGTCACACAGGTGCTTGAGCTACCTATCTCGGAGTCAGATCAATGTATGTGATGTTGTGAAATATTTATTATTTATTAATTTATAATGCGGACAGCTGAGGAATAGAACTCCGTGGCGCAGTTTGTTTTTACCACTAATAATTTGGAAATCTTTAAGGCATGAATAAACAGCCATTTTCTATACAAAGGCGTAACATCTAGACCTTATCATTGCGTTACACCAGGTGCTAATATAGTTTTAACCGCTAGCCTAATATAGTCTACAAAAATGCAGTTTATGGCCAAGTTTGTTACACTGTGGCTGGTTTCATTGTGTTTGCGGTTCTGGATGTGTTTGCTCTGCCGGAGTTTCGGCCCGAGCTTTTTTCATTAAGCCCCCTAATTTGCGTGATTTATTTTACTATCTTTAGTCTAACGTAGAGGATCTTAAAAGCCTGTTAATTAGAAGCCTGAGTATGCATAGGCTTTAGAATAAGCGACGAATTTGGACTCAACTGGAATACTGAGGTTTTGCGTCTAAAGTTTTTATTTATTTATTTATTTATTTATTGAATTGCATACATGTTACAATTGCAGTCTTAAAACTAATGCATTACATGAAACTTTTTATGACTAGCAAGTTATAGGTCGGTAACATGCACCCTGTAAGGGTTTTAGCTTCGGAGAACAAGGTACACTTGAAACATGATCCAAGATTTTATAAGTCTGGTAATTACAATGAAGCGACTACCGTGTGACTTTCACGACCCATTGACAGGGGAGCAAGACTAACAGTATTATTGCTACACGTTAGGAATAATAATTTTAAAAATATTGATATAACTTCGAGAAACTATCCGAAACGTGCAGGATTCCCAGCGATGATTTACCGTCGAGTTAGTTGTAGAAATACGCATATAGATTTTAAAAATCTAGAGAAGTGTGATTGGAACCTGCTGCCTCTCATTTGGAAGGCGCATTCTCTATACCACTCAGCTAACATTGATATCATCGTATGACCAAAGTAGTACCCAAAGAGTGAAAACGGGGCCTTATCACCAAGACCTCTCTATCCGTCTGTCCGTCATCATCATCATCATCGTCAGCCCATTTAAGTCCCCACTGCTGGGGCACGGGCCTCCCTCAATCACGTGAGGGGTAATTGCCATACTCACCACGCTTGGCAGACGGGTTGGCGAGGGTTTTGATATAAATGCAGAGTTTTTCATCTCTGGGTGCTGATGATTATGCCAGCAGCTTTACCTTAGTCGCCTTTTACGACACCTCGGTAATAGTGAGGGTGGCCTATTCTACTCTGCCGGGGACCACACGGCATTCTGCCGGTCAGTCCGTCACCATGGTGTATCTAAAGAACCAGTTAAATTGTTTACACAAAAAATTCGTGTGCGTAATTTTTTTGCCCTTTTTAATCTGGATATCAATAACGGGTTGCCGTTAACAAGGCACTTTAAATATTCACAAAATACTTAAACTCAAACTCAAAAGTGTATATAACACAAAAATATTACTTGGTAAGGTGCAATGGACATGTAGTAAAGAATTATCATCATGGTGTCTACGTTTTATTTTTTAATGTAGTCATTATCATGTTAGAAAACACTTTTTTTTTCTTATTTAGTAGTAGGTAGAGTATAATAATTATTGAGATTTTATTGCTAATAAGTTCAATATTATTATAATAGTGTGAAGTTTTTGTCATCAAAATATTCGGCCAAACTATAGTAGCATTTTTTAGGAGATTTTTTTTAATAGTTTTTAAAAATTTATTTGAGTTTTCTTCCATTCTTAAATTATTAGGTACTTTTTGTATCGTTGTATTTTTAATCTTATATTTTTTGTTTTGACGTTCTTTTTAATTTTTTTTTATGTTAGTTTTAGGTCCCAGATATTGTCTTAAATTTTTTAAGTTTTTGTTCCTTTATTCAAATTTTTTTTCAAAGTTTAACTAAGAAATAATAAAATATAAGTTTAGTTCATTTTATATACCTAATAATAATAATATTATAATAAGCATTTGAAGTGGACCCACATACAAAAAACGCTCTTTTTAATGTGATTGGTGGGAGACGAGCAGACTTATCACCTTTTTTTTTTGACGCTGGGGAATGCCTCCTTATGCATACCCTCCTGCCGGGGGGCTGGCGGGTTATGTCGGGCTCTCCTCTGGCGGGGGCTTCTCCTAGCGAGAAGCCGGCCATAGGCATACCGACTAAACCCCAAGCGACGCTCCCTCATGGCCAGAGTGGAGAGGGGACATGAGTACGGGTTAAAGAACCTTACTTCACGTCCCTCCCCAGGCGGAGGGCCCACTTACACTGCGGGCCCGACACTGCCTCCACCAGCCAAGATGGTAAGCGATAAAATGAAAGAGAGATAAAAATTTCTACGAAAAAAAAACCGCCTTCCAAAACCACGAACTAAAAAGTGTAAAATAACATTTTTTTTAAATTTATTCAATTATTCAACAGGGACTAGTTAGGCGCCGACTTTAATTACACCTTTTCTTGAGTGTGTTATAAAATTTTACTTCAAGTGTATTAATTAAAAAAATGGTAAAGTCATTGCGGTTCGAATCGACCCGTTCAAAAATGATTTTGTACGTCAAAAGAGACTCTTGGGCGATTCACACCGCGGTTCGAATCGCTTGCGGTGCGAAACGCCTTAAGACCCATAGTAGGGTGTGGTATCACTCCGGTCAAGCCGACCAATTCATTTCGAAGCGTCGCTCTTTTTTGCTTATTAGGTACCACGGAACATTTCATGCGCGAGTCCACTTCAATTTGGCCAGTAATTGGTATGGCGGATTGAATAGCGGCGTAACCACGTATATTTTCGAGTGGTTTTAACAAAATTACAAGTAAACATAATTTATAACAAACTGACCAGAGTGTACTTCAGCCAACATTGTAGCTGATCCCAAGCAAAAATAAATAAGACATTTTATCGATCTGGTAACAAGTCCTAACTCCTAATAATTGGGACGCACATTATGTTCGGTTATTATGATAGCCAATAAAGGAAAATGAGTAAGGGTCACTTGTATTTGAGGACGTTTGAAATTAGCTCTTAACGCAACGTTATAAAGGTCACTTTATTCGGTTGAGAAGAATTTGTGGTGGTTAGGGTTGTCACATAAGGAAGTTAAACAACTTTTTATATGTGTCCATGGTCTACCATTATTTTAGCGTTAAATTCCGTTTGTGGTCCAAGCTGCTGCTTTGGAACCCAGGGTCGATAGTGATAGTCTGTCGTATGACTAAACTAGCCTAATTAAAAAAAAGTTTGTATAGAAAATACAACTTCTAAGGAAATTGCCAAACAAAACGGCAATTTCATATGAAAAGACCTAAAAAAAATATTTCTGAACATCACATACATTGGTCTGACTCCGAGGTAGTTAGCTCAAGCACATGTGTTACGGATATCAGAACCAACAGCGGAATTACAAATATATACATATAATACTTTTGTTTTGTAAATACATACTTATAATACATAGAAAACACCTAGACCAATACAAACATACATGTTCATGCACACAAAATGCTTGTCATGTGCGGGGATCGACCCGCAACCCTTGGTTCAAAGGCAGCGTTCACTACCACTGTTCTAAACGGGTCGTCAAATAATCAAATATCAATGAATCACCGCAAAGTGATACAAGAAATGCGCCAACCCTATGTGTATTATTTGGCTTTATCGGCGAGTTTCATAAAGGGATTTTGCCTAAAGCGGTTAAAAACGCGAGGGATTGTGCCTAATTCGTATTTCCGAAATACAAAGATGTTTTTCGAGATTGAGTTTGACTAACGAACGTTCGCGGCTTTGTTCAGTTTCAATTCAATTTCAATCGTAGGTAAACAGCTTAACCGTAAATATAAAGAAAAAATTGAATAAACATTTTGACGAAAGTTTCTAAATAAAATCAGTACAAAAGACAAAATGATGAAATTTTTTTTATAGTTTAATGCAGTGAAATGTCACTTTAGATTTTCGCGTAGCATTAATATTTGATTGTAAACCTTTGATATAATCGAAGTTGTAAACCCTAGTTATAGTGAAATGCTAGTTCTGGGTAAGCTCTATCGCGAGATTTTTCTCATCTCTAGGTTTCAGCGTGAAGATAAAAGCCCATCATCAATAAAAAAGTGAAAGTGGCAGACGAGCAGACAGATCATCTGATTGTAAACGATTGCTGGCACCCGCCAATTTGGAGTCACAAGTGCGCTTCTAACCTTAAAAAACTTCCCTTCCCCCGATTGGGTCTCCAGTACCTACACTCACTCGCAGGCTGCTTCACGCCGGTTATTTGTGAGTCGGTATTCCTCCTAGGGTTAAAATATGGTTCTGATGCCGATCTAGAGTCCAGGTCGCGAATGAACACGGAAGTAAAATGTTAGATTCATCATCATCATCATCAGCCCATTTAAGTCCCCACTGCTGGGGCACGGGCCTCCCTCAATCACATGAGGGGTAATTGCCATACTCACCACGCTTGGCAGACGGGTTGGCGAGGGTTTTGATATAAATGCAGAGTTTTCCTTCTCTGGGTCCTGATGATCATGCCAGCAGATTTACCTTAGTCGCCTTTTACGACACCTCGGTAAGAGTGAGGGTGGCCTATTCTACTCTGCCGGGAACCATACGGCCTTTTAGATTGCTGAAATGTTAGATTCCCTCCATCTTATTCTAAATCGCGATCTAAAGTTATTACCGTACTTAATCTCATGTCATCCCGTTCCAACACGCAATGTTAAAAGGGGCCGGCACGAATTTTGTTCCAAGACTATCCTTACTTCGCTATTTGTAATAAGTAGGCTTATTTCTAAGAACATAAAGCACTAATTTGAATGTCCGACTGGCTGGTACTGGCTCATTTGGTTGTGAATCTGCCTCATACGCCAAGGGTTCGATCTCCACCCTGGACCAACATTCGTGTGATGAACACTTGTGTTTGTGTAGCCATCATTTCAGCCAATTAATGTCCACTGCTGGATATAGGCCTCCCCCAATGTTCTCCACGCAGATCGGTCCTGTGCCGCCCGCATCTAAGGGATTCCCGCGACCTTCACCAGATCGTCGTTCTATCTTGTTGGGGGCCTGCCACGGCTGCGACTTCCTGTACGTGGCCTCCACTCGAGACCTTTCCGCCCCAACGGCCGTCTGTTCTCGCTATGCACATAGCCTGCCCATTGCCACTTGGGCATGCAATCTTTTGGGTTATGTCTGTTACTTTAGTTCTCCTGCGGATCTCAACAATGGACAACATTTCAAAATTGCTAAGCTCTGAAACAAAAATACCAATTCTTTATTTACTTTTACGCTGCTCGAATATATATTTATTCATTTTTTATATTGCTTATTTACTGAGAAAAAAAATTTAAAACTTAAGATGACGTCATTGGACGACAGAATGTAAAATATTTCTTTGCTTAGCACATTATGGTTTTAAATTTTAGAAATGCCAAACCCATGACATGCAACTGTCAAAAAAAGACAACTTGTCAACGTTGAATGAATGAATGAACATTGTCACAACGACAATGTTGACACTAGTATTACCTTTGACAGTAGTTAGTACCTATTGTTTATTAAAACAATGATAAGCAAAGGAATATCGCTGTATTCAGCCGTCCGATGACGTCATTTGGCGCTTACGTCTATTTAGAATATAAAGAATTTCAATAATTATTTTATGCATGAAAATGGACAAATTTTGAAAAGAGAAAAATATGGGTCTGTTCATTTTCTGTCTATTTCCATATAAAAAAACAATATGGACATATTAAAAATATGAAATGTGGTCCATTCTGATACGAAGTGTGAAGTATATATTTGTATTTCCTCTGTTGTCTGATAACTGTAACACGGGTCTTTAAGCTACTTAGTACGGAATCAGGTCAATGTATGAAATGCTCTATGAATTTATTAAATAGGTACACTGTTTTTTTCCTTGTCTCCTCTTCCTTTTTTATGTGGTCTGCTCTCTGGTCATTTATACCTATCTATAAGAAATATTTTTATTGATTTTTTGTTATAAATTATCTATGTATATATTATTATTGGGTATGTATGTATTGTTTATTATTATTTATGTAATGTAATAACATTAATATATAAAATAATGTATAATTCTGCCATTCTCAATTTCATTTGTTAAACTACTTTGCACTGCCTTCCCTTATTATTACGAATACGATATTTCTTTCCTCTACCCAAAGGTTGTCTGGAAGAAATCGCTACAAGCGATAAGACCGCCTTATTGTACTGTCTGTTGCTGTTGTATCATGCTTGTATTTTATTTTTGTGCTATAAAGAATATCTATCTATCTATCTATCTATTATTTCATATTTTTTATAGCGACTGAAGCGTGTTTTTCACGGGATATTTTCGATGGCGTAAACTTTAAATTTCCGATTTTTTTTATGTGATAGTTGGCAGACGCTCGGACGGATCACCTGATGGTAAGCGAATGCCGCCGCCCATAGACACCCGCGCCACCAGTGGAGACACAAGTGCGCTGCCAACCTTTAAACCCTCCTTTCCCTCGGATTGGGCGTTCGGTACCCTCACACAGCAGTGCTGCTTCTCGCCGGTTTTCTGTTAGGCCGTGGTATCTCCGGTCGAGCCGGCCAATTCATGCCGAAGCGAGGCTCTCCCGCGGTCATGTTTGCTTATTAAGTACCACGGAATGTTTCATGCGCAAATCGACTTGAATTTGGCCAGTTATTGGTATCGAAGTTGAAAAGCGGCGTAACCATGGATATTTTCGAGTGGCTTTAACAATTACATGTAAACATAATTTATAAAAAACAGACCAGTATGTACTTCAGCCTACATTGTAGCTGATCAAGCAAAAATAAATAAGACATTTTATCGAACAACTCCTAACTCCAAATAATTGGGACGCACATTATGTTCAGTTATTATGATAACCAATACAGGAAAATGAGTAAGGGTCACTTGTATTTGAGGACGTTTGAAATTAGCTCTTAACGCATCGTTATAAAGGTCACTTTATTCGGTTGAGAAGAATTTGTGGTGGTTAGGGTGGTCACATAAAGAAGTTAAACAACTTTTTTTATGTGTACATGGTCTACCATTATTTTAGCGTTAAATCCCGTTTGTGGTCCAAACTACTACTACTACTAGACTAAATTTAAAAAAATATGATAGCCAATAAAGGAAAATGAGTAAGGGACATTTGAAATTAGCTCTTAGCATTTATAACAAACTTACCAGTGTGTACTTCAGCCAACATTGTAGCGTGGCTCTCCCACGTTAAGTCCCGGTGAGAGATTTTCCTGAGCCGACACAAAAGTTTAATTACAAAAACAGTAGAATAATTTCAAATTATATCATCCCCCACCTGCCTAGCGCGTGAGTTGCATACTTAAAAAGATCTTGCCTTTTACTTTCAGATATGATATGGAAAGCGAATACGTGACACAAAACCTTACTGCTGGCTCGAAATTTTGAATCCTACTTTCTTGATGTAGAAGGCATCGTCTTTTTAACCAACTCCAAAAAAAAAGGTGGTTCTCAATCGACTCATCTGCCAAAAATGAGACACTAAAAGCTTGAAAAAATTTTTCTGCGAAAAAAAAACCGCCTTTAAAAACCACGAATTAAAAAGTGTAAAATATTATTTTTAACACTTTTTACATTTAAAATAATATTTAACTCGTATAACAGTACACTCGAGAAAAGGTTTTACCGAAGTCGGGGCGCCTAATCCCTGTTGAATAATTGAATGTTGTATTAAAAGATAGTATTGGGCGCCGACTTCGGTAACACATTTTCTCGAGTGTACTGTTATAAAATTCTATTTGAAGTGTATAAAGTGTTACAAATATTATTTTACACTTTTTGCTTCGTGGTTTTTTAAAGGCGGTTTTTTCGCAGACATTTTTTCTTATCATCTACGCATTAGTCATAGGTTGTCTGATAGATAATGCCTCTGGGCATTAGTTCGCCGATTGTACCGTTTTGTGCAATTATTTAAATAATAAATTAATGTTTTATCATTGGCCACTATTATGATTGAGTAAATCAATCATTTAATTTGGGTGTGACCCATGTCAAGTACAGGTGGCGTCACGTGGTGGAACCCTTTTTGGACTTTGGACCGTCCTTATGTCTGAGACACCTTTTGCTTTAACTGATGCTGCCTCGTCTATGTCAACATAAATTACACTACAATAGACATTATAATGATGTTTTTTGGACAATAGGCTATTTTTTTATGTAATAGTTGGCAGACGAGCAGACGGATCATCTGATGGTAAGTGAATGTCGCCGCCCCTGGACACCCGCGACACCAGTGTAGTCACAAGTATGCTGCCAACCTTTTTCCTCGGATTGGGCCGCCGGTACACTTACTCACGCAGCGAAACACAGCACAGTGCTGCTTCAGGTTTTCTGTGAGGCCGATACCACTTCAGTCGAACCAATAACGCTGGTCCACAATCGCACCTGATGGAAAGCGACAATGACGTCTAGGATGACACGCGTTTGCCTTAAAGATTCCTGTATTTATAAAACTATGCAATGTTTTCAATAAAAATTTTAGCAAAATATTCCACCAAGCTTCCTAATAACCTGCTCATAATTAGCACGTCGCAAATCTCGCGGGTGCAAGCCGGCGATAGCCGCCGTGAAATTGGGGACAAATGTTGCCATAATCCCGAAAGATTACGTATAACGTGACGTGGGCCCCGCGGGATTATCACGTCACTGAGGCCAGACGCCCCGGTTTGGGGGAGAGCCCTGACTTTTATGCTGCGGACAATTCCCGATTTTGTGGATTTGGGGCAATTTGATATATTTTATATTTTATCGGAAGGCCACAAATGAGATGGAGAGACGATATTGCAAATGATGGCGGGCACAACTGGACTTCAACTGCCTTATAGAATAGAATGCAGAAAATTGCAGAAGGCCTACAGCAAATTGGTTGAAAACGGCTTAAGATGATTATGATGATTTTATAATGGCTCACTTAAGATGACGGGTAGGGCACACTAGCGACGCTAATTGATTTTAACTTTTAGCTACTAAACCGGATCTATTTTAAACAATTTAGGGATTACAACCTCTCGGCGAATACCTATACTATTTATTTAATACTTATACTAACTGTTTGGTCTGCTTTTGTACTCAAATATTGGATTATCGCCAAAAGTGGGCGCTTTTGGCGTGAAACAATTTTTCTCGTACAAAGACGGACCCAATATTTGTGCATTGTTATTTAATAAGTAGTATAAGTGTTTGGCGAGAGGTTGTATTTCCCAAATTGTTTAAAAAGATCAAGTTTAGAAACTAAAATTAAAATCAATTGGCGGCGCTAGTGTGCCCTACCCGTTACCTTTAGCAAAAATACAACCTCTCGGTTGTAACCCCTAAATTGTTTAAAATACATCCGGTTTAGCAGCTAAGAATTAAAATCGATTGGCGTCGCTAGTGTGCACTACCCGTCATCTTAAGTCTGATGGTAAGCGAAAGAGACGGGTGGCAAATAGGCAACAATTTTTTTTCTATTAATTGGTTTGGTCAGATTAAATTGTTAAAAGTAATAAAAAAATATAACCTATGAAACAAGAAAACTATAACAACTTTATTTTAAATCGTGATCTAAAGTTATTACCGTATTGTTTTACTTAAATAATCTTTTACGTTTATTTGTGATATGTAACGATCACCTGATGGCAAGCGGTTGCAGCCGCCCATGGACATCTATAATGGACAACATTTCATATTTTAACATGTCCATATTGTTTTTTTAAATGAAAATAGACATAAAATGAGCAGACCCATATTATTTCTTTTTTCAAAATTTGTCCATTTTCATGCATAAAATAATTATTAAAATTCTTTATATTCTAAATAGACGTAAGCGCCAAATGACGTCATCGGACGGCTGAATATAGCGATATTCCTTTGCTTATCATTGTTTTAATAAAAAAAAGGTACTACTGTCAAAGGTAAATAATACTAGTGTCAACATTGTCAACGTCATTCATTCATTCAACGTTGTCAAGTTGTCTTTTTTTTGACAGTTGCATGTCATGGGTTTGGCATTTCGTAAATTTAAAACTATAATGTGCTAAGCAAAGAAATATTTTACATTCTGCCGTCCGATGACGTCATCTTACGTTTTTTAGTTTTTATTTTTTTTCTCAGTACATAAGCAATATAAAAAATTAATAAATATATATTCGCGCAGCGGAAAAGTAAATAAAGAATTGGTATTTTTGGTTTCAGAGCTTAGCCATTTTGAAATGTTGTCCATTGATCTCATTTTTTACCCGACTACGGCGAAGCAAAAAGGAGGGTTATGATTTTGACCTGTATGTATATATGGTTGTTCATCTGTTCCCTCATAACTTCTAAACTAGTTATCATATTTGAACAAATGAGGTGTCGTTAGAAGCATTTTGATTGTCTTCTGGTTATAGGTGACACGTTACGTTAAATTGACTAAATGCCCTGTAGGAGATTTAGAGGAGTAACTAAAAGAAACATTTTGCTTGACGGCACCGTCATCATCCTCCTGCCCTTTTCCCAGGTTATCTGGGGTCGCAGTATGTTTTCTTTTTCCATACGTCCTTGTCATTCGTCATCGAATCATCCACCCTATTTTCCATCATGTCATTCTTCACACAATCCATCCATCTCTTTTCCGGGCGTCCTCTGTTCCTCCACCCACTTACATTTAAACTCATCACTTTGCTTGACGGTACCTTGTGGGGTATCAAATGAAAGAGCTTTTTTAGCACATTTCAAATATGTAATTTTATTTACATAACTAAAAATATCTTAAATAAAAATAAAGTTTAAAAACTAACACCCGACTACCAAATAAAAACACGCTCTAAAAAGTACGAGATAAAAAAATTGTCTCTGCTGAAATTATTATGCCGTATTGCCGTGGTCGTATTTTACTTACTATAGCAAAACAGATTCATTATTATAATAAAATAAAATCAATGTGGCATACGACCACGGCAATGCGGCATAATAATTTCAGCAGAGACAATTTTCTTGTCTCGTAACTTTTTAGAGCATGTTTTTTTGGCAGTCGGGTTTTAGTATTTAAGCTTTATTTTTATTCCGATCAATAATTTGATGGGATTATAGAAAGCTCGTAAATGCGAAAATGGTTTACCTTTGATTATTATGGAGTCATAACCACTTAAAATCCAAAAAACTCAGAAAAATACAATAAATATCGGTTCGATTGTCCAAGCAGATTTCTTGTGGACCTGCCTAATATTACGACGAGTGTATAAATAAAGGTTTCCATCCATAAATCGCAGAACGCAGCAGAATCCATCCCGTTTTATCACGTGCACGAAATCTGAAAGGGTTTATGTCCGATCTGTCTAACGCAAGGAATTTAAGTACCGATCAGCGTTTTGCAGACGCAAGAAAAGAAAGGATTTTTATGTGATATGGGGGAAACGAGTAGACAGATCACCTGATAGTAAGCGATTGCCGTTGCTTATTGAAACCCGCAACATACGAGTGCACTACCAACCTTTAAGGTGACTGGTGGGGCCATTGTTTTTTTTTCTATGTAATAGGTAGGCAGACAATCAGACGGATCACCTGATGGTAAGCAATTGCCGCCGCCCATGGACACCCGCGACACCAGTGGAGTCACAAGTGCGCTGCCAACCTTTAAACCCCCTATCCCCCGGATTGGGCCTCCAGTACCCTCACTCACGCAGCGAAACACAGCACAGTGCTGCTTCACGCCGGTTTTCTGGTCGGTCAGGATTTTAACTTTTAGCTTGACTTACTGACTTAATGTCCTATGTCCCCTAGGTGGAGCAAAGAGCGTCCACAGTGCTGCGCCATCTCGAACGGTCTTGAGCTTCACGTTTTAATTTTTAGCTACTAAACCGGATCTATTTTAAACAATTTCGGGGTTACAACCTCTCGGCAAACACTTATACTATTTATTAAATAGCAATGCACAAATCTAGGGTCCGTTTTTTTTTAATTTACCGTCAAAAGCGGACACTTTTGGCGGTAATCCAAAATTCGAGTGCAAATGCAGACCAAACAGTTAACTATACGTATTAAATAAATAAATAGTATAGGTTTTTGCCGAGAGGTTGTAACCCCGAAATTGTTTAAAATAGATCCGGTTTAGTAGCTAAAGATTAAAATCGATTGGCGTCGCTAGTGTACCCTATCCGTCACCTTAAACCCACCTCTTCCCCGGATTGGGCATACCCTCACTTATGCACTGAAACACAGCATGGACGTTTCTTGACGCCGGTCTTCTGTGAGGCCTAGGGATCACACTGTATGTGTGTGTTGTGTATATGTCGTATTGATTTAGAACTGCAAAACAGAAAAACCTAACGAATTCATCATCATCATCAGCAAGCCACACTCGTCCACTGCTGGACATAGGTCTCCCGTAAAGCACGCCACTGCTCCCGATTTTCGGCCACTCTCATCCAGCCCACACCAGCCAGCCTTCGAATGTCATCATCCCATCTTGTTGCAGGGCGTCCAACACTACGCTTACCGTCGCGGTCTCTCCTCAAGGACTTTACGGCTTCAACGGCTGTCAGTTCTGCAGTTAATTTGACCAGCCCACTGCCACTACAGTTTGCGAGATACCCGTAACCTTCTTCCAATTGAACGACGAGGGAACGCCGCTGTGTTTTTAGTCGGTATGTCTCTAAGCGCATACCTAGAGCAGAGCTTGACATAACCCCTGATGGCCCCCGCTATTTTTAGGACGCCCGTCCTACACTACGCTTACCGAGTCGCGGTCTCCACTCAAGGACTTTACGGCTCCAACGAACGAATTCACTAATATTTTATTATATACTATTTTTAAAAAGGTAAATTTTCGACAGCGGCCCTGCTTACAAGTAATCTGAAAACACGAAACGCTTGTGCGATGTAATCGACGCTCAGCGCCATCTGTTGGTGTAAAATGGAGGGCGGGCCAACAGTATTTTACAAGATAAGACGTCAATCGAGGCGATACACCTTATACAATTTATTGTCTAAGCGATAGATAGACAAAGAAGAAATGTTCCCCATGAGGCGCCCATGAAAACATTTGAATGTTATCGATGTAGAGAAAATAACGGGTTTTCACTCTCATCCAGCCCACACCAGCCAGCCTTCGAATGTCATAATCCCATCTTGTCGCAGGGCGTCCAACACTACGCTTACCGAGTCGCGGTCTCTACTCAAGGCGGCTCCAACGGCTGTCAGTTCTGCGGCTAATATGACCAGCCCACTGCCACTTCAGTTTGCGGGATACCCGTAACCATCTTCCAATTGAGCGACGAGGGAACGCCGCTGTGTTTTTAAGTCGGTATGTCTCTAGGCGCATACCTAGAGCAGAGCCCGACATAACCCCTGATGGCCCCCGCTATTTTTCACAGCGACTTTATTAATATTCAGGTAACGATAAATACAACCCATTAAATAACACACACAATGTGATTCTTTCATTCCAAAATAGGTACGGAATCCCTTCGAAGATTACAGCTTAGCCCATAAGCCCAAAAACTTGCTTTCTTTGTCACCTATAAATATGTCTACTGTCTACTTACACTGCGTAAAAAGGAGGTAAAGATTCGAAAACAAAAATATAGCCCATTTTGTGACAGCAAAAGGAAAAGCTGGCCAAATGCGAGTCGGCTTCTCTTATGCAGGGTTCCGTATCGGTTTATGTTGTGATAGCGGTACGCGGGAGAGAAATTAAACACAAGAAGATGGTTTTAAGACTAACTTTATTTTAATAAATGGACCCTTTATATAGTAATTAATTAGGTTTACGTGACTTCATAGTATAGGTACCTAGATGGTGTCATAGGTAGTTGCCCTCTTCGGTATGTAGGGTAGGCTTCAGGTTACAGATGTTTAAACTTAGATACTATTACAACCTCAATTACCATATATAGAATTATATCATATTATAGGGTCATGATACAATTAATTCTTAGAACTATTTTATCTTATACCTATTACAATGTGGGGCTCTGCCTTTGGCGGGGTCTTCTTCCAAAGAGAAGCCAGGCGAAGGCATACCCACTAAACCCTCTGCGGTTCTTCCTCATCGCCCATGATTTTCGCACAAACGTTACATCGTAATAATAAAGCAACGGCAGAATAAAATATCGCACAATTGAATTATCGAACTTACCGTGTTCGTCATCTTCATCGTCAGCCCACTTAAGTCCCCACTGCTGGGGCACGGGCCTCCCTCAATCACATGAGGGGTAATTGCCATACTCACCACGCTTGGCAGACGGGTTGGTGAGGGTTTTGATAGTAAATGCAGAGTTTTCCTTCTCTGGGTGCTGATGATCATGCCAGTAGCTTTACCTCAGTCGCCTTTACGACACCTCGGTAAGAGTGAGGGTGGCCTATTCTAGCTCTGCCTGGGGACCACACCGCCCATCGCTCATCACATCGCTTACCGTGTTCGATATAATAAAAATCGACTTATCGACTTACGAAATCAAGAAGGGAAGCCCCAGTCAGCTATGCTGTATACGCAGTTTATTTTTTCTATTGCTTTAACTTTAAGTTTAATTCACATCTCCAAGCGGTGCTTGTCCGACTGGGTATTTTTATTGATTTCAGTTTCATGTCTTAAATAAGTTTAACTTGTTCCTGAATAAAATCTGTCAAACGGACAGAAGGACAGACCGACAGTTGCCAAACAAATCATAATAAGGATTTCCGCGTGTGAAAAATCCGCTAGATGGCGTAATGTTGGACTGAGGTCCAACATCAACCGCATTGGTTGTTTAGTTTTTCAAATTGACATTTTGACAGATCACGTTTAAAAATAACCAATCGGATTTGTCACACGCGAACACCCTCATTGGGACGTGTGAGTTGGGACAAATCCGCTACATGATGTGCTATATTTATAGCACTGAGGTACATAATCCGCCATTTAGAGGGTTTTTACAGTTTGTGGTAATGTGTCGTCGCTACGTCGTGATGGGGATGATCCACTTATACATAATAATGAGACGAGTGTTCGGTGTGGTATCAACATATTTATTAATTACTCTACAGCTTATATACTAACTAATACGTGCTAAGGAGTGAGATGCCTTCGGTATCTATGTAGTAAGGTATCACGTATGTGGACGTGACTTGCCTTACCACAGTTCACAATAAGGGGTTTTTTTCTTTGAGGCGCGTAACCCTAAAAATGGTAAATAAACTGCATATTTCACTTCGCCTTTGAGCCGCAAAGTCAGGTAATAACCCAACTTTCCAGAGCCCACCTGTTAATACTTCGGCTTTGGGAAAACGTATTTTTTTAGGATACTTTTGTCACAGTGTAGGGACTACAAGGTGAAGTAGTTAGTAATAATAGTAATTATATTTATGTATATATTTTAAATATGTATAAGTAGTTAATAATATTTATTATAACATCATATTATGCCGCCACAAATTTTCTGCTTTGCCGACTGGTAGAGAATGCTGTAAGGCATTATGTCCGCCAATTGTACTTTTTTTTACTTGGTGCAATAAAGAATAAATAAATAAATAATTACCGATTAACCAATCTAAAATTAGGGAACTCCCTTTTTTTGTAAGTGCTTGCTTGGCCAAGAGTTAATGATAGTCTTGTCCATATTACAATAGAAAGGTATTATATGTATACATTTGTAATCCCACTGATTCAGATATCCGTAACACAGGTGCTTGAGCTACCTATCTCGGAGTCAGATCAAAGTAAATTTGTGATGTTGTGAAATAAATATTTGTTTATTTATTTAAAAAAATACAGCTGTATTCTTATCATATCAAATAGTAATATTGTTACGAATATACGTGAAAGATCGTTTTTTGGTTCTCACCTGTAAATAAAACGATTTTTGTTTTTGAAATGACACAAAAATTCATCAGAAAATATGTTTTGTAAAAGAAAACCTACGACTATAAAAAAATGGACCAAAATTTTCACCCAAAGGATATTTGACGAACCACCACAACAGGGCAGGTCTAAGCGGAGATGGAGTTATGATTTCAACATTTTTGCACCAGATTAGCCTCAAATGACAATAAATAGGGATCAATGGAAGAACTCGGTGGAGACCTTTGCCCAGTAGTGGGACAATATAGGCTAAAATACATAGACTGCTAAAATCATAACCCTTCCTATTTGGCTTTACCGTAATCGGGTAAAAAAGGACTATTAATGATCTACTATTCTATTCTATTCATTAAGCAGAAAGTGTTCTGGTCAGTACAACGTTAATCTACTGTGTTATCTTTTCTGTGACACAGTCTGACCGTAGCTATAAATCAGGCTTTGGTGATACTTTATCGCGCCTCTACAGCCGATATGCCGCATTGGCTAAACTCGCTAGTCAGAGTGAGCAGGCATCTTCTAAATGTTATCTTCTAAATGCAGTTAAATGATAGACCTCATCGTCACTCTCCATCAGGTGAGATTGTGTTCAAGCGTTAGCCTTTAGGAATTTCTTATATTTTTGGGATTAAATCCAAAAAATAAATTAGCCACTTTCTCACAAATAACTTACGTGTAAAATGGAATGAACTGTCACAGGGATAAGTTGTCATGGTTACTGAATCGAAATATTGAGGTTATTTTTTTGGTACTCATTTTAAACTAGGGGTCCGTGTGGTTTAACTTAAGTATTAAAGTTGATATATTAAATAACCGTGTGGTCCCCGGCAGAGTAGAATAGGCCACCCTCACTCTTACCGAGGTGTCGTAAAAGGTGACTAAGGTAAAGCTGCTGGCATGATCATCAGCACCCAGAGAAGGAAAACTCTGCATTTATATCAAAACCCTCGCCAACCCGTCTGCCAAGCGTGGTGAGTATGGCAATTATCCCTCATGTGATTGAGGGAGGCCCGTGCCCCAGCAGTGGGGACTTGAATGGGCTGATGATGATGATGATGATGTTAGCCTTTAATTGGTGCACCAAAAATATGTCATCGAATTAATTGGAAAAACCACGAACTAAAATGTGTAAAATAATATTTTTAACACTTTATACACTTCAAATAACATTTTATAACAGTACACTCGAGAAAAGGTGTTACCGAAGTCGGCGCCCAATACTATCTTGTAATTTAATACAACATTTAATTATTCAAGAGGGATTAGGCGCCGACTTCGGTAAAACCTGTGGGTAAAACCTTTTCTCTTTTCTTTCTAAGACGATCCGATTGGAACAGTGGTAGTGAACGCTGCCTCTGATACAAGGGTTCGATCCCCGCACAGTACAAACATTTTGTGTGCATGAACATGTTTGTTTGTGTTGGTCTGGGTGTTTGCTATGTATTATAAGTATGTATTTACAAAAGAAAAGTATTATATGTATATATTTGTAATCCCACTGTTGATTCTGATATCCGTAACACAGGTGCTTGAGCTACCTATCTCGGAGTCAGACCAATGTATGTGAAGTTGTGAAATATTTATTTATTAAAAAAAAAGTTATTTCAAGTAAATAAAGTGTTAACAATATTATTTTACACATTTTAGTTCGTGTTTTTTAAAAGGCGGTTTTTTTTTTGCAAATAAAATTTTTTTTCAAGCTTTTTAGTGTCATATTTTTTTTCAAAATACCACTTTAAACCGAGAAATAGACCTTAAACCAACGCAACCGCAACTTAACTAGGCCGGCAACGCATCTCCATTCCTAGTGTGGCCGATGTCCATGGGCAGCGGTGATCACTTAACATCAGGTGACACGCTTGCTCTTTTGCCTTCATTTCTCGTAAAATTAATTTCATTTACGTATAGGTATGGGATTACAAAGCTTTTGACGCTATCGGTGTATATAAAACACTGGACAGAAATTGAAAACATTTTTTATCCAATATTGGGTGTTTTTGTTACCTACTTCACTCTATCAGATTTACATTACATTGTACAGTTAATTAGCTTGTCCTCCACCTTCGTGATGCACACTGCCAATGAGTGGAACGCCTTCCTGCGCCTGTTTTCTCTAATGACTACAACTTCAATTTTTTTTAATCTAGAGTGAATTGGATGCTTTTGGGTAAGCTCGCTCCATCGTAGGCTTCATCTGAAATCTAGGGTGCGAAACCAGGAGCAAGCAAGCCCATTAGCAATACAAATAAAACATTTTATCAGAATCCAGAATACCTAATTTCCTGGACTTTGCCCTTGAAACGTCGCACGAATCGACAACATTTCTCGAGCCTTCAAACGCAACTCCGAACCCATTACGCGCCGATCATTAATCACGAATGATGCACAAATTCCACAGTTAATTAATATCCGCTGATGGATCTGGAATGGAGTAGAGCGATGGTAGCTTAGTGATTCCAAACGAGCTTTCCAGGTGGGAGTCGTGGTTCGAATCCGAGCATATGCTACTCGATTTTTCAAAGAAGATGGCAGAGAGCCATGTTGTGGAGGTACCGTGTTATTACGCAATGTGGGATAGTGAAAATATTACATATTTATTTGTCTTGAATCTCGTTACTAGAATGGTAATTGTATCATATTTCTACAACTGTTCGATAAAAAGTTAAATGCGTTTAAGGATAATGTTAAAATATGGACAACAAAACGCAAAAAATTACATTAACCAGAATTTAACCATACATTTAGTATGAATAACAAAACCCTAGAAACGTCGATTATCATTTTGACACATTTGAAAGCGAATAACACTGTCATTTGAATTTTATTTTGCTTCGACCCTACTTCGACCATAGGCAACGACCATAGACTTACGACTTACATTAACCGATGACATTGACACGTATTGACATGACGTTTGAATAGACTTTGCTTTGCTTATTTTGGATGACATGGGGGGTCTAGGTGATGATTACGTCATCGATAATTATTTTCTTTTTAACACAAATCGCAACCCTCACATTCTGTTTGCTGGAAAACGAAACGTATTTTCGGGGAATTACCTACAAATAAATGCATACGGTTAGTAGGGTTGCCGAGCTGTGACAAAAAAATCGAAAAATGTTTACGTACGCATGGGAGGAGGGGATAAGAGCTTTGCTTACTTTTGCTGACAAGAGGGGGGGGGGGGAATAACTGTAATAAATCTGCTTACGTAATACTTGAACATCCCCAATTTGTTCTTCATGTGTGTATTTCTATCAGTAGCTTGGCGGTTATGAAAAACATTGTGAGAACGACAAGTTTACCTAGAATTCTCATCTCACTGGTGATTGAAGTAATTGCTACTGTATTAGACAGCTGTTGGTCTTTCTAGTAAAATAAAATAGCAAACTAAGTTTTTACCCTGGAAGAGTCAAGCTTCGACATTAGGTAATTAGTCTGGCTCAACCGAAGTAATACCACAACTGCACAAAAAACGAACATGAAAAAACTCAGCGCCTGCGGAGTTTCTTCGAGCGAGTGAGGGTTCTGGAGGCCAAATCTAGGGGAGAGGCTGACATCTCACTTGGGACTCCACTGGCGTTGTGCCCATGCGCGGCGGTAATCGCTTGCCATCAGGTTGTCTGCCACTTATAACATAAATAAAGTTATAAACCATTTTCATCATTATCATACCGGTGAAGGATCACCGAGCCACGTCTATGGCAGAAAGTAACTGTGAGGTAACCGACCGCAGAATTCAGCGAGAGGCATGCAGTCGCCAAACGCACAACCTATGTCATAAGTGTTTCTCTGACTCACCTATGAAGAGTTTCTTAGTGCAATTTTTTTAAATTATATTTAAATATTTTTACAACATCACATACATTGATCTGACTCCGAGATAGGTAGCTCAAGCACCTGTGTTACGGATATCAGAACGAACAGCGTAAATACATACTTATAATACATACAAACACCCAGACCAATACAAACATACATGTTAATGCACACAAATGTTTGTACTGTGCGGGGATCGAACCCGCAACCCTTGGACCAAAGGCAGCGTTCACTACCACTGTTCCAACGGATCGTCAATTATACTACATAGTGTATCTGTGAACATTTACATCCCTTTAACCACATGTTCTTCCAACCTCTGTACGAATTGGAACTTCTCCGCGGAAATCTGTGTAAGAATCATAGTTTTCGTCTCGTAGATGAGAACAGGAACGACTTTATACCTACTTGTAGTTTGTGTATAAGTCATTAATCACCATGATTAATTACTATTCGCATGTCTTAAAATATAGCTAAATAGGCCTAAGTACTATAATATTTTCTATTACAACTACTTTATGTAACCACTCTGTGTATAGGCGATTTGGTATTAACAATTCTGAACAACATTTGAAAATACACATAAGTAAAATTTAACTTTTGAAAATACGCATAAGAAAAATTCAACATTTCATACAAAGTCCGTCACGTAACTTGGTCATTTTGTATGGGAATTCAAAAAAAAATCGACGAATTCCGGATAGTCGTAGAACAAAATATGTTCAGAATGGTCAGTAGATCACGTGCTTAAATGGATTTTCACAGATACCTCCTGTACTACGAGTACATGAATATCACGCTGAAAAGATCAAAACAATGTTCCTTGAATGCGTTTATGGCGCATATAAATATAGGTTATGTTTTTTCAGGAATTGGTTTTCCAACTTTTATTGGGGGAACAAAGTCGCAATCGCAATAATCATTGAATCTAGCAGGTAAACAAAGTTAAAAAACAAGGTATTACGCAATTCTTATACCGATTTTGCTAAGATTAGGCAAGCGTCGGCTCAGATATCCATAATAAGTCTTGCCTTCCAATGGTAAAGATTGTAGTTTTATCTGATCTAGACTGATCGGTCGGTATATGACGCTAAAGTATTTTTTATGTGATACGAGGGCGACAATGAAAGTTTTTAGAACTGGCCACTTATAAGACGATGATTAAAAAAATAAGTTTAAATTTTGAAAATTGAACTCTTTGCCAATATTATTGTCTATGCATTTAATTCGATTCTCTTTTTTTCCGATTTGGCGGCAAATTGAAAATAATCTTTAACAAGTGAGCATGAATTTAACGTAAAAAAATCCGTGCAATGATTTTCTATGACTTTCGATGTCAAATAAGTCAACAAGAAAGTTATGATAGACTTCGATTGACCTTTCACGATGAAGCTCCATCTCGTGCCACTATTTACAACGAATGGTTTAATGAGTTTAAACGTGGTCGCACTCATTTCACCGATGATTTGCGTGAGGGACGGCCATGTACGGCGACTACTGAAGATAACATCAGTGTTGTGAGACGAATGATAGAGGCCGACAAAAGAGTGACCTATCAGCAGATTCGGACAAGTTTAGGCATTGGTCAAGTCACAAAATCATTCATGAACATTTAGGGGCCAGGAAGCTTTGTGCCCGGTGGGTACCTCATAATTTGACAGAGGCCCAAAAACTACATCGTGTTGATTGGTGCCGCGAAATGGCTCAAAGATTTAACAGAGGTGACTCAAATGCTGTGTTTGACATACTAACAGGTGACGAAAGCTGGATTTATTATTATGATTCTGAAACTAAAAGGCAATCTGCTGAATGGGTGTTTTCATTCGAGGAGTTGCCAACTAAAGTGAAGAGAGGTCGCAGCGTGGGAAAGAAAAAAGAAAGAAAGAAAAAATATTATTTTGAACATCACAAAGAAGATGGTCGCCTCGTTCTTCGGAAGGACAGGTCATATCGCAACAGTTTGTTTAGAGGATCGAAAAACAGTTAACGCTGAGTGGTATGCTAACAACTGTTTGCCACTTGTCTTGGAAAAAGTTCGGGAAAAACGATCTCGCAGTAGGATCTTCATTTACCACGACAAAGCCTCGCCGCACACCGCCAAACACGCGAGTATTTGGCGACGTCAGACGTAGAATTACTGGGTCACCCGCCATATAGCCCAGACCTCGCACCCTGCGATTTTTATTTATTTCCAAAAATAAAAGAAAAACTAAAAGGAAAACGTTTCACGGACGCCGAAGAAGCAGTGGCTGCGTATCAAAAGGCCGTCGAAGATACCCCTAAAGAAGAGCGGGCCAAGTGATTTTCACAGTGGTTTCATCGAATGCAGCGATGTATTGATGTGAAGGGATACTATTTTGAAAAGATATAATAAAAGTAACAACTTGCTAAATTGTTCAGTTTTTAATTTTCTAAGAACTTTTAGTGTCGCCCTCGTAGATGAAAGATGCCTGTCTGCCAGATGGTAAGCTATTGCCATTGCCCGTGGACACCCGCAACACAAGGTGGGACACATGCGCGCTGCCAATCTTTAAACCCTCTTACCCCGGGATTGGGCCTCCGGTAGCCCCACTCACTCGGAAAACACAGTAGAGATGTTGCTTCGATGATATGGCCCTGAAAATTTTTAAATTAAATTATTCTCTTCCTCAGGAAATGACCAGCAATACCAGACTGGCCATGTTTGGCTTCCTCCTGACGCTATGCGCGTCGGCCGCAGCCCTCAAGTGCTGGAAGTGTGGCCAGTACAGCGATGGCGTGGGCTCCATCACGCCCTGCAACAACCGCAGCGCGACACAGCTCGAGGAATGCCAAAGCAATGCCAAGTATTGTATTGTGAGTATCTCTTTTATCTATTAAGACGATATCATATTGCAAGATTCTGCTATTATCGCGTATGGCCATTGTCACTTAGTTAAAAATTAACTACGTGACAAGGGCCACTATTTGATCCGTTTTCAGGAAAATGTTGGGGTTATTAAAGAGACTTTGTAAATTAGAATCCACAAGTTCTTCATCCTAACACATAAAGCCGCTTTGATTATAACCATGCGCTGGTTATTATACATCAGATTCTTTCTATTACTCTCTTTTCTCTCTGCTTCTTGGATAGTCGACAAACGTCGACAATCGCTGGAAATCAGCATGCTCCTCCTTAACCAGAAACTGTCGGTACATCTTGATTAAATCAGCGATAATGACAATCTTATGTTGCTGCTATCTCAACATTATTTTTGTATGATATGCTGTTGGTGAACCTAAATAAATAAATTAATAAACGTCATGAAATGTAACGTCATCAGTTTGTAGAGTTCATTGTAAAGCCAAACATTGAATATTACCATTTCAAACTTTGAAAATGACAAAACAGATACATAATTTTGTATCAACTTATGATCTTGTTATTTATGGCAATACCTTTTCGCTATCCACCGTAAGCCATAATTATTACAATTTCCTTGGCAATTTTGCCCTTCAAGCCGGAAAACAGCAATTAGTATTATCTGTCTAATGCTAGTTCGCATGTTCTATCATAGTCTTTATCGAGAATTACCATGGGCAGAATAATAGCATCCACAATCCACATACAATACTTGAAAGATACGAATCCACAACAGATTGTTATCAACTTGGTAAGGAGTGCCTGTTCAACAATTTTTGCAGCTGGCGAACTTTGTGTTTCGAGATTCGCAAACGTCAGTACTCAAAGTTTAACTAAGTTAATCGGGACAGACGTTCCACTTACAAGTTTTATCTATAAGGCTATAAATAGGTATACATGTTGCCAAGATTATGTGGGGCTTAATCTTTAGGACTATAACTCTTTTTTTTTCTGACGGTTAAAACAAGTAACGAGGTTTTTCTTTAGAACACTTTAAGTCATCAACATTGAACATAGGATATAAGTATTAAGGTGACGGGTAGGGCACACTAGCGACGCCTATCATTTTTAATGTTTAGATACTAAACGGGATCTATTTTAAACAATTGCGGGGCTACAAGCTCTTGGCGACCACTTATAATAACTATGCAAAAATGTTTGGGTCCAACGCGTACGCGAAAAATTGATTCACGCCAAAAGCAGCCACTTTTGGCGTGAATCAAGTTTTCGACAAAGACGAACCCAACATTTGTGTATGGTTATTTAATTATAATATTTATTAAATAACCATAGGTACACAAATGTTGGGTTCGTCTTTGTCGAAAACTTGATTCACGCCAAAAGTGGCTGCTTTTGGCGTGAATCAATTTTTCGCGTCAGTGTTTGCCGAGAGGTTGTAACCCCCAAATTGTTTAAAATAGATCCCGTTTAGTATCTAAAAATTAAAATCGATTAGCGTCGCTAGTGTGCTCTATCCGTCAACTTAAAGCTTTTCGTTTGTATAGGATAATACCAGTATCTTTTTTATGGTGTCTGCTCTGCTACTCAATTTTAAAATATTTTATTATAGGTACATACTCTACAATAACCAGACACTCAACGAAACGCAAATATTTACGCGTGTTTGCCCAGGATTCATCCTATTTTGTATATGACATCATACTTTGGAGCTCAATTTAGGAAATTAATCCTCAAACAACTACTACAAAAAGAAGGACTGGTCTTACCAATTGCGTTATAGGGCCAGCTAAGGACACATTCGTGAACAATGCCATGTCCCCTTATATTCAGACGTCATGCATTTTCATGGAGTCCCATTTGAAATTGACGTTTATGTGGGTCAGATGGTAGTGAAGCGAACATATCGATAACTGGTATCCTTGCAATAAAGGTCAACATATTTACCACAAAATAATATATACAGAACGTGGGCTCCCTACATCGGGGGGCTAAAAGGCTACGTACATATGTAAGTATGTACTTACATGTGCGCGTACGGTAACTTCGGCATGGTTTGGCATGACACAGAGTTTGCCAGAATATGCTTCCAGTAATCGTTACCATAAATAATATGCATATAATAAGTCCTATGCTTCCCAACAGCGGCTAGCACAATTTATGTTGGCCTCCTATAACGCTGTTCATGTGGCAGAATAGCAGGTTGATATATTATACAATAAGAAAATTAAGTGTACCATCAAACCTAAATGTTAAATGAGCCTTTTTAAATTTAGCCTAAATATTTAGAGAATTTAAATCATTACAAACCTGTACAGGATTAATTGAAGAAAAAGTTGTAATTTTATTTACTTATTCAGCAAAACTTTGGCCACACAACTTTTGGAATTTGGCCAAAAAATTCGCTCTTTACAAATGGTTACCGGGTTTGTTACAAAAGTCGAAAGTAATTTTCATTTCCACATTCAAAGGTATTTTAAATTGTCAGTTTATTCTTATTGTAGGTATATTCTAAAAATGTATTACCTAATTCAAGATGTATACTATTATAGAGAAACAATATTATCAAAACATAAAAGAAAGAGTTATCGATAGCAGAAAACAAACCTAGTAATAGCTTATTTAAAACATGATATTCTAAAAGGACATGCAATTTCCGGTTAACGCTTCCTTGTCGGCCATTTTGTCGTTTCTTCAAATCAAAAATGGCGGCAGATTACCGTTAATATAATATTAGGTCAGATAGTGTTATTAGTATTATGACCTCGTTCAAAAGGGGGTTAATGTGTATCTTTTATCAATAGCTCTTTGGTTATAGCATAATATAAGTGTAAATAATTTGTGAAAAGGTTAACGACTGGAAAGGTAATAAAAGTTTGTCAAAATCACGAAAATACCGTGTTTTTTTCTTCTGCTAAGTCAATTATATTTTCAGTGCACCATTTGCAACTCTTCAACCTTCAAAAATATGATTCAAGTTGGCGACAGACCTCATTTTTATTATCTATAGTTTTATAAGGATTTTATATATTTGAGTTTACCATTCTTTCTTTTGACATTCATATTTTTATTGATTGTGATTTTAAGTGTCATGGTGATAGGGCGATTTTCTGGAAAAATGTAAAGTTGTGCTCTGAACAGTGGGTTTCAATGCTGCCCGTCCCCTAAGGGAGTCCCTTATTCTTCATATAGTGCCGTTGCCACGGACGCTAGGTAGGCGCCTCGTATTCCATCCTCAACAATTCCCATATTTTGTATGGGAAAATATCTCAAGTGGATCCCTTATTTTTTTTTATTCAGATGTAGTACATGCAGGCACCTGAGGTCATTACTATTTTGTCACTTACCTAAATAACTACCTAGGAATAACTAATGGACAACATTTCATATTTTTTACATGTCCATATTGTTTTTTTATATGAAAATAGACTTAAAATGAACAGACCCATATTTTTTCTTTTTTCAAAATTTGGCCATTTTCATGCATAAAATAATTATTGAAATTCTTTATATTCTAAATAGACGTAAGCGCCAAATGACGTCATCGGACGGCTGAATACAGCGATATTCCTTTGCTTATCATTGTTTTAGTAAAAAAAGGTACTACTGTCAAAGGTAAATACTACTAGTGTCAACATTGTCAACGTCATTCATACATTCAACGTTGACAAGTAGTCTTTTTTTTTGACAGTTACATGTCATGGGTTTGGCATTTCGTTAATTTAAAACTATAATGTGCTAAGCAAAGAAATATTTTACATTCTGCCGTCCGATGACGTCATCTTACGTTTTTTAGTTTTTAATTTTTTTCTCAGTAAATAAGCAATATAAAAAATGAATAAATATATATTCGAGCAGCGGAAAAGTAAACAAAGAATTGGTATTTTTTGTTTCAGAGCTTAGCAATTTTGAAATGTTGTCCATTGACGTATTTACCCATGTTAAGTCCTAAGTCCTTAATGATTTAATGTTTAATCTCATTAAACTCGCATAATTACGTTCATGTATCCCGGGGGATAAGATTGTGTAATTTACTGCTGTCACGGGAATTGTTGGTTATAATTAACTCCTTGTTAATAATTATCTTAAGGCATTAAGGGCTTATGTTTCGCAGGAGAAAATACATTTCTATATCCTTTTACACATAAATTTCATACACTCTGCTTTTAAAACCGTCTTATAAATTTCTTGAGGGTATTATTACGATGAAAACAAACATCCTCAACGAACATATGTAGAGTTTTGTACAAGGTTATTTACGAAAAACATATCGTTTGTTTTTTTTTGTGGAACCAACCTAAGAAAGCGGCGTGGTCTTTAAGCCTAATCCTATCATAGTAGCGACTGCCTCGGTGGCGGAGTAGTTAGTGGGTCGCAATGTAAAAATTTATATTTATATATAAATAAAATAAAAAGTTAAAGTTATTATTATTTTTTAAATCTTAAATACTTTTTTTCTGTTTGTAACTAAGTTTAGTTTCTCTGAAATTTATTCTACATTTCGCTGTGCGTGTGCGTGTGCGTGTGCGTGTGCGTGTGCGTGTGCGTGTGCGTGTGCGTGTGCGTGTGCGTGTGCGTGTGCATGTGCGTGAGCGTGTGCGTGTGCGTGTGCGTGTGCGTGTGCGTGTGCGTGTGCGTGTGCGTGTGCGTGTGCGTGCGCGTGTGCGTGTGCGTGTGCGTGTGCGTGTGCGTGTGCGTGTGCGTGTGCGTGTTCGTGTGCGTGTGCGTGTGCGTGTGCGTGTGCATGTGAGTGTGCATGTGCGTGTGCGTGTGCTGAGTAACTTAGTAAGTATGTATAATTCTGTAGTAGGGAAAAAGAAAGGCTAAAAACACACAACCTATAGTATGTTATCAAAATTAATAAGGTACTTATCTACTAATGATTACGAGAAATACCTAACCTAAGTTGTCTTTCAATTATTTTGTTTACATTTTTGATGTATTATTGATCAATGTATTTAATTTATGAGGAATTTATTTATTATCAAAGAAATGATTATTAAGTGACGATGCAATTACACTTTTTATTATGGACAAACCACTAACAAGTTTATAATCCTTACTATCCTTACTAATATTATAAAGGCGAAAGTTTGTTTGGATGGATGTATGGATGGATGTTTGTTCCTCTTTCACGCAAAAACTACTAAACGGATTTTAATGAAACTTTACAGTAATGTAGCTTATAGATCAGAATAACACATAGGCTATAATTTATAAAGATATCTATAAGACCTTGCTTTTATTCGAATTACACGCAGACAAAGTCGCGGGCAAAAGCTAGTAGGTAATAAATATTAGCACGACAAAAAATTATTAACTATTGTGGCGGTAAGTTTTTTACCTACCGTGCTAGTCGAGGACTGTGTTACGGCAAGGTAAGACGCCCTAGGAAATTAAACTGTGACTAATTGATTTAAAGGCTAATTTGCGATCATCATCATCAGCCCATTTAAGTCCCCACTGCTGGGCACGGGCCTCCCTCAATCACATGAGGGGTAATTGCCATACTCACCACGCTTGGCAGACGGGTTGGCGAGGGTTTTGATATACATGCAGAGTTTTCCTTCTCTGGGTGCTGATGATCATGCCAGCAGCTTTACCTTAGTCGCCTTTTACGACACCTCGCTAAGAGTGAGGGTGGCCTATTCTACTCTGCCGGGGACCACACGGCGTTTGCGATACGTTCAGTTAACACTAATTACTGTGTTGACAGTAGTTTAAATTCAGTAGTAAAGGATAGAAACTGATTAGATGATTCCCGATGGGGCTTTTTGTTAATTAACTAGGTTTAGAATGTAATAATATTTTCCTAGCTTACTTGTTCTAATTCGGGAAAGACGTGATTGCAATGTTATTAAAGTTTCCATAAACATAGCAATAATTTACAATTACTTTATTTTTATCTATAGAATAATTTATTTATTTATTATTTCTTTCATCATCTTCTCTTACGACGATTTCAGTATAAAATTACCTATTATATCTACCTATCTGATGCATTTATCATTATGTGAATTTTATTAACAACATTGTACATTTATTGTTTTTTCTATGTATATTTTAATTTTAATTGTTGACATTTTTTTATATGTTCCTACTATTTTTATTAATGAATGTTATTATAATTTTGTTTTATATATTCTATTGACATTAATGAATTTTTTATTGTGTAAATGAAATATTGTAGTTTTTCTTATTTTTTTATTATTTGACTCCGAATTTGATGTTTTTTTTTTCTACACAAGTTAAATTAGGACGGACACATTTGCTTATCGATAGATCGACTAAACATGCGTAAATGACTACTAATAACACCAATAATGTACCATGTTTTATGCAAATAAAGATTATTGTATTTGTATTTGTACGCTATCTTTGCAGGTAATCTTAACCTTGTACCGGAACAACGAAGGTACCACAAACACCTAAGTAAAGTATCAGCCTGTAACTGTCCCACTGCAGGACAAAGGCCTCCATCATAGAAATCAAGTTATTCCTACTATGATGGGATTAGGCTTAATCACCACGCTTGCCAAATGCGGATTGGTGATAAACAACCCGAGCTATGTTCGAAAATTTCGAAACACGGTTTTTGCTCGACCCAGGAATCGAACGACCCCGACATCACGGCCACTAGACCAACAGGGCGTCTAGACAAACACCTAGACCCAACACAAATATCTGTTTCATCAATAAAAAATTGTGTTGGTGCGGGAATCGAACTCGCGACCATCGCGACTCAACCGGCGCACAAACAACTGTGTTAAACGGGTTACTTACCCCCAGACTTCATATTTTGGATCATGGTCCAAGCGTGTCCCAAGCTCTAAAGCGAAATCTTTGGACGCACCTGGGAATGTGATTTCATAGCGTTATGTCTTATGGTCTGCTGTTATGGGGCTCTGCGGCTGATATTCTAGCTATTTTTGTGCTACAGAAACGAGCTGTCAGGGCCATATACGGACTTAGGCCACGAGACTCGTTTAGAAACTTGTTCAAAGAAATTAACATTTTAACATTAGCATCACAGTACATCTTTGACTGTATTATGTAGTTTATAAAAATTTAGAAAACTTCCCTCGAAAATCCGACAACCATAACCTAAATACTAGAAATAAACACAAGCTTGCTGTTCCACATCTCAGACTTCATAAGATTGGTAATTCATTCGTAGGAATGAGTATTGAAATATTTAATAAGTTACCACAAAAGCTTGTTGATTTACCAATGCCTAAATTTAAAACACATGTTAAAAATTATTTAATGGCAAAAGCCTATTATACAGTTAGTGAGTACTTAAATGACAAGAGTTTGTGGAAATGATAAACTGTTCGCCTACTCCCATGATACTGTACTTAAAAAATTTTTGGTGATTAAAAAGAGTAACTGGCGAGTTTAATATCTAAACGATTTATTTTTCACGCTGATGAATGTTAATGATGACTGAATCATCAACAACCTCATATTACAGATGGTAGAGCTGTACTCTAGACTGTCGGGAGTGCCGGTGGATGTCCTGGTAATGAGGTTCTTCGGCCTTTTCTTCATGTTCTAGCAAATGGCGCAGATTTGGGGAGACCTGTAATAGTTTTTTAAATTCTCGCGTTGCATTACTACTAACTATAATTAATCAAGACGGGAATTAACACGATATGTTTACTGTCAGTCCGCTTGTAATCACGGCTGCTGTAACTGACAGTCCGCTCGTGACCACGGCTGCTGTAACTGACAGTCCGCTCGTGACCACGGCTGCTGTAACTGACAGTCCGCTCGTGACCACGGCTGCTGTAATTGACAGTCCGCTCGTGACCACGGCTGCTGTAACTGACAGTCCGCTCGTGACCACGACTGCTGTAACTGACAGTCCGCTCGTGACCACGGGTGCTGTAACTGACAGTCCGCTCGTGACCACGGCTGCTGTAACTGACAGTCCGCTCGTGACCACGGCTGCTGTAACGTAGCCAAAACGTCGAGTAAAATATGTGAGTACACAATGTTGTATAACATAAAAAATATCGTGTTAAATCCCGTCTTGATTAATTGTAGTAATACTTTTTCCGTAAAGATATGAATTGGTTGTTTTGGACTCATGAAGCGCTTTATTTACAAGCGATTTCGTGCTCTGAATAATAACGCCTTCCTGGCTCTAATTTCGCTATTCCACTAACATTGACTCAGAACTAGGAATGTGTTTACATATGAGTGTCAATATCGTTGTTTTGGGAAGTTTGGGTATAGGAGATATTACTGCAAAGTTCTGGTACAGCACTAGCGTATATTGTAAACACCTTTTTGGCAGCTGTTTATTGAACCTAATATTCTGCTCTCAACCTCAAAATGGCGATCCGCCGGGGTGATGACGCGGTTAGGGACAAGCTTGCAAACAAAACATAAAATAGCCACTTACCCCAAACCCTTTCCTCTGAAGCCCATAAACTACGCAAAAATCAACCCACTACCCCGAAAGCCATAAAAAACCCACTTACAATTACACTTTTTTTTATGTAATAGGTGGCAGACGAGCAGACGGATCACTTGATAGTAAGCGATTGCCGCCGCCCATGGACACCCGCGACACCAGTGGAGTCACAAGTGCGCTGCCGACCTTTTCACCACCCTTTCCACCGGATTGGGCCTCTGGTACCCTCACTCACGCAGCGAAACACAGCACAATGCTACTTCACGCCGGTTTTCTGTGAGGCCGTGGTATCACTCCGGTCGAGCCGGCCTATTCATGCCGAAGCGTGGCTCTCCCACGGTCAAAAATAAGTTCATCCTACTAAAAATAACCATGGTACAACGCCGCCCTGTTGGTCTAGTGGTTTAAGTACCGGGCCGGGGTGATCTCGGGGTCCTGGGTTCCATTCCCGGGTCGAGCGAAAAGTATGTTACGAATTTTTCGAACTTAGCTCGGGTTTGTGATCACCAATCCGCATTTGCCAAGCGTGGTGATTAAGCCTAACCCCATCAAAGTAGCGATAACTTGATTTCTATGATGGAGGCCTTTGCCCTGCAGTGGGACAGTTTATAGGCTGATACTTTACTTTACTCTACTGCCTTAACTTAAGATATTGTAATTTTATTTTATTTAATTTTGTCGCGGAGAAAATGTTAAAATTTTGTGACCCTTAAAAAAAGAATAAGCACAAAAAAGGCACGGAACCAGTGTCCGTGGAATTCAATGTATATTTAAAAAAAAAATTCTGTTACCATTCTAAGGTTTTACAATAAAGTCAAAGGATTCTTTATTTGCACACAGGCATGTACACAGCACTTACAAATCGTCATAAATTAACATCTTTTGAAACTGTTGATAAGTATAATAATAATTTACATGTTGTTACATGTATAATATGTTGATACATAAAATATAATAAGAAATAAACAAACATAATGCGATTCTACCGCCGGCTCCAAAAGTTGTTTCTGGTCGAGAAGATCCGGCAAAAAACTCGCCAGTTACTCGTTTTAATCGCCAACTTTTTATACAATGGTTTATTATCCTCATACCAAGTCGTACAGTCTAAGGCAACACAAAATAGAATGAAGCAAATTAAAAGCGAAATATGAGGTAAACCGAAGCGGACCAGTCCCCAAAGGTGGCACCTGTTCACAAGTATGACGTATGTGTCAGCCATCATTTCACTCAACCATATTAGAGGGAATGTAATGACCCGCCACATAGCTCCACCACCATAATGTGTTTTAAAAAACAATTTTACAAGTATAAATTTAAATTGTTAATATTAGTTAGCACAATAAGTAAGAAAAATAATAAGAATAGTTTTACTAAAGGTAAATGTTACAATTTTAGAAACATTCCGATCTGTCTCCCCGCTTTGTCCACATGGGGAGACAGATAGGACAAAAAAGTTCCCCCTGCTGCTGATGAGGGGACAGTTTGAACTATATTCACCTCCTTAGTTTCATTTAGTATTAATTAAACTTTTTATTCCTGTCTGTCCACCATAGAATTAAAAATATATAGGTACCTAACTTCGTTATTCTTAAAAGTAATGCAACCTTTTATTAAATACTAGCCAGGAGACTCAGTGTATTTCCTTTCTGTTAGGCCTCCTCTCTCTCCTGTCACCCGTAGCGTCAACCAGCCTCTGGAGACCTATTTTTGATTTACTCGTATGACTTAGCGTCGTGACGAGCGCACGAATCCTACTGACCTTTCCTTCGACATACGAAATTCCGCATTTTTGAATCATTCGTCAGCAACGAGTGAATTAACCCACTCGTTGGTCGAGCGACTTAAAGCGAGCGGTAGAAACAACGTCAAAATCGAGTGACTTTAAGCAAGCGGTAGAAGCAACGTCAACGGCAACAAGCATAAACAAAATATTATAAATTTCAAAACTTTGATTTGACTGATTGACAGGTGACATTCATAGTTTTTTGTGACAAAAAAAAGCAAAGATTTTCATATTCACCCAATAATCTATGGTTTTTGCGTTCCGTTTGCAATGCGAAAGTTACCGGTTTTTATAAAATTCTGTATGGAAGGGTTAGAATGTCAATTTACCGTATTATATTGGCAACATCGAAATCGAATGATTAAAAAATAGGGAAAATCGGCTTCAAGCGACTTAGAAGGCGAATGTGACTTACGTCGCATGCGACGACGCTAAGTCATACGAGTGAATCAAAAATAGAGCTCCTGGGCTAATTCGCGGTACAGGTGGTGGGCTCCCGGTCCCTACGGTACAGGCAGGTTGTACACCTGCCTGTACCGTAGGGACCGGTTTCTCGCTCGCACACATATTTGCGTCTATACTCGCACTCGTTGGGTGCGAGTATAGACGCAAATAGTGTGCGAGCGAGAAATGAATAGATGCGCCGCCATTTCTGATCCCATTCTTTATCCGCACAGGTTGTAATATGTTTTCAATATAATCAGCAACTCACACATTAAGTATTAGATAGATTCTTATTGTACTATCTGTTGTTGATGTATCATCCTTGTATTTTCTTTGTGTGCAATAAACAATATCTATCAATCTATCTATCTATCTCTAGAGTTCTAAAAGTCTACAGTTTCACGGCAACATATCGATACGAATATTGGAAGCTTTCCCACATCCCTCTTGGGGAATAACTTATTTTCCCATGTAACGAGCGGATTCGGCAGAAATTAGTATGTATGATACGGCAAATAACTGAGACTTCTGAAGTAGGTTTGTGTGTTAAGAGCTCTTGGACTCGTTGTTTAGAAAAGTAACAGTAGAATAGAAAATGTAGCTAAGTTTTGCCAGTGGGTTTTAGTAAAAATTTACGATATAATTAATGTCGTCAAAAAATTACATATTCTTTATGATATGGTAAATTATATAGATATCGGTAAATCCGAAAACGTTCATGTTTTCGACGCTTGCGCGATGTAACCGACACCTAGCGCCATCTATTGGTATTAAGGTGAAATGATGTCCCGAAACGAAGTGAAGGTAGGCCACACATCTATAATATATAAAGCTGAATGACGACTCACTCACTGACTCACTGATCAGGGCTGTTATGTTTGGGGCGGATCACATCATGGTAGGCGACCAGTAGTCACAAGTGCGCTGCCGAACTTTAAACTCTCCTTCCCTCCAGATTGGACATCCGGTTCCCTCACTCACTCAGCGAAATAAAGTTAGCTGTCTGTAACGAAGTGGTATCATTCCGTGAGTCGGGTCATGCCGATGCGTTGCTCTCCAACGATTATTGATAAGACGTTTTTTTTATCACTGTCAAAGAAATAGGTGAATTTTTCTCAAAATAGAGAATATAATATGTCAAGTTTTGCGATATAAGTTTCCAAATATGTATGTGTTTATTTACTTATTTTGGAGGTATATTTGTTAAAGAAACCCGCCCGGGTGACATTTATCCAGGGCTTAGAGACTCGGTTTCCTACCTCAAATGGTAAAAAAATACCCTTAAAGGATCAGTTTGTCCTTTCTCAAATAAAACCCTTTATCAACAAATTGACGTTCAAGAGGTTTAAAATTACTATGAAGAATTTAAGTAGGTAACCGAAAATTGATTGTTTTGTCCACAGTCATCGTCATCGTCAGCCCATTTAAGTCCCCACTGCTGGGGCACGGGCCTCCCTCAAACACATGAGGGGTAATTGCCATACTCACCACACTTGGCAGACGTGTTGGTGAGGGTTTTGATATAAATGCAGAGTTTTCCTTCTGAGTGCTAATGATCATGCTAGCAGCTTTACCTTAGTCACTTTTTACGACACCTTGGTAAGAGTGAGGGTGGCCTATTCTACTCTGCCGGGGACCACACGGCCAACACCACAGTTTGTCCACAGTAGATGCAAACATTTGGTTGGTATTATTGTGATGTATTTAAGAAAATATATATTATGTGCCGCAGAAGTTAGTGGGTCGCACTTTAAAGCGACGGATGCGCAAGAGGTCCCGGGTTTGTCCCCGGGTTGGGCCAAAAATTTGTGCCAAAATTTTCGGTAAGATATTTTAGTGTCACCCCGGTGTCAGGAAGTCGGCGGTCATGTGCCTCAGAGAACACGTTAAGCCGTTGGTCCTACACCCAGACCCTCACCGGTCGTGTCACGAGTGTGGGGAATAGAGAATTCACTGACTTTGTTTCAAATAGATCCGGTTTAGTAGCTAAAAATTAAAATCGATTGACGTCGCTAGTTTACCCTACTCGTCACCTTAAGAATGCTCATATTTGGCATGCTTTTTAAGCATGCTACAAATGAGCCTGTGTCACAGTAGATTAAGATCCACCAGATTACAAGTTTGAGTGATCTGTGATAGTGGATCTTAGTCTGCCAGCAGAGTAAACATTTGAGAATATTCCAATGAACTCAAGTCCTCCTGCCAGTTGAGGATACAAAACATATCGGAGAAGGGTATTGTATTATATCACAAGTTAATGTAGTCTTATAAATGATAGAGATTTTACTTGAAAAAAAAAATACTCAAAAATATTACAATGATTTGGAAAATTATTAATCACAAAAATAACTGAGGAAAATTAGGCAGAGCTAACAGCTTGATGTTTCTTCCACGGCGGCTGACTTGCAAATAGACGGAGATCTAGCGCGTCGCCTTTTTATAGACACGGCGCAAGATGAGTCCAGGAAGGGGTTACATCATTTATAACAGTAGTATAATTTAGATTTGAGTAGACCTTCAGAACCCGCTCTCATCCCTCTTCAAACACTATTACTGAAGAGGGAGAGGGCTCTTACGGCACTTAATAATAAATCAATTCCGTTTATCCGTTTAGTAGACACGAAGCCATAGAATTACTCACACACTCATGAGGCAGGTACTCTTCTTGGTGCTTAATTCCTTTGTGTAATGTTCACCGATATTGAGGGTATCCATAATTCACTCGTTGATTATACCAGGCCTAAAGTATATTTACACGACGAACACTACACTTTGTATACGGGATACGCTGGAATCATGATAGAGTAGAGTAGATATCCCAATTTTGACGGTACAGGCATGCTTTGACATGAATGGGCCGGCTCACAGAAAACCGGCGTGAAGCAGCACTGTGCTTCACGCCGTGGTGTGTGCTGTGCTGTGTTTCGCTACGTGAGTGAGGGTACCGGAGGTTCAATCTGGGGGAAAGGTGGGCTTAAAGGTTGGAAGCGCAATTGTGTCTCCACTGGTGTCGCGATTGTCTATGGGCGGCGGCCGTCGTTTAACATCACGCGATCCGTCTGCTCGTCTGCCACCTATCACATAAAAAAATACAAAAACACTTGTATTTGTAAGAAAAATGTGACCTCTGAAAATCCCATTATTCTGTGACTTTTCGGAAAGCGTGCCTTAAGGTGACGGTTGGGGCACACTAGCGACGCCAATTGATTTAAATTATTATCAGCTAAACCGGATATCTTTTTAACAATATCGAAGCTGTAGGCTCTCGGAAAATACTTATACCATATATTTAATACCCATCAGCTCCATTCTCGGGTTTATCCTGGAACTGGAGCTACATGAGGTGCTGTAATAGGTTACGGGGCTGCCACAATAGATCATCTACTGGTCGCAGTGGCTATGAGACACAGGGCTCACCCCATTTCTAACAAATAATACTTATACTTAACTTTTGGGTCTGCTTTTGTACTCGAAATTGAATTACCGCAAAACACGGCCACTCATGGCGTCAATCCAAATTTCAAAAAGTAGTTTACAATTATTAAATAATATTAATCTTGAAATAATAATAATAGTATTAATGTTTGCTTAGAGACATCTGCTCCGAATTTTTCAAAAATAAATCCAGTTTAGTAGCTAACAATTTTTTTTGAATATCGAATAAATAAATATTTCATAACATCACATACATTGATCTAACTCCGAGATAGGTAGCTCAAGCACCTGTGTTACGGATATCAGAATCAACAGTAAAGTATCAGCCTATAAACAGTCCCACTGCAGGGCAAAGGCCTCAATCATAGAAATCAAGTTATCGCTACTATGATGGGATTAGGCTTAATCACCACGCTTGCCAAATGCGGATTGGTGATCACAAACCCGAGCTATGTTCGAAAAATTCGAAACATACTTTTCGCTCGACCCGGGAATTGAACCCAGGACCCCGAGATCACGGCCCGGTACTTAACCCACTAGACCATCAGGGCGTTAGAATCAACAGTGGGATTACAAATATATACATATAATTGAAGACGATTGGGGTCGTAAGTTAGGGCTACCCGTCGCCTTAATACGCCGACAAGCCGACTAGCCAAGCCACAATAACAGCGCGTCATTTGCTCGCTTATGATGTGGAATAAGAAATTTTAAGGGTTATACTCATATTGACGCTTGGAGTGACTTTTATTCTATCATAAAATATAACAAGTTTGATCTCACAGATAGTCATGTGTGGCCGTGAATACTTATAGCGAGCACTATAATATAGAAGTATACCTATACTTCTATCAACATTTATATATCCTCCAAGCGATCACGGGTACAGCGGCCAATCTTAAAGATCCACGTTTGCAGGATATACATATTATAGTGCTCAAGTGTGTGCGCAAACACATGTGCACTCTTTATACCCTCGCCCTCATTTTCCGATGGGACACCCACGACACGACCGGAGAGGGATCGGGCGCAGGACCAACGGCTTAACGTGTTTTCCGAGGCACGAGGTTACAAGATCGCCAGCTTCCAGACTCCAGGTTGCAACTAAGAATTTCTTACCGAAATCTTAGGTACAAATTTTGGCCCGACCTGGGGATACAATTAGGTGATCCGTCTGCTCATATGCCACCTGTCACATAAAAAAGTGTTACTATGATATAACTGGTTTAGTACCCCTGGCTGAAGGTCGCAATTCCAGATGGTAGTCGCTTTATTGTAATCCCAAGCTTACCAAATTTTTGATCATACATCAAGTGTACCTTAGGTTCCGAAGCAATGGCTTTGATCGCAACTGGGAATGATGTACAAATGGGGAAAGTGTCTTATACAAAAACATAATTTCCAAAACGTTAACTATTTACTTCATACTAATACTAGTGGCCCGCCCTCACTCCGTTACGGAATATTAATTCTATTTTACACTAATAGATGGCGCCAGGTCTCGACTACATCGCGCAAACATTTCGTGTTTTCGGATTACCTATAAGCGTTGCCGCTGTGTGTAGGACGTACCTCTGAAAAGTTTAAATCCTTCATATTCATATCCAAGATACTAACTCATGAGGCTCTATCTATGGACTGCCGCTTGACACTAAAGATGCGCAAAACAACTCTTTTAATAGACAAAGGAGTTATAACTCTTTTGAATAAAAGAGTTATATCGCCGTAACTCAAAAGACTAAAAAGACTTGAATGATGTGATTGGATTGATGCACAACATGCGTGCACAGAAGATTTATTTATAAAAATATCAATATGCGATTTCAAAGGAAGTGTTTCTTATTTTTATTAAATTAATAATACCTATAAAAAATTAGTCAAAATGAGTAAATATTGGTACATACAGCCACACATTAATGTATACAAATCTGTCAAATTTATTTAATCGATTCGCACCTTAATGTCATACACATCAATCTTCATGTCAGAGAGTTAAAGATGTAAAGAGTTATAAAGGAAGCAAAGGAGTTACGGAGTTATTAACTCTTTTGCAAGGATGTACATCTTTTAGTCCCAATCACTTCTGAGTTACACATGTGTACCTACATGACACTCTTAGTAGGGTAGGGTGGATTCGACTAATCTTTATCCAACGATAAATCTATGGTAAGTGCAGTTATATGCAGTGTGAAATAAAAATCCTTCTTACCAACTACTCATACAACATGCCGTGTGGTCCCCGGCAGAGTAGAATAGGCCACCCTCACTCTTACCGAGGTGTCGTAAAAGGCGACTAAGGTAAAGCTGCTGGCATGAACATCAGCACCCAGAGAAGGAAAACTCTGCATTTATATCAAAACCCTCGCCAACCCGTCTGCCAAGCGTGGTGAGTATGGCAATTACCCCTCATGTGATTGAGGGAGGCCCGTGCTCCAGCAGTGGGGACTTAAATGGGCTGACGATGATGATGACTCATGCAACAATCAACGCCTTTTCCAATGGTAAATTGTTAGACCGCCAATTTTGACAGAATTAGTAAATATCCCAGGTAATTCAAAATGGCGTTGTCAGTGTCACAGCTGTTATTGACTTTTGACATTACCTGTATAATACGGGTACCGACACTGACTAGTTTGCAACAGATTTCTGGTGGTAAAAATGGCATAAACTGAAGGAGGTCTACACCCTAGAGGTTGAAAATGGCTAATGAAGAAGAATAGAAGAAGCGCAAGTATTACTTGGCGAACACAAACTACATATAAAATATAATATGATAAAGCATATAACAATGGTTATAATGCGAATAAAACTTAAAGCTTTCTTTTCCAAAACAAGCTCTCGACCACCACGCGAAGTATTATTCTCTTGTTTGTCTCAAAGAACTGACATGCGTCAAAGGTACAAAATATCTTTGGTGTAACCACCGATAAAATAGTATGAAATATGCGATCTAAAGACTAAGCAATTATTACAGATTACCATCGATACTCTGGAAAAAGAATATTCGACTGATAAATTCACGATAATTTGTGACAAGTTGGTCGAATCCGTCCTAAAAGGAACAGCCTGTATTTCACTCAACAGAGATTTAATTATTTGGGTTACTCAACAAAATGTTCACCCTTTCTTCCTCATTCATATTCATTAATTTTGTAATTAAGATGATTGGAAGCGGTTTTTCAGTTAATTACTTACTGCCTAGCCCAGAGGCTGAAATGTAGTGGTGTTGAACTTTTCAGCGCTAAAAGATTCTGAGTGCCTATTAAAAATTTACTTTCGCTTATATCAAAAGTTTTAAACGAGTATTTTAAATATCCTTTGAGCTTCACATATTTTTTAAATTAAGATTAACTATTTATTATCCTTCTTCTTTAGTAATAAACGGGTAGTTTTTAAATGTTATAACCGTGGGAGAGCCACGCTTCAGCATGATTGGGCTGGTTCGGCCGCAGTGTTAACACGCAGTCTCACTTAAAACCGCGAGAGCTTAAATAAAGGTTTAAATAAATAATTATAAATGTTGGCAGCGCACTTGTGACTGCTTTGGTTTAAACCTTTAAACCATGCCTGAATACGTTTACTCATTCGGAGAAACACAGCCAAGGAGAGATTTCACACCGGTTTTCTGATCGAGCCGGCCCATTTGGAAAACCCAAATACATTGCTCATATTCGACCTACGACCTCGTATGGGAGGTGCTCCTTATCCACTGAGCTACCATCGGTCTCACGATCTCCCTGACCGATTTCGGCGACCGAACGAGGGTTTGATCTCCGGGTCGGGCCAAAATTTGTACCTGAGTTTTTCTGTCAAAAAAAACTTGGTGTCAGTCCGGAGTCTGAAAATTGGCGGTCTTGTACTCCCGTGCCTCGGAAAGCATGTTAAACCGTTGGCCCTGCGCCCGATCCCTCTCCGGTTGTGTCACACTGGTGTCCCATCGGCATTAGAAGGCAAGGGAATAGAGAGTGCTCTTATATTTGCGCACACACTTGAGCACTATAATATATCCAGCGCAAGTGGCTGATAGATGAGATTCGCCGCTTTATCCGAAATTGGTTGGAGGATATATTATCTCTCTCATTGCGTCCAATTTAGGCTCAGCTATACTGTATAACTGTTGGCCGTGTGGTCCCCGGCAGAGTAGAATAGGCCACCCTCATTCTTACCGAGGTGTCGTAAAAGGCGACTTAGGTAAAGCTGCTGGCATGATCATCAGCACCCAGAGAAGGAAAACTCTGCATTTATACCAAAATCCTCGCCAACCCGTCTGCCAAGCGTGGTGAGTATGGCAATTACCCCTCATGTGATTGAGGGAGGCCCGTGCCCCAGCAGTGGGCACTTAAATGGGCTGATGATGATGATACTGTATAAGCATCCAAGTACCTAGGTACATTTTTTTATTATTACTCTACCCTAAGATAATTTGTCAATGTCAAGTAACTTACTGAGAATAAGTAGGTAGTCAACAGTCGAAGTCTGTCAAAGTCACAGTCACTCAATAAATCGTCGGTGTTTTACGTATTATCGACCTACGGATTCAGCGGATATCACTCTAATAGCAATCGCGCGTTTTAAGACTCTATTTGGTCCAAGCAATTTGTCACGAGACAACTCACTCGACACACAATAGCAGTGTTAAAAACGATACAATCCAACGATTCTTATTATTAGGATCACTTCGCGGGACTTCACTGCACAAATAAACACCAAATTTGTATACACTAAAAACCCACTAGAAACTAATTTAAAACCTTGGAATTGCATCAGCCCACGCGGCTTGTTTTAGCTCTGACCCGCTGAATCAAACCTAGGTACTTGCTGAAATAATCACTCAATTCGATACGAATGTCCGATCCATTAATAACATTAAGCATGGGATCGAATCTCGATCAGCTAATGACATTTATTAATTGCTCGGTTTCCACTCGGCCTGGCGAGTACGTACACGTTTCAAATGACTGTTTAATGCTCTTAATTTTTTTACATTTATTTATTCACAAACTTATTCTATCTTTACAGGGTAATCACCTAATGCGATAGAATAAAATAAAATACTATTTTCTATGACTATGGAGTACAATATTATCTAATTTAGTTACAGCTACTTATAACTAACAATAAAAAGCGCGGCTCTTACGAATTCACTCAGTGAGCAATTAAAAGGGTCTACTACATCCGATACCTCGTTAAAACGCCTGGTGGCGCGAGTGAGGGGCGCCTCCGCCAGCAAGTTGGTGCGCGCGCGCGGCAGCGCCAGCAGGCGCGGGCGGCGGCGGCGCTCCGCGTAGCGGTCCGGCACGCTGAGGCATACCGTACCCAGCAATTCCGGGTTATTCACTTTACCGTTCAACAACTTGAACAAGTAGACCAGCAACGCGACTTCCCTTCTAACCCTTAATTCATTGTAGCCCACCATACCCAGGATGAATAAGGTGGGATACTTCAATGGGTAAAATGGGTACACCCCATACCGTTTCAGATACAGGTACCTTACAAACTTGTTTTGTATCTTTTCTACCATGATATTATACTTGGCTTCGTGCGGAGCCCAGATCACCGAGTTGCATTCAAGATGGCTTCTAACTAAGGCATTGTACAGTGTTACGATTGCTGTAATGTTTTTAAAACCGTGAGCAGTACGCAGGATAAAACCTAAGTTTCGATAAGCTTTCTTACATATTTTCGCTATGTGGTTTTTGAACGTAAGGTTGGCTGTGAATTGTACGCCTAGATCCCTCACCCTCGCTCACCCTAGTAACCGTTGTCCCTGCTATCTTGTAAGTATTCAGAAGGGGGCTGCGTGCTCGTGAAAAAGATATAGTGACGCACTTGGAGGTGTTAAACTTTAACCCGTTGACCTCACTCCATGCCACTACCCTGTCAATGTCTCTCTGCATTTTCTCCTGGTCATCTGGACTCCTGATCTCGCGATACAATTTCAAGTCGTCGGCAAACAGTAAGCACTTGGAATCCTTTACGACCGTCGGCAGATCGTTCACCATTAAAATGAACTCAAAAGGCCCGAGATTACTGCCCTGACTTACCCCCGATCGTGTGAAATAGGGTTCTGAAGTGTAACCGGCATATTCCACATACTGCTGTCTATCCCTCATATAACTGGCAAACAGCTGCAACAACCGCGGGGTGAACCCCACGCCCGCCAACTTCTTAAGCAGTACTTCATTTTCGACCAGATCGAAGGCTTTTTTATAATCAAAGTAAGCGGCGTCTACTTGCACCCCACTATCCACAGCTGGAATGATATCCGCCATGTAATTCATGAGGTTGCTAGTCGTACTTCGCGCTGGTCGAAAACCGTGCTGCGCGTCTGTCAACTGTGCGTTTACCTGGGGGTATAGACATTTATGTATGGCTGACTCGAAGACTTTTGCCGCTGTCGACAATACAGCTACCGGTCTATATCCTTCCACACTACTAGATGACCCTCCCTTAGGAACAGGGACGACGCGCGTGAGCTTCCACCTCTCAGGAAAAATGGCAGTCTGTAACGAGAGATTATAAATGTGCAGGAGTGGTTCAGCTAACATCTCCCGACAGTCCCTAAATACGAATGGTGGAATCCCATCCGGTCCTACAGAAGTCTTGGGCTTGAGCCTGCGCAGCGCTCCTTTTACCTCATCCAAATGTAGTCGCTCCAGGTGCACGCGTGCTCCACCGTTTATGTCCCCTCCATCAGCCAAAGCTGCCGCAACGTCTAGGTTCGGCTGTTGCGTGCTATACACTGAGTGGAAGTACGATGCGAATTCTTTGGCACACTGGTCAGGCGTGATCATCTCCCCATTTTTCATTATGATTTTAGTGATTGTTTTTGCACTTTGTGATTGTTTTTTCAAAATACTGGCAAATGATTTTGGTACCTCTAAAGTTGGTATCTCCGCCGGCTTATCATCCTTTAATAGACGGGTTTCCAAGCGTTCGTTTTTATCCATTAGCTCTTTAATCATAACTTCCAACACATCTACCTTACTTGCTTTTTCTTGCACTTCCTTCAATAAATCATGTACCTTTTTCAACTCTGCTTCGCTACTACTAAATCTCTTCTGCAGTTCCTTGTATTCCTTGAGTTGCTCATCCATCCTGGTTTTCATATCTGAATGCCATTCCCTGATCTCTTCCATAATGTTATATTGCTCGTTATCAGAAATCGATGTATCCTTTCTTGCAACCTGCCTGCGATCCGTGTTGATATAATTGCTTGGTGTGAACGTTACATTCATCCCAGCCTGTCCTCGTACAGGTGTGTCCAGATTACCTCGCTTTGGTAGGTCCCGTGTACATTGGGGACATGTCCATTTCTCCTTGAATTCTTCAGTAGCTGATTCAAATGCATCCATCGATATCGCCAAGCATTTCAAATGGTATAGCCCTTTACAATTCACTTGCGAACACTCCATATACGAAATATCGTATATTTCCGTATTACAACCCTTGCACTTAGTCCCCATTTGAGTACTACACTTGCTTTAATATTTATTTAATTTACGCTCCGTATAACACAACACACGTTCGCACTCTCGCACGTCGCGCGCGGCATCGCACAAATGTTTATGTTTTGTCATATTCAGTTAAGTTTAAGTTTCATGTTAAAACCTGCCTAATGAAAAGAGGTTACTATAGCGTACAAGAATATTTAAATGATAAGGTAATTCTTTAGTTGATATTTTTATAGCAATCTTTTGCAATTTATTCTTAAGTAATATACCTACAATATTGATGAGACTATCGGCAGCTCATGTCGAATCAAGCACTTACAAATTTCGTCGGCTTACTAACGCGTTCAGTGGTCTAATTGGTAGAACATTCACCCGGATTGTGGATAGTTTGGGTTCGAGTCCCGCCTGAACACGAGATGAAATTTTGAAGTGTATTATTTACTTAAGGTAATTCTCGGTCATGTTAATTCGTCTTTTGAGTTGTTATTCATAGTAGTCTGTTAACTTTGATGATTATATATTTTTTTCTCTTCTCTATTGAAACTCTGTAACATCTACTGCGTTTCTTGCTGGTGACTTCTCAGTAGAAATCGACATTCCGAACCAGCTGTAGATGATAATTATATGTACCTATTCATAAGTGCTCATTCATAATGTATGGACATACATTGAATAAATATTTTTAAATCTTTATCTTACTTAGTTAATTGATAAAAAAACCATTTTTTATTTAAATAAATCTTTATTTGCCAATGGTTTACCGATGTTATACTGAACCGGTAGGCTATGATGGTGACACAATTTATTTATTTTATTTAAGGAAACATGCGCCTTTTTATATATTTTCTTTTTTACACTATGTTATAATCATAAAGTACGCATTTTTTTTTTATGAGAAAGGGAGGCAAACGAGTAAGCAAGTCACCTGATGGTAAGTGATCACCGCCGCCCATGGACGTCAGCCACACCAGAGGGAGTGTCTTTTAGGAATGTGTAGGTTCGTTTCTTGAAGATCTCAATGTCGTACCGGTTTGGAAATACCGCAGCGGGAAGTTGATTACACAATGAGGAGGTGCGTGGCAAAAAATGACTTGTAAAGCGCACGGTGGTGGACCTCCACTCATCTAGATGGTACGGGTGGAATCCTAGTTTACGGCATGTTAGTTAATTATACACAATATAATATTGGTAAGACACCTAATAACAATTGTTTTATTTGATAGGTGGCAGATGACCAGAATATAAATGGTAAATGATTGCCGCCGCCCATGGCCGCTACACTAGTATACAGTGGAGTTACATGTGCACTCATTTTCATCTTAAAGTGTCTTTCTAACTAGCGAAGGTTGGCCGTCAATCTAGCATGTCCTTCTCGGTCTCTAGCGAGGCGAAACAGCTCGGCGGCGCTCGCGATCACCGTCCACTCCCGAATGTTACGCAACCATGATTTTTTCCTCCGACCCACACGCCTCTTACCAGCTACTTTCCCCATCTACACTAGTGTGCAGTGGAATTACATGTGCGCTCATTTTCTTCTTAAAGTGCCTCTCTAACTAGCGAAGGTTGGCCGTCAATCTAGCATATCCTTCTCGGTCTCTAGCGAGGCGAAACAGCTCGGCGGCGCTCGCGATCGCCGTCCACTCCCGGATGTTACGCAGCCATGATTTTTTCCTCCGGCCCACACGCCTCTTACCAGCTACTTTCCCCATCTACACTAGTGTGCAGTAGAGTTACATGTGCGCTCATTTTCTTCTTAAAGTGCCTCTCCAACTAGCGAAGGTTGGCCGTCAATCTAGCATATCTTTCTTGGTCTCTGGCGAGGCGAAACAGCTCGGCGGCGCTCGCGATCGCCGTCTACTCCCGGATGTTACGCAACCATGATTTTTTCCTCCGACCCACACGCCTCTTACCAGCTACTTTCCCCATCATAATAAGTTGCAACAACTCGTAGCTATCGGGTCTTAACACATGTCCTATGTAGGCAACTTTCCTTTGCTTGATGGTCGATAAGAGTGCGCATTTCTGGTGCACTCGTCAGAGAGCTTCAACATTTGTCACTCTTTGAGTTCAGTTAATGGCAAGCATCCGTCGATAAACCCATATTTCGAAAGTTTCGATACGCTTTCTGATGTCTTCCTTCATCGTCTAAGCTTCGCATCCGTATAGAAGAACAGGCCAGACATAGCAACGGAGCATCCTGATGCGCAGGGAAAGTTTCAGATTGCGATTACAGAGGACACGTTTCATGTTGTTAAGGTGAAGGGTAGGCCACAGTAGGACGCCAATCGATTTTAATTTTTAGCTACTAAACAAGCGGCCACTTTTGCGTGAATCAATTTTTCGCTTACGTGTTGGACCCAACATTTCTTCATGGTTATTTGATAAAAAGTATAGGTGTTTGCCGAGAGGTTGTAACCCCGAAATTGTTTAAATTAGATCCGGTTTAGTCACTAAAAATTAAAATCGATTAGCGTCGCTTGTGTGCCCTACCCGTCAGCTTAAAGGAGCTGCGTGCTATTTCAATACGTGTTTTTATCACTTGGTCGCTTTCCCACCATCAACTTTTAAACCCCTTTACTCCTGGATTGGTCGAAATTGGGAATGTTTATAGGGATACAAAATCGTTTCAACTATAGTCCCAGTAGAGCTAATATCTATACAAATACACAAGGTTTGTTTCATCAAAAAAATCCAAGTATTAAGGTGACGGGTAGGGCACACTAGCGACGTCAATGGATTTAAATTGTTTGCAACTTTAACTGGATAACTTTTTAACAATTTCGAAGCTGCAGCCTCTAGGAAAACAATTATACTATTTATTTAATATTTATACTTAAATTTCAAGTCGGCATTTGTACTCGAAATTTAAATTACCGCCAAAAACGGCCACATATGGCGTTAATCCAAATTTCGAGTGCAAAAACAGATCAAAAAGTGGTGCTAAATAATTAAATAAATGTTTGCTTAGAGACTCCCGCTCCGAAATTGTTTAAAATTGATCCGGTTTAGTAGCAAACAATTTAAATCGATTGGTGTGGCTAGTTAGGGCTACCCGTCGCCTTAATTAATTTATAGAAAATTAAAATTTCGCAGGCGCGCCTTAGTACTGTGACTTCACCGTAAAACTCTTTTTTTTTATTTATGTATCTCGGGAAATATCGAAATAATATTTTCAGTCATTTTTTTTATTTTCAACCAAGTTGGTGGAGATGCGGACGATGTAATACACGCGAGTGGACTGAGCTAGTTTTGCGAAATTCTGGGACGGCGATGACGTCACTTTACAACCCGTGTATTTTGAAATCAAATATCTTGGAAACTACACGACGTATAGTTGTAATTTTTTCGATCATATTATCTATTTACAAACGAGTATATGGAGAGCTAAAAATTCAATTGGTAAACATTCTCCATTGCACAGAGGCTACTTCGCAATCAATTCAATTGATCGAAAAAATATTTTTATGTGATAGGTAGCAAACATACAGACGGATCACCTGATAGAGAACAGTTCATATTTCTGCCGCACCATCAAGAAATGGGATGCCAGCGCATGTATCTCCTCCTTCCTCCAATATGGATTCCTTCAAAAGAAGCGTGAAGCATCTCGCGGGCCAGTATGGCGGAGGCAGCGGAGGTGATGCCTTGACATCGCATCCGTTGTAATTGCAACTTAGGCTCTTCTATTGATTACCATCAGGCTGAGGAGAGGCAATATATTGAAGCTCTATAAAAAATATATATATTGAAGCACTGGTGTTCACAGTGCTCATAAGAGCGCTGCCACACACACCACATGTAAAAACTTTATTTTATCTAGATTGGGAATTGAACCCACGATCTATGGCGTATCGTTAAAATGCAGGCTCACTACCAAATGCGCCATCAGGCCACATTTAAACATTTTTTTTAATAATAAAAAAAATGTTTGAATTGAATATAAATTATCTTGATCCCAAAGGAGAAGGTCTTAGCTTCTCTTGGATTATAAAAACCTGGGAAAATGAACTAAACAAACACCAATACTTAACACAAAATATCTGTTTCATTCATTCATTCAGTCACAAATAAATGGTTACCTAATTTATACGATAAAATCTAATCACTCTGTTTTGTTTGCTCAACGTTTACGAAACCCGCCCCTCTTACGCCCTCAGGATGAACTTTGTTCTGGACGTAAATTCGGCATGCTATCGACTTTGTTATCTTTTACATGAAGTAAGAGATAGCTCTTATGATTATTGAATAACTTTCCGAAAGGTTTGTTTTGTTTGCGTATAATGCATTTTGTTGATACGTTGGTTTTTTGTCACAAAGAAGAGGTTTTGATGCGCAATCACAACATTTTTTTACTATAGACTAATGTTTGACCGGGATTGCAGATGTGGGTAAAAAATCCGCTAGTTTAAAATGGGACTGGGCCGGCCATGTTTGTAGGATGCACCCGGAGAGGAAGACCAGACTTATCACCCATTGGCAGCCAGCAGGACGTCGATAGAGAGGCAGGCCCAAAAAGAGATGTCGTGATGATTTTGACCACTTCTCGGGCAATTTGCAAACCATAGCCACAAATAGAGTCCAATGGCGGCTTTTAGGGGAGGCTTTTGCCCAGCAGTGGGACGACGCAGGCTAAAAAAGAATGTTTGACCAGAATCTCAGCTTCGTATACGAACACGGGAAAAGTCAGAATGCCTGAGAAACGTATCCCAGTTCGACTGGAGTAATACAGCCTCACAGAAAACTGGTGTAAACCACTGTGCTGTGATTTCGCTGCGTGTGTGAGGGTAGCGGGGACGCAATCTGGGGGTAAAGGGGGTTTAAAGATTGGCAGCGCACTTGTGACTCCACTGGGCGATCACCAGGCGATCCGTCTGCTCGTCTACCACCTATCTCATAAAAAAACCGAACGTATATTGTTTCAATTCTGCGTCGTGATAGGCTCTCAGGACACATTGATCTATTGAAAGGTTTCCATTAACACATAATTCACTCATCAATGCGAATTATGTTCGACCGTTCAAATTTTGTTTTAAAATACTGTGTTTGTATGGGACTTGCTCAAATAGAATTCATTATGGAGCTCATACACCATTCACATGGTTCTATTGGGTGGAGTGGAGCCATTAATTTAAGGGGGATTTGTTCATACAATAATGGGAATTCACTAGGGAATATTATATTCCATTAGTTTTAGAATACCCGAGGAACGTTTCAAATGCATTAATATCCTCCAACCGATTACGGCTACGGCAGTCAATCTCAACGATCAACCACGTACGCAGGTTTATAGTGCTTAAGTTTGTGCGCAACCAAAGTGCACTCTCTATTCCCTTACACTCATATTCCGATGGAACACCAGCGTGACACGGCTGGAGAGAGATTGAGCGCAGGACCAAGGACTTAGTGTGCTTTCCGAGGTACACGGGGGCACATGACAGCCGACTTCCAGACTCCGGGGTGACACTAAGAATTTACCGAAAACTTAGGTTACAGTTTTTTAGCCCGACCCGGGGATCGGACCCGAGACCTCTTGCCCAGCCTTTGCTTTTAAGTTAGGTACATAAGGACGAATCTAAAAAAAAAATATCACCTTCCCTAACTAAAGTGATCAGCTGATTCATGCAATTTCTATGGTATGGTGAATTTTTTTTAAGATTAGACTCTATGTTCCTGGGAGTAAGTAGGTAAGGGGGGGGGGGGGGTTATGAGCTTCCAGTCGCGATGTTCTCTGATCGCTATAACCTGTCCTTTTTTAAACGAGGTTTGAAAAGAGTTCTTCTTTCACGGTAGATTCATACAACTTCGGACGCAATCGAGAATATACGCTGAGAAGAGTGGGTCGGCTCAAGCGGAGTGATACCTCGGCCTCACAGAAAACCGGCGAGAAAAAGCACTGTGCTGTGTATCGCTGCGTGAGTGAGGGTACCCGAGGCGCAATCCGGGGAAGGGGGGTTTAAAGGTTGGCAGCGCACTTGTGACTCCACTGGTGTCGCGTGTGTCCATGGGACGGCGACAATCGCTTACCATCAGGTGATCCGTCTGCCACTTATCACATAAAAAAAAGAACATTAACCGTAAGATTCGGTAATTGGTTTCCATATTAAGCTCCATTATTTTAAGATTCACGTCTGTAGTCTGAGGTTTCAACTACAGGAGGCTCTTATCTACTTCAGCTTTTGGCAACAAAGTTAGTTTTCTAATAAGAGATATCGTTCAGCAACATATTTCGCGGGTCGAGTGCGAAAGTTTCCCGTCGATCGTCGTCGGATGAAACGGTATGGCGATTGTACATAGAGCGAAGGTTACTAGTGGCAAAGGGCTGGCAGTACAGAAACCACTACAACAATAAAAAAAACAGCGTTCGCTCGGTGAATAAAATTAAATTGAAATTTTAAAAAACCCCCGACAAAAAACAAATAGATTAATTGTCATTTTCTGACAGCGGCCATCTTGGATTTAATATTTGTTACAATAAGTATATTCTGCTACTCGAGCCCTTTTATATGATACCCATATTGTGGGAGTTGTGTTTAAACATAAAATCCATATCTTTGTGACGGCAGTCATCTTGGATTGATTATTAGCCAGCATAGCTAAGAACCTTAATCACCTTTCATACAAAATCAAAATCGGTTCATTTGTTCGGGAGCTACGATGCCATAGACAGACACACAGACACACACACACACACACACAGACACGTCAAACTTATAACACCCCGTCGTTTTTGCGTCGGGGGTTAAAAAATGAGGGTTTTCGCGTGTGAAAAATCCACTAGATGGCGTACTGTTAGACTTAACTTTAAAATCTTCTGTACCATGTTCTTCGAAATAAACTATTTATCATTATCATCATTATCATTATCATTATCATTAGGTCCAACATCAACCGCATTTGTTGTTTAATTTGTCAAATTGACATTTTGACAGATCACGTTTAAAAAGAACCAATCACATTGTATTCTCACATACCTCACTCCTATAGTACTCCATCTAGTGGATTTTTCACACGCGAAAACTCTCGTTGACACTAAAAAAAGCTTAGACAATGAATAAAATATCCAATCTCGCGTACATCCCGAAATCCCGAAAACCTCATTATATGAATGAAGTTCATTTAGCATATAAGATCAACAATAACCGAAAAAAGTCAGCTGTTCAACAAATAGAATATCCAGCAATAATGTATGGAATGTCAGATGTATTTATATTATTATAATTTTCTTTTGTAAATACATAGGTACTGATAATACATAGAAAACAATACAATGGAATCAGCTGCCTGCCTGAAGAGGTGTTCCCTAGAAGCTACAATTTGGGGGTTTTCAAAGCGGGAGTGAATAGGTATCTTCTAGGTAATCGTGCTACATCTTAGACCATATTATCACTTACCATCAGGTGAAATATAGTCAAACGCTTACCTATCTACAGTAAAAAAAAATAGACATGTTCATGCACAAAAAATGTTTGTACTGTGCGGGGATCGAACCCGCATCCTCGCACCAGAGGCAGCATTCCAAACGGGTCATCAACTAACTTGAGTTTAAAGTTCTCTTGCTTGCTACTATGTTTTTTATTCTGTGGCTGGCTAGTTTAATATCGCTTGGCGGGAGAGAGCCACTTCGATGACCCATAACGTAGGCCTGCCACGTTGTTGTTGTTCAAAAGTTGTTGGTGAAATTGGATTTGTGCAACATTCCAAAAACTGATAGTACTTAATTCAATCTCCTGGTATTATAGATAACATCTGGAGCCCAATTATTGGACTCGTGATTATTTATCATCATACGACATATATCACTAAAACATAGTTTTTTTGTATGGATTTCATGTGTCATCCACCATGTTTTTTGTGCTCCTGCCTTGGGGTGACATACACTCTGGTTTCCACTCAGAAAAAAACAAATCTTGGTTTAATTTTTTTTGGCAGATGAAGTTTAGTGGACTGACGCTTATTTTCTTTATACTTGTCAGTGCATTGACATTTTCGCATTGTTTCGTATAAAGCGCCCTCTGGGTTGTGATTTTTTTTTTTTACTTACCCTTCGATATAAATTCGAAGACTTTATTAGGACTTGTTCTTTTTTACTAAGTGTCGACTACAGGCTGGCTAGGAAGCCTTTTGTATAAGAAATATTTTCGGTTTTGCTTTGTCTCTGGCTCTGTCTGTTTTGCTGTCAGGTCTTAGCGGTGGCTACAGGCTGGCTAGGAAGCCTTTTGTATAAGAAATATTTTCGGTTTTGCTTTGTCTCTGGCTCTGTCTGTTTTGCTGTCAGGTCTTAGCGGTGGTTATAATTTGTTCATTTTATTAATATATTTTATTTACCTATTTAAATCACTCTTTCATTCATACAGTCCATTCCTATAGCTCACACTAAGTTTATGTTTTTATGTTGATTTTACTTCGAGGTTAACTTTTATTTTCTTTTACGCAAATGCTATTGATTTTTTCTAGATATTTAATTAAAATTTTACTATTTTTCTTGCATCTAATTTATTCATTTAAGTTTTCTAATTTTAATTTGTTGTTTAATATTTTTGTTTAATAATGGGTTGTGGTTTTGCGTAACACTCGCTCCGCATCGTATTTTTTAACTGCGCCCGCGCGCTGGACCCGTGGACCTGTAGGTACATTTTAGGTAGGTATTTTTTTCGTTTCGTAGAAAATATCTTGTATGGTAAAATATTTTGTTTTGAGGTCTGGGACCTATTGTTAAGCATACGGGCAATGCATCATCATCATCAGCCTATCGCAGTCCACTGCTGGACGTGGGCCTCTCCAATTGTTCGCCACCGTGATCTATCCATGGCTTCTCGCATCCAGCTCTTGCCAGCCATCCTGCGCAGATCATCCCTCCACCTAGTCAGAGGGCGCCCTACATTACGTTTGCCAAGACGCGGTCTCCACTCTAGAACTCGTTTACCCCATCGGTTGTCGGTTCTGCGGCTAATATGGGCAGCCCACGGGCAATGCATTAGTAATTAATTATAAATGAGTGATTCACAACGGTTTTCGGGAGACACCGTGCCGTTGAGGTTATATGAACTGGAATCATTTACGTGTTTGCGATTTCGTTGATTACGTAATAGTGATAGGTGAATTGGTGCTGGAAATCCAATTCTGTGCAACTACCAGCAGATCGGGACATCTGGGATGGATGGAGAATGGCCGGGGCTTGGGGAGGCTTGCGCAAGTTCTTCGTTTTTTTTTATGTTATAGGTGGCAGACGAGCCGACGGATCACCTGATGGTAAGCGATTACCAGTGGTGTTACAAGTGCGCTGCTTACACCTTCCCCTGGCTTGGGCCTTCGGTACCCTCACTCACGCAGCGAAACACAGCGCATGCACTGCTTTTCGCCGGTATTCTGTGAGTACGTGGTATTACCCCGGTCGCATGGCTTTCCTACTGTAAAAAGTCTAAGGGTATCCATTTGTTCTATTCATATCATATTTGGATTGGAGTTAAGCTGAATGTTACACGTCTACATATTAAATAAAGTACAAATCTTTCACTATGCGTACTTAATAATAATTTGTGAAACATTTAGGTGACAAAAGTTGACAATCCCAAACACCGATAGAAAAAATACCTATTTTACAGCGCCGCCATGTCAATTTCACTGAAGTGCCTTCTGATCTTTGTCGGTCTGTAGATGTGTAGAGCAATATCTTGCCTGGCCAGTCCTGTTACTGGCGGGGACAGCTGTTCCCGGTCGAACTAATTGAATAGCCTAAAGCCTTTGCTCTTTTAAGCTGGTTTTTCTGTGCTTGCTTGAAATGAATGATTTATGTGATGTTTGAAATAGAAAAAACCTTTTTTCAGGCAAGTACCACTGCAACGAATTTGATAAAAATTGTGATCGCTGTTAGAATTGCTAACAGCGATCACGATATATCAATCGATCGAGTGATCGAGTGATCGAGTTCGAATCCCTGAACTTTTTGATAAATCATAGATTATTGCTGACCAGGCCCCTGTTTGGCGCATTTATAAGGGATTGTGTTTTTTTTTCCAATGTTTGTTTATTTTTATGTCAAGGTTAAGTTTCAATTAATAATTATAATTCATTTATTTCAGGCAACTAAATACATTAAAAAATATTCAATTGGCCCATATAATAAATACCTTACTGCCACACTCAGAGTCGTTGATTAACTTAGTAGTAACTAGCGGCGCCAATCGATTTTAATTTTAGCTACTAAACCGGATCTATTTTAAACCATTTCGGGATTGCAACCTTTTGGCAAACACTTATATATTTATTAAATAAATAGTACCTATAAGTGTTCGCCGAGAGGTTGTAACCCTGAAATTGTTTAAAATAGATCCGGTTTAGTAGTTAAAAATTAAAATCGATTGGCGTTGCTAGTAAGCCCTACCCGTCACCTTAAGAAAACATATATTTCGATACGCATAAAGATTACCGATACTAAATTTAATGAACATTAGCTTCAATGACGTCTTAGAGTGCGGCCATTACAGTGTAACATACATTACATAATAAAATAAAATTCACATTTTTTCACAATATTTCTAAAGCAGGTCTTCGAAACTTCCGAAAGACTTAAAGTTTCCTGAATTACTCTTATGTCATACCTATTCATTCATCATCATCATCAGCCCATTTAAGTCCCCACTGCTGGGGCACGGGCCTTTCCAATCACATTAGGGGTAGTTGCCATACTCACCACGCTTGGCAGACGGGTTGGCGAGGGTTTTGATATAAATGCAGAGTTTTCCTTCTCTGGGTGCTGATGATCATGCCAGCAGCTTTACCTTAGTCGCCTTTTACGACACCTCGGTAAGAGTGAGGGTGGCCTATTCTACTCTGCCGGGGACCACACGGCTATTCATTCAATTTTCAGAAAATGTATTTATTTATTTGATACTGAGATGCCAAGCTTCATTTGGGTCTAGTTTATGTTTGCATATCAGTGGCCCACATTCAGTGATTATGTGTAAAGACATATCTACTGCTGCTGCGTAATTGAGGGGTACCGGAGGCCCAATCTGGCAAAAGGGGGGTACAAAAGTTTGCAGCGCACTTGTAACTTTACAGGTGATCCGTGTTCTCGTCTGCCACCTATTATATAAACATAAAATCTATCCGTCAAAATTTTATCTTTTAATTTCCCTATCAACAGAAAATAAATTTATGTAGGATTGCTGTATGTGAGATTCCTCATCTCACATACAGCAATCCTACATAAATTTATTTGTGATGTGAAATGTATGTGAATATTAAAGAATGGAAAGGAACGCAGACGAGTGAGTGAGAGGGAATGATGGGTGTGAAAGAGAGAAAAAAAGATGGAGAAGTAAGACGAAAGACGCGCGTGAGAAGAATTCCAATTAATTAATATAAGAAGATTAATAAGGCTTAATATCTATAGAATAGAATAGAATAGAATTCATTTATTTCAACCATAGGTCATATTGTGAAAAAGATAACATTAATAAACAAGATTATCTATGATTGTGAAAGAAAAATAAAACCCGTGTTGCTGTATTTATCTGATTTCATTTGCCCCAAGCCCCAACATCACGTTCCCGTTTTCTACATTTATAACTTTTTGAATATTGGCAAAGTAATGGCACCTGTCGTGTTGGCAGCCATTGCAATTAAATAAATGAAGTTTTATTCATTGCATGTACGATTATGTATGATAATAAATATTGAGTTGAAAACGGCTATCACTCGCTGTTAAAACATTTTTATGGAGATAGAAAAAGGTCAAAGATCGTTTGTGTTAATATTTTATACAGTACAGTCACGAGCTTTAATTTGGGACCCATTTCCGTTAAATGTCTTCAGAATATAAGGTCGAAACTTTAGTGCAATAATGATTAATGTCAAGTTAATACATAAAATGTCTTATCTAAATCGACCCTTAAAAACGATAACCTCTATGCAAAAAGCGAACAATTATGTTTTGTCACTCGTGTTAGTATATTCAAACATGTCCAAAAAGTTATTACCCACGTAACACTTATTCGGAAATCATCGATAATGATCGTATGCCCTCGCTCATTAACGTTTTTGTACGGTTGCTCCTAGAAAAGTAAAGTTGTCGATAATAAATATTATGACTTTGACCCGTTAAAAAATTAGCTCTTACTAGCGAAAGTTTGCTACACGACATGTAACCTTGGGTGGGTCCTAAATTAAAGCTCGTGACTGTGCCTGACTTTTTATTTAAATGACAGATACATTACACAGTCACACGATTTTTATCATCTGAGATTCTCCCGGAGTTTGTGCTGTAAAATGTTCCATTTGCCCAAAAATAAGTGAAGTAATTCAGAGGAAAGACTTTTTAAGTTACCTAAAGATACAATCACTGGATGATCTACGATTAAATACATCGTATAAAGAGAGGCAAAAAACAATATTTACTTTATTTCTGCGACACTAGGGCGCGTGTTACGTACCGTGGAGGACGTCCGTTTTGGAGTAGCTTTACGTAGTACACGATTTCTACAATTTCCAATAGACTAGCTTTTTCCTGTGGCTTCGATCGCATGAGAAAGATACAAAAAGTAGCCTATGTCACTCTCTTACTCTTCAACCATCTCTACTTAAAAAAATAAATACCGGCCAAGTGCGAGTCGGACTCGCCCATGAAGGGTTCCGTAGCAGCAAGGAAGATGTATGGAAGGTAAATTGCGTTTTACGGTTTATAACGTATTAAAAAAAAACTACTCACTATATCTACTTTAAACCAATTTTCGTTTTTTTTAGTTTATAGTTAATTTATTATAGAAGTTAGAGGGGGAGGGGGGGGGAGGGGAAATACGGAAAGGACAGGCAGACAGACAGACAGGACGAATCTATAAACGTTCCGTTTTTTGCCATTTGGCTATATTTCGTTTTGCTGAGAAAGACGGACAAATAGACACACCACTTTCCCATTTATCATATTAGTATGGATGCCTATAATATACTTTTAATTTATTAACTTTTAGGTTAGGAAGTTATATATTTGTCTTTTATGTTTCGCTTGGAACAAGTCATTCGGCATGAATGGGCCGGCTCGACCGGAGTGATAGCCTTCACAGAAAACCAGCGTGAAACAGCACTGTGCCGTGTTTCGCTGCGAGAATGAGGATACCGGAGCCCATTCCGGGAAAAGGAGGCTTAAGGTTGAGGCACTTGTGACGTCACACTTAAGTATTTTGTATGCATTTTCATGAAAAATTTTTGTATGGTAGCTATTAAAAGGTTTCTTTTAGTCACATGGTTCTATTATAATAATTGGTGGCAAATTGTATGGGTTATCAATGTATAAATTTTTTTGTATAATTCATGACTTTAAAAGGAATTGCCTGAATCTTTGAAGACCATAAACCGGCTAGACGTTATATTTTTAATTGAGAATTTTGCCTTTTGGCAAATATTGACCTAATTTTGACAAAAATATTTATATTTTGTAAAATCTTGAACTTAGTCGTATATCCTATTGTTACACACATTTTTTAAATAAAAACCAATTTTAGGCCACTGCTCGCTAAACGCTTCCCAACATATTTTAATCACAATATCACATTCCTCTTTGTTTTGAAACAAAAAGTGGGACAAAAGCACCGTTAAACAATACCCCTCCACTTCCCCTACATATAATCATAGTTTCATAGAACAACTTAACTATCAGATGTGGGGGTGTTCCTGAGCATTGTATGGAATATAGCTAAAGTTAAATTGTAGTAGATAAACTGGGGCTCGGGGTATAATAAATATGTGTATATTGATGACCCTTTAGAGGCAGTCGGTGTATTGGTATATGTTTCTTTATTTTAACGTATTTTTATACGTCATATTGACAGAGATATGATTTGAGGTGACGGGTAGGGCACACTAGCGACGCCAATTAATTTTAATTCTTAGCTACTAAACTGGGATTAGTTGAAACATTTCGGGTTATAACCTTTCGGGCAAACAATTATACTATGATTAAAATAAACATGCACAAATGTTGGGTCCGTTTTTGTACGTGAAAAAATGATTCACGCCAAAAGTGGCCGCTTTTGGCATGAATCAATTTTTCGTGTACGCGTTGGACCTAACATTTGTGCATGACTTGGAGGTTTGCAGGTCTTATCGGTCCGGAAATACCGCAGGCGATAGTTCATTTCCAATAAATTGTACTTCACATAAATTAAACAATGACTTTGCTACTGTTAATTTCACCACATAATTATTTCCTTACAATATTTTACAAGATCAACTGCTTCTTAGTGGCCCCTGAGCACAATAGTCCCGAATCTTCGATTCGTTCACCTTACCTACGCTGACAATTTCTACACCTAACCCTCGAATAGATTTGTTATTGACAACGTCTTAAATATTTAAATCGAACAAGGAAAGTATTGAAGAAAAACTATAATACAATAGGTACTCAATCATTTATTGCAAAACCATAATATACAATAAGATGTTACAATAGTAATGGAACAATGTTATGGACCCTGTCGGGCACGCAAAATTAGGTTTAGGAGAGAGAAAGCGCTTTTATAATAAACTTTAATTTTAATTTAATCATTTTGAGAAACCTATATATGTATGATCAGCAAAATATTCATTAGTGTTGTAGTAACTTTTATCAATTAGGTAGTGCTTTAATTTTTTAATAAATATTTTATCATTTTTTTCATTCTGGAGTATGTCTGGTAATTTGTTATATATTTTTACAGAGGAACTGAAGGTGCTTGTGGAATTTAATTTAAGGCGGGAATTATGGTAGAGCTAATTTACTTTTATTTCTGAATGTGTATTCACATTGTACATCTTCGCGTTTTGTATAAAATTCTTTTAATTTACGAACAAATTTGCACATTTCGAAAACTAAAATAACATTTATTGAGCTGGATTCGAACTCGCGTTTTTACGGATTGCACCCGGCGCTCTGACCATTGCACCACGGAGCCGTTACAGAGCTGCGCGAAATTGACAACCATATCTCCTATGAAATTACGCCCCGAGCTTATTGCTATAGGACTAAGGTTCAATTTAGCACCTTTGCCATTTGAACCATTACAGTACAAAGTTCTTGACCATCTAAATTATGGGGGTGGAACTGTTGTCGAGTGCAACGATGGCGAAATGGGTCCATTCCAATTCTCAAACTAATTTACCAAATGGGAAGGTGAAACTAATAAAAAAATCGATTTCAGTGCTTATTGCAAAAGTTGAATCATTTTGCAAGAAGAATTACCCACAATTTAGCTTGAATCGTAATTACCTAGATGAAAACGAAAAAACCCATTAAGTACATCCAACGTAGTCAAGTTCGCTAAAAGCAATTTACATAAGCCACAGTATACGCTGGACAGGCAGTAAACAAAACGATAAACGTTTCGCATTTTCTATACAGCCTCCCGTGTTTTATTCCAGTCAAAATAGATATTTCACGTAGGACTACTTCGCATAGAGCTGAAAATTGAATGTTAAATACGCCATTTTACATGAAATATCAAAAGTTCCCGTCGATGCAGTTTATATAAAAAATGTTTTCAAACAAAGGTCAAACGTAATATATTAAGACGAGTTGGCGAGGGTTTTGATATAAATGCAGAGTTTTCCTTCTCTGGGTGCTAATGATCATGCCAGCAACTTTACCTTAGTCGCCTTTTACGACACCTCGGTAAGAGTGAGGGTGGCCTATTCTACTCTGCCGGAGACCCGGCACCGACCCGAGACACGGCAGACCGTCTGCCAAGAGTGGTGAGTATGGCAATTACCCCTCATGACATTGATGAAGGCCCGTGCCCCAACAGTGGGGACTTAAATGGGCTGATGATGATGAATATATTAAGGTTTTTGATAATTTTCTCTAAAGCAGGCAAAAGTTGTAGATCATACCATTATCTACAAAAAATGTTCTGATTTTTTTTTGGAGGACTCTATTTATTCGATTCACTATCAATCGATAGTTTCTACATGACTTATCAATCGTTCGACGTCAACTTATTGATTTTACCATCGTTCGTCGCCAGTGACCGATGATAGATCAATTGATCTTGACTGCCTTAGTGACGCCGTTTCTTGTACGTCCTACTTTAAAGCGGCGACGGCGGCGCTTAACATCCCCGGTTTCGAATCCCCGGTTAGACCAAAATTTGTTTTTTGGTAAGAAACTCTCAGTGTCGGCCTGGAATCTGGTAGTTTAACATGTTAAGCCGTTGGTCTTATGCACGATTTCTCTTCGGTAGTATAACACTGGCGGCCATAGTAATATGAGTATATAAGGGAATAGACAACGCTCTTGTGTTTGCGCACACACTTATGCACTATCGGCTGCCGAAACCAAATCCCACTACTACTTAAGCGAGTAATTTACCAGTAAGTATCAGAAAATAAAAGCAGTTTCCGTTCTGACATTTCCTCTTACTGTGTTTTACTCTAGGTATAAATTACCTGGTAACAAAAAGTTGCATTTTGCTGTTATTTATTTACATTTAAATTTTTAAAGGCGACAAACGAGTAAGCGAGTCACCTGATGGAAAGCAATCAACGCCGCCGATGAACATCCGCGAAATCGGACAGATCGCTAATGTATTGCCGGCCTTTTTGGAAAAGAGTACGCCTTTCTCTTTAAGGACCCTAAGTCGTATCCGCTCCTTATTTTAAATCAAAAACGAGTTGTTTTACAGTTTATAAATTCAACCCTTCATCATCATCATCATCGTCAGCCCATTTAAGTCCCCACTGCTGGGGCACGTGCCTCCCTCAATCATATGAGGGGTAATTGCCATACTCACCACGCTTGGCAGACGGGTTGGCGAGGGTTTTGATATAAATGCAGAGTTTTCCTTCTCTGGGTGCTGATGATCATGCCAGCAGCTTTACCTTAGTCGCCTTTTACGACACCTCGGTAAGAAAGAGGGTGGCCTATTCTACTCTGCCGGGGGCCACACGGCCCAAACTTCAAATTAAACCCTTAAGGGAGTGAAAAGGGGGTTTGAAGTTTGTATGGCAATCCGTCATCTTTGATGTTAGGAAAGTGAAAAAATGTATTAATTCGAATATAATAATAAATAAATAAAAATAAAATATCATTTATTGCCAGAAGTAAGTACAATGGTCTTATAAATACAGCGACTTCTGCACTAAACAAAAACTGCTTGTGTCGCAGAAATCCGGTGACAATTGTCAGACCAGTCAGTAATGTATAATAACTTTACTACAATTAATTTATGATAAAAATGTTTACAATTAATAAGTTGCTAAGAATTTGTTATACTTAAGTAGATATGTGACAAAATGATTTTTAAAATTTTAGAAAAAATATTATATTAAGTAGAAAAATTAGAAAAAAAAGTGATTCTCTTTAACGTTTTTGGAAAATCACCCTTTGAGGGGATAAATTAGGGGATGAAATGCAGTATGGGGGATTAGACAATTTAAAAGTTAGAATCTTAAAATTGAAGTTTGGGCACCGGTTTTGAATAAAGAAGTGACTTTTGAATTTTCCAACCCTAAGGGCTAGTTGCGCGGGTTTGAAGTTTGAATGAAGACTTTTGTAATAAAGACTAAAACTGCGCGAGTAACGCCACGGGCCCAGTCTAGTATTATATATTTATCGACGGATAAGGATTGGTCCAATCAGGCCTAACTCACTTATCGAGTCCATTCATCATCATCATCATCATCAGCCTATCGCAGTCCACTGCTGGACGTAGGCCTCTCCAATTGTTCGCCACTGTGATCTATCCATGGCTTCTCGCATCCAGCTCTTGCCAGCCATCCTGCGCAGATCGTCCCCCCTCCTAGCCAGAGAGCGCCCCATATTACGTTTGCCAAGACGCGGTCTCCACTCTAGAACTCGTTTACCCCATCGGTTGTCGGTTCTAGTTCGAGTCCATTATACTGATGAAAACAATTTTTTCCCCAAGGAAATAAAAGACCTCATACAAAAGTGATCAGCTGATTATTGCATTTTTTTTTATAGATGCTTAGTATATTGGCTCTCCTCAGCCTGATGGTAAGCAAGAGAAGAGCCCAAATTGCAATTACAATGAAAGCGATGTCAAGGCATTCACCTCCGTTGGCACCGCCATACTGGCCCGCGAGATGCTTCTTCACGCTTCGTTTGAAGGAATCCATATTGTAGGAAGGAGGAAATACATGCAAAATTTGAACCTATCGGATGGCAATTTTTTTTGGTTTTTTATGGGAAAATAATTGTTTTCATTAGCAAAATGCCCTCGATAAGTGAGTAAGGGCCGGTCCGATCAATCTTATTCCGATAATAGATCCATGGTATTAGCGCTGTCATTCCATACAAATCTGACGTTATACCACGTGATTTATCCACGGATAGAGATTACGATAAATCCATGGGATAGCGATTAAAGTTTTTATTATAATTATTTTCTGTTAAGAGGTTTCGCGTGGTGGCTGTTTGTCTATAGTTTCAAGGACTAAAACGTTTGGTTTTGATAGCTGTCGTCCACAAACTAAGTAGAAAATACAACGTATCAGACAGGAATGTCCCATAGTGCTCCGCTAGACCATTTTTAGAACGACTGAACGGAATCAGCATAGATTTTGACAGATTTGAATGACTGAATTGTCATAAAGCAGTTCGTTCATTCAATGAACGAATGATTAGCATTATCAGATAATCCAGGAGCCCAATTCTCGTGCTCGTGATATTTTGAAAACCAAGCGGATATCACCCGAAAACCATACAAAAAATTATGTTATAGTGATATATGTCGTATGATAATAAATGTCACGAGCCCGAGAATTGGGCTCCAGATATAATATTCAGAAGCTCGAAAGATTTTTTTATGATAACATTCCATTAAACAACAAAAATAAAATACAAGCTACTTATTACACGATTTAATATTAAAATATCACGAAACACACAGTAGAATATTTGTTGCCTCATGCATCCCTTAGAAAAATAGGAATTTAGACTAGGCCGCAGTCTATGACGGTAAATCCAGGACTGCGTGTGCCGCGCTGTGCTGCAGTGCAAGCATGCAAGTGGTAATTCTTGTAACATCTTCTTGGGTCCACAATCTTCGATGGGTGCAAAATATTGTACCTAACTATTTAAATATTTTAACACTGCACATTGTTTAGTTTTCTTTAAGGCGACGGGTAGCTCTAACTAGCGACACTAATAGATTTTAATTGTTAGCTACTAAACTGGATCTATTTGAAACAGTTTCGGGGTTACAATCTGTCGGCAAACACTTATACTATTTATTAAATAACCATGCACAAATGTTGGGTCCAACACATAAGCGATAAATTGATTACCGCCAAAAGCGGCCACTTTTAGCGTGTATCAATTTTTCGCGTACAAAAACGTCGCTAGTGAGCCCTACCCGTCACCTTAACGAAATAATAAACGTCCACGACGTATATTTGCAATTAATTTACAATTTTATAAACAAAATTCTATAATTTTTCTTCTTGACATAATATTTTGTTTTTCTGCGGCTTGTTTTAGCCCTACCCGCAGAATAGTCAAATTTCTTCTACCGATTCCCACCTTTATGTCAAATACGTTCGGTTCAATATCAATTGAGGAATTTTGACAGATTGTTGTTTATTTATTTCAGGAAAATCACATCATTATAATACAAATAGAAAAATTTAAGTATATAACACATTTGCCTTAAATAATTTCCACCACTAGTTATCGCAGGCTATGTTGATTCTAACTGTATACATTCTGTTTTACTATTTTTAAATTAAACAATACTATATAGTCCGCAAAATATAGCCCAACTAGAATGACAGCTGTGATTTGATCTCTATTTCTATAAACATACAGTTTATCATTCAAAAAAATTATTAACCTTTATTACTGTTGACATGAAGATTTTTTTTTTGTGACATCAATAGCTCTCATTCCAATCAAGTCACATCCCACGGAGCATACTGTGACAGGGAAAAAAATAATTAAAGAGACAATGTTAATTATTGTTCCTTAAGTAAGTAACGAAAGTGGCCAATGTTTTCGTGAAATATATCGATGTGCCTATACTTTTTATTATATTTGTCGCAAGCCCTTATAAGGAAAGTGTTTTTTTGTAATAAGTACCTACTACAGACGGTTGTAAGAAATGTATCCTTGTGACGTGCACCAAGTCTACAGCATTTGAAAATTAATTTAAATAATAAATAATAATTCTCACAACATCTCATACGTTGACCTGATTCTGTACTAAGTAGCTTAAGCACTTGTGTTACAGATATCAGACAACAGAGGAACACAAATATATACTAAAATACATATATTACACCCAGACACTGAACAAACACAAGTGTTCATCGCACGAATGTTTGTCCAGGGTGGGCGATCGAATCGAGCCCACGACCTTTAGCGTAAGAGGCAGGGTCACTACCAATTGCGCCATCTGGTCAGTCATGTAGTCATCTATGTAATAGGTATGGTTAATCTACTAGATTATGGATTATTTTATATAATAAGATCTGATCTCTGCTTTCCCGTCGGTCACTCAATGACGCGATATTTTCAAAATTAATTTTTTTTAAAGTGCCCGTTACCTGATGTGTGACTGTCAGTACATGAATAATATTGACTGCCTCAGTGGTGCAGTGGTGAAAGGGTCGCACTTTTAAGCGACGGCTCCGCAAGATGTCCAGGGCTCGATCCCCGGGTCGGGCCAGAACTGTGTACTTAAGTTGTCGGTAAGAAATTCTTAAGTGTCAGCCCGGACTCTGGAGGATAGCGGTCTTGTACCCGGAAAGCACGTTAAGCCGTTGCTCCTGCGCCCAATCCCTCTCCGGTAGTGTCACGCTGGTGTCACTGGAATATGAGGGTAAGGGAATAGAGAGTGCACTAGTGTTTGCGCACACACTTGAGCACTGTAATATATCCTGCATACGCGGCTGATCGTTGAGATTTGGAGGATAATATTAATATTGACTTATGTGCCCTTTTGTTTTTGTGCAATTGAGGGCTATTGAGGGCCGTAAAGGGTCTTCAGTAGAGGTTTTGTTTGAGTTTTGAAGGGCTATTTCACTTATCAGTGTAAATGGTTGGTTTAGCTTTTAGCTTAATGGATGTGGGGTATATTTCAGTTTAAATTAGAATTTTCTCTTTCTTTCGGTTAAAATGAAATGAGATACAAAATGGCCATGTAATTTATTTTAATGGAGTGGTTTGGATGTTAAGATAATGACTTTCATAATTTTAGAATCTTTATTCTGAATCACAGGTATATACTGAAATGCAGTTGTTACAATTTATATATAATATATAATAATAAATTGGCATACAATATTACAGGTGTGGTGAAGTTAATACAGGGTGTATCTGTGAACATTTACATCTCTTTAACCACGTGTTCTATCAACCATTCTGAACAACATTTGTTCCATGACTTTTGGAAATTCGAATAAAAAAAATTCAACTTCTCATACAAAGTCGGTCACGTGACTTGTCATTTTTGTATGAGTCGAAAAAATTTTCGACTAAATTCGAAGAGTCGTAGAACAAATGTTGTTGGTTGGTAGAACACGTGGTTAAAGGGATGTAAATGTCCACAGATACACGCTGTATAGTCTACAAAAGCTTTTGAATAAAATTCTGAGCAGATAATAATAATAATGTCCTCCAAACCGATATTTCGCTAATGGCGGCCAATCTCAGCGGTCCGCCATCGACGCAAGACATATTATAGTGCACAAGTATTTGCGCAGACACAAGTACATTCTCTATTCCCGTACCCTCTTATTTCGATGGGACACTAGTGTGATACGACCGAAGAGGGATTAGGCGCAGGACCAACGGCTTAACGTGCTTTCCGAGGCACGGGGGTACAAGACCGCCAACTTCCAAAACCCGGGCTAACACTGAGAATCTCTTAACAGAAAAACTACGGTACACATTTTGGCCCGACCTGGGGATCAAAACCAGGACCCGAAAGCGACGGTTGTGCTGATCAGATAAAAAGCTGACAGCATAATAGCATTTCAGAACCAGAAAGTCATGCAGTTTAAATTTTAATGGCAGTAATTTGGTAATGTTGCAGATATAACCAGGGATTTTGTTGCTTATTCGAGGCATGCTGCAGAGGATGCTCTCATTGATCAATGCTGACTTACAGTTAATATAAGATTTTGGAGTCCTCAAAAAAAGAATAAGAAGGGTAGGGTAAAAACCTCCTAGTTGAAGATACGTCTCGTTTACAATATTGGTAAAGGTTGGCGGCGCACTTGTGACTTCACTGTTGGTGCGGGTATATAGGCGGCAGCAATCGCTAACCTCTCTCTTGGAGTCTCTCTGGTGGATATAATTCGTAACGAGGTTATTCGTCAGAGAACTAAAGTCATAGACATTGCACGCAGGATCAGCACGCTGAAGTGGAGATGGGCCGGTCATGTTTCTAGACGCACTGACAAAAGATGGAGTCGACCACGTACTGGAGTGGAGCGGTCGACACGTGGGGAAACGCAGTGTTGGACGCCCTGCGGTGCGATGGACTGACGATTTGAGAAAGATGGCTGGTGTGAGCTGGATGCGGATCGCTCAGGACCGGGCTGGTTGGCGCTCTTTGGGGGAGGCCTACGTTCAGCAGTGGACGGCGATAGGCTGATTGATTGATTGAATTGCTAACCAACACCCGATCCTTCAGCTTGTCTGCCACATATCACATAAAAAAAACAACTCAAAATCATATGATTGGGGAGGGAAGGGGAGGGGAATCTGAGGGAGCGGAGTATAACGGTTGGTAGAACACTTGTGACTCCACTGGTGTTGCATGTGACCATAGGCGGGGGCAATCGCTTACCATCAGGTGATCTTCAGTCAGATCATTAGTCTTCTACCGTTCACTCTTCATTTTGGGTAGTGTACGAACCCCCTCTAGCCTATTCCATCACCAGACAATAAGTCGCGGCGAGAGATTTCATCCATACATTGTTAGCTTACCCCTTATACGCACGAAACGATTTGCTTCCACATTCATAATGCGGACAGCTAAGGAATGGAACTCGTTGCCAAGGTCTGATTTTCCGGATCACTACAATAGTGTACAGGCGAACGCGTTACATCCTAAACCTCATCGTCACTTTCCACCAGGTGAGATTGTGGCTAAGCATTGGCATATAGTTCATAAAAAAACTATCAAAAAAAAATCTATCTTCTAGAACACATTTTCCTTACATAAAGAGGCGTAAATATAAACATTTTCATGTAAACGGGTCGCCTTTTCCTAACCCTTTTTAGGGGTGTCATTAATTTGTCTGGCCATTAGGCCCAGATCACTTGTCAGCCAGAAGGGTCTCATTGTAACATACTTATGTTAAGCCGTCTTCATTAGAACTTCATCGTGTGGAAATGAGGATTTATGTTTGGTATAAAGCAGAGTGTAAGGATTAGTCATACCTCGACATATAAAGTTTTAACCTTTCGAATGCGCACCTTTATTACGCGAACATAACGTTGAGTTTGCCCTTATACGCATTTTTTGTATACCTATGTCTAGAAAAGTGGTTATACTTCCTAAAATACGCGGTAGATTTCGACGAGACAAACACTGTTTTTAAGCTTATTAAATTTTCTAAAATATGGATTGTATCACTATTCTTACCTCTGTTTCCAATATATTCATTTCTCGAGACAAGCTAAAAAAGTTAGATTTTTTTTATTCATAACTTCACACACATAAAAAGGTCTTTATTCAAATCACAGATACTCATCATCATCATCATCATCAGCCCATTTAAGTCCCCACTGGATGTCAACGGTAGTCTTCTTATTTTTTTTGCCTAATGTGTTGCAGATGGCCATGGGCGCCGGTAATCGCTTAATCGGTGAACCCTCTGCTCATTTGTCTACCATAATGTAAAAAAAAACCACAGCCATAAAGAAAACTGATGTGAAACAGCGTCTGCGCTAAGTTTTGCAGCGCAAATGAGCGTAGTGGAGGTCCAATTTGGGGGAAGGCAAAATAGGTGACTTCACTGGTGTTACGGGAGTCCATCATTGAGGTCCATGATGGTGATTGAGGGAGGCACGTGCCCCAGCAGTGGGGACTTAAATGGGCTGACGATGATGATGATGATGACGGGAGTCCATAGCCATTACCTCTGGCTACTTAAGTGTCTGTTGAGTCTGCTCGTCTGCTATCTATCATAAAAAAACTTTTTTTTCTTCTATTGTAACTAGGTTCATTCATTCGGTTTCCTCAATAACCTTGTTCACTCGTATCAAAGAATAAATAAAAGTCACAATGCGTTAAAAACATAATTCACAAAACCACAACTGAATTTTTAAAGTGCAGTTTTTGCGGTGATACAAAATCTACATCCCATAAATTATCGAGCTGCAAACAATAGTGCAACCGCACGATCGGTTTGACAAACACCGCGCCGATGCACATATCAGGCAACTGTGTAACCGGTTTACGCTGGTTTTAACCAGTTTTACAGAGTTTATTCCCGCTGTCCACCCTCTGCTTGTCCACCCCGGGTTGACAGTGAAACAATTGTTTAAAAAATTCTCGCTGTCCACCACCTCTTTCAACCAAAAAGGGGTAGACAGCGGGAATTTTTTTAACAATTGTTTCACTGTCCACCCGGGGTGGACAAGCAGAGGGTGGACAGCGGGAATAAACCTTTTACAGTAGTGATGCCAAAAATCTGAGTCATAACATCTCTAAATTGATCTGATTCTGTACTAAGTTTTTTTTTAAGTGATAGGTGGCAGACGAGCAGACGGATAACCTGATGGTATGCGATTGCCGCCGCCAATTGACGCTCACGACACCAGCGGAGTTACAAGTACGCTGCCAACCTTCAAACCCCCCTTTCCCCCGGATTAGGCCTCCGGTACCCTCACTCACAAAGCGAAACACAGCACAGTGCTGCTTCACGCCGGTTTTCTGTGAGGCCGTGGTATCACTCCGGTCGATTCATGCCGAAGCATGGATCTCCCAAGGTTTTCTCCAAGTTGTAAGCAACTGGGAGAAAACCGTGGGAGAGCTTTTGTTCACAATAGACAGCGAAATCAATCAAAGTGCTATCGAGCATCGATAAAAAGAGGTGTTCAAGAAATGTGTCTTTGTGGGAAAAGGAGTGGCAATTTTGTGAGTTCGCATTTCAAAATCATGAAAAATGGAAAATTGTCGCTCCAAATTTTATTCAGCGTTATTGCTAACAATGGATTGTTAAATAGATTTAAAGTTAATAGTTACTAATATTGCACGGAAGAACTCTGCATGACACGCTGGGCTACTTTAAACATTTAGATTCCCAACAAAAGTAATACTGTACGACTGACCGGATGGCGCAATTGGTAGTGACCCTGCCTCTTACGCCAAAGGTCGTGGGTTCGATCCCCACCCTGGACAAACATTCGTGCGATGAACACTTGTGTTTGTTCAGTATCTGGGTGTAATATATGTATTTAAGTATATATTTGTGTTCCTCTGTTGTCTGATATCTGTAACACAAGTGCCTAAGCTACTTAGTACGGAATCAGGTCAACGTATGAGATGTTGTGAGAATTATTATTATTATTAATACCAAGTTTTTTTTCTGTTAAATATATCTCACCACTGTAAAGGTTTGCCTAAAGAACGATTTAAATGAGGGAGAGCCACGCTTAGGCATGAATGGGCTGGCTCGACCGGAGTGATACCACTGCCTCACAGAAGACCGTCGTGAAGCAGCGCCTGCGCTGTGTTTCGCCGTGTGAGTGAGGTTACCGGTGACCCAATGGGGGGAAGGGGAAAAGGTTGGCAGCGCACTTGTGACTCCACTGGTGTTGCGGGTGTCCATGGGCGGCGGAATTGCTTACCATCTGGTGATCCGTCTGCTCGTCTGCTACCACTCATAAAAAAGAAAAAAAAACTATTTTCTCATACAATAGTCATCAGCAGCAATTCGTATGGATGCACAGTTTTATCGCCCTATGATTCGTAGTAAAAACATATTTAAGTATTATCAAAATACTAGTAGACGGATCACCTGAAACGCCCTGTTGGTTTAGTGGTTTAAGTACCGGTCCGTGATATCGGGGTCCTGGGTTCGATTCCCAGGTTGAGCGAAAAGTATGTTTCGAGGTTTTCGAACGTAGCTCGGGTTTGTAATCATCAATCCGCATTAGACAAGCGTGGTCATTAAGCCTTATCTCATCATAGTAGCGATAGCTTGATTTCTATGATGGAGACCTTTGCCCTGCAGTGGGACAGTATATAGGCTGATACTTTGAAATACTACCCTTAAAATTATAGAATAGCAAAAGGAGCACGTTTAACGAAACAAATTAACAGGATACCTTGAAATGCTATTAAATTTCCCCTTAAAGAAACGGTAGGTACAAACTCAGTTTATTGCCACATAATTTCTTAACCAGATTCAGAATAGTTATAAATACTAACCTAAAGCCTTTATAAATAAGGACTTTCTCATTATACCGGGACTCGGGGGACTTGACTTTTGCAACACTATTCATTTAACCGGTAAAACCGGTCATTATTAGGGTTGACACTTGTTAGTTGAAATTTATGTTTTCCTATATCTGTCCAAAACAACATACAATTTTAAACCGTGCTCTTTAAAATACCGTGTAGTTAGTAAATTATTAAATATTTCGCTTAAATTTGAGTCCTCGGTTTCTCGAATCAAGACGGCTAACATTTGGAGAAGCCTATGTCCAACAGTGTATCATGGCCATGATCTAGGGTCTGATTTTCCTGTATAAGAATTGCAAAGTTCAGACAAAAAACACTTCGATGCAGTTAACTGCAGTTAACCTAATCTTGTGTCAAGATACAGGATTGGTACAGACAATCTGTCAAAAATCCGCAATTGATATTGAACCAAACGTGTTTATTTTATTTTATTTTTCAAGAAAACATACAGCCTGATTCACAAAATAGTCAAATTAATAGGTAATTATCTACCAATCGAAATGTTTTCGCATATAAAATACTGAATGCTTGTTCTTGAGTTGAACACCACTATAATGAGGTAATAGACTACATGATCTTGAGATCAGTATTAGTTTACATTTACATGTCTATCGAACCAGTATGCAGATATCCGTCCTAGCGCTAATCATACTCGAATTAAACAGTTCAAGCTCGAATCGGTCGGCCAATAGGTTAAAAGCGTTAGCAGACCTATCTAAGAATGAGTTCTTTCTATTATTTGACATTAAAGTGAGAATCGATTGAAAAATGTTGACATTTTTGTATACTTTGATGTGTGGCTGTATACACGGCGTCACGTCGAGTTACCCTTGTTGACCTTTGGGCAATCCTTATGTCTGGGGCAAATGTGATATTCTCCACTACAGAGGGGTAACTTATCTGCCGCTGACTGTACGTACATGGTACAAGCGTGTTCGTATAGAAATATGAAATAAGCTAATGACAAATTTCGACCTAAAAATCCATACTGTTGCCATATGGCACAGCAGTGTGGCAGCCCTAGACTCGTAACCGGCAAGTTGCCAGATGGCTTAAATAGAGATTTTGCGAAAATTACTGTGATAATAATATACGGAGCAAATGTTCTGCTGAAAATAAAGTATGACAATTTTCACTTGCCACTACAGCTCTTAATGTTTCAATACTTGCTGAACTTTTAGTTTTTTTTAATAGGCATAAATCAAAATGGGGGCTGGCCTAGTATCCAGCCCTCATTTTGATTTATGCAAATCTAATAACAGATGGTGTTTCAATTTAATCTTGCAAGAATTTCGCTATTTCAGTAAGCCATGTCTACAAGTGTAGAATTCACCCATTTATTTATTTTTTATGTCATAGGTGGCAAACGAGCAAACGGATCACCTGATGGTAAGCGATTACTACCGCCCATGGACACCCGCGACACCAGTGGAGTCACAAGTGCGCTGCCAACCTTGAAACCCCTCTTTCCCCGGATTGGGCCTCCGGTACCCTCACTCACGCAGTGATACACTTTATAGTCTTGTTTAACATATAAGTCTCTAATTTATCCTAATAGATGGCGCTGTGTGTCGATTGTATCGCGCAAGTGTTTGCTTTTTCGGTTAACTTAGGTATAGGTTGGAGCGTTGGTGGCTCAGTAGCTAAGAACGTACCGTCCTTGCACCTCTGAATTTTTGAAATATGAAGGTGAGGTAAAACACCGTTTCGAAGCTGCACGTTTTGGATAATTTCTGAACTGTGTGACCATGATTCAGTTGGTCTAGTCGCCTGTTAAAGGGTTGTCAAGCTCATGCGCCAGTCATAATTTCTGGAACATGTAACCATGTTTCAGTTGGTCTGGTCGCCTGTCAAAAGATTGCCAAGCTCGACCGTCCGTCATCATCCATCATCATCATCAACAGCCCATTGAAGTCCCCACTGCTGGGGCAGGGGCCTCCCTCAATCACATGAGGGGTAATTGCCATACTCACCACGCTTGGCAGACGGGTTGGCGAGGGTTTTGATATAGATGCAGAGTTTTCCTTCTCTGGGTGCTGATGATCATGCCAGCAGCTTTACCTTAGTCGCCTTTTACGACACCTCGGTAAGAGTGAGGGTGGCCTATTCTACTCTGCCGGGGACCACACGGCTAGTGTAATTACCAGGCTTCCTAAATCCTGATCTATGCGTACTCCGGGCTACACACTAGGATGAGGAGAGGGGACGTTAACTTATAGGTAAGCCTGATCCCAGTCAAAATAACTTTTATATTATTTGCTCAGTAGCAAGTTGAAGAATGTTTCAGAGTACCGCTTCAAGTGTTCATGTAAACAAAATGTACGGTTCCCAAGATATACCCTTATTTTTGCCTTCGCCGCCGCGGGCACTGGACCCGAAAAAATATCGAATTTCTTCAATGTAAGTAGGTAACGTATGGAATGGTTCTTTTTCTCTAAACAAATACACAGATTCTGGTATCAGTATTTATCTGGCCGCGTTTTAATGACCCTGCCTCAAACGCCAAAGGTTAGGTTGGATTCCTATTCTGGATAAACGTTCGGTTGATAAAGTTTTTTTTTTTATTAGAATTGCCAGATATTTGGCCACAATCTCACCTGACGGTATGTTATGATGTGGCCGAGGATGGATCATGCCTGTCTAGTAACAGCCTATTCACTCTTTTCTTGAAAAAATCAGATCATAGCGTTCAGGGAACACATCTTCCGGCAGAGAGTTCCACTCCTTAGCTGTACGCAGCATGAATGTACATTTGAATCGTTTGGTACGTGTTGCCGGCATTACCACATAAAGGTGGTAACCCCTTCTCCGTCTTGTGTCCCGATGATGAAAGGGGACCGGTGGAATTAGATTTGTAACTTATTGTGTTATGAAATGATTTTATGTGTAATTCCTCTTTTATCTGTAACCTGTAACACTTGTGACAGATTTTTCATAGTTTATCTCATAAGGTAAAGTGATAGTAGTCTCGATACTTTGACCATTAGCCACTACGCTACTACCGTAGCACGTAGTACTGCGAACGCTACGAAAGCCATCTTCGTAGAATGTCTAGTTAAAATGATCCGCACTTGTTACAATTTGACTGCCTCAGTGGCGCAATAGAGTAAAATATATATCTGAAAAGTGGCGCAGTGTGTCACACCCTAAGCGACGGCTGCGCTTGGGGTTCCGGGTTCGATCCCGAAGAAATTCTCAGTATCAGCCCGGAGTTTGGAAGTTGGCAGTCTGGCACCCCCGTGCTTCAGAAAGCATGTTAAGCCGTTGGTCCTGCGCCTGATACCTCTTCGGTCGTCTCACACTGGTGTCAAATCCAAATATGAGGGTAAGGGAATAGAGAGTGCGCTTGTGTCTGCGCAAACACTTGTGCACTATAATATGTCCTGCGTCGATGGCTGATTGCTGAGATTGGCCGCCATGACCGAAATATCGGTTTGGAGGACATTACAATTTGATTATATCGGCGCGTAGCACGTAGACGAGCCGTAGCAGGCTCATAGAAGCACTACGAACGATAAGCTGCTACGAGAGTTGACTTCGTAGCACGTCTTGTTATCACCGTTGACCGAAAAACTCGGGTACAACTTTTGGTCTGGACTCGGGATTGGACCGGATCAGTCCGACTCAGAGAGATCAGGACCGACTTAAAATTGTTTTTAACTAAGGTTATCGGATATGAGCAGAGGTCGGAATTAGGTAGAGTTATTTTGGTACTTACACTGATTTCATACAGCGAAAGAATAACATGGAAATGCCTCAAATGTCGTAATTAATTATAAAAGGTGAAAAAACAGCTTGATATTATTGAAATTAAGAACTTTGTTTTTTTTTGTGATAATCCTCAGATTTAGTCAACATTATTTTTGGGATGTCCATTGAAGTGTTTATTTAATATAAATATTAAAATTATTGAGCACAAAATTAAAACTGAGACCTAAAGCTAAGCTAAAGAAAGTAAAAAAGGAAAGTTAAAACAAAGTAGGTGCCTGTGGCAGTGTCTCCAAAATGCTGGCTGGATTATCCCATCGCGATGGATATTCGCTGGGCAAGGTAGCAGCCATCCAGCCATATCCATTAAAAATGTCGGCAATATCCAAATTCCCGTCAAAACCGCTCTTATGACAGCCGAAAACAGAACTAAATGAAAGAGGCTAGTGCACATAGCTAATATAAACTTTTAAGGACATGACCTTCAGAATTGAAGATACCGATCACACACACACTTTCAAATTAATTTCAACACCTCCACGTAAGTACATAAATAACTCTATCTAAATCCGTACATAAATAACTCTATCTAAACACGTAGGCTATGTAGGTATATCTCGCTCTCACACAAAAATGAATGAATTTATTTTATCAAAAAAGTAACAATATGTATACGAAAAAATCTAAAGAAAATATAATACGCTACCACTACTTAAAATTACTCAATTTACATATTAATTACATCACTACACATGTATTTTTAGTAAACTTGTAAAATATTGTTATTATGCAACATTTTAAAAGTACTTCTTTTAAAATGTTGCAAGATTTAAGTACTTTGCCAACCCAGCATTATAATTCAAACAAAAGCATCAAAGAAAGAACCAAATAATTCAACCGATACCGCAATCTCACTAGCGCCGCCTATCGATTTGTATTATTTGTGATGAATATAGGATCATCATCATCATCATCGTCAGCCCATTTAAGTCCCCACTGCTGGGGCACGGGCCTCCCTCAATCACATGAGGGGTAATTGCCATACCCACCACGCTTGGCAGACGGGTTGGCGAGGGTTTTGATATAAATGCAGAGTTTTCCTTCTCTGGGTGCTGATGATCATGCCAGCAGCTTTACCTTAGTCGCCTTTTACGACACCTCGGTAAGAGTGAGGGTGGCCTATTCTACTCTGCCGGGGACCACACGGCTCGAATATAGGATATTATTGCAAAAAATGGGCTTTGTGATTCTAAAAAAAGTACTTGTGATTTTACAAGATATATCTGGCACAAATTATCCCTAAAACAACTAAAATGTTTGATTTCCGTCTAAACTTTTAGCAATTCTCAAAAAATTGGTTACTTCTAAAGATATATTTTGTGTCTGATATATCTTTAAAATCACAAATACTTTTTTTTAGAATCTCATTGGCCATTTTTTTGAACAATATCCTTTTTTTTTTCTCTTTATTTATTTTAGAGGCTTTTGTCTTCATAGACATGTCAGCCCCATCGAACCTTAACCGAAATTAACATAACTTAAAGATTAATAGTTACAGCACGGGACGAGAGGATCATTTATGTACTAAAAATATCAGCTAATTGCTTAGCTGCCTCAGATGTTGGGTCCGCTAAAATTGTGGTAAATGTACCTAAATTATGACCATGAAGATTGAATCTGCGCATAAACGATTCTCTCCTCCCGCGATACTTACTACATTCTACGAGAACATGATGTACATCCTCTATAGTGTTACATAGATCACAATTGGGTGAATTCACCTTTTTCATTAAGTAAGCAAACTTATTGCACGGATAATGTCCCGAACGCAATCTATGTAACATTACAATGTGTTTCCTATTTAACTTATGACTATAGAACCATGGTACTTTAGGAGGCTGACATTGTATCGTTTTAAACCAGATTCCTTTTTCTGTGCTTCTTTTATCAAAGTATTCTTTAAATTTTTGGTAACATATTGTTTTACATTTTGGTAAAAATTCACTATAGAAGGGTAAAATAGAATAAATAGAACCAGAAAATGATGCTAATTTAGCTAATTTATCAGCCTCCTCATTACCTCTTAGGCCAATGTGAGATGGAATCCATTGGCTATGGGGCTATGCTCCCCTTTTACACAAGCAACTCAATTGTAAAATAATTAATTATTGTATGCCAAATGCATCTCTTACCCAAATAATAGATAGGGTGGTAAATTGTAATTATGATAAAGACTCAATTATTATATTAATGCTGGGGAATGGATTAAATTCAAATAAAAAGGACATCATTAAAGGGTTCTCCCGTTTAAAAGGGATTGCTGTAAAAAAAATAGTTGTTTGTGCCTTCCCATTTTCTAGGCACTACTTATCAGAACAAAATAACAGTATTCACCTATTGAATACTACATTATATAATTTAGTTACTAGTCATAGCGACAACTTTGTGTTTTTTGACACAAATAAATTTATTAAGTATAAGTTGATAGTGACTGGCAAAAAGTTTTATTTGCCTTATAATGTAAAAAAAGAAGTAGCTACTTTGTTAGCATTTAATATAAATAATATATATAGGCAGACTTTGGAAATTATTCCAAACAATTTAAATTTAAGTCTAAGACAATAGAGGACGCCTCTAGCAATTTATTGACCAGGAGAAGATAATTTAAAACTTATTCACCAAAATATAACAGGGTCTTCCTGGTAAAGAACTAGAACTAGAATTATTTTTAGAAGAAATAAATGTTGATGTACTATGTCTCACCGAACATTGTTTAAATAAACATCAATTAATTGTTACTATTAATAATTACAAAATTATCAGTTCGTTCACGAGAGACTCTGCAATAAGAGGAGGGTCACTCATTTTGTTAAAAAGTACTCTTAAATGTAAACAACGTAAAGATATTGAGTCACTATCTATAGAACGAACTATTGAAATTTCGTGTGCAGAGCTGGAGCAGCATATCATTGTCTGCGTTTATAGACCCCCTTCTGCAAATTACGACTCATTTGAGACTAGCATGGAAGAAGTCCTGAGAAAAGTATGTGCAACTAGTAAACAAGTTATCGTGTGCGGTGACTTTAATATTAACATCCTGGAGAATTCGCAGAACTCAGTTAGGTTTCTGAATCTTTTTAAGTGTTTCAATCTGGTGCACCTCTTCAACGAACCTACCAGAATCACCCCCACTTCAGCTACATGCTTGGACAACATATTCTGTGATTGTATTGTAGGGGAGAAATCTATAATAAATTTCATAAACTCTGATCACAGTGGTCAGCTGGCTGTTATCGACTGTCATCGAAATGATCGGTCTACAAGTTTTACATGTAGGCCTATTACTAAAAGACGTATAGATAAATTCAAAGATAATATTTATAATAAGGTATCCTTAATGCCTGGTAATAAAAATAGTGTCGACCAGTTGTATGAAAGCCTTTTCGAAATTGTTGAAAAGGAATTTAATGATATTTTTACAAAAAAGACCATTAAAGTAAACAGTTCTAAAAATAAATTTAGTGACTGGGCCACTCCAGGGATTCACATAAGCAGGAGAAAATTGTTTGAATTATATGATATTAAAGCTAATTCACGTGATCCTGCGATAGTTGAATATGTTAGAAATTATTCTAAGTGCTTTAAGAAAGTATGTGCAGTTGCTAAATCTACTTACATTAAAACAAAAATAAGTAAAGCAACTAACAAAAGTAAAATCACGTGGAACATCATCAACAAAGAGACTTGTAAAAATAAAACACAACAACACAAGTTCTCTCTAAAAATAAATGGCAAATGTCTTGACTCTGATACTGAAGTGGCAAATGCATTTGAGTCGTTCTTCACTAATATACCAGTGGCAACAACAAGTACATTAAATTCAAGTTCGTATCTTGCTATCTCGTTACTTAAAGCAAATGTTGACGAGTGTCAAACGCCTTTCAAATTTTACCATGTAACCTCCGAGATAATAGTTAAAACTTTCAAAGATCTGAATATGAAAAAAACTGAAGATCTTTGGGGAATATCAGTGGACATTCTAAAAAATATAATACTAGCTATTGCACCCCATTTGGCAACGATATTCAACAGATGTATTGATGAGGGTCAGTTTCCTAGCTTAATGAAGTACAGCAAAATCATACCGTTATTTAAATCAGGTGAAAAAAGTGACCCTTCTAACTTTAGGCCTATTTCTATATTACCAGCACTGAGTAAAATTTTTGAAAAAGTCATATTCGTTCAGTTGCTGTCTCATTTTAAAGTTAACGATTTACTTCATAATAAACAATTTGGGTTTACCAAGGGTAAGTCAACCACTGACGCAGGAGTTGCACTTATCAAGTATATTTTTGATGCATGGGAAAACAAACAGGATGCAATTGGTGTTTTCTGTGACCTCTCGAAGGCGTTTGATTGCGTTGAGCATCAAACATTGTTGTTGAAGTTAGCTCACTATGGTGTTCTAAATAATGCATTAAGTTTGATAAATTCTTACTTATCAGATAGACTTCAGAAAGTCAGTGTCAATGGAACTGACTCTTCAGGCGCCCCTTTATTAATGGTAGTGCCCCAAGGATCAATATTGGGACCTCTGCTCTTCCTGATATACATAAATGACCTCCCTTACTTTGCACAAGATCTTTGCGAAGTAGTGTTATTTGCTGATGATACCTCGTTGATTTTTAACGTTGACCGTCGAAAAGATACGTTTGACGACGTAAATGACACCCTCTCACAAGTGCTACATTGGTTTACAACTAACAACTTGCTTTTAAATGCCAAGAAAACCAAATGTGTAAAATTCACTATGCCCAATGTAAAGCAGGTCAACACTAACGTCGTTATGAATAATGAACATATTGAAGTTATTAATTCGACAATTTTCTTAGGTATTACACTGGATTCCAAACTGCAATGGAAGCCACACTTGGCAGCCTTGGCGGGAAGACTTAGTTCCGCCGCATATGCGGTTAAGAAGATCAGACATCTGACTGATATTGAAACCGCGAGACTGGTTTATTTTAGTTATTTTCATAGTATAATGTCATATGGTCTTTTGTTGTGGGGGTCGGCGGCTGAGATACAGACTATTTTTGTATTGCAGAAGAGGGCCATTCGCTCCATATACAACCTTAGGCCTCGCGATTCGCTGAAAGAACTGTTTAAGAATATCGACATTTTAACTGTAGCTTCCCAATACATTTTGGACTGTATTTTGTACGTGCGAAAGAACATTGATATTTTTTCTAAAAAATCTGATTGTCATGGTTTTAACACTAGAAATAAACACAAGCTCGCGATTCCAAATCTGAAGCTCCAAAAGATTAATAGTTCATTTGTTGGTCAAAGTATTAAAATGTACAATAAGTTGCCACAAAATGTTATTGAGTTACCAACGCATAAATTTAAATCCCACGTGAAAACCTGTTTAATGAGTAAAGGCATACTATACAATTGTAGATTACTTAAATGATAAGGATTCATGGACATGATGACCTCCGTGCCTGCACACATGTAGTAATTGTATAAATATTTACTGGAATCATTATTATTATATAATTAATCATTTTTAATAAATTAGGCTTAGCAGCATTTATTAATGTATACAAATTGATTAGTATTGATTAATCAAACAATTGACAAGATGCTAACCACCTACTATTGTACACCTCGTCCTGCAGTTTATTAGTATTGGATTAAGTACTCTGTGACCTATGAGGGGAACCTAAGTAGTCATGCTCACTCAAATGTCTCTGAGGTGGTGGCGTTATGTGGCGGGTCATTACATTCCCTCTAATATGGTTGAGTGAAATGATGGCTGACACATACGTCATACTTGTGAACAGGTGCCACCTTTGGGGACTGGTCCGCTTCGGTTTACCTCATATTTAGCTTTTAATTTGCTTCATTCTATTTTGTGTTGCATTAGACTGTATGACTTGGTATGAGGATAATAAACCATTGTAAAAAAGTTGGCGATTAAAAAGAGTAACTGGCGAGTTTCTTGCCGGATCTTCTCGACCAGAAACAACTTTCCGAGCCGGTGGTAGAATCGCATTATGTTTATTTATTTCTTTAGTATATTTTATGTATCAACATATATATGTATTAACATGTAAATTATACATAAGTACTTATAAATAGTTTTAAGTCATTCAAATGTATGACGATTTGTAAGTGCTGTGTACAAGCCTATGCAAATAAAGAATTATTTGAATTGAATTGAATTGAATTGCAATCTAACATTAGTTTGAAATGAGTTGTTCTTCTGTATGCTGTTAAGGACATCATAGGCTACCGGAACACCTCTGCTGTATCCAGAGGCGCACCGAGCCAAGTGTTGTAAGGCACTTTTGCTGTCCGACAGTATAACACATTTTTTAATATTATGTCTCTCTATATACTTAAGTGCTTCAGAGATGGCAATGAGTTCCGTTGTCATGATACATATTTTTTCCTGGATTTTGAACATACCAAATGTTTTTTTAATCGCATCATAATAAGCAGCGCCTATGCCAATGTCGCTCTTAGACCCATCGGTAAACAATTTGTCCCAATCAGCGTATTTGATATGTAGCTCTCTAATGATCTCGTATTTAATATTATGTTTTTGGTTATTTTTAGCTCCTTTGATACAATCCAAGTTTAGGTGTATAATTTGACTTACCCATGTGTCCAAATTGAACATATCGATAGGATCCGAATTATGAATGTTATGCTCTTTACAATCATTATACACAAACCACAGTAATGGTTTTTTTACTCTTTGCCAATAACTATCATAATTTCTCATACAAAGATCATTGAGTAGTGCTGTAGTTAAGTTATGTGACAGTGACAGACTTTTAATACAGTATTTGTAAGCAAGATATAATCTTCTAACAAATAATGGAGGTATGCATGTTTCAGCTTCCATGACATGTATTGGTGTTGTTCTTATAAATCCCCCTATAACTCTTAGGGCTTGATTTTGAATACGATCTAGTTTATCAAGGTTAGTTTTAGCAGCATTATCGTAGAGGAAGCACCCATAATCAATCCGGCTTCTTATTAATGAAATATATAGTGATCGTACATGGTTGGGATGAAAACCCCAGCCTGGACCCGAGAGCACTTTGAGTATATTTATGAACTTAGATGTTTTTTCAATCACTTCGTTGATATGTTTGCCCCACCGTAGCGATTTATCCAGCCATACCCCTAAGTATTTAAAGTTATTTTCTGATGTTAATCTGTTATTATCAACATTAATATTCAATTGATTTCTTCTAAAGCCTCTGCTAAATAAACAAAGTTTTGATTTAGATGCAGACAATTGGAGACCTATATTATCAAGTAACTCTATCATGCAGTCCAATGCTGTTTGTATTTCAGCTTCACATTTGTTTAAGTCCTTATGGCTTATGTACAGAACGTAATCGTCGGCATACTGCGATACAACAACATTTCTAATTTGATGACATATATTATAGGTTACTATATTAAATAATAATGGAGACAAGGGGTCCCCTTGGGCGAGTCCTTTGTTACAGTGTCTTATTTCAGTGTATACTCCGTCTTTTTCACCTTTGATTTTTAAATGTCTTTCGCTTAGAATGGTCCATAGATATCCACATATAGTTTTCCCAACACCCAGTTCATCCAAAATACCTACTAGTTTCTCGACTGATATGTTATTGTATGCATTCTCTATATCAAGAAAACAGGCTGCGGTTGGACAATTTTTAGAGAATCCTATTTGAACATATGTTACTAACCTTGCTAAGCAATCGACGCACGATTGGGCTCTTCTAAAGCCACACGTTTCTTTAGAAAGGATTTTATTTTTTTCTATAAACCATTCAAGTCGTTTGGCAATCATATTGTGAAAAATTTTGCATAAACATGACATTAATGATATTGGTCTAAGCTTAATCTCAGAGTTATTTTCATATCCATGTTTCGGTATCGGTACGATCAGTATCGACCGCCATTGATGTGGGATAACATTAAGTCTAAAGATGGCGTTGTATAAGTTCAACAAGAAATACTTACCGCAAGGAGGCAAGTTATACACCATGGAATAGGTAACGCCGTCAATGCCCGGAGATGTATCTTTTTTTTTTAATAAACTACATAATTCATTTATTGTGAAAGGGATTTCTAAATTACTGTTGGTTGATTTAAGATCAGGGCAACAATTCATCACTGTATCTGGTGCAAGATCACGCAGTAACTGCTTCTTTTTATCTTCTGGAGCTGTAAATTTTTTTCGTCTATACCCCTTGTACCATCGCATCTTACCCCACATATCGTGGATAGATGTGCACTCATAAATACTGCTACAAAACTTTCGCCAACTGTTGTTTTTGGCCTGTTGTATATGTTTCCTAGCAGTAGAAATCTTTTCTTCTAATATTTGTAAGTTTTGTGGCGTAGGATATTTCCTAAATTTACTTAAGGCTAGTCTTCGTTCTGCTACAATTTTAGAAAGAAAGGGAGTCCAGAATTCTTTAGGCTTAAAGTTTTTAGTAGGACTTGTATATAATTTAGTAAGAGGAATATTTCTACTAGCAGAGTAATTCATCTGATCTAATAGAAGGTCATAAAATTCTTGGATATTGTCAGAAGTGCAATTCTGACTATCGAAAGTAAAAAAAGAGTTAGTAAGGTCCTGTTTATATTTACCCCAGTCGGCCTTCTTAAAGTTACGTTTATTTGTAATTTCACAAAGGTCATCTTCTACAGATATTTTAATAAGAAGATGATCACTACCTAAACTTTCGTTAGTTATTTGCCACTTAATATGGATAGCTATATCAGATGATACAAATGTTATGTCTGGTGATGAATTTTGCATGATACCGTTAACTAGTTTAACTCTCGTTGCTTGGCCGTTGTTAAGGGATATAAAACTATGTTCTACTGAAGAGTCAAATAACTGAAAACCTCTTTGGTCATTTTTATATGACCAGTTCGAATGATGGCCATTGAAATTTCCAGCAACTAATGTATTTTTCGGCGCTAAATTGAAAATTTTATCCCAGTCTGCTTGACTAGTACGTACAGAAGAAGGGCAATATATAGAAATAATGTTTTCGATGTACTTACAATTTGAAATTTTAACATGTAGCGTTTCTATTCCTGCATTGATACCTTGGATGGAGCAAACTTGTGCACTGAGCGACTTATGAACGATTACTGCTACACCACCGTATGAATCATGCCGATCCTTACGATATACATTATAACCACGGATGTGAAATGATGAGTCTTCATCCAACCATGTCTCGCTAATAATTGCCACATGAATTTTTTCTTGACATAACAAAACATCGAAGTCAACTAACTTGGGTCTCAAACTTTGTGAGTTCCATTGCAGAATATTTAGGGATATTTTACCCATCAAAAAGTTTAAATAGGCGTTCAACCTTATCTTCACAAGCAAAAGATTGTAATACAAATAATTTGAATTCTTCCAAAACTACTTTAAATAAGGACAAAACCTTCTGTTCAAAACTGTTTTCTGACATAACAATCTGCTTTAATTTGAATATTAAGTTCCAAATATCGTATTTTCGTTCTCTTCTATTCTGCGAGTCTTTGGTCGGGACCTCTTCAGCATACCTGCTATTGTCATGTTCTACAACATATTCAAAGTTTTCGCATTCCATAAAATCATCCTGTTGTCCATTTTGTTTGGTTTTTGGTTTCTTGTTCCTTCTTCTTTTCTGTGTGTTAGAGTTTTCTATTGTATCTTTTTCTATTATTTCTTCCTGATAATTGTTATTTTTGTGAATATCAGTTTTGGACTGCACAACGTTGCTGTAGGTTCTGCAGAATGTACTGTTAAGGTTTTTGTCAACAGTGGATGTAGTCAAATCAAAATTTTCACTTTCTTCTTCTCGCATTTCGTTTATTTTTTCCTTAACTTCTTCTTTTTCCTTTTTGTTTTTTAAATATTGATCTAGAGCTGATTTGTAGGTTAGATTTTTGTCACTCATAATACATCTAATTTCTTTTTCCTTAATAAAGAGCGGACATGTTTTATCCAAAGCCATATGTGTTCCTTTACAATTACAACACGTATATTTTGTTGTTTCACAATTACTATGACTCTCGCCACATTAAGGACATATAATTTTATTTGTTGAACAATATTTTTTTGGATGTCCAAATTTCCAGCAACTGGAACACTGTGTTACTGGAAATACAAACTTTTCGACGTGAAATTTACATCCATAAGCGTCAATATTTGGAGGAATCGATTTGCTTTTAAAACATATGCGAACTGTTTCACTGTCTTCCCATTTATAAGTATCAAAATTTATACGTTTCATTCTCCTTACAGAAACAATTTCACACGGTGTCGTTATATTTTCTAGCAATTTTATTTTCAGTCATGTCTAGGTCTATTCCTCGTACAATGCCGAAAGATAGTTGTTTTTCTTCTGTAAATTGTGCTCTAATGTCCATTTCTTTAATTTTTTTATTTTCAATTAAGTTTTCAGCTTGTTCTCGATTATTAAATAACACAAACACCCTGTATGCACTTTTGTGTTTGATTTTACATATATTTGTAATACCTTCATTTTTAAATAATCTTGCCAAACCCATCTGTTTAGGTAATATTTTAGTTGAAAACAAGCAAACTTCATATCTATTATCTTCAATAGCATTGGAATATTCCTGCATTTCTGGATTATTTTGGTCACCGGACATGCTTCTAATTAGTCTCTTTGCCTTTCTTGACACTTCTATAAACCCCTCCTCACTACTATTATCACTTTCTCTGGGTCTCTTCTCCGGCGATTTTCCTATTTCTAATAATTCCCGTTCACATTCATTTAATATTTCCGAATCACTTTTATCTTCGTCACATAATTCATCCGCGTCCATTATGAAAATAAAAGAGGGTAGTTTTATAACGTTGCTCACTCGGACGTAGTGACTGCTGCTACGTGCGTTCGTAACCGCGTCCCGCGCGCAACTGAACAATATCCTAAATTCGTCACAATTAATACAAATCGATTAGTTAGATCGCGGTGTGTCGCCTTAAGGTGACGGGTAGGGCACACTAGCGACGCCAATCGATTAGCTACTAAACAGGATCTATTTTAAACTATTTCGGGGTTACAATCTCTCTCTCAAACACTTATACATTTAATAAATAACCATGCACAAATGTTGGGTCCGTTTTTGTACGCGAAAAATTGATTTACGCCAAAAGCGGCCAATTTTTGCAGTAATCCAAAATTCGAGTGCAAAAGCAGACCAAACAGTTAACTATAAGGATTAAATAAATAGTATAAGTGTTTGCCGAGAGGTTAGATAGATAGATACTCTTTATTGGACAACAATTTAGGCGGTCTTATCGCTGGGAGCGATCTCTACCAGACAACCTTCAGGTAAAGGACATTAGATAGAAGAGGGGAGGGTGATGCAATCCTTTTGATTTACAACCCCTTAAGGTTATAACCCCGAAATTGTTTAAAATAGATTTGGTTAAGTAGCTAATAATTAAAATCGATTGACGTTTCTAGTGTGCCCTAGCCGTCACCTTAAGTTGGCGGTATGCAAGTAATGCTTTTATTTACCTACCGTGCTAGTCGAGACTGAGTTACGGCTAGGTAAGAATCTCGCTCGAGTAATGGCCGCATTGTGGCCGAGGTGTCGTAAAAGGCGACTAAGGTAAAGCTGCGGGCATGATCATCAGCCAGCACCCAGAGAAGGAAAACTCTGCATTTATATCAAAACCCTCGCCAACCCGTCTGCCAAGCGTGGTGAGTATGGCAATTACCCCTCATGTGATTGAGGGAGGCCCGTGCCCCAGCAGTGGGGCCTTAGATGGGCTGACGATGAATGGCCGCATACGAGATGATGCACAACCCTTTGTTATGATACATTCATTTATAAACATACTTACTATTTTCATATGCCGTGACATAAGTGAATATTCCTGTCCCTCTTTCCCAGCCAAGCCTCTAGCTAGTGAATATAAAGTAGAAATAATGCCAAATAAACATAGCACATGAGTAAATCATAGGTTTTGAGGAAAAACGCGGGTTTTATTTACTCAGTGATTTATGGAAAAAGGTCGCGTTACACAGAAGTGTCTACAAGAGAGCAAGGGGCCTATTTTCCGTATTAGGAATGGTGGGTTTAGTGATATTTTACTTTCTTTTACATGGTGAAGTAAAAAGGGTTTCGCATTTTTCAAATGTGGGAGAGCCACGCTCAGGCATGAATGGGCCGGCTCGACCGGAGTGATACCACTGCCTCACAGAAGACCGGCGTGAAGCAGCGCCTGCGCTGTGTTTCGCCGTGTGAGTGAAGTTACCGGATTCCCAATAGGGGGGAAGTGGAAAAGGTTGGCAGCGCACTTGTGACTCTACTGGTGTTGTGGGGTGTCCATGGGCGGCGGAATTGCTTACCATCAGGTGATCCGTCTGCTCGTCTGCCACCTCTCATATATAAAAGAAAGAGGGTATCTACATTATTATTCTTACTGCACAACAAATAAAAAATAAAAGCTAAAAGTGTTGTGTTTTGATGCACCCTTACTCTGGTGCTGGAGGCCCAATCCGGGGGAAAGGTGGGTTTAAAGGTTGGTAGCGCACTTCTGACTCCACTCGTTTCGCAGCTATTCATGGGCGACAATCGCTTACTATCAGGCGATCCGTCTGCTCGTCTGCCACTTATCACATGAAAAAATAGCTCGATTGTCAGGAGAAACGTGGTGAAGAAAACTGCACGTCCAGAACTTGTGAATGACTTCAATATTTGAGTATGAAAGTGTAAATGTAATCCAGTTGGTTTGATTCCCCTGTCTAAGGGTTACGAAAGTCAGACAGCAGTCGCTTCATTGTAATTACCTATTAATTCCTTAATTTAATTTTTAATATTAATATATTTTCATATTTATAATTTAAGCGTGGTGAGTATGGCAATTACCCCTCATGTGATTGAGGGAGGCCCGTGCCCCAGCAGTGGGGACTTAAATGGGCTGACGATGATGATGATATTTATAATACTTATTATTTAAATATACTATTTATTTAATAATTTGCGTAAAACATGGCAAAAAAAGTTGGAATGACAGGTATAAAAGTACAGCACGTTTTATCATAACATAGGACATGCAAATTTAAAGGAAATTATATACCTAAAATCAAAAATCAAAATCAAATAATTCTTTATTTGCATAGGCTTGTACATAGCACTTACAAATCGTCATACATTTGAATGATTTAAGACTATTTATAAGTACTTATGTAATAATTTACATGTTTAATACATATATATGTTGATACATAAAATATACTAAAAAAAGTAAATAAACTTAATACGATTCTACCACCGGCTCGGAAAGTTATTTCTGTTCGAGAAGATCCGGCAAGAAACTCGCCAGTTACTCTTTTTAATCGCCAATTTTTTTACAATGGTTTATTATCCTCATACCAAGTCATACAGTCTAATGCAACACAAAATAAAAAATACTTTACATCTTGATCCTGGATCATGGTCCAATCATACCCCGGGCTCTGAAGTGATTTTTTCCAATTTTTGTGTAAAAATCGTAATTCAGTTAACAAAAAACATCTATTTACCAAGTTTCAATAGTATAGTTCTTATAGTTTCGGAGAAAAGTGGCTGTGACATACGGACGGACGAACAGACGGACAGACATGACGAATCTATAAGGGTTCCGTTTTTTGCAATTTGGCTAGGGAACCCTAAAAAACAAGAGTAGGTAGGTTTAAAAGTTCGGTGCGGTGGAATTAAACATAGCTCAACCATTGAGCTCACTAAAGATATTCCAATAAGCTCTTTTTCAATAACATCATTACAAAAGGCCTACAGTCTCCTTTGTCTTAAAATTTACATTTGTAGTACAATTTCCGAAACGGCCTAAATAAAGCGAAAATAGAAAATTCCCGAAGAACTCATCTCGTGAATAAATTATCGTTTAGAATAGTGATGCGACTTTTGTAAAACCGGCAACTGACTCAAGTGTCATCGGGAAAAAAACACAAAGCAATGAATTAGGCATTGATTGATCGAGAAATCGTAGGATTTCTCAATCAATCAACTTGTGTCATCTAATACAGATTTCTCTCCCAGGCATTGGCCTAGCTAGGGATTTTTCCTAGGGGAGGCCATAGCCTAGCGACTCATAATTTTCTACGAAGGGATCTCCAGCGGTTCATCATTTACTACGAAAGATCCCCGGTGGCTCATAATTTGCTACAGTGGAGTCCCCCAGCTGTAAAGGAATCCCCAGCGGCTCTATATTTGCTATGAATGGTGCTACGGGCCAGTCCGCCAGCGACACGTGTTACCATATGTTACGACGGGTATTTGTCTAGGATTTAAGTAGATACTCTATGTGTTAAGAACTCTTGAATTTATAATTTGCACTGAGCACGAATTACGCGTCAACCGCTAAGATACTTTTGGGATTTCATTCTAGTGACTCAAGTTTTCAAAAACTTAAATAACTCGATTACTTATTTAAAATACGAGCAAGTCACATCCCTTTGGAATTTGATTTGGAATACAACATTCCCTTATTTAGAAGGAAATACTAGGAATTATGTCCGTCATTTGTCTGCTGAATGAGCTTATTTCTGTTAAGGTGTACTATAGTTAATGTTAATGCCCCTTTTGTAAGGATAAACTATTAGAAAGTGGACTTAGGTACTGCCGCACACAGAGACCTTGATATTCATTAAATTAATAATACATAGTCTTTATGCTTATTGAAATAATTTTCCATATTATTTTCTTAAAGTAAGTTCATTAAAGTTCATTTGACGTCCTTTAGTGCGGAAGTTATAAAATATAGCTTGATTAGAATGACCGCTGTCACTTGATCTTTATTTCAATGAAAATAAGATTTGCTTGATCGTATCAGAAACGATGAGTTCCGCAGGAGAACTAAGGTCACAGACATAGCTCAAAGGATTGCATGCCTCAAGTGGCAATGAGCAGGGCATAATAGCGAGGAGAACAGACGGCCGTTGGGGCGTAAAGGTCCTCGAGTGGAGGCCACGTACAGGAAGACGCAGCCGTAACCGGCCTCCCACAAGATAGACCGACGATCTGGTGAATGTCGCGGGAATCCATTGGATGCGGGCGGCGCAGGACCGATCTGTATGGAAAACATTGGGGGATGCCTATGTCCTTCAGGGGCGTCTATTGGATGAAATAATGATAATGATCTCAATACTTTATATGATGGAATGGCATTATTCAAGAAATAAATATCACTGTCCATTAATTGGAGTTCATAATTGGGTAATGTCCATAATTGGGGGTACAACACTGGATCACTGCTGTCCATTACTGGTGTCTAAGTAGGTGTATTTATAAATACATTCGTATTCGACTAATTAAACAAGAACTTTTCATACAATCCGAATTCCCAAAAATGTAGGTATATTGAATAATGAAGAAACTACAAAGGAAAACCTCAAAAAATATTCGTTATACTGTCCATTATTGGAGGCTTTACCTAACACTTTTACTTTCGATAGTGTACGTAGGGACAGTCGAAACTTCTAAAATCATCTCCATTAGTAGAATAGCCAAATAAACTGGCATGCCTTTCGGAAGCAATAAATCGGCATTACTGTTCCTAAGGCCTCAACGGATCGAACATCTGGGAGACACGCCTCTTAGATCCTCGGTACCAGGGGTAGGGAACATTTCTCTTGATTTTTTCTGCAAAAAAAAAAAATTATAGTGACAGTATATTGGATCGCCTCAGCCTGATGATAAGCAAAAGGAAGGCAATTACAACAGACGCTATGTCAAGGCATCACTTCCGTTGCCATACTGGTCTATGCAGAGGCCTGCATGGGCCAGTATGGCAACGGAAAAAATAGGATTTTTTTATGCAATAAATACACGCCCTACACCTTCATCAAGTGTCCATTACCCGAACGTTGCCTGCAAGAGATCGCTCATAGTGATAAGGCCGCCTTCGTTGTACATACCCTATAATACCTAGTTTTAAAGTTTTCATAGTTTATTTTGTGTCAAAGTATATTCATCAAATATACCCAGAACCGGGAGCAGTTAGTCTAGTCGTTTTAGTACCAGGCTGTAATCCTGGGTCCTGTTTGATTCCCGGGTCGAGCAAAAAGTATACATCAAATTTTTCGAACATGGCTCCGGTATGTGATCGATCATCAATCCGCATTAGCCAAGCGTAGTGATTAAGCCTTATCCCACTGTAGAAGCGATGACTTGATTTCTATGATGGAGGCCTGTGCAGTGGGACAGTAAATAGGCTGATACTTTACCTTTTTTGTTACATTAGATAAGGATCATTAGTCTTGACAGGTTTATTCCTGTTACGATGCTGGGTAAATAATTAATAGATTGATCGGAGTGTCTTCTATAAATTATATTCTCAACATGTAAGATGCTACCTATGAAAAGATCCCGACGAAGCCACCCGACGGTTTTTTTTAAAAAGGCGCATCATTGGCGATCTCTCTTATTTCGCGGATGTTCATGGGCGGCGTTGATTACTTTCCGCCAAGTGACTCGCTTGCTCGTTTGTCCGCCTCTAGCATAAAAAAATGGTGATGCTCAGATTCGAACCACGACACGCCGCGTATGAAAGTCTCGTTCTTATCCACTAAGCTAAGTAGTATCGCTCTCACCGATGTTTCCATTTTGTCTCTTGATTCATCGTCAGCCCATTTAAGTCCCCACTGCTGGGGCACGGGCCTCCATAAATCACATGAGGGGTAATTGCCATACTCACCACGCTTGGCAGACGGTTTGGCGAGGGTTTTGATATAAATGCAGAGTTTTCCTTCTCTGGGTGCTGATGATCATGCCAGCAGCTATACCTTAGTCGCCTTTTACGACAACTCGGTATGAGTGAGGGTGGCCTATTCTACTCTGCCGGGGACCACACGGCGATTACCAATGAGAAAAAAAAAAGAAACAGGCCTATTGTCCCCTTGCCACCTGATATTCTTTTGCCAGACTTTGACTTTGATGCAATATTTTTAAATTTGAAAGTAACGCTTGTATCATTATATCAAGAAAATGGATATTTTGGGATCGTCTGATGCTTGTTAAATATAAGCAATGATTGGCCAATTTCCAAGTTCCTTTTTTCCGATATTGGCAGGTAAATTATAAAAGATTGCGTTATCACGATGCGTGATTACGAAAGAAATATCACGGCACAACAAGCGCCTTCCTGCTTGATGTATTGTAGAAATATTATGATCGTTATTTCACCCCCATTTTCGAGTATACAATCCATTGTATAGGAAAATAAGAAAAGGGCTTATTCCTTTCTTAAGAGCCGGCAACGCATATGAAGGGTACAGGGGAAAAAAACATTATCACTAAGATTTTTGAGAAAACTTTTACACAATGTTTATTTGCATTTTTCAATGTCATTATTTAAAACTTAAGTAAATAACACACTTAAAAATGTCATCTCGTGTTCAGGCGGATTGAATTGAGATAAAAAAATTAAGTGTGTTCTTTACTTAAGAATTAATTGCAAAAGATTTCTATAAAAATATCAACTATTGATTTAGCAGTCTCATCTTAACTGGTGGTCAAATATTTGTAATAATATTTCCAGTGGATATTGTAAATATACCTACAATATTGATGACACTATCGACAGTTCATGCCAAATCAAGCACTTACAAATTTCGTCTGCTTAGTAACGCGTTCAGTGGTCTTATTGGTAGAACATTCACCCCGATTGTGGAAGGTGTGGGTTCGAGTCCCGCCTGAACACGAAATGAAATTTTTAAGTGTGTTATTTACTTAAGAGTTAATTGCAAAAGATTGCTATAAAAATATCAATCCTTTAAAACATTGTAGAGTCTTTTTATACTATAATATAGTATGTGTTATAAAATCGAATAACTTGAATTCAGATTTTAGCTAACTTAGAATTAAATTAAATTTTTTTTCAACATGTTAAAGTTCTAAAAAATATATTATGACCATTCTTCCCCTGTATCTTTCATGCGTGATACAGATAATTCAACTCACGAAGACGCACCCCACCACTTTTAGGCAAGGGCAAATTAATCATTTAAATAATTTGAACACTTCTCACAAAAAAAAATCAAGTAGAGCATCTTTTCAGTTACCCCGAGACGTTCTATCAATTATCATAGTTTGCTAATTTGTAAGCGATAATGAGAAAGGGTGGGGCGCGTCCTTTATCGTCATCGTGCATTAAACTATCTGTAACTCACCTGAGTTACCATCAGGTGTGCCGTCTGCTGTTCTCAGCTCGTTTTTCCACTATAATGTAAAAAAAAGAAAAAAAATAGTTACATCTTTTAAGGCGATACTGCGCGATACTAGCGCCGCCAAATGATTGTGGCGAATAAGAAACATTTTTTAAAAAGTGAGCAAAAATTACTTCAAGGAAATTATTTACAATTTTTTGAGACCAACTTTTGTAATAATTTCTTCCTAGTAAGGTTAATTAAAAATAATAAATATGTAATCACTTTATTTATCTTGATGGCAACATTTACCAATTATAGAGCCACTCTATGAACAATTATGGAGTTTAAACTTGTAGGAAAAAAATATTACGTATTAAATATTTTCTGAAAGTATTTTTTGCTCTCTTTAAAAAAAAAACTAAAGTATCGTTGCAGTAGCGCCTTAACCACTTCTTCTGCCAAATATTCTTAACCACGTTTACTCTACGAGATATTGTACTACATGTTGGTCTGTTATCGATGGTCCAATATGTTGGTACATGGGAGTGTTTTAAATGAGCATTTGTTATAAGGCATTTAAAAAAATTTGGCTTAGGTACTAAAAATGGGTCATCCTAAATAAGATATGAATATATAAAAAAGGTTGATATTAAATATTTTGATTAAACAAACATATGACTGAAGGATGTTTCTGACTCCGTAGTTAATATAAATGTAAAAAGTATCAACCTATAACTGTCCCACTGCAGGGCAAAGGCCTCCAATCACCAATATGCCAAATGCGGATTGGTGATCCAAAACCCGAGCTATGTTCGTAAAATGGGAAACACACTTTTTGCTCGACCCAAGACCCCGAGATCACGGGCCAGCACTTAAACCACTAGACCACCAGGGCGTCACTAATTTAATATTAATGTTCTTACAAAATAATGTGGAATCACCCTTAATGCTTTACATACATCTTTTTTTTTATTATTCTTTTTCTCTTCCTCTCCTTTTTACACACCCTTTGTTAATTCTGACGGACGAGGCGCGCCGTAAGGGCTAGTTTGAAAACCAGCGCTTGGGCATTTAGCCGAGCAAATGCTGAGACTAGTACCTTTTGTCAATAATTGTACTACAGCCATACTTAGTTTATAGTTTTCGTTTATATTATTTTGTAGCCTTAGATTTATTGTTCGTTAGTTTCTAGCTTTTTATTGACAAGTAAGATCTTTTTACTTTACTTTACTTACTTAATGGAGTCGTTCAAAACTAAACACAAAGTAGCAAACAACAGCCAATGCATTTATATATATTTGCGAACGGGAAGAGTTTTTGCATACTAGTGATGTTCAAACCTCTCAAGGTGGAAGAAGTGTTGGATTCTACTTTTGAAGCCTCGAGGCAAAGAATAGACAGGACTCAGTGAATTAGCTGAAACGCGGGCTCTCTTTTGCAGCGTTTTATATATTTTCACTGCGCGATCTTAAAAGTAATTATGCGCAAACTAAGGACCGCAAAGTCAACTCAGGAAACTCAGGAAATTTTAAACAAGACTACATAATTTACATTCATGAGCTGGCCATCATAACTAGAACATACAAAGACTAGTGCGCTAAAAACATGGCTGTGACATGGCTCTCAATCGAGCCCTCAACAGGATTGAACTCTCAAAAATGCCCAGGCTGCCCTAAAGCCATAAAGTTGATTGAGTAAAGTTGATTGAGATTTCAAAAAGCTTAAGCTCTCAAAAACCTCAAGCTTTCAAAAAGGATTAACCACTCAAAAAGGCCCAAGCTGCGCAAATAGGATTGAGTCGTCGAGCTCTATACAAACAAGCCGAGCAATAAACTTTATTCTATTCTATTCAATGTACACTATCGAACCCAAGACAAAAAGCCGAGCCTTCTACGTACAGCCACACATCGAAGTAAACAAAACTGTCAAATTTCGTCAATCCACTCTCACCTTAATGTCAAACACATATAATTCATTATCGATTGAGGAAATTGGACAGATTGTTTATTTTGATGTGAGGCTCTCTGTACATCACTAGTTTCATCGAGCTCAGATAACAGGCGTGAGGTTAGAACAATTACTCGAGGAAGTATCCTGTGAATGTAATTAAAACTTCTGCACGAGTTTGAAGCTGAATACCGACATAGTACTTCAAAAGGTGGTGAAGAATCTGCGTAATGTTTTATTTAGTTACAGAAATATTTTTTCAATAATATTATTATCTAGCAAAAAAAGGAAAAACTATGTTTCAGATGTTTCGAACGTAGTTACGGGGTAGTGATCACCAATATTAGGCAAGCGTGGGGATTAAGGTGCCGGGTAGGGCACACTAGCGATGCCAATCGATTTTAATTTTTAGCTACTAAACCAAATCTATTTTTAATGATTTCTGGACTTCAGTCTCTCGGCCAACACTTATATTATTTATTTAATAATCATCCACAAATGTTGAGTCTGTTTTTGTTCTCGAAAAATTGATTCACGCCAAAAGTGGCCGCTTTTTGCGGTAATCCAAAATTCGAGTGCAAAAACATACCATGTAGTAATTTTACTACATGGAATTAAATAGATCATCATCATCATCATCAGCAACCTACACTCGTCCACTGCTGGACATACGTCTCCCCTAATGCACGCCACTGCTCCCGATTTTCGGCCACTCTCATCCAGCCCACACCAGCCAGCCTTCGAATGTCATCATCTCATCTTGTCGCAGGGCGTCCTACACTACGCTTACCAAGTCGCGGTCTCCACTCAAGGACTTTACGGCTCCAACTTAAAATAAATAGATTAAATAACTTAAAATTAAATAGATATTATCGGTGTTTAGGAGGCAGTAGACTACAGTGATATCCCACAAAGCTGGACGTTGATGGTACACAGCTAGAGCGGGTTGACTCCTACGTATATCTTGGGCATCGTTTATCTTTTAGAAATGACTGTCTCGAGAAAGGAGGACAGGAGAATCCAGCTGGGTTAGGGTGCGATCAGCAAGCTAGATGACGTGCTAAAAAATAAAACGCTCCCTCATTGCTGGATCCCTCAATGCCTGAGACCAGACTATTCAACCAGTGTGTCCTGCCAATCATGACCTATGGAGCCGAAACATGGGCACAAACCAATAGCTCCATGTATAAACTCCGCGTAGCACAGAGAGCTATGGAGCGGTCCATGTTAGGCATCAAGATCCAAGATGTGGGAGAGCCACGCTTAGGCATGAATGGGCCGGCTTGACCGGAGTGATACCACTGCCTTACAGAAGACCGGCGTGAAGCAGCGCCTGCGCTGTCTTTCGCCGTGTGAGTGAGGTTATCGGATGCCCAATGGGGGGGAAGGGGAAAAGGTTGGCAGCGCACTTGTGACTCCACTGGTGTTGCGAGTGTCCATGGGCGGCGTAATTGCTTACCATCAGGTGATCCGTCTGCTCGTCTGCCACCTCTCATATATAAAAAAAAGACCACATTGCTAATACAGAGATAAGACTACGAAGCAAGGTGGTGGATATTGGGAAATGCGTGATGTTACTCAAATGGCATTGGATAGGGCACTTGGCTCGTCAAGGTGACGGTAGATGGAGCCAATCCATAAGACACTGGTGGCCAAGGCAAGGGAAACGAAAAAGAGGACGCCCGCTAGCCAGATTGGCTTAGGGGTTTATCCTGGAACTGGAGCTACATGAGGTGCTGCAATAGGTTATGCGGCTGGTCGCAGTGGCTATGAGACGCAGGGCTCACCCGATTTCTATCAAATAATAATAGGGGTTAATAGGTATTAACCCATTTCTATCAAATAATAATAGGGGTTAATTTGGCAGGTGCCAAAAACAGGCTCACTGTCTATCTTTGCATTATTATGTTCATAAGGCTAATTTCGGTTGAACTCTCAACCGTAGGGTAGGCGCCCCTGTAACTGACACTGGCCCAGATAAACGGCTAATAATTATGGAAATCGCCTGTTTATACGGAATAAGGGATTTGATAATATCTACTTCGGAAAGGCAGCTGGTTCAATCTCAGTTTAACTTTATAAAAGTTGGGATTATTTAAATAATTTTTCGTTTACTTTAACTTTGAACGAAGGTAAAGACTTATTTTTTAAAATAATTATGGCTCTACACGAAGATATGTTGCCAATTCCAAGTAACTTATTGAAATAAGTAAGTAGTCAACAGTCGAAGTCAGACAAAGTCATAGTCACTCAATAAAATGCCGGTTTTTTACGTTTCGATCATCGACCTACGGATTCTGCCGATACGACCAAACATAATCGCGGTTTTAAGGCTATTAGGACCAAGCAAGTTGTCACGAGACAACTCACGACGCACAAAAGCAGTGTTAAAAAAGATTTAAAAAGATCACTTTACAAATTAAGACCCGTTTGGAACAGTGGTAGTGAACGCTGCCTTTTGTCCAAGGGTTGCGGGTTCGATCCCCGCATAGTACAAACATTTGTGTGCATGAACATTTTTGTTTGTATTGGTCTGGGTGTTTGCTATGTATTATAAGTATGTATTTACAAAAGAAAAGTATTATATGTATATATTTGTAATCCCACTGTTGATTCTGATATCCGTAACACAGGTGCTTGAGCTACCTATCTCGGAGTTAGATCAATATATGTGATGTTGCGAATTTTTTTTTATTTATTATTAATGTGTTTACTAGAAACTAATTTAAACCTTTGAATTGCATCAGCCCACGCGGAGTATTTTATTCCTACCACCAGAATCGGCTAATATTTCGATATTGCTAAAGAAACAGCAGAAATCACGTTACTTTTTAATATCGTTGTGTTTGTGACAGTGGGAGAGCCACGCTTCGGCATGAATGGGCCGGCCGGAGTAATACCACGTCCTCACAGAAAACCGGCGTAAAGCAGTGCATGCGCTGTATTCCGCTGCGTGAGTGAGGGTACCGGAGGCCCAATCCATGGGAAGGGGGGTTAAAAGGTAATCAGCGCACTTGTGACACCACTGGTGTTGCAGGTGTCCATGGGCGGCGGTTATCGCTTACCATCAGGTGATCCGAAGCTCGTCTGCTACCTATATCATAAAAAAAAATGTCATAAGAAATAGGCCATATTGGGGACATGACGGATGTTCACGGGCGGCGGTGACTTCTTACTTTGCTACAAACTTAAATTGTTTATTAGATTCATTAATGTAAAATAAGAGATCATCATTACGTTTGCCAAGACGCGGTCTCCACTCCAGAACTCTTTTACCCCATCGGTGGTCGGTTCTGCGGCTAATATGGCCAGCCCACTGCCACTTAAGCTTGCTAATCCGGTGAGCAATGTCGATAACTTTGGCTCTCTGCCGGATCACCTCATTTCGGATTCGATCTCGGAGAGAGACGCCGAGCATTGCTCGTTCCATAGCCCGCTGAGCGACCTTTAACTTGTGGACCAGCCGTACCGTAAGTGTGTGATTGAAGACTTTCGTCTTTAGGCACTGTGGTATCGACGATACGAAGACACGACGTAGTTTTCCAAATGCTGCCCAACCTAACTGGATTTTCTTATACACCTCTTCCTCGAGGTTGTTTTTACCCAATTGCAAAGTCTGCCCGAGGTATACGTATTTTTGAACAACTTCAAGAACGGCACCGTGAATTGCAACCTGCTTGCTCGTTTCTTACCTATAGCACAAAAAAAAAACATAGACAACAAGAAGACATCTAGTATCTGCGATGTGGGTTGATAACCTTTCCTGTACGAATTCACCTCCTGGTAGAACTTCCTCGAATGGTTTGCCTTCATCAGAGATTCCATTCCTCGTACAATATTCTCTAGGTGTTTTCTCTTTGCACTTCTGATAATCCTTTCGCTTCTTGTCTCGCTTCTTTGTATTTATCCTCCCACAGCGCGCCTTGTTCTGAGAGAATTTTATACATACGCCTTTTATCTACTGCATGCTCACATTCCAAGGTCCACCATTTCCTCCGTTTGTTCTTCTTTTTGCGTCCTAAGATCTTTATTGCAGCCTCTTTTAGATTAGGTTTGACAGTTTCCCAATTTTCATCTATCAAAACATGCAGTCAGATTCGAACCCACGATTTTCTCTTCAGAATATGCGCTTTTATAACCACTGAGCCTTTTATTGTTTCCTCCAAAACAATCCGAATTATTATTAGATAGAATCCGAGCCACGAAAAAAGTCCCGCGGCCAAAAATGGAACTAAAATGTTTAATTTCTTGTAGGTATAGACATAAAGCTCAAAATTGAAAGTCACGGCGAGTGAAGCGCACTTTTCACGGGCTTTCTTTGGTGGCGCGAACTCTAGCTATTCTATATTCAGCTCGTCGTTTGGAAACGGTCGGATAAATCCCGCCGATAAACGGCAATCTTTATCATCGCGTTTCCGCACGCGCGTTTCAAAAATGGTGCGTAATCAGTGTCTATCGATGTCACAGTGAAATCGTAAGAACACATTATAAACGGTCCCAGAAAGAAACTCCCACTTAAGGCGACGGGTAGCCCTAAGTGGCGACATCATTCGTTTTTAATTGTTAGGTACTAAACCGGGTCTATTTTAAAAAATTTAGGGGTTACAACCTCTCGGCAAACACTTATAACTATTTATTAATTAATCATGCACAAAAGTTGGGTCCGTTTTTGTACGCGAAAAATTGATTACCGCCAAAAGCGGCCACTTACAAGTTGGGTCGGCATTTGTGCATGGTTATTTAATAAATAGTATAAGTGTTTGCCGAGAGGTTATAACCCCGAAATTGTTTAAAATAGATCCGATTTAGTAGCTAACGATTAAAATCGATTAGCGTCGCTAGTGTGCCCTACCCGTAACCTTAACATTTTGTGCCGGGTATGTGTTTTTTTTTTATGCTAGAGGCGACAAACGAGCAAGCGAATCACCTGGATTCGCTATGAAAAAGACAAATCATTCATCAATAAATTTTGTCTGTTTTTTTATGTCATAGTTGGCAGACGAGCAGACGGATCACCTGATGGTAAGCGATTGCCGCCGCCCATGGACACCCGGGACACCAGTGGAGACGCAAGTGCGCTGCCAACTTTTAAACCCCCCTTCCCCCGGATTGGACCTCCGGTACCCTCATTCACGCAGCGAAACACGGCAAAGTGCTGCTTCACGCCGGTTATCTATGAAGCCGTGGTATCACTCCGGTCTAGCCGGCCCATTCATGCCGAAGCGTGGCTCTACCACGGTAAATGTCTGTGTTAGCTATGTCAAAGAGGGTAAAACTATGTTTTTTTTAATGTGATACGTGGCAGTCAAGCAGACGGTTTACCTAATGGTAAGCGATTGCTGCCGCCCATATACACCCGCGTCACCACTGTGCACAGGAATATATTTTTATTCCTGTATCGTGTATTATTTATAATAATAAATAAATTTTATTGAAAAACCACGAGAACAATATAAACACTTGCAATCTACTTTTTTTTTATTGATTATAGTAGGTAGATAGGCCCATCTGATGGTAAACGGCAACCGCCGCTCATAGACATCAACAATGCCGGAGCACAGTCATGCCGCTGCCTACCGTGAGAGAAGAACTCTTTTCAAACCTCGTTTAAAAAAGGACATGTCATAGCGATCAGGGAACACCGCGGCTGGAAGCTCATTCCAGAGTTTGCACGAGCGCGGGAAGAAGGAGCTACTTGTACTAAGGGAATCGATTTTATGTTTGTTGCCTGAACTAAGAATATCCTGAATCTCAGGCAAAAAAATAATAATATCCTCCAACCGATTTCGATTAAGGCGGCCAATCTCAACGATCAGCCAATTACGCAGGATATATTATAGTGCGCAAACACTAGTGCACTCTCTATTCTCTTGCCCTCATAATCCGATCTAACACTAGTGTGATACGACCTGAGATGGATCGGGCGCAGGACCAACGGCTTAAAGTGCTTTCCGAGGCACGGGGGTACAAGACCGCCAACTTCCAGACTCCGGGCTAATACTGAGAATTTCTTAACAGAAAAACTCGGGTTCAAACTTTGGCCCCAAGCGCAGTCGTTTTATAGTGCGAAGCACTACCCACTGCGCCAACGAGGCAGTCATTATGTATTATTTATTTATTCCTGTAACACATTCATGAATGCAATAAACACCTTTGACTAATACTGAATAAAAAACAAAGTTAAGTATCAGCCTATATACTGTCCCACTGCAGGGCAAAGGCCATCCTAGAAATCAAGTCATCGCTGCTATGATGGGAAAAGGCGTAATCACCACGCTTGTCAAATGCGGATTGCTGATCACAAACCCGAGCTATGTTCGAAAAATTCGAAACATACTTTTTGCTCGACCCGGGAATCGAACCCAGGACCCCGAGATCACGGCCCGGTATTTAAACCACTAGACCAACAGAGTGTCCAGAGTGTAATAAATAATAAATAAATAAATATTTCACAACATCACATACATTGATCTAACTCCGAGATAGGTAGCTCAAGCACCTGTGTTACGGATATCAGAATCAACAGTGGGATTACAAATATATACCTACATATAATACTTTTTCTTTTGTAAATACATACTTATAATACATAGGAAACACCCAGACCAATACAAACAAACATGTTCATGCACACAAATGTTTGTACTGTGCGGGGATCGAACCCGTAACCCTTGGACCAAAGGTAGCGTTCACTACCACTGTTCCAAACGGGTCGTCAAATATTATTGAATGATGTTTAGAAAACAAAAATGTATTAACATTGTGTTTTTTTTTTGTTTCAGAAATACGTAAGCGAGCTCACCATAGTACGAGATTGTGTGCCTTCGTGCAAAGAAAAAGGTAAATAAAATACCATTGTAACAATACTTACTTAGTTCAGTAAGTTATCCTCATTTCTTCTTGGTCTTTCTATTTTCTTCTATAGGCTCTTCCATGGAGAGTGCTCTGAAGAGCTGTTTGATATCATACACCATTTTACAATCGCACGACTAGACGACATGGTAAACTCTATTTGGAACCAATCCCTTCCAGAACGCTCCGTTTCCAGAGCTCATTTTTCCCACGCTCGTGCAAACTCTAGAATGAGCTTCCAGCCGCAGTGTTCCCTGATCGCTACGACATGTCCTTTTTAAGCGAGGTTCGTAAAGAGTTCTTCTTTCACGGTAGGCAGCGGAATGACTGTGCTCCGGCATTGTTTATGTCTATGAGCGGCGGTTACCGTTTACCATCAGATGGGCCGCAAGCTGGTCTGCCTATTTTAAGCAATAAAAAAAGTGTTATTTTACATTAATATGGTGCCATTGGGAAGTTTATCGGGTATTCAATAAATAACGATGTATTTATACAACTTTGGACGCAATCGAGAATAGACGCTGAGAAAAGTGAGTGAATATAATATGGTGGCGCTAAAAGGTCAAACACCACCATTTGGCGGGGGATGCTGGTTCTGCGAGACGATAGCCAGCGTGGCGGTTAAAAGAATGAGAGGAGTGGACTGTATTTTAGCGGGGGACCTAGTGTACCTAAAAATACAGCCCACAGACGAAAGAAAATTTTCTGCCGATAGACAAAGGATAAGACGAGGTGTACTGGGAATGCAATGAGACTTACCTGCATGAACTCCTCCAGCAGCGTCTATCTTCCACGGCAGATGTGATCTCCCGCCGGCGGGCTTTTTAATTACACACAACACTTATACAACGTTCAGTTATAAGAAAAAAATAGATTGGCGAGGCCTGGACGAAGAGACACGTACGTCACGGGCCGGTGAATATCGGTGACTGGCGTTCACACGCAGTGCTCATTGCAAGGATAGGATGAGGGTAGATGGGTTTTAATTCTATCGGCAGAAAAGTAAAACTACCCTAACTGGGACTAATAAAACGAAATCCACCATCCCCCCGGCCTTGAAGTTACCCTTCAAAACAAGAGAAAACTATTGCCAATAAACTAAATAAACTATTGACAATAGCGCGGAGAGCACATAAAGTGTGTAACCATTATGGTTATAACTAGCGGGATATATAAAATAGCGAAATAATTACTAGCGGGAAAAGCGAGAAGTAAGAAATAGCGGGGCGTTAAAACTAGAGGAACAAACCACAATGGCTTGCTTGAATACTAAAATTAGTAAAAATAGCGGGAATATAAAAATAACCTAATCCTAACTTAACTCTGTCTATAGAGACAACTAAAGAAGATTGACTCTCATTGAGTCGGAAGCGGACATAACCGCATGACAGGGCGCTTGTAAACGCCTGTTTTAGTTTTTATCTCCGCAACGCGAGTTACTCCATCCTTGCCAGGATACAGTCTTGTGACAATCCCCAATGGCCACTGTAAGGGTGGAGCGTTATCTACATTTAATAACACGATCGTACCAAGTTGGATTGGATTTGAAGGCGTATTCCATTTTTCACGCATTTGCAAATTATGTAAATACTCCGATTTAAATCGCTTCCAATACGACTGGACAAGCGAATCCATCAATGAAAAACGAGACAAGAGGTTTGTTCGTTGCTCAGTTACATCTACAGCGGGTAAACATTCTAGCGGTGCGGTGGATAAAAAATGCGAAGGTGTTAAAGCGAGAGGCTCTGATGGATCAGAGCTCAAAATATAAAGAGGGCGACTGTTAAGCACGGCCTCGATCTGAGTTAAAACGGTAGACATTTCCTCAAAGGTGAGGATCTGGTTCCCGATTATGCGAAAGAGAAGGGACTTGCAACTTTTAATGTTTCCTTCCCAAATACCTCCAAAGTGACTTGCCGTGGGAGGATTCATTCTCCACGTGATGCGGTGCTTCGCGAGTTCATTACTGAAGGTTTTATAATAATCGTCAGATTTTAGTAACTCGTGAAGTTCTTTAAAATAAGCTTTAGAAGCAACAAAATTCGTGCCGTTGTCGCTATATAAGAACGTACAAGGGCCACGACGCGATAGAAATCGCTTAAAAGCGTCAATGAATGAAGTTGCGGTTAAACTAGAAACAAGTTCGAGATGAACGGCTTTAGTTACTAAACATATAAACAAGCATAGGTAGGCTTTAACACTACGTATCCCGCGCTTGCGATAAGGAGTTACGTAAAGCGGACCGGCGTAGTCAACACCTGTATGCAAGAACGCCTTGCACTGCTCTAACCTACACTTTGGCAAATCAGCCATTGGCGGGAAACTAGATTTTGGATTTAGTTTAAAACAATTATTGCATTTATGGATACGCTGTCGAATGACGCGCCTAGCGGAAATAATCCAAAATTTAGATTTTAAAATTGCGGTTAACAATTGCGGTCCAGCGTGACAGTTATCACGATGGTAGGAATCAATTAACAATTCGACAAAACGTCCCTGTCTTGGTAACAGTATTGGATGTTTTGAACAATAATCGAGTGTTGAGTTCGATAAGCGACCTCCAACACGTAAAATCCCGTCGCGCAAAAACGGGAACAATTTTTGTAATTTAGCGGAACATAATTGGCCTTTGGAAATATTTTTTATATCCTCCGAAAAGTAAGCGGATTGCACGACACGAATTAATTCTAACTCGGCTGCATTTAAATCACTAGCGGTGATTATATTATTTGGCGGTAATTTTTTAATAAAACGGAGCACGTAGACCGTGGCTCGCAGAAGTTTGTTCCAGGTGGAACATTTAGATACGAGTTTTAATAGCGGATTTTGGGATTCTAAATTGTTATTACTTTTAGCGACATGAGAAACAGTTTTTTCTTCAGGCAAAGATAATTTGTTAGGTACAAATTTTTGGATGGGCCAATTATCTATAGGCAAAGAAAGCCAATAAGGTCCTTTAAACCATAAGTCATGATTAATTAATTGCGATGGCGTAAGTCCTCGGGACACACAGTCTGCGGGGTTCTGTGTACCAGGAACGTGATACAAATCATCAGGGGAAACATTCGCCTGAATCTGCGAAATGCGGTTGGCAACATAAGTATCGAACCTATGTGGTGAGGCAACCGACCAACATAAGGCGACTTCTGAGTCTGAAAACGCGAAAATTTTATTTAATTTGTGTCTATTTGACAAGGTCTCGTAGACAATTTTAAGTAGGCGAGAAAGTAAAAGAATTCCGTTGAGTTCCAAGCGAGCTAGAGTAATTTTAGGTTTAGCGGAAGCGACTCGAGATTTGGAACATAATAGCGTGACAATAGGGGGCATACTACCATTTACGACGTGCAAATAGATAACACAGCCGTATGCGGATTCACTGGCATCTGAGAAGCCAATCAAAGAAACGACGGAACCGGTTTCTATACCTACATGGCGCGGAAAAGTAATGCGGGAAATTTGAGGTAGCTCAAATAAATATTGTTGCCATAAATTAATAATGCGGGAGGGGGGAACATCGTCCCAATCGAGATTGAGAAGCCAAAGCTCTTTTATCAATAATTTAGCGAAAAGAATAATAGGTCCGACGAGTCCTAGAACGTCGTACAGACGTGCGGTGGCGGATAAAATTTAGTGCAAACAAATTGCGGAGAAGTAATATCAAAAATGAAATTATCTTGTGCGGGTAACCAGCGCAAACCTAAGATTTTAAAAGTGTTTTCGTCATCGAATAAAATAAATTCAGGTTGCCGGTGCGATTCTGGTATGTGTTCCAGAAGTTGAGAAGAGTTAGAAGTCCACTTGACCAGATCAAAACCACCAGTTTTAAAGAGTTGGATTAGCTCGTGTGCTGTCTTAACTGCATCATCGAGAGAAGAAGCAGAAGAAGCCAAGTCGTCCATATAGATGTCTCGTTCAAGAACTGAGGCCGCGTTTGGAAAATTATGACGTTCGTCACACGCTAACTGACGTAGCGTGCGGAGAGCCAAAAACGGAGAGGATCTGAGGCCAAAAGTGACCCGAGTGAATTCTAACACTTCGAGCGGTTCATCTTTAGCGAAACGGTATAAAATGCGTTGATATTTGCGGTGCGGAGAATTAGTGTAGATACACAAATACATTTGTTTGACATCTGCGAAAAACGCAATACGAAAGATGCGGACATTCAAGAGAATGTGAAAAATATCAGCCTGTAGGTTGCATCCAGAATGCAAAATATCATTTAGTGACAGCCCGGTATCAGTCTTGGCGCTGCCATCCAGGACAGGCCGTACCTTGGTGGTCGACTTGTCCTCGCGAACTACAGGATGGTGCGGGAGATAAAATCCTGGGGAGTGACATTCCTCAGGTGCGGTGCGAGTAAGAATACCTTTATCTAGGTAATCACGAAAAATCTCATCATATTTTAATTTTAAAGAGGGATTATTAGCGAACTTCTTTTCGAGAAGTAAAAAGCGTTTTTTAGCGGTAATATAAGAATTGCCTAATTTTTGGGGGTCATCTTTAAAAGGGAGATCAACAGAGTAACTGCCATCTTTATTACGAACAGTCGTAGAAGTAAAAATATCTTCGCACTGCTGGTCGTCAGGACTTAAAAACTTGCGGGAGGGTAGTTCCTCGACCGCCCAAAATTTCTCGACAATCTCGTTTAGCGGGTCAGAAGTAAAAGCACACAGTGTGCGAGTAGCGGGATGCGGAGAAATAATAGGTGCGTCACCCATAATTAGGTAACCTAAGGTCGTTTCAAAGGCGGAGGGCATATTACCAGTTGAGTTTTTAATTTTGTCAAAAAGTAAAATTTCACAATATAGTTTTACACCTAAAAGAATATCTATCGGTCCAGGTTGTAAAAAATCATCATCAGCGAGTGGTAAAGTATTTATAAAATGCATAGCGGAGGTATCGACTCGTGCGTCGGGCAGCTGTGACGTAATGCGATCAACAATCATGGGAGTTATTGAATATTCGCACTTATTATCATGGCGCGATGCAAACCTGAGCGCGGTGATACCTATTATTTTTTGCGAGGCTCCTCCAATGCCTTGAACTTCCGAATAGCGGTTTTGTTTACTTATTGGAAGCGATAAGCGCTTGCAACAGTTTGCGGTAATGTAATCACTCTGAGATCCTGGATCTACCAGACATCTCAAGTAGTGAATTTTATTAAAGCGATCTACAACTTTAACTTTAGCGGTTCCTAATAAAGTCGTCGTTTGAGTACAATCGGCGCGAGCGCAAGATGAGGTGCCATCTGCGCGATCGTAAGACACGGTACATACCGATGCATTTTTCTCAAGCGATTGCGGGAGCGAGATAGCGGTAGCGGGGGCGTGAGTCACACCAGACTCGGCGCCACTAGCTCGACCGCCCAACATAGGGTTGGCCGGCACGTCATGAGCGATAGCGGATATAATGGCGGGGTCGGTCACCACTGCTGCACCAATATTACAATTATTTATAGATTTAGCGGGAGCGGGGATATTGAAATGCAATAATGAGTGGTGCCGCATAGAACAGTGAGAACAAGAATGTTTAGAGGTACAATTAAATAATTTGTGCCTAACGCTTAAGCAGTTATTACAATAAAAGGGATTCTTTTTAATAAAATTATAGCGATCATGCGGAGTCAATTTCATAAAAGAAGGACACGAGTACAGATGTTCGTGTTGTTTGTTACCGCACAAGGCGCACTTGCTGTCGCGGGCGCTTGTGGCAGTGGGACCACACCCTAAGTCCGTGTTTACAAAAGATTTGGTAAATGGCGTAGGGTTGTGCTTTGCGGGTTGTTTAGGTTGCGAAAAATTATTAAGCGGTTTATTTATAGTAGACACAGATCGAGATAAAACTTTACTTTGTTCCTTAATGAATTCTATTAAATTATGATAAGTAGGGATTTTTACTTTGCGATATGTGATTTCAAATAATTTAATTGTTTCTGAGTCTAATTTTTGAATAGCTAAATGCAAGAATATAAAGTCTGTTAAGTCGCTTAGCTTGAGTTGCTTAAGGGCTTCGACAGAGGAATTGAATTTATTAATAAATGAATCTAGTCCAGTGGAGCTAGTGTTAGATAGCGGTTTAAAATGTAACAACTGGTTAAGGTATGCACATGCGAGAGAGCGAGGATCGTCATATTTTTGTACGAGGGCGTCCCAAATAATAATATAATTTTCTGCGGTGGGAGCCAACCCTGCGCATACGCACGAAGCCTGCCCGGTTAGTTTGCTAACCAAGTAGAATACCTTCTCACTATCAGTTAGCGAAGCGTTATCATGAATCATACTTTTGAATTGTTGATAAAATAGGGGCCAATGTTTGACATCCCCATTGAAAGACATAAGATCAATAGGTGGAAGGCGAGGCTTAGCATTCGAAGGAGATTGCGGTGCGGTTAAGTTGCGATGTTGTGAATTAGTTTTCTCATAATCGAGTAAAATTTGTTTGATAAAACAGTACATTTCTTCAAATGAAGTCCAAGACTCATATTCCACATCCGAATCGGGATGTAATTGTAAATTCAAGATATTATATGAATCTAAGATGTCCTGATAATCATTGCGTAATTTGTCTATGTTAGATGCGGATGCACAAAAGTTTTTATAAAGATTAGGGTTTTGTTCAACCTTTTGTGCGAGATCAAAAATGTTTTCTAAGCGTTTAAAAATGACATCGCGTTTTACAATATAAATAGTAAGTTGATTCTTATTAGTATCAACATTCTCCTCGAAGAAAGCATCACTTCCTTTCCTTTTAGGTTTCACCATTTTGGATTAGGTAAAAGGAATGCGGATGCAAGTATGATTTTATGATATGAAATATGGCGGTATATTAGCGGTATATAAAAAATATTCGCGGCGTATAGAAACGCGTTAAATAATTAGCGGGAAAAAACACGGATGGTTTTTATATAAAGTTGCGGGAATGAACTTGAAATAGCGGGTTCGATAAAATGGCGGATGAGTACCGATTCACCAAAAATAACTTACGAAGTGAAATAATAAAAATTATAGCGGGTAGCGAACGCTGAGAAAGTGCGAAGTTAGGCAAACTAGGGAGCCGATCGCTGCCGATGTTAACCGACCGACGAACGAACTACCTAATAGAATATGGCGGCGTGAGGATACGAATCCAAAATGAAGTCCTCACGTGGTACGATTTTTGGAAATAACGAAACGATGCCTAGTATTATGCAGATGCGGTGCGGAAATAAAAATAAAACTAAATAAATAGCTGTCGGTGCGGGGAAATATAAAAAGAAACGACAACTATTTAATCTGCGCAATACAATGACCGAGCACGTTATGACCATGCGGTTACGTAATCGAAAAGTATGATAGAAAGGGGCGATTTTAGCGAAATATTAGCGGAAAAGGGATCAAAATGATCCGGGAGAAGTGACCAAAAAAAAGGATGGTGGCGCTAAAAGGTCAAACACCACCATTTGGCGGGGGATGCTGGTTCTGCGAGACGATAGCCAGCGTGGCGGTTAAAAGAATGAGAGGAGTGGACTGTATTTTAGCGGGGGACCTAGTGTACCTAAAAATACAGCCCACAGACGAAAGAAAATTATCTGCCGATAGACAAAGGATAAGACGAGGTGTACTGGGAATGCAATGAGACTTACCTGCATGAACTCCTCCAGCAGCGTCTATCTTCCACGGCAGATGTGATCTCCCGCCGGCGGGCTTTTTAATTACACACAACACTTATACAACGTTCAGTTATAAGAAAAAAATAGATTGGCGAGGCCTGGACGAAGAGACACGTACGTCACGGGCCGGTGAATATCGGTGACTGGCGTTCACACGCAGTGCTCATTGCAAGGATAGGATGAGGGTAGATGGGTTTTAATTCTATCGGCAGAAAAGTAAAACTACCCTAACTGGGACTAATAAAACGAAATCCACCATAATATGTGGTAAAATCTAAAGATGTTGGTACTTTTACTTAAGGTGACGAGTAGGGCACACTAACGACGCCAATCGATTTTAATTTTTAGCTACTAAACGGGATATATTTTTAACAATTTCGGGGTTACAACCTCACATAAAAAAATGGGGTTTTAGTGAACAAATTTGATGTTTATTTGTACAGTGAAGTGCCGCAAAGTGATCCTGATAATAAGAATCGTTGAATTGTATCGTTTTTAACACTGCTGTTGTCTGTCGAGTGAGTTGTCACGGACAACTTATTTCGATCTAATGGAGTCTTAAAACCCGCGATTGTGTTTAGAGTGGTATCAGCAGAATCCGTAGGTCGATAAAACGTAAAACACCGACGACTTTGACTGACTTCGACTGTTCACCACTCACTTTGTCAAGATATCTTCAGGTAGAGCCATAATAAAAAAAAAACATCAAATCTGGGTATTTAGCAAACTGCTTAAAAGCCCTTTTACCAATCTTTATCAATTTGTTTAGTGCTTTCATTTAATTATAATAAGTCAAAATCTTACTAGACGCACTAAACCTAAGACCTAAACCGTATGATTATGGGAACGTTCCTTTTCCTTTCTTTTTTATGTGATAAGTGGCAGACGATGAGAAGGATCACCTGATAATAAGCCATTACCGCCGCCCATGGACACCCGTGTCAACAGTTTGACGACCCGATTGCCGATGTTACCACTGAGTGGTACCGATTGCCTCTGATACAAGGGTTGCGGGTTCGATCCCCGCACAGTACTATCATTTGTGTGCATGAACATGTTTGTTTGTATTGGTCTGGGTATTTGCTATGTATTATAATACATACTTATAAGTATGTATTTACAAAATAAAAGTATTATATGTATATATTTGTAATCCCACTGTTGATTCTGATATCCGTAACACAGGTGCTTGATCTACCTATCTCGGAGTCAGATCAATGTATGTGATGTTGTGAAATATTTATTTATTTATAAAAACAATGAAGTCACAAGTGCGCTGCCCACCCTTAAACCCCCCTTTGCCCTGGATTGGGACTCCCGAACCCTCGCTTACGCAGTGAAACAGCACAGAGCTGTTTTCACCGGTTTGAGGCCGTATCATTTCGATGGAGCCGGGCCATTCATGCCGAAGCGTGGCTCTCCCACGGTCACCTTTCGAGAGAGAAGATTTAAAATCCTGCATCATTCCCTCCAAAATGGCTCAAGTATACTGTTAGTTAGATCAATTTGCTACCAGTCATATTCAGGATGCTGCCTCCGCCCATAACATGTTCTAAGGAAATTGAAGTCTTTAGCCTAGGTCTTACGTAAATTAAACTGAATTCATCAATCATTGTAATACTGGTAGGACTTTCGCAGAATACATAATACTACCGTGGGAGAGCCACGCTTCTGCATGAATGGGCTGGTTTGACCGGAGTGATACCATGCCATCACAGAAAAACGGCGTCAAGCAGCACTGCGCTGTGTTTCCGTGCATAAGTGAGGGTACCGGAGGTCCGATTCGGGGGAAAGGGAGTTTTAAAGGTGGCAGCGCACTTGTGACTCCACTGGTGTCGCGGGTGTCCATGGGCGACGGCCATCGCTTACCATCAGGTGATCCGTCTGCTCGTCTGCCATTTATCACATAACAAAACTTATAATACTTTATGATTTACTAAAACACCATAGAATTATATAATTATATGTTTGATACCATCGAGACAGAGGGAAATGTGCGAGTATGTAGTAGTAGTGGCCCGCCCTCACGTCGTTTCGGTACAATTTTCCCACTTTATACCAATAGATGGCGCTAGGTGTCGATGACATCGCGCAAACGATTCAAGATTTTAGGTTACCTGTAAGTGTTGCCGCTGTCTGTAGGATTTACCCTTATATAAACAGTGTAGACGTAATACACAATGCGGTTTTAGTAGTAGACACCGTGGGAGAAACACGCTTCGGCATTAATGGTCTGGCTCGACCAGAGTGATGCTGCTGTTTTGCTGCGTGTGTGTAGGTATCGGAAGCCCGGTCCTCAAAAAATCTCCTCCTTGAGCATATAATATCATCTCAAGCCACTGTAGTGATATAAGATAAGATAAGATAAAAATGTATTTGTTCTACACACAAGACACACAACATTACAAATTAAAAAAAAACAAACTGGCGAAATGTAAGCAAAAGTAAAAACAACACATAAAACAAAGAAAAAAAAGAAGTACCTACATGTTTAAATAATTCTGCCGGGCAATATATACATTGTGTCAGGTGTGTCGCGATGCGTAACAAAAAGGAGCTCACTCAACTAAAGCCACGACTTAAGGAAGGGGTAGCCCTAATCGCTTTGACGCACGGATGGTATAAATACATACTTCTATCAAAATGTTGTATAATAATATTATTGTACAAGGGCTACTAAAATACATTTCTAGTGATGTAATTAATATGAAAAGTGAATAATTTTATGTATTAGTAGCGTATAATATTTTCTTTAGATCCGATAACTCACGCATACGTGGGAGCCTTCAAGTCCGTGACATAGCAGACAAACTACTGGAGAGTCGCCTACATTGGTACGGTCATGTCCTGCGGAAACCGGACAGCTACGTGGGAAACAAATGTCTGGCCATGGCACCACCGCCGGGTCCCGGCAGAAGGGGTAGACCTAAAAAGGTGTGGCTTGGCATCGAAAGGGATGACATGCGTGCTAATAAACTGACTACTATGGATGCACAAGACCGCGCGAAGTGGAGGAGTAGAAGTAGGAAAGCGGACCCCGGGCTCCGAAGCGACAGCTTGGGACGCAACCGGGACAAAACGCTAGGATGATGATGATGGTGATAGAATATTTTCTTTAGATATTATGGTATACATATTGTTACTTTTTTGAGAAAATAAATCCATCCATCAATAAGTGTGTACAGCTTACTATGTATATGTACTTGTGTTATTTAAAGTTATAGGGATATCTGCTCTCTAACGCCACACAAATATGTACCTACACACTTAATATGCTCATAGTCACGCATCCATTTAGTTACGTCTCACTTAGTACAAACCAACTAATGAACTGAATATTTCGGATCCCAAAATTAGGATGAATTGAAAGCAACTTGGTGTTACATTTAGTGATGCTACGGATATAATACTTGTATTAAATTTCGAATTAAACACAGTAATTTTTTTATCGTTTACATCCTGAAAACCTCATAATGGGTATCGTGATCAAAGTCTATTTAGCGTGTAAGATCAACAAAATAGGCGAAAATAAAATCAGCTGTTCCATAAAATTTAATTATGAATTGATTACATATTAAATTGAATTTATTAAGTTTTTGAGCAATGTATCTTTATATTATGTATAACTAAGTACTTAGTAATTTTTACGCCACTAGTGGCAGAATATGCAGAATTTATGCTTTATGTAACATCTTAATGCTACCATATTACTATGACTGACCGGATGGCGCAATTGGTAGTGACCCTGCCTCTTACGCCGAAGGTCGTGGGTTCGATCCCCACCCTGGACAAACATTCGTGCGATGAACACTTCTGTTTGTTCAGTGTCTGGGTGTATTATATGTATTTAAGTATATATTTGTGTTCCTCTGTTGTCTGATATCTGTAACATAAGTGCTCAAGCTACTTAGTACGTAATACGTACGTAGTAGTAATCAGGTCAACCTATGAGATGTTGTGAGAATTATTATTATTATTATATTTTAAGAAATAAATATCATTTCATTTCATTTCATTTCACAAAATGGAATATCCACCCGGCAATAGAGTGAGGTATTCGGGATAAAAACGAAAAAAAATGACGGTAAAAAGAGCGATGGTAGCTGACTGTATTAGAACGCACCTTTCACACGGTGGGTCGTGGTTCGAACCTCTGGATTTTCAAATATATGTGCATATTTCTACCACAAGCTCAGCGGTGAGGGAAAACATCGTGAGGTGACCTGTACCTGTCAATATTACAGATAATGATTCTGAACGTGTAATGTGATCCAGTTGACCTGGATCCCCTGTTTAATGGATGCGAAGGTCAATCGGCAGTAGGTTCATTTCTCTGCAGTTTGTGTCTGTCTAGTTATGTTTTTATGTGATAGGTGGCAGATGAGCAGACGGATCACCTGATGGCAAGCAATTGCCGCCGTTCATGGACACCCGCGACACCAGTGGAGTCACAAGTGCGCTGCCAACCTTTAAATCTCCCTTTCCCCGGATTGTGCATCCAGTACCGTCACTCACGCAGCGAAATACAGCACAGGGCTGCTTCACGCTGGTTTAGTGTGAGGCCGTAGTATCACTCCGAATCCGAATGCCGAAGCGTGGCTCTCCCACGGTATAAAACCTTTAATCGGATTCTGTGATCGAAACGAAAAGTATTCGTTAAGTATCTTAATTCTTTTCGTTTCGGTTAATTACGGAGCGCTATTATACATTATAACATCCCTAGTCCATATTGACGGGTTTGTCTGTTAAATTGATTTCTGGTATCATGACTGAATATGCGTTGTTGCGTTCTGTTAGCGTATTTAATTTGTGATTCTAAATAGAAATTTTCAACTTAGTTACACTCGGAAACTATGACTATTGACGCCAGACTCTAACAAAACATTATATCCGTAACATTAGGTCCATTTAATTATATGTACAATGAATTTGAACGATAAAACAAGTCGACTCGAATTTGGTGAAATTGATCATAAATTTACCGACAGTAGGTGACTGATTAAGAACCACATTTTTATGTGATAGCAGACGGACAGTGGGATGCCAAACTTCACCCTTTGCCTCCAAATGGGGTCACAATACAGTAGGTACTGGATGGCCATCTGTCTAAATGATGAGGATGGAACGACAATTGCTTGCGCGTGGTTCGATGTCAGGATTCAACCATTTGTTTGTCATATTATCTAGACAGGACTTTCCAACCAGGGGGGCGTGCCCCCCCTGGGTGCCGAGAGATGTCAAGAGGGCGTAATACCTACCTATGCATGTTGTTAGTTTTTTTCAAATTTAAAATCAACATGAAAATAAAGAAATCACATTGAAATAATGTGTTTTATTTTTCAGGGTGACATCCAAAGTTTATATGGTTTTTGAAATAAGAAATCAAGAGGGGCATGAAAAAATATTATGCATAATCTGGGAAGGCATAACAAAAATAAGGTTGGGAAACCCTGGTTCTAGTCTTCGCGAACAATACTTTATTTTGGTTTTGTAATATTTATTTACATTAAAAGCCACACCTTTCACATTAAGGCGACGGGTAGCCCTAACTAGCCACACCATTAGTTTTTAATTGTTAGCTACTTAACCGGATCTATTTTAAACAATTTCGGGGTTACAACCTCTCGGCAAACACTTATACTATTTATTAAATAACCATGCACAAATGTTGGGTCCATTTTTGTTTCAAGCGGCCACTTAAAAGTGCAAATCAATTTTTAGCGTACAAATGTTGGATCCGTACATTTGTGCATGGTTATTTAATAAATAGTATAAGTGTTTACCGAGAGGTTGTAACCCCCAAATTGTTTAAATAGATCCGGTTTAGTAGCTATAAATTAAAATCAATTGGCGTCGCTAGTGTGAACAACCCATCGCCTTAAACTGCTGAACGCGTTATTAAGCCGACGAATTTTGTAAGTTCTTGACTTGCCATTAGCTGGCGATGGCGTCTCAATAAGAATAATAATAAGAATAAGAAATAATCTATTGACCTCAATACATTACATACAAATCTGAATAAGGACAAAACATTATGAAGTTGCGGCCAACAAGGTTCAGCCTCAGCATGTGCTACAACAACCGCTAAGCAGCCGCTGCAGCGCTGATTTTCAGGCTGCACCTTCGAGCGACGACTCATAATAAAACATACAACATGAAAAAAATACTGACAATATTAATAGAAAACGGAAAAGTACATCTATAACGTAAACATGAATAACAAAATTGAATTTTATCTAGAACAGATTGATACAGCGATAAAAATACCGAAGTTGTATTCATACGCTTCTCTCTTCTTCAGCAGCATGTATCTGCCCACTGCAGAGCATATGTCTCCCCAATTTCTCTCCACTTTCTTCCTGAAATACGCTACTCCAGCTTGAGCTTTGATACCATTGGACCATCTGGCAGTTTGTCCGCCAACACTCCTCTTTCCATCTCTTGGTCTCCATTCAACGACTCCATTCCTTGCTCCACCTCTCATCACCCCTTCTGCACACATGATCGGGCCACGCCCATATTGACCTTAGTTCTCCTGCGGATCTCATCATTTCTGATACGATCACGCAGGGAGACTCCGAGCATAGCCTTCTCCATTGCTCTCTGGGTGACTTTGAGCCTCCTTAATCAGCACATTGTAAGCGGCCACGTTTCTGTTCTGTATGTCATCACTGGCAACACACACGCATTGAAGACTTTCGTCTTAAGACACTGCGGTAGATCTGCCGAAAATATGCTGCGTAGCTTCCCGAACGCTGCCCAGCCGAGTTGGATTCATCGATCGGGATATAGCGAGGATAAGGCTATACCGAGCATGATACGTAGTCTGCGTATCAGTGTTGAGATGAGCGGCCAGGTTTCACAGGCGTACGTCACTATCGCAAGCACACATTGGTTGAACACCTTCGTTTTCAAGGACTGTGGTAGCTAGGACTAACTCTATAAATCATTTTAGGTTGGTACTGGAGACTACTCCTAAAACAACGTGCTACTTAAAGAACTGTTACGCCATGTGCATAAAAATATATAACAAACTTCCCGATTCAGTACAAACATTGTCATTCTCAAAGTTTAAACATGTCATACGAAAATGGTTGCTGCCTGAAACATTTTACAAAGTTGACGACAATTATATATTTAACAAGCAATTATATTATGTGTATTAAATAATTGTAGAATCGTTACATTTAATTATTGAATTTATGTATAGACCACTAAGATTTTTGTAAAATTAGGTAATGTGTTAATATTTGTATGCTATTACTGTGTAGCTAAGTATGAGAAGCAAATTATAATATATAACACCCTTGTAATTACCACAATTATCACAAATAAAATATTCTATTGTATTTTTCTATTCTAGCTTTTTAGATTTGAATACCAGGCTCAGTATTCATACGGTTATAATTAAGTTGTGTAGTCTTGTGTACAGTAAAAGGTATAAAGGCGCCCAGCCTTTATCAGTTGGTCATTGGCGTGAATTTAGGAACGAGCAAGGAAGTAATTATAATCAAACTATCGAATTGCGTTTGGCCGTACTTTAATTACTGTAATTGTTTTAATAACAACCGATTTCCTAATTAATTTACGTTCCACCAAACACACCGCATTGCCGCCATATTGTGACAAATGACAGCTAACTTTTTCTAGCGCTAAAATAGGTGTTGACACTAAGGCCAGTACCAAATAGGTTTTTTTATTGTTTAATTACATACCACAGACTCTCTGTCTCTCTCTAGGTCCGTGCCTTTGTTTGCTAGTATGAATGAATATACTTTTATTGCACTCAAAATAAAGTATGAAAACTTAAAACTAGATATTACAGGATGTGTACAACGAAGTCGGCCTTATCACTATGAGCGATCTCTTCCAGGCAACCTTTGGATAAAGGACACTTGATGAAGGTGTAGGGCGGTGCAATCTTAAATATTTATATGCTTACACAAAAAGTTTAAATGCAAATTCATAAATAAAATATGAATATACTAATACATACAATATATATAAGTTACATAGTTGGTTTGCTTGTTATAGTTCTCTGCGCACAAAAACTATTTTTCTTACATTAATTTACTTTTTTCCTTAACAATACCACCACTAGTCTAAGCTTAAGCTAGTTAAGTTTATTTGAGGACAGATACATTTTAATTTGACTGCCTTGCTGGCGCAGTGGTTTGTGGGTCACACTTCAAAGCGACGGCTGCGCAAGAGATCCCGGGTTCGAACCCCGAGTCGGGCCAAAAATTTGTGCCTAAGTTTTCGGTAAGAAATTCTTGGTGGCAGACCGGAGTCTGGAAATTGGCGGTCTTGTACCCCCGCGCCTCGGAAAGCACGTTAAGCTGTTTGTCCTGCGCTCGATCCCTCTCCGGTCGTGTCACAGTAGTGTCCCATCAGAATATGAGGGTAAGGGAATAGAGAGTGCACTTGTGTTTACGCACACATACTTACTTACTTGTGTTTGTTCAGTGTCTGGGTGTAATATATGTATTTAAGTATATATTTGTGTTCCTCTGTTGTCTGATATCTGTAACACAAGTGCTTAAGCTACTTAGTACGGAATCAGGTGAACGTATGAGATGGTGTGAGAATTATAAAAACACATGAGCACTATAATATATCTTGCGTGCGTGGCTGATCGTTGAGATTGGCCGCCGTAGCCGTAATTGGTTGGAGGATATTATTTATATATTTTAAAATATTTAGAACAGTAATTGTACTAACTAATGTGCTTACACAATATTTCTTGTGCTACTTTAAGATTCTTTACCAAAAAGGTTACAAGTACTACGTAGAAATCATCCGATGCTGGCAAGTATTTATTTGCTGAACGGCAAACAATTCCTTGTCAAACGACACAAAACCAGCCTTTTTAAATATTAAACACACCGTTCAATACCAATTATTAGACTGACACTATTTGCATGTCCATTATCTGATGTAAATGCAATGTCGACGTTGCATTCTGTCACGAGTTGCATATCGATTTCACAATTTGACAAACGCAATGGTTATTAAACCACTTGATAGATTTATAGTGACTGCCTCGCTGCCGTCCGCTAACTAAAAGGTCGTTAAGCCACAGCAACTCCCTGTGGCTTAGCGACTTTTTAGTTAGCGGACGGCAGCTCGGTCGGCTAGTATGTCGCACTTTGAAGCGGCGTTTACGCTTGGGGTCCCGGATTCGATCTACGGCTTTGGGCCTTAGTAAGTACCTGAGTTTTTCTGTTAAGAAGTTCCCAGGAAATTTGTACCTGAGTTTTTCTGTAAAGAAAATCGCGATGTCAGGCCGAAGTTTGGAAGTTGTCCCGTAACCTCTTGCCTCGAATAGCTTGTTAAGCCGATGATCCTGCGCTTAATCCCTCTTCTGTTGTGTTATAGTGTGTCCCATGGAAATAATAGGGCTAAAGGAAGAGAGAGTGCACTTGTGTTTGCGCACACACTTGAGCACTATAATATATCCTGCGTACGTGGCTGATCGTTGAAATTGTTCACCGTTACCATAATCGGCTAGAGGATATTATTAAAATTGTATAACCATACTAAAACAGATGTTACATCACTCAAACACTGAACTAAGTGTTCCTCACACGAGTGAATAAGAATAAAAGAATAAGAATAAAATATGTTTCTTGCCTTAAATACATATGCATAACAAAACAAGTAGGTCTACAATAAGCAAATGGACGTGGCTCAGCTTGTGCTGCCACAGAATAGTACAATCCTGGCAGCGCTGGTTTTCAGCCAATCCAGCTTCTCTGAGGGTGGAAGCCTATGGAATGTTATCCTAGATAGGGAATCTAACTTAATAGATTATTATGTCTTGCGTCATCGTCGCTGAGATTGGCCTCCATAACTAAAATATCGGTTTGGAGGATCTTAAGTAAGTAAGTAAGTAAGACATTTATTAACCAAAACCACGAATACAATTACAACAAGATGTTAACAATAAGACAGAAAGTAACAAATAATAAGTTTGTCACCTGTTGCATGAATGAAAACCAAGAAAAAAATTTCTTCGAAAAAAACTAAAAAGTGTAAAATATTATTTTTATCACTATATACACATCAAATAGGTAACATTTTATAACAGTACATTCGAGAAAAGGTGTTACCGAAGAAAAATATTATTTTACACTTTTTATTTCATGGCTTTTAAAGGCGGTTTTTTAAAAAAAAAAATATTTTTCGTGCTTTTAAAAATTTCTGAAAAGCCGTTTAAAAAAATTGAGAGTTCTCATTTTTTTACCAGAACCAGTTAGTTATTTGGCGGGGGTGGAGAGGGGGGGGGGCTTTCCACCCCCGCCAAATGACTAACAAATTTATTGTGAGTACAGTATTGAAAGAGTTATCCTTCAACTCCTTACCGTTGAGGAGTTGACCTTCCATCATCATCAGCAGAGCTACAAAATTAATACAGTCAGGCTGAAGTACTGGTGCAGTTTTGAAAAAAGATACAAAAACATTACGAGTCCCTATAAAATTTGAAAGTTCCCCTCATTTTTCCAGGATCCCATCATCAGATCATGGTACCAATCTGGGACTATCTACTTTCCAACTAAAAAATAATCATCTAAATCGGTTCATAAATGGCAAAGTAATCGGCGAACAAACATAAAAAAAAAAAACATTATACATGTCGAATTGAGAACCTCTTTTTGTATGAAGTCGGTTAAAAAACCAAGTGGTCAACAAGGTCCAACCTAAGCATGTGCTGCTGAACTGCTTGAAGCTGCAGCGCTGGATTTCAGTATGTTTGTATTATTTACAATTTACTTTTATAATAGCTACTGCACTACTGCAAATAATTATTTTTGCATGCCTCAAGTGGCAGCAAAATGTCCTCGAATGGAGGTCAGTTTAGGTTTAGGTTTAAAGATCTTTAATATCTTTAAGCCGTAAACTCCTTGAGTGGAGACCGCGACTCGGTAAGCGTAGTGTAGGACGCCCTGCGACAAGATGGGATGATGACATTCGAAGGCTGGCTGGTGTTGGCTGGATGAGAGTGGCCGAAAATCGGGAGCAGTGGCGTGCATTAGGGGAGACCTATGTCCAGCAGTGGACGAGTGTGGGTTGCTGATGATGATGATGATGATGATTATCTTTAAGACAAGTAGTCACTTACGTGATAACATATTTACCAAAAGAAAAACATTTTATGTCCGTTTTTTGCAATACATACGTGTTACAAGTATGGGTATAAAAGAGTATAGGAGGTTGAAGCCATGGCAGGCCCCACACAAGGTGGACCGACGATCTGGTGAAGGTCACGGGAATCCCTTGGATGCGGGTGGCACAGGACCAATCTGTGTGGAGAACATTGGGCTATGTCCAGCTGTGGGCGTATATTGGCTGAAATGATGATAATATACCGAGGTATACATTTAAGTTTCTGTAATGCCTAGTTTTTCAAGTTGTGTTTTTTGTGCAATAAAGTATATCTATCTATCTACAGACAGAACGATGGTCGATTTCGATTGAACGTGGGAGAGCTACGCTTCGGCATATAGGCTGGCTCAACCGGTGTCCATACCACGGCGACGAAAAACGATGTGACGCAGTGCTTGCGCTGTATTTTGCGTGCAGAGTGGAGTGAGGGAGTGGGGGGTGCTTTTTTGTAAGATAGGGGACAGACAAACACGTTTGCTTGTCGTTGTCCAGCGGTAATCACTTACCATCAGGTGAACCGTCGATCACCTGATGGTAAGTGATTATTACCGCTGCCTGTGGACACCTGTAACACCAAAGAACTCACGAGTGTTTAAAGGTTGGCACCGCATTTGCCACAGTTGGGACAGTGTGGTCCCCGGCAGAGTAGAATAGGCCACCCTCACTCTTACCGAGATATCGTAAAAGGTGACTAAGGTAAAGCTGCTGGCATGATCATCAGCACCCAGAGAAAGAAAGAAAGAAGAAAGAAAAACATTTTATTGACCATCACAATAAATAATTTAACAATGAACATTCATTAGTAAACATAGATAAGGTAACATTGACACATTAATACTACAGACAAAGGTGAGTACGAGAACAGACGATAGGTAGGTAAATACACAGTTATATAAAATGAAAATATTCTAAATAAGTAGGCGTGTGTGAAGTGTGAGGTCAATCAGGTCCTGGCCTCAGCATGGTGCTGCCACGACAGAAATGCCGCGGCAGCGCTGGTATTCTGGCAGGACCTGTTGTGAGTGACGACCGTGTTAATGTGTAACCATAAATAAATAAATACTAATGTACATAAGTAAATGATAATGTGAGATAGAATTACTAGATAGAACGGAAGAAGATAGAATTATAACTTATTTATAAAAGCGACAGTGGCGCAATCGATTGTTTCATATCGTCAATGTTAACACGTTGACGAAATGATTAAAAAAAAAACAATTAAGAGGAAAAAAAAAATGACAGTTTGATCTAAGGAAGTTTGATCAGAGAAGGAAAACTCTGCATTTATATCAAAACCCTCGCCAACCCGTCTGCCAAGCGTGGTGAGTATGGCAATTACCCCTCATGTGATTGAGGGAGGCCCGTGCCCTAGCAGTGGGGACTTAAATGGGCTGACGATAACGATGACCGCATTTGCGACTCCGCTGTTCATCTATTACATAAAAAAAATAAGTAATAAAATGCCGTACCGAAATCCGTTTGTACTTTTCTTAAAATACCTTGCCAGTAAAAAGATTCTTGAATGATTACCGTCTTTATTCAAAGGCAAGACTTTTGTTGGAATTTTATTCTACCAAAACATTCCACCATTCCACAAAATGTTTTTTCCATCTATTAATCTCCTCATTTACCTTGTAAAACGACTCAGTAAAGAATCCTTGCAACTCGGGTTTGAACTGTCATTCTTCCCAGAGAGTTTATTTACTTTTTTAATAAAGTCAATCAAAAGCCACATGATAGGTAATATTACATAATCTTAGTTTACTTAATCTATGGGAACAATGTTCTAATATGTTAATTAATATCCTCCAACCGATTACGGCTACGGCGGCCAATCCCAACGGTCAGCCACTTACGCAGGATATACTATTAAAGTGCTCAAGAGTGTGCGCAAACACAAAAACCGGCCAAGTGCGAGTCGGGCTCGCGCACAAAGGGTTCCGTAGCAGCAAAGTCCAAAATTACAGTTAAATCAACCTATCTCAAAAACTATAAGAGATACTTTGATCAAACCAAAAATCGTTGAAAGAGTTAATTCGCATGCATCACCTCTATTTTTTTTAGAATTTTATACCCCGTAGTTATAAAAATAGAGGGGGGGGGACATACTTTTTACGACTTTGAGAGCTGATATCTCAAAAACCGTTCACTTTAAGAAAAATGTTTTTTAGAAAACTTTATATCATTTTAAAAGACCTTTCCATTGATACCCCACACGGGTATGTACATCGAAAAAAAAAAATTCATCCCTCAGTTACATGTATGGGGGGCCCCACCCCCAATTCTTTTTTTTACTATTTAGTGTCATATTTTTGTAGCGGTTCATACAACACATATTCCCATCAAATTTCATCACTGTAGTACTTATAGTTTCCGAGTAAATCGGCTGTGACAGACGGACAGACGGACAGACGGACATGACGAAACTATAAGGGTTCCGTTTTTGCCATTTTGGCTACGGAACCCTAAAAAGCACTCTCTATTATCACAATCCGATACCGCGATTGGGACACCAGTGTGACACGACCGAAGAGGGATCGGGCGCAGGCCCAACGGTTTAAGGCGACGTGTGGCCCTAACTAGCGAAGCCAATCGATTTAAATTGATAGCAACTAAACCGGATATCCTTTTAACAATTTTGAAGTTCGAGCCTCTCGGAAAGAATATACCTATAGGCTTTTTATTTAATACTTATACTTAATTAACTTTTTGATCTGTTTTGCACTTAAATTTTGGATTAACGCCATAAGTGGCTGTTTTTGGCGGTAATTCATATTTCGAGTAGGAAACAGACCAAAAAGTTAATTATAAGTATTGAATAAATAGTATAAGTTCTTTTCGAGATGCTCGATTCTCGAAATTGTTATAAAGATATCCGGTTTAGATGTTAACAATTTAAATCAAATGACGTCCCTAGTGTGTCCTACCTATGCTTTCCGAGGCTCGGGGGTACAAGACCGCCAACTTCCAGACTCCAGGCAATTTTGGCCCGACTCGGGGAGCGAACCTTGGACCCCAAGCGCAGCCGTCGCTTTAAAGTGCGACGCTCTACTAGTCAATTTAACTGTACCGTAAAACGGGGTGTATAGAAATTGCGGGGTGAATAGAAAAAAATCAGGAAAGTTTTCAACATTTAAATTTTATTATTTAGCGTCAAAGAATTTTGGTGGAAATTATTTTTTTTAAGATATTAATTTTTTTTTTGCGTTGGCAACAATTCTTGATTGTCAAAGTTATCATATAACGAATAAACGGTACCTACTCGTATCCATTGTGCCTGCTGTGTTGTCTATATGTGCTGCTTTTTATTTGTTTTATATGTTGGCCCTAAGAATAGAGAAGACCTCAAAATAGATCGGAACCCTTAAAATTTAACCGGTCAATATTAATATATAACGTGTCTCTCTAAACACTTGACGTTGGCGGAATCACACGTGCGGCCGTCACCGCGCGCGGGTTTAGGACCAAAAAAAAATACTTACTCGTACATCAAATGAATGTAAATCAAAAGTATAAGCAAATCGACTTTACCCACGATTGTGTAGAAAATATTAGCCTTTTGGGAGCGTTGGAACAAAAAGTTCGCTGCTGAAGTTTTATCAGATTGGTCCAGTTTTTTATTGGCAATAAAATATTGATACCGGAATTTATTGGGGAATATGCAAGAAATATTGCTCAGCGAATGCAATTCATACAAATATTGTACATAAAATGCTGGTGTATTGTTTATTATAGTACTTGTAATTTACGAGCTAGTATATTTTGTTTCAAACGCCCTGTTGGTCTTGTGGTTTAAGTACCGGGCCGTGATCTCGGGGTCCTGGGTTCGATTCCCGGGTCGAGCGAAAAGTATATTTCGAGGTTTTCAAACATGGCTCGGATTTGTGATCACCAATCCGCATTAGGCAAGCGTGATGATTTAGCCTAATCCCATCATAGTAGCGATAACTTGATTTCTATGATGGAGGTCTTAGCCCTGCAGTGGGACAGTTTATAGGCTGATACTTTTATATTTTGTTTGTGGATGCTGCTCCAATCCAACTTTTGTAATCTATTTGCGTATTTATACCATTAGCTCGGTGGTGAGGGAAAAGATCGTGAGGAAACCTTCATGTCTTGGATAGATTCTAAAAATTGTAGATATCTACAATATTAGAGATAATGATTGCGTTAAAGAGGTAGTCCTTCCTATGAATATTGAATTGATAACCCATGTGTTATCTGATAATGAAGCTGTATAACGCCGTGTGGTCCCCGGCAGAGTAGAATAGGCCACCCTCACTCTTACCGAGGTGTCGTAAAAGGCGACTAAGGTAAAGCTGCTGGCATGATCATCAGCACCCAGAGAAGGAAAACTCTGCATTAATATCAAAACCCTCGCCAACCCGTCTGCCAAGCGTGGTGAGTATGGCAATTACCCCTCATGAGATTGAGGGAGGCCCGTGCCCCATCAGTGGGGACTTAAATGGGCTGACGATGAAGCTGTATAAATGTTCATATGAACATTTACATAATCTTTAACCAAGAATTCCGTCAACCATTCTGAACAACCTTTGTTCAACTCCGCCCCGTTGGTCTAATGGTTTAAGTACTTTCAAATTTTTCGTGGTGCGTGGTGATTAAGCCTAATCCCATCTTAGTAGCGATGACTTGATTTCTATGATGGAGGCATTTGCCTTGCAGTGGGACAGTATATAGGCTGATACTTTTGTTCAACGACTTTTGAACTAGCCATAACACATGACCAAATCACGTGACCGACTTTGTATGATAACTTACCATTGACAAGTTTTTAAAAAATATGAGAATATCCAAAACTCATTGGACAAAATTGTTCAGAATGGTTGGTAGGACACGTGATTAAAGGGATGTAAATGAATGAATGAATACTGCATTTATTTCGACACACTTATATAGGACAGGAGATAAACAGTAGATTTAAACACACAATTGAGGAGCTCCGGAACAAAAGCCGATAAATCCACTTTATGCCATTTTTTTGTTTACCAATAAATATATGAATGAAAATGTGCTGAAACGGGCGCCCGCTCAGCATAATGTCGTGCCGTGACAATAAATGTCGCGCCACCACACGCTGGTTTTCTGTGGGTCACCCGTGTGCCGTGGGTCTGTTATGGTATTATATATTATATATATATATATATATATATATATATATATATATATATATATATATATATATATATATATATATATATATATATATATATGTATATATATATATGTATATATATAAGGATTATGTAAATTTGTTCGTTACAAAGTAAAGAAATATATAAGCAGGCTAAAGAGCATTATTCAACCTCTCTCGTAACTTACGATATAGAAATAGGTTAGCTTTGTCGGACACCACACGGTACATACATATTATACTTCAATCAAAGTGTACAATAAAGTGCCTAACGTTATAAAAAATGAAACAGAAGACAATCTTATTAACGGACTTCAAAAAAAGAGATTCTCAATTCGACATGTTTACATTTTTTTTTATGTATGTTCGCCGATTAATTTGCCATTTATGAACCGATTTTGATGATTCTTTTTTAGTCAGAAAGTAAATAGCTCCGTATTGGTACCATGATCAGGATATCAGGATCTGATGATGGGATCCTAGAAAAATTGAGGGGAACTTTCAAATCTTATAGGGACAGTGTAATGTTTTTGTATCTTTTTTCAAAACTGCACTAGTATTTACGCCGGACTGTATTAATTTTGTGGCTCTGCTGATGATGGAAGGTCAACTCCTCAACGGTAAGGAGTTAAAGGATAACTCTTTCAATCCTGTGCTCACAATAACTTTGTTAGTTATTTGGCGGGGGTAGAGGAGGAGGGGGGGGGGGGGGGGCTGCGAAAGTGAAAACCCTAAAATTTAAGTCTTTTTAGTGTCTCATAAACCATGAACTAAAAAGTGTAAAATAATATTTTTATCACACTATACACTTCAATAAACATTTAGTACACTCGAGAAAAGGTTTTACCGAAGTCGGCGTCTAATCTCTGTGGAATAATTGATTAATTGTATTAAATTACAAGATAGTATTGGGTGCCGACTGCGGTAACACCTTTTTTCGAGTGTTCTGTTATAATTGAAGAGTATAAAGTGATAAAAATATTATATCAATAAAGAATTATTTGATCATCATCATCGTCAGCCCATATAAGTCCCCACTGCTTGGGCACGGGCGACCCTCAATCACATGAGGGGTAATTGCCATACTCACGCTTGGCAGACGGGTTGGCGAGGGTTTAGATATAAATGCACAGTTTTCCTTCTCTGGGTGCTGATGATCATGCCAGCAGCTTTACCTTAGTCGCCTTTTACTACACCTCGGTAAGAGTGAGGGTGGCCTATTCTACTCTACCGGGGACCACACGGCTCCGAAACGATATTGATTGCGTTCAATTAATCACAGAAATGAAAAACTAATAACAGGGTACACTTAGTATCCCAATTCGGTAAACGAGTAACTTCTCAACTACATGATATTCTTATTATAAATTAATTTCAATATCTTCAATTTAAGTTTAAAATTATTTTCTCAATTATTATTTCTGTGATAATAGATATGTATAAACATTGCAGTGCCTCTGCTGCGTTCATGTTCAGGACTTGTAATTAGTTTTAAGATCTATTTTAAACTACATGAAAGCAATAAATATTATGACTAAGTAAACTAAAAAAGTGAAATATTTATATTTATTTTTTGATTAACGACAGACACGAATACAATCACAAGTAAGATGTGTTCGGAATATTTGAGAACATGAGGGCCATCTCCGTATGTTATTTGTCTTAAATATTTGACAGGGTAATTTATTAAGGGCAAGAACAACTCGAGACAGGGTCGTAAATTGAGTGAACGAAACAGTCCCTGTTACTATCTCTGTATAATGGTTCATGATTTAACTTTGTGGGGTAATATCTAATTTAAAATTCAGTAAGGATGTTTAAGATTTATTTAATAGGTACCTTGCTACTTAAGATAGACCTGTAATTTTATCCCTGCGGTAAAAAATAATCTTTTTCTTTCAGTTATTATAAAATAATAAAATATGGTCGTGTGGTCCCCGGCAGAGTAGAATAGGCCACCCTCACTCTTACCGAGGTGTCGTAAAAGGTGACTAAGGTAAAGCTGCTGGCATGATCATCAGCACCCAGAGAAGGAAAACTCTGCATTTATATCAAAACCCTCGCCAACCCGTCTGCCAAGCATGGTGAGTATGGCAATTACCCCTCATGTGATTGAGGGAGGCCCGTGCCCCAGCAGTGGGGACTTAAATGGGCTGATGATGATGATTATAAAATAAATCTTGTTACTATCATATGCAACCTAATTCTTAGTCTAATTATTGCTCTAATTACGGTACAAACATTTGTGTACATGAACATGTCTGTTTACATGGGTGTTTTCTATGTATTATGAGTAAAGTTAAAGAAACGTATAAAGGTAACGGGTAGGGCACACTAGCGACACCAATAGATCTATTTTCAACAATTTCTCCCTCGGCAAACACCTATACTATTTATTAAATAACCACGCACAAATGTTGGGTCCGTTTTGAAATTTAATTTTGAAAATTAATTCACGCCAAAGCGGCCACTTTTGCCGTGCCGTTATTTAATAGGTAAATAGTATGAATGTTTGCCGAGAGAACGTAACCCCGAAATTGTTTAAAATAGATCCGGTTTAGTAGCTTAAATTTAAGATCGATTCGCGTCGCTAGTGTGCCCTACCCGTTACCTTAAAAGTATATATTTGTCACTCCGCTGTTGATTCTGATATCTGTAACACAGTAGCTTGAGCTACTTTTCTCGGAGTCAGGTCAATCTATGTGATGTTGTGAAATATTCATTTATTTATTTATTATTTATTTATATACTGTCCTACTGCAGGGCAAAGGCCTACATCATAGAAATCAAGCCATCGCTACTATGATGGGATTATAATTCATTGATATGATGGGATTAGGCTTAATCACCACACTCGCCTAATGCGGATTGGTGATCACAGACCCGGGCTATGTTCGAAAAATTACCACGTCTGCCATCTATGACATACAAAACAAGAAAATAACTTTCACCCCAACGGTCGTCAGTTCAATTCGTTCTACGTCGTGAAATTCTTCAGTATGCATACTTAAATAGCAATATATCGTCAGCCCATTTAAGTCCCCACTGCTGGGGCATGGGCCTGCCTCAATCACATGAGGGGTGATTGCCATACTCACCACGCTTGGCAGACGGGTTGGCGAGGATTTTGATATAAATGCAGAGTTTTCCTTCTCTGGGTGCTGATGATCATGCCAGCAGCTTTACCTTAGTCGCCTTTTACGACACCTCGTTAAGAGTGAGGGTGGCTTATTCTACTCTGCCGGGGACCACACGGCGCAACATTTTATATGTATGACTCAAGCGCTCACAAACGATAACTTACTCGTAAACGCGTGTCAAACTCTGACAGAAGCCAGCCATACATAACAAGTTGCGTATGCGTCTAACGGAGTTATTTATTGGCGGTCCGAGTCCTGAAGAGAGAGGTTTCACGAACTGAGAACTAATTTGAAAATGTATTTAGCATGTTTGCGTTTTGATAAGGGTTCCGATGTCGCACATCGCGAGGAGAACAGACGGCCGTTGGGAGGAAAAGCTCCTCAAATGGAGGCCACGTACAGGAAGTCGCAGCCGTGGCACCCCCCACAAGGTGGACCGACAATCTGGTGAAGGTCGCGGGAATCCATTAGATGCGGGCGGCACAGGACCGATTAATGTGGAGAACATTAGGGGAGGCCTATGTCCAGCAGTGGGTGTCTACTGCTAAGATGATTATGATGAAGGGTTAGGAGACATCTCAAGCACAAATAGATACAGAAAACCGACTGCCTATATCGGGTGCTAAAAAGACTTTCGTGCGCGCTTATACTGATCTAAGGGTGGTTCGGCCTGAAGCTAACGAACTCTTTGATATCAATGTCACGTAGAGCCGACCTTCTGTGTTCAAATTGTGTCCTAAGGTGATACTTTGACGTCACTAGCGCCGCCAAGTGATTTATATTGATTGTAACAAATAAGTGTAATTTTTTTTTAAGTTAGCAATGAATACTTTAAGAATAAGCCGTGTGGTCCCCGGCAGAGTAGAATAGGCCACCCTCACTCTTACCGAGGTGTCGTAAAAGGCGACTAAGATAAAGCTGCTGGTATGATCATCAGCACCCAGAGAAGGAAAACTCTGCATTTATATCAAAACCCTGGCACAACCCGTCTGCCAAGCGTGGTGTGTAAGGCAGCTACCCTTCATGTGATTGAGGGAGGCCCGGGCACCAGCAGTGGGGACTTAAATGCGATGATAGGTTGACGATGATGATGAACTTTAAGAATAGTTTTAAATTTTTTGTGAGACAAACTTATGTAGGTAATAATTTCTTCCTGTTTGTTAGATTAATCTTGACAAAGAAATTATTACATAGGTGGGTCGCAAAATTTGTAAATGACTACTTTAAATCATTTATTGCTCACTTTAAAAAAAAATGTCGCCTATTAGCCACAATCAATATAAATCACTTGGCGGCGCTGGTATCGTCGTAGTATCACCTTAAGTAACGTAGTCACAGGAGTTTATTATTTAGCTTGTGTTTATTATAGTCCGTTAAATGTAGCTTAATTATAATGACAGCCATTGGTGTTACACAAATCTATGGAATGGAACTTGACTAAAATTATAAACCTTATGTCTATTGTAATAAAGTTCAAGTGACAGCTGTCATTCTAATTAAGCTCATATTTTACGGAGTATAAGTGTCTGAATCGTAACAGACGTGCAAGCTATTAAATTAAATCGATTGGTATACCAATAAACGCTCCCAGACTGTGGATCGACGTTGACCGATACCTTCGATCGATGATCGATCACCTTGGAGTATATGCTTCCCAATAAAAATAACCTTCTAAAGATAAAGATAAAGATAAAGATAAAGATAAAGATAAAGATAAAGATAAAAATTTATTTATTGCACAGAAAAAATAACCACAGTTACATACATAAGATTAAAATTTAATTTAAGTGCACTACACATATTATGTAACAAACATTGAACAGGAGCCTCCAAACTAGGCAATGCCTGTATCTTGGACTTCTTTTGTTTCTGTGTATGCACATCTCGCCTAAGGCCGGGTTGTCACTAACACCTGATGTTTTTTTTAATTTTTTTATGTGATAGGTGGCAGATGAGCAGACGGATCGCCTAATCGTTGGTTAGACCTGTTGCCGCCCATAGACACCCGCGACACCAGTGGAGTCACAATAGCGCTGTCAACCTTTACCCGTAATGTCAGTTGTGACACAAGATTGTGTCAATATAAACACCCCTTTCCCCAGATTGGGCCTCTGGTACCCTCACTAACGCAGCGAAACACAGCACAGTCCTGCTTCACGCCGGTTTTCTGCGAGGTCGAGGTATCACTTCGATCGAGCCGGCCCATTCGTGTCGAAGCGTGGCTCTCTCCCACGGTTTTATCTAAGAGCACTAAAATACATGAGAAGGAACTCCATTTATGTAAACATAAAAACAAGACTTGGAAAAATAAAGCCAGTATCTAAAGCATGTTAAAATACGATCAAAACACACGCCCTTTACCACAGTGTAAACTAGTTAACAGTAAATAAATTCTTACAACATCTTTTACATTGACCTGATTCCATACTAAGGGCTAAATTTAACCAAGATTTCAAGCAACGGTAATCTCCCGTTTACTGTGCTTTAACTGCTGAGTGATGGTTATTCATGTCCACCACAAAAAAAAGCAGCGGTTACTACTGCTTACCTCGACGAGAACAGTCTAAGGCGTTGATACAGGCGTTCGATCAGAGACGAGCTGTAGAAATAATAAAACTGTGTAGAGGACATGTTAGGGCACTCACTCGGACCCTTACAGGGCACTGCAAATTAAACAAGCACCTGCACAACATGGGCCTTTCAGATACCAAAATCTGCAGGTACTGTCGCGAGGACGATGAAACGATTATCCACGTCCTCGGCGAGTGCATAGCGCTGCACCGCTGCAGAAGCCGGCACCTGGGAGCACACATGATCTCAGCTGACGAGATCAAGAGCTCCCCCATCAGCTCCATTCTCGGGTTTATCCTGGAACTGGAGCTACATGAGGTGCTGTAATAGGTTACGGGGCTGCCACAATGAACATCAATTGGTCGATGTGGGTATGAAACGCAGGGCTCACCCCATTTCTATCAAATAATCCATAAATCACTGCTTAACTGTCGTTTACTCTAACTGAACCAAAGAAGGTAGTTTAACGTCTCTTAACCGAGGATTTATTTGTTTATGGAAGAAGGCAAACAGTCTCCACTTACAGCATAGTGTGTACTATAAATATATGATGATCTTGAGAGGGATACTAGAAAACCTAGGACTTTTCAAGAAAATCGTAATCATTTTGAAGAGTATGACAAAACATCATTTAGGACAAGATTTCGGCTTAAAAAAGAGGCGCCATTGAAATTAACGAAATGTTTGGTCGATTCTGGATTTTTCTCATGCCACAACCAACCGCACTGTAGATAGGCATTATGATCCGTGTTGCGTTATTTTTTGAAATAAACGATTCAATAGTATGTAAGTGGTCAAACCAATTTATATTTCTTATAATTGTCTTTCAACTCCCGTTTACGATTTACGTATTTATCGTATTTGTCACATCTGTCACAATAGCAACTTCTAATGGAAAAACCGACCGCATTTAGGCTTTCTTATAAAATTACATTTTTATTCTTCCAAAAATACGTCGAATAATGCTGTCACTTTTTACATGGAGTATTAAAGGTAAGTAAAAACAAGCCAGCGATAAGTTTATGACTATTATGTCGATTTAGATGATATATGTATGTAGTGGTGCATATAGAACAACTTTCATCTTCATTTGTTTCTTTTATCAAAGCTCTTAACCATTGAGTTTTGGTGGGTTTCCTCTAGATGGCGCTAGCACTGGCTTGCCGATTGATGCCTCTATGTCAGTATATATAAGTTACTCTATGACTCTCATAGAGTTGACAGTGACAGCTGCTTGACGTTATTACCTGACCATGTGAAAAAGTACAGTCTAATGGGATTCGGATAAAACAAGCCGCGTGGGCTGATACAATTCAAAGGTTTTAAATTAGTGTCTAATGGTTTTGAGTGTACAAATTTGGTGTTTATTTATGCAGTGAAGTGCCGAAAAGAGATCCTAATAATAAGAATCTTTGAATTGTATCGTTTTTAACACTGCTATTGTGTGTCGAGTGAGTTGAAGAGTGAGGTAGCTAAAGCACCTGTGTTATGGATATCAGAACCAACAGGGAAATTGCAAATATATACAATATATAATCATTTTCTTTTGGAAATACATACTTATAATAAATAGAAACACCTTGAAACTTTTTTTCTCATTTTCCACGTTATTCGTTTTAACTTCTTCTTTTCTAAGTAAGGGAGCCAAACGGTCGCCAGATGGTGAGCGATCTCAACCAGGCATGGGACGTAACTGGGAATAAAACTGTCGCTTTGGAGCCCGAGATATTCTTGCATCGTTGATCGACTGACCGGATGGCGCCATTGGTAGTGCCCTTCCTTTTACGCCAAAGGTCGTGGGTTCGATCCCCACCCTGGACAAACATTCGTGCGATGAACACTTGTGTTTGTACAGTGTCAGGGTGTAATATATGTATTTAAGTATATATTTGTGTTCCTCTGTTGCCTGATATCTGTAACACAAGTGCTTAAGCTACTTAGTACGGAATCAGGTCAACGTATGAGAAGTTGTGAGAATTATTATTATTATATTATTATCGTAATCCAGACTTTGGGAAGTCTGGTAATTATAATGAAACGACTACCTTTCTACTTCTTCTTTGAGGGCCTTTTCAGTTCTGTAGGCTGGCCGTTAGCTATCCCAAATCCTCTCTGTTCATTGCGAGTTGCGTCGCCTCCCCTCTATGAGGTGGTGGCGCTATGTGGCTTGGCATTCCGTCTAATATGATTGGGTGAAATGATGGCTGACACATTCGTCATACTTGTGAACAGGAGCCACCTTTGGGGACTGGTCGGCTTCGGTTTACCTCATAAAAAATATTTTATTATTTCCTTTATTTTATTTTGTGTTACAATTAAACAAGGCTAGGTATAATGAAGACACAACAATGAATGAAAGTATGGTTTCTTGCTGGACCTTCTCGAACAAAAACAACTTTCCGAGCCGGTGGTAGAATCATATTGTAAATTATACATAAATACTTATAAATAGTATTAAATCATCAAATGTATGATGATTTGTAAGTACTGTGTACGAGCTTATGCAAATAAATAATTATTTGAGTTTGAGTATACCCATCATGATGAGTTAAAGTACAAGACAGGTACAGACCTGTCAACATAAGAACGTAACCTAGGTATTCCAACGTTTCAGAAACTATCCAAAACGTGTAGATTTCTTTATGTACGGACAGGATCAAAAGTAGCTTAAACCTTTAGTACTTTGTCAAAGTAACTCTTCTGCCTATTATAGTCAGTTTCTAAGGGGTACGTAAAACATGTTACTTCGACATAGTACTTAAGTGTTAAGCTACTTTAGATTACCTATACCTTTACCCAGACACTGATCAAAATCAAGTCAAGGATATTATTTGCTTGTAACTGCAGCTACTTTAAAGTGTGTGAGTAGTTATGTCACCTTGCATACATTGCCTTGGTACTCGTCTCCTTTTAGATGGAGGCTTGATCTCACTGCCAATCCTCCCACTGTGGCGACACGTTTATTCACGGCCCATGATGTCGGAAGACGACCGTAAAGGCATTTTGCGGCTGAATGTGTTGTGACATAAAACAAAGTGTGACTTAGCGCTCGTTGGGGCCATTTTATGATAATTGAGCGTCAGGGTTCCGTTTGAAGTAAAAACCATTTGGTTTTCCACATGATCGTTATATCGGTGACTGATTTTGTAGAAGAATAATAGAACGTACTGATATCAAAAGCGCAATGCACACGACCCACAATAAGTGATCACCTGATGGTAAGTGATTGCCGCCACCCGTGGACACCCGCGACACCAGTGGAGTCACAAGTGCTCTGCCAACCTTTCCCCCGGAGTAGTATAGTATGAAAAATCTGCCGACTTTTTGAGGTTTCGATGATTAGTCCCTCAAAAAGTCAGTCATGTGAGATCCCCCTAAAAGCAAAAATTAACCTGGCTATGATTTTAGTTACTTATTTATTTATTTGGACAACCAACAAGGCATACACTACAACATTCTTAAGACTAACGCAGTAGGTAACCCTAATATAACTTCCTAAGTAGGTAGGGAGCGTATTTTTAGGTAGTTCTTGGCCAGAAAAAAATATAGAATAAAATATGTTTGTCGAAGACTAGTGTCAAAACAAAGCAAAGTAAAAGGGTAACATAAATCTTTAAAAGTGCATGATTACAAAATAAAAATAAATAGCATGTCTGTAGCATGTATTGTATGCTAGTATTATGCTTATTTCTTAAGAAATATCATTAGTTCTAATTTAACACGCACCAGATGATTCTTGTTAAACCTAGGACCCCGCGATCACAGTCCGGTACTTAAACCTACTTTTATTCATACATATAATAAGAGGACAACCCTATAGTGTAGGTAACTTTCTGTCTTAGATGGCGGAGTGTCGATACTGCTTTAGCGTATATTGAGAGCGTAATAAGAACTGCTTCCCGTAAACTCGGGATTCTGAACAGAGTGAGATGGTAATTTACTCCGGCGCAGCTTCGTCTCTTGTACAAGGCACAGGTTTGCTCCCATCTCTGGGATGGTTCTGATAAGTACTTGATGGAGGCTCTCGATAGGTTGCAGTGACGTGCTATCCGTATTGTTGCAGATTATGAGGTGACTAAGTTCCTAGAACCGTCTTCAGCTACGTAGAGACATTGCCAGTCTAAGTGTTCTCTACCGCCTCTATAATGAGGAACGTTCTGATGAGTTATTTCAGCTTATCCCATCCTCCCCTTTCCAGTTCCGAACGACACGTGCTAGACAGCGTTGCCATTTGCATACCATCCAGACAATGGCGGCGCGCACCAAGAGGATTGGCTCCTCGTTCCTGCCCATCCAGCCATCAAGACATGGAATGCCCTCCCAGCTCATGTGTTTCCTCTTTCATACAATCCGGGGTCTTTTAGGCGTACTGTGGTATAGTTTCCGTCTCCTGCTTGCGTGCTCTTATTATTATCTTATTCCTAATGTACCTAACATTTGTACGCCTACAAAGGGCAAGACATAGTGTTACACTTATTTTTTTAACACTTGGGTCATGCTAGGTACGTTTAACAAATAAAATATTTGTATTTCAATGAATGTTGAATTAATTTAGAAAGCTCGTATTACATTCACCAGATTTATTTGAACAAAGCACTTCCGATGCGCCGCAAAAGTTCTTTAGCATCCCATAAATCTTCAGCTTAGAATAAAATAAATAGCAACAGAATGGTTGGACTGTACAATAGTCTCAGTTCAGATAAAAGCCAGACAAAGGACATTATTACTGCAAGATTGATGTGGCTGCCGTAGCGCTGAGCCCCGTGTGAGCTTCTTACTTTTAAAAGTGCGGTCGTGGGTGGGAGTACCTCGACTAGTAAACGAGTAGGTAATAGATAGATATTCTTTATAATTATAAATTGAAACTGCTGTTGACTGTCCTACTACGTATGAACTTTTTGGTTAAATATTGGGGGGCCGTTCAACATTACATTTAGAATACCGTTTTGTAAAAGCACACTTTTTATAGGTAAGTAGGTAAGGAGCGCCCCCCCCCCCCCCCCCACAATATTCATACGTGCATTCAACAGTGGGAGAGCCACGCTTCGGCATGAATGGGCCGGCTCGACCGGAGTAATACCACGTCCTCACAGAAAGCCGGCGTGAAGCAGTGCATGCGCTGTGTTTCGCTGCGTGAGTGAGGGTACCGGAGGCCCAATCTAGGGGAAGGCGGGTTAAATGGTAAGCAGCGCACTTGTGACACCACTGGTGTTGCAGGCGTCAATCGCTTACCATCAGGTGATCCATCTGCTCGTCTGCCACTTATATCATAAAAAAAAAATTGCAACAGCAGTTTCAATTTAGTTTTGGTCTTTTTAAATATTTGTCGGGTGTTTTTAAATTTTTAATTTATTTTTTATTTTTTGCAATGTATGTGCAATGTTTCATAGGGTATTGAATTGTACATATTACTCAAACCCTATTATTTGATATCCATATCGAAGGGGGTTGTCATACAATATGTTAATCTGACATTTTGAGGCGGCGGCCATTTTGGATCAATTTGCATCTGACCGCTAACTCTCCTCCCAATCAATTCACCTTTCAAATAAAAAAAAACAAAATCATAATCGTTTCATCCGTTCGGGAGCTACGATACCACGAACAGACACACAGTCACACACACCCACACAAACACGCACACACACAGAGGGAGAGACAGACATGTCAAACTTAAACCACCCCGTTGATTTTTCGTCGGAGGTTAAATTTATAGAACTGAATGCTATTGTAAATAACACAATTATTTTTTATTTTTTTTTTATAGGATGAACTTACTCCGCCGTATGATAAGCGGTCGTGAAATCCAAATATGAGGTTGACAGGCACAAAAGAACTAACAAAGTCCCATTGGAGTCTGCCATCCTCACCCTGATGGCCTGCTGAGAAGCCGCTTTACATCCCGCCTAAAAGACCCCGGATTGTATGAAGGAGTAAACACATGAGCTGGGAGGGCATTCCATGTCTTGATGGCTCGGGGCAGGAACAAGTCGCCAATCTTCTTGGTGCGCGCTGCCATTGTCTGGATGGTATGCGGATGGCAAGGCTGTCTAGCACGTGTCGTTCGGAACTGGAAAGAGGAGGATGGGATAAGTTGAAATAACTCATCAGAACGTTCCTCATTATAGAGGCGGTAGAGAACACTTAGACTGGCAATGTCTCTACGTAGCTGAAGAGGTTCTAGGAACTTAGTCACCTCATAATCTCCAACAATACGGATAGCACGTCGCTACAACCTATCGAGAGCCTCCATCAAGTACTTAGCAGAACCATCCCAGAGATGGGAGCAATATTTTACACACGGGCGAACCTGTGCCTTGTACAAGAGACGAAGCTGCGCCGGAGTAAATTACAATCTCACTCTGTTCAGAATCCCGAGTTTACGGGAAGCAGTTCTTATTACGCTCTCAATATAGTCCCATTGATTTTGGTTGCTACGATCATTGATGCCTCGATGCCAAGGATACTGAGACTATCCTGTATTGGTAAGGAGGTGCTCTAAAGAGTGGGATAGGATAGAAAAGGTGACAACTTAGCAGAGAATACACACACATGTGTTTTCTTAGCGTTGAACTCGACAAGATTGCTGGCACCCCATTTGTAAATGCGGTTCAGGACCCCGTCGAGCTCAGTAACAAGAAGATTTCTCTTTTCCTCGGTTTGTGTCTGCTTTGCCGCAGGTCTTCCGAAATATCGTGCTTGGACAGTGGTGTCATCTACATAGCAATGGATGTTACTACATGATAACGTCATTGATCTGCAGAAGAAACAATGTCGGCGACATGACGGAACCTTGAGGCACTCCAGAATTAATTGGAAGGAAGCAAGAGGCGCGTCCATCACATCGAACACGAGTTCTACGACCCTCCAAAAATCCCGCAACCCAATCGCATAAGCGAAGTGGCAGACCGTATGCCAGAAGCTTGGAGAGAAGCGAACGATGTCAAATACGGTCGAAAGCCTTGGCGATATCAAGGCTAACTGCCAAAGATTCACCATGCTTCTCCATAGCCTCCCCCCAGACGTGCGATACGTACGCTAGAAGATCGCCCCTGGACCGTTTCGGTCTGAAACCATATTGTCGGTCATGGAGCAGCGAGTGATCCTCTAGGTAGCGGATAAGTTGAGTGTTAATTATCCACTCAAAAACCTTTCTCCAAATATAACATAACACATAAGAATTGCAAAATATTGTTATAAAAAATATCAACTACTGAATACTACTGTCAATAGGTCATACAATCCAAAGGCAGATATGGTATGGACATAGAAAGATTGTTAGTAGGTAGGTATGTTTAGAGTGGGGTGGGAATGTGAGGTGTAGTTTGCAGGATGATTGCATGTCTCAATCCGTACAAAAAATGTTTATTGCTTTAAATAGGCAGACGAGCTTGTGGCCCGTCTGATGGTAAACGGTAACCGCCGCTCATATACATCAACAATGCCGGAGCACAGTCATGCCTCTGCCTACTGTGAAAGAAGAAGTCTTTTCAATTCTCGGTTAAAACAGGACATCATAGCGATCAACACCGCGGCTGGAAGCTTATTCCAGAGTTTGCAAGAGCGTGGGAAAAAAGAGCGCTGGAAATGCAGCGTTCTACTTGTTGTTGACTAGCAATTAAAACATTTTTAATTCACCTATTAGAATGTAGTGTTACTACGTATTATGCAGGAGCGTTCTGTACCACTACCTATCGCCGCATGTAGGTAATCAGCGGATTCCTTCAAAATACTTGCGACATAAGCATGTGATAGACTTCCGTTCTGTTCTGTGTCTTGAGTATTTGATACAAATTATGTTTAGTCTTCTTCTTCATCTTAGCGTGTAATTTCCAGTTGCGTCCAAATGCTGTCGCTTTGGAGCCCAGGATACGCTGCGACCATGATTCCGGATCGGGGGGGTCTGGTAATTACAATGAAGTGACTGCCGTCTGACCTTCGCAACCCTTTAACAGGGGAACCAGACCAATTGAATTATGGTTACACGTTTTAGAAACTTTTTCCGAAACGTGCAAGTTTTCTCACGATGTTTTTCCTCACCGCTGAGAAGATGGTAATGGTAGAAATACGCACATAGATTTGAAAAAAAAACGAAGCGTTCGAACAAATTATTTTTAGTACGTTCTGTATGTTATATTACATGATAGTTAATTATCACATTATGTCGTCGAGGCCTGGCTGGCGCGATAGCGTTAATGTAATTGGGTTACATTGGCGTTGCGGGTACTTTTACATGGAAACTATTAAATCACGTTAAGCGTAGGTATATCGGTAAACGCAATTTCACGAAATAGTTATACTGTACTGATAACATCATTATGGTTGTTTACGATACTATTCGCCACATACGACCCCATGTAACTACATGATGCAATAAAGAATATTACTATGACTACAAAGCAGTGTCTGTGTTTCGCTGCGTGAGTGAGGGAACCGGAGGCCCAATCCAACCAATTGAAAAAAATCAATTCAAAATATCACTATTTGCATAGGCTTGTAAACAGAAATTTCAAATCGTCATTTAAAAATATAACAATTTATTTGTAAGTAAGTATAATAGTGGAGGCCACGTACAGGAAGTCGCAGCCGTGGCAGGCCCCCACAAGGTGGACCGACGATCTGGTGAAGGTTGTGGGAATCCATTGGATGCGGGCGGCACAGGACCGATCTGTGAGAACATCGGGGGAGGCCTATCTCCAGCAGTGGACGTCTATTGGCTGAAATGATGATGTATAATATACATGTAATTACACATACATGTTGATAAATAAAATATTATTACACTAAAAAATTAATAAACATAATGTAATTTTACCATTGAGATCGGAAAGTTGATTCATAATTTATATTTTTTATTTGCAAAAAACGTGATATAGAGTTGATACCTAATATAATAGTATGCGCATGTTTTGCCAATAAGTACTTCTAGCATGCAAATATTTATTTCCTTCAAAGTAATTTTGAAATTGTTTCACATGAGGGGTAATAGCCATACTCACCACGCTTGGCAGACGGGTTGGCGAGGGTTTTGATATAAATGCAGAGTTGTCCTTCTCTGGGTGCTGATGATCCTGCCAGCAACTTTACCTTAGTCGCCTTTTACGACACCTCGGTAAGAGTGAGGGTGGCCTATTCTACTCTGCCGGGACCACACGGCCAGACGGCCTTAAATTATATGAGCTGTAGCTGTACATATAAATTCAATAATTCTAATTTAAGATTACCAATATGTAAAATAATTAATTTAAAAAATGTCAATAGAAAATTTTATAAATTATAGTCATCAATGAATAATAAATAATAAATCTATTGAATTATTTGAGGTCAAGAAATCGTTTTAAATTCTTTGGTCAATAAGTCATTTGTAAAGTTTAGTTTTGAATGTCTTAATTGTATGACTTTTTATATCATTAGGGACTTTATTGTACAGTTTAACACACACAGCTTTTGTTGTACTTTGCTGATTTAGGAATGACCCTTAATCGCTTAGTCGGTCAGGATTTCTCTTGAGTTTGGTGGTGGCGTCTTTGGTCTTCTTAAACAATTGGTTCTTTACAAAGCAACACATTTCAAAAATGCACATGCAGGTAGCGGTAAGAGGCTAAATTTTTTGAAAGCGGATTTGCATTATTCACCCGGCGGAATCCCACACATAACTCTTAACACATTTCTTTTGGGCTATAAATGCTCTTTTTTTTCTTTTTTTTCATTAGAATAGACAGACATTTGGCTACAATCTCACCTGATGGTAAGTGATGACGTGTCTTTCTCTATCTGTACTGTTTATATAATTCCATAGCGCTACACAGAAGCTATTTATGGATGATAGGTACTGACAACCGTTTCTTTTTTCATTCTAAAGATATAATCCTGCAAGAAACTCGCCAGTTACTCTTTTTGATTGCCAAACATTTTGTTTAACCTAAGCAAACTCATTCTTATAAAACACGAATCTTTTGACTTAGTTATTCTCTGTAGCAAATTAGAAAGTGGGCTCTAATGCCTAGGGGCTTACTTTGCGAGACAGCTGTATTATACCCGGAAAATATACAGCACGCTGGCGAAATATTAAAACAACGCTTGGTGAAATTGTATGCATGTTTTTGGTAAGCGATTGCCGCCGCACATGGAGAAAAGTTCAGTCCTAAGTGACCTGCCAACCATTAAACTCCCTTTCCCTCTGATTTACTACCTTATTACAAATCGCGATCTAAAGTTATTACCGTACTAAAGCTCATGTCATCCCTTTTCAACACGCAATGATAAAAGGGACTGGCACGAGTTTTGTTCCGGGAATAGTCCCGGAAGGATAGTCTTAGTTCGCGATTTGTAATGCCCCCTCATTACCCCTCATTAGAGTTTTGAGTGTGGTCCCCCGCCAGAGTAGAATAGGCCACCCTCACTCTTACCGAGGTGTCGTAAAAGGCGACTAAGGTAAAGCTGCTGGCATGATCATCAGCACCCAGAGAAGGAAAACTCTGCATTTATATCAAAACCCTCGCCAACCCGTCTGCCAAGCGTGGTGAGTATGGCAATTACCCCTCTGTGATTGAGGGAGGTCCGTGCCCCATCAGTGGGGACTTAAATGGGCTGACGATGATGAGAGTTTTGAGGCGTTCCTCATGATTCCGACCGGACTTCAAAAATTTGGGCAAATCTCGGGACTTTAATAGTTTGAAATGAAGGACTTGACTTTTCCCTGTCGTAGATGATGATATAAACTGCCCGGGGGACTTTCCTCCCCTGTTGTAAATGATAACACGACAAGCCGCCCCCCTTTCCCACCCCGTTTTGATTTTTCATTCTATTTGGATCAATTTCTCAGGAATCTTCAGATTTCCATAGAGTAACCTGCCTTTATGTCTTTTTATATGTCAATTAACCCCACACTCTTGTCCACATAAAAGTCTTCACTCCAAAAACTTTATGTCTTTGTATATGTCAATTAATCCCACACTCTTATTTATTTATTTATTTTAGGGATTACAAACAAATGTATTACATGAGAAACTTAAGGATAAGCTTATTGTACACTTAATAGTAACACATCCAACAACGTAATCCACGTCTAGGCATGAGATTAAAGTAGGGTGCGAGAAAAAATACGCAACTGCATCGTTTAGCATGCTTAATGTGCAGTGTAGCTTCGCTGTCACATTGCGATTAAATACATACATTTACAAAAGAAACAGATGACAGAGAAAAAAAAAGAAAGTACGTTATACTGAATATCTGCTAGTGCTTACTCAGAATATCTAAGACAAGTCTTTTAAATTTACACAGAAAGGTATCCACTCTACAAGACCGCCTACTTCCAGACTTCGGGCTGATACTAAGAATTTCTTAGCAAAAACTTAGGTACAAATTTGTGGTCCGACCCGGAAATTGAACCCGGGATCTCTTGCGCAGCCGTTGCTCTAAAGTGCGATCCACTAACCACTGCGTTACTGAGGCAGTCCCTCCACCATATTTCATTACATGCGAATTCAAAAAAGTCGTCATAATCTTACCAGCAACTATACGAACACCGAAAGCTTGCACAAATATTCATCATCATTTCAGCCAATATACGTCCACTGCTGGACATAGGCCTCCAGTCCAGAGCCTTTTTTTTTTTTTTGGTAACGCAGAGAGAATGCCGCCGGCTCAGAAGGAACCGACGTCGGCGCCGATGGTCGGCGCCGCCTTATGCACACTTGGCCGCTGGTAGTCGGCCGGGTAGTGTGGGGCTCTTCCCTGGGGTGCTCCTAGGGGTATACCCACTAAACTCTCTGCGACAGTTTCCATCCCTCGCCCGGGAGAAACTCTCAGAGCGGGAACGCGGGCTATAGGACGAACCTTGTCACCGCGAACCCGCTCAGGGCGAAAGAGGCTCGCCAGTACGGCCTCTTACCACACACCGGTCCAACGGACCTAGGGTCTCTCCCACGGCCCACCAAACACCGCCCCCCGAATGGCGCCCACACTGCTGGCTGTGTACCCTTCCCCACCCATACACTGCTGGCTGCAGTGCAGAGTGGGTTGGGGAAATAAAACCCACAGGCTTCAGAATGAAAACGTCGCAAAACCCAACTCCGCTGGATGCGGAGCCGGGAAAATTGGTACCACCGGTCGACATTGAGCCATCCTGGCTAGACGACCCAACGCCGGACCTCCAGCACATGGCCTTACGGCCGCTGAGCCCGAAGGCTCTCCACCCAGTGGGGCCCACGTCGAAAACGCTATCACGCGTAGCGTGACGCCGGACAGGGCCCCGGGCCCAGAACAAAAAAGGCTACAGGAGAAGGGTTTCCGATGCCCTAAACCGTGAGGCCGGTCCTAGGCCCCGGGGGGGCTCAACTGGGGGTCGACAGAACGACTCCAGGAGCCCTCCCGTGTGTGTGCAGCTGTTAGCCGTCGAGTAGCAATGGGCGATGCCGATTACTACCCACCGTTGCCCAGGGACGCCAGGACCCTTTCGGTAGCAGCTCCAAACAGAGAAAAAATACTACCGAAAGGGCCACACGAGGAGGCCGCCGCACCGTAGTCCCCCTCCAGTCCAGAGCCTTTATGTCTTTGTATATGTCGATTAACCCCACACTCTTGCCAACGGAAAGGTATCCAGTCTAGAGCCTTTATGTCATTGTATATGTTGATTAACCCCATACTTTTGTCCACAGAATGGTGGGGCGCCCGAACCTTCTGCTGTGACACGGACGAGTGCAACAGTGCGCCCAGGAGTACAGCTGTCGGCCTGGTGGTAGCGGTGGCAACCTTGGCTGCGGTGTTTGCGCGCTGACCGATCGCATCTTCAAAGTTTGACACTTGAGTTTAGTCTTTCCATTTTCAGTACAGTTCATCACCTACAAGTTTTGATGGGACATAACATGGGGCATGTTGATACCAACGAATTTTCAAATACCCAAAAACTGAAATTTCTTATTCCACCGCAATCGTATGTATTAAGGTAAAATGTGTCTAAATTAAAACTATTAACAATTGTAATAGACAGAGTAGAACACGAAATAGGAGTTTTTTTGGGAATTAAAATTCGGTGGTATTAACAGATCCTTGTTATGTCCCATCAAACATTATAGTTAAATATAGACAACGTATTACGCCTGCTCATGAGCGATAGTTTAGGGGTAAAATGGAATGCCGGGGTGAATTGGAATTCAAACTAAAGTACAGCCCGTGGATTACTCTATTAGTAAAATCTGTTTCTTCAAAAGTTTTTTTTTATAACAAGCACACTGGAAAAAAGCTCGACTATCTATGTACTAATGTACTCAGATTTATAGATATAAATCTGAGTACATTGTGCAAGCACAGATGTGCTTACAGTCTCGTGCAAGGTTTCCGCCATTCCGTCTTACACTAAATAAATAAGGCACTTTATAAGTAGCATAAAGCAGCTGATATCTTTTTGCATGCACGTTTATGGCAATCAAGCTTACGTGACCTAATGGATCACATTTACTGCGGATCAAAATCAAAAGAGCAAAAATTTGCCCTATATTATAGTTTATTCATGAGTGAAATGTATGCTAGGGGTGAGTTTTTTCCATCTCATTTTTAATTGATAACTTTCTAATAGTGATGATTATTGTTTGTAATCTTCACTTTGGACAAAATCTTCGTGACATCTCCAGTGTTTGGATTTGATTGAAAAGTGACCCAGAAGAAAAGAAGATAAAGAACCTGTTACCAGTATATTTTTGCTTTCTCAGAATGTACTTACAAGCCCACGGTGAATAAGCATGATTCTATCTCAGGGGTTGAATGACTTTGTGATGACATTTCATAATACATTATTATTTAAAGACACCAAAATTCAGATAAAATATATTGTTGCTACTGAAAACTGGGAGTTTGCATATTTTTAATAATCACTTTATTATATGAGATAAATGGGTTTTTATTTTTCAATAAATGAGAAAACATTTTATTTTGTGATCAAACGCGAGGCGATAAATTACAATTTATATTTCACCAATTTATTGGTAGAAATGCGTTATATAAAACAGCCACTAATCCACGTTCTTATTATATTTTGAAATATGGTTCTATATTATCGTAAATATACTCACATTCAAAATATTTTTCTTCAAAGAGTTTTGAGATCTTTCTAAATACCACGTAAATATTTGCAAAAAATAAGCGAAATTATTATTTACGTTAGCGAATACCTTACACTGTTCACATCTTTTAAGAGGTTAGTGGGAATAGACCTAAGTTCAAAGTCCTCACCAAAGACACTTTAGGATTATGTTAAAAGATTAGGTACGTTTTTTTCTCCTATAAAATTTAATTAAATGTAGATACGCGATATTAGCAAAATTATCATCAGAGGCATTCGTAGTATTACAGATCTTACACATAATTTTTTGACTAGATTGTTTTAGTCAAAATTTTGACTCACAACTGATCCAAAATAATTCTAATTGAATTGTGGTGAAAATTACTAACTTTTGGTCAAAAATTTTACCTGAACCCTACATCAATTCTAAGTATGTTATTTAATGAATATTATATTCATACCATGAACATTGCTTTCAATAAAATGTACTTAGATATTCTAAAATTTCATTCTAGACGGATTAGTTTTAATATATTCGTATCAAATACCTATGTTAATTCAATTGAAACGTATAAACTGTCTTAAGACCACCCCCAAAATCCGTTTGAAACCTATATAACTAGCAAAGCTGTCCATTTTCCAGCGCTGATCAAAGGAGCCTAACCCTCGTAACTCGACAAGTTTCAGACTGACCGAGTATATCTTGAACGGACGTTTAAGGAATGGTAAATAGCTTTGGAGTTAAAATACCCGGTCATGTCTAAACGCGGCAGTAGGCCAATCATTTCATTAATAATAATATCCTCCAATCGATTACGTCGTCGAGACTGATCTGCGAAAACTTCAGGTCAATGTCTGGCAAGAAGAAGTGCAGGATCGACCAAAGTGGCGCTCTCTTGTTTCGGAGGCTGAAACTCCGTTCGAATCGTTGAGCCAGCGGAGTAGTAAGCAACCGATTACGACTACGTCAGCCAATCTCAACAATCAGCCATGTACGCAGGATATATTATAGTGCTCAAGTGTATGCGCAAACACAAGTGCACTTTCTATACCCTTACGCTCATAATCCCAGGACACCAGTATGAGAAGACCAGAGATAGAACGGACGCAGTACCAAGCAGCTTAACATGCTTTTCGAGGCACGAAGGTACAAGACCGCCAACTTCTAGACTCCGGGCTGATAGGTACTAAGAATTTCTTACTGAAAACGTGGTTACAAATGTATGGCCCGGCCCGGAGATTGAACCCGGGATCTTATGCGCAGCCGTTGCTCTAAAGTGCGATACAATAACCACTGCGGCACTGAGGCAGTCCCTCCCCTAATTCAATTACATGCGAATTTAAAAATGGCTTCATAATCTTAACTATAATGTATCAATACGGGGATTAACACGATATTTATTATGTGAAATAACATTGTGTACTCACATATTTGGCTCGACGTTTCGGGACTGCAGTCCGCTCGTGACCACGGATGCTGTAACGTTAGCCAAAACATCGAGCCAAATATGTGAGTACACAATGTTGTTTCACATAATAAATATCGTGTTAATCCCCGTATTGATACATTATAGTTACAATTCAACGCGAAAATCTAAAAAGCTTCATAATCTTACCGGCAACTTAACATATGAACACCGAAAGCTTGTACAAATATTCATCATCATTTCAGCCAATATACGTCAGCTGCTGGACATAGGCCTCCCCCAATGATCTCCACACAGACTGGTCCTGCGCCGCCCGCATTCAACGGGTTCCACCTTTCATCATTTTTCGTCAGTCCATTTTAAGGAGGGCCTGACACAAATAATAAATTAAAAAAAAACGTTTATTAGCAAAAAGGTTTTTACAACGTAGAAATTACTTAAACCCCCCAAACTAGGTATTCCTGTCTCTTGGGGACTGAGTTTGTGTTATAAATCTAAGTATTTGCGGCCTAAACATTACCTAATATGTAGTACTCCACACCTACCGTCATTAAAACCGATAGGTCTCCTGTGAATAATGCAACTTTAAGGCCGACGTTACACGTTATTAGTGGCATGTATAATAAAAGGAGGTTTACGACACTGGAATTGGGAATATTATCATACAAACTTCGTTTGAACTTTTTCACCATCAGCATTCTTTCGTCCGTCATTTCAGCCAATAAACTTCAGGACCAGGAATCAAAACCCATACCTCTCCAGCGAGGTGTGGGACAGGGCGAACGTTATATGGCCGAAACTGTTCACCACTCTGTTCTAGGACGTGTTTAAACTTCAGGAGCCCAATTCTCGGGACGTGTTCAATTGTTATTATACGATATATAACACTAAAACATCGATTTTATGTATGGTTTTCAGGTGATATCCGCCATGTTTTCAAAATATCACAGGCACGAGAATTGGGCTCCTGGACTGGGATGGACTTGGCATCAATACAAATGGCGAGTACATGACGCACCTTCGATTCGCTGATGATATCGTAGTCATGGCTGAGACCTTGGAAGCCCTAGGCACAATGCTTGACGACCACAGTAGAGTCTCCCAACAAGTGGGTCTGAAAATGAACATGGACAAGACGAGAATTATGTCGAATTCCCATGTCGTACCCACTCTTGTAAAGGTTGGAAGCTCTACACTGGAAGTTGTAGACGAGTACATCTACCTCGGACAAAAAGTCCAACTTGGTAAGTCCAACTTCCAGAAAGTGGTCGATCGACGAATCCAACTCGGCTGGGCAGCGTTTGGGAAGCTACGCAGCATATTTTCAGCAGATCTAGCGCAGTGTCTCAAGACGAAAGTCTTCAATGCGTGTGTATTGCCAGTGATGACATACGAAACCGAAACGTGGCCGCTTAAAATGTGCCGATTGAGGAGGCTCAAAGTCACCCAGACAGCAATGGAGAGGGCTACGCTCGTAGTCTCCCTGCGTGATCGTATCAGAAATGATGAGATCCGCAGGTGAACTAAGGTCACAGACATAGCCCAAAGGATTGCATGCCTCAAGTGGCAATTGGCAGGGCACATAGCGAGGAGAAAAGACGGCCGTTGGGGCGGAAAGGTCCTCGAGTGGAGGCCACGTACAGGAAGTCGCAGCCGTGGTAGGCCTCCTACTAGGAGGACCGACGATCTGGTGAAGATCGCGGAAATCCATTGGATGCGGGCGGCACAGGACCGATCTGTGTGGAGAACATTGGGGGAGGCCTATGTCCAGCAGTGGACGTCTATTGGCTGAAATGATGATTCGTCCACCGTTAGGCATGCCTTAGTTTAGAGGCTCACAAAATATAAAAATATCAGAGCTTTTTATATCCTGATTTAGTTACGGCAGCCGACAGAGCCACGTTCTCAGCATCATCATCACGGCCTGGTACTTAAACCACTACACCAACAGGGCGTTTGGCCTTGAGATCAAAACCAGGACTCAAGCGCAGCCGTAAAAAGCGCCTTTAAGCGATTTTGTGCAATGTTAGTTTGATGGTTTATTTTTTTAGAGGTTAGAGACATAAAGCACGACTCTGGGTCAGGGGAAGTGAGTTGTTTATCGCATCCCATAAAATCTTGGATGAGGGAAGGGAAAACAACTTAAATTTCACTTTTGTAGGAAATCAGACATCGGCTTGAAGCAGCACTGTGCTGTGTTTCGCTGCGTGAGTTAGGGTACCGGAGGCCCAACCCGGGGGAAAGGGGGGTTTCAAGGTTGACTGTGCACTTGTGACTCCACTTACGTCAAAATGAATGCTTGCATTGTCAAACTTAATAATTGCACGTGAAACAATTGACAAAATCAGTGTTATGACATTAATTTCATGACTCTATAACCATGTCAGTTCAGCATAAATTTTATAACAGTTTTACAACATTATTTTCACGCCACTAGTTTCGTCATTTAAATTCAGCTTAAACAATTTCCTTCGCCACACACGAGTAAATTGCTCTCCTCGCTTTCAAAGGCTCTATTTGTTCTGCTACCTTAATAGCTTGGTTCTTTCTTGTCTTTAGAAGACAATTTATTTTAATATTGTTCACTTTGAATCGACTACATTTCCTATACTTAGGTTATTTCTGGTAGTTGTTTCAGTTTGATTGTTTGTATTTTGCTAAAGTAAGCTTAATTCATTCATCCATGCTCAGTCTCTCTTTGCGAGGCCGCGTACCCAACGTTGAAATCCGAAACAGAAGTCGGGTAGTTGACGTTGGTATGCGAGTGTTTGGGCTAAAGTGGAGATGGGCAAGACACCAGGCAATACATAAAGAAGATAGGTGGACTATAAAACTTACTGAATGCAGCCAAGAATGGGGCGACGTCCAATGAGTAGACCACCGGCCCGATGGTCCGACGATATTATAACGGCAGTGGGGAAACATTGGATAAGGCTGGCAGGGGACAATAGAGAGAGGCGTGATAAAGAAGAGGCCTATACTCAGCAGTGGATGGATCTGGGTGATATGATGATGATGAAGCTTAATTTGTTACTTAATGTTGTTGACTTGGTTTTCTTTATAGCGAAAACTAGTTTGGATTTCAGTAGGATCAACCATTTTAATGAACCATGAAAATTGTTCATCATCAGCCTACCGCAGTCCACTGCTGGACGTAGGGCTCTCCAATTGTTCGCCACTGTGATCTATCCATGGCTTCTCGCATCCAGCTCTTGCCAGCCATCCTGCGCAGATCGTCCCCCCACCTAGCCAGAGGGCGCCCTACATTACGTTTGCCAAGACGCGGTCTCCACTCTAGAACTCGTTTACCCCATCGGTTGTCGGTTTTGCGGCTAATATGGCCAGCCCATTGCCACTTAAGCTTGCTAATCCAGTGAGCAATGTCAATGACTTTAATTCTCTGCCGGATCACCTCATTTCGGATTCAATCTCGGAGAGAGACGCCGAACATTGCTCGTTCCATAGCCCGCTGAGCGACCTTTAACTTGTGGACCAGCAGTACCGTCAGTGTCCACGTTTTGGCTCCGTATGTTATGACGGGTAGGACGCACTGATTAAAAACTTTCGTCTTTAGACACTGTGGTATAGACGATACGAAGCACGACGTAGTTTTTCAAATGCTGCAAACCTAACTGGATTATCCTATTCATCTCATCCTCGAAGTTGTTTTTACCAATTGTAAAGTCTGCCCGAGGTATACGTATTTTTGAACAGCTTTGAGGACGGCACTGTGAATTGCAATCGGTTCCGGTAGAACGTGTTCATTGAAGACCTTGATTTTGTCCAAGTTCATCCGTAAGCCGATGCATTTAGAAGAGTCAGTCAGGTCATTCAGCATCTGTTGTAGGTCCTGCAGCGTTTCTGCCACTATGACGATGTCGTCTGCAAATCGCCGGTGAGAGATGTATTCGCCATTGATGTTGATGCCACGTCGCTTCCAGTTCAGCGTCTTGAACATATCCTCCATTGCATTTGTGAACAATTTCGGGGAGATGACGTCCCCTTGTCTCACTCCTCGATGCAATGGTATAGGACTTGTTTGCTGATTCTGTACTTGGATGGACATAGTAATTTTTTCGACTCCCCATACAAAATGTCACGTCACGTGACCGACTTTGTATGAAAAGTTAAAATTTTTTCATGCGAATTTCCAAAAGTCATAAAACAAATGTTGTTCAGAATAGTTGGTAGAACACGTGGTTGGAGCCATCTCCAACTACAACACAATAATCCATATTTTTGTAACCTTGTTTTCCATACACAATTAAGACCTTACAAAAAACCGGCGTGAAGCAGCACTGTGCTGTGTTTCGCTCCGGAGGCCCAATCCGGGCGAATGGGGGGTATAAAGGTTGGCAGCGTACTTGTGACTCCACTGGTGCCGCGGATATCCATGGGCGGCGGGAATCACTCACTGCCATCAGAAAAAAACACTTACTAGAATTTCTAACTAAATGTGCATGATTGGGCGGAATTGGCACTGGACCGAATAAAATGGCAAACTGTGACGTGAGAGGCCAAAACCCATTTGGATCGCTGAGCTAGCGTAGTAAGTTAGTAACTATGAAAACTTCCTGAAATGTCCACAAAATTAAAATATAAAACAATTTTTAAGGCCTATATTGTATCAATACGGGGATTAATACGATATTTATTATGTTAAACAACATTGTGTACTCACAGCAGCCGTGGTCACGAGAGGACTGTCCGCTCGTGTCCCGAAGTCCACTAGTGACCACGGCAAATGTAACGTAGCCGAAACGTCGAGCCAAAATGTGAGTACAAAATGTTGTTTCACATAATACATATCGTGTTAATCCCCGTATTGATACATTATAGTTATAATGCAACACGAAAATCTAAAAAATAATTTTTAAGGTCCTTAGAATGTACAACGGGACAAGATAAGACTAGAATGATCTTCCGTTTTGATTTTCGGGGCCAATCAGGAAGTTTCCGTGATTGAATAAAAAGACGAGAATTATCGGGTCACTTGTGTTTGCGCACATACTTGAGCACTATAATTCTGCGTACGTGGCTGACCTTTACGATCGGACGCCGTAGCCGTAATTGGTTGGAGAATATTATTATTATATTTGAGAAGGCAAACATTACAAAAACGAAGTTGGAACCTTATTATAGCCGGAATATTTGAAGACAACACAAATGTTTGCCTAAATATACCCATTGTGATTCAATTAGATTAATATTTGCCAAGGATTAGGGAGTATATAATCTTCACTTTCATTAGCGGATATTTTACTTTTTAATTAGAAAATCATCCAAGTTTACTCTGTTTTCAAACTCATTGTTATTATTTGAAAGAATTAATAAGCTTGTTAAATTCTCTAATAGGCAAGTTCCCCCATGTCACCATTTATAAAAATAGCTTTTAATTCAAATATCATTCCGTATTAGGGTCCGAAATATATAAACTTCAATAAATATAAATAAGAAATTGCCGTGAATATTTCGAATTAAACCCGTTATATTTTAACTTTCTTTTTCTCTTGATTTTAAACACCGTCCGCCATGGTTCTACGTCACCATTATTGTAAACAACAAAAGGTCGAACGCTAGGTTATTCGTGGTCTTTCATTTATACGCCTGACAATTACGACAGTCACGCGTATTGCTTACAATAACAGTGACGTCACGGCACAGATAATTAATAGACCATCATGGCGGACGGCTGACCACGGCTGACAACGGCTGACCAGCCATAAAGGCTGTATAGCGAAAATATAATTTAAAATATATTAGGAAAGTTGCTCCAGAAAAAAAAACATATTTTTATGGCGTAATATAATCGTAATAAACCGTTAAATAATAAAAATAATGGCAACTAGCCTATTGTGATGAACTTGGAAGAGTCTTAGTTCACAGATTTATAAAAATTTTAAGTACCAATTTTTCTATTGTAATAAGAACGTAGATCAATGATGGTGTTTAGTTATTGTCATCATTTCCAAAAGGTGATTTGTTTACAATATATCTGTCGTGCGTGTCTAAACAACGCTTTAATTTCGAAAAACTGCTTAGCTGCAAACAAGCCTAATTCACCTTATTCTAAATCGCGATCTCAAGTAATTACCGTACTAAATGTCATGTCATCCCGTTCCAGCACGTAATATTAAAAGGGGCTTGCACGAATTTAGTCCGTCTGGGACTGTCCTTAGTTCACGATTTGTAATAAGGGGGTATATATTTAATGAAAACAAAATTAAAACATGCTGAGAATAATTTTATGCTTCATAATGTTAGGTGTTGTCGATAAGTCACAGGTGTGATTTAAAAAAAATATTTTGTTTTTTTTGTGAAAATGTTCAAGCATTAAAGTAAAATACAAAATAACTTTTAAACATTTCTCAAAAAAAAATCAAACTTTTCATTTCTTTTTTATGTATAAAAAATATTTATCAAAATAAAATCATGGTGTTTGTGTGTGTGTGTGTGTGTTTTATGTCATTTGATAGAAAATGCGATTATCTTCCAAATCGTTATAAGACAAAAAATATAATAATATGTATTACTTAATCATTTTAGTTATTCTATTATTACTTGAACAAATTCTGTTAATTTTATTCTTTGAAATTATAATTTTACAAAAGTAAAATCAAAGATTTATTTTGTTTATATAATTTAATAAAACATAGTTTTAATTAAACTATGATTTATTTAATTGTATCTAATAAAACAATATTTAATATTGCGTTATAAAATATCTTTACATATTGTTGTGGTTATTTATATTGTAAATAGTACAATTATTATATCATTCACAATTTACGCTTTATTATCACGATGAAATTCTTTATAATACTAGTTATAAATAAATGTAGTATATATTTAGATGTAACCATATAATTGTATATTTTATTAATAAGTTCTCGGTTAGGTTTTAAAATCATTTAATGAGCGTTACGTTACATTTTTTTAAATCCTTTTCTATTTATTTTAATATGTATTATTTTATTTTTACTGCCTCTGAATCGTTTATCTATCAGTTACATGGATCTCGATGGATGGCAGTCTAATACTGTGCGTTTTTCCCGGAACTTTCTACCACGTACCTCAGTTCTGTGGAACGGTTTGGCTGCAGGAGTATTTCCGGACGGCTACGACTTAGGGACCTTCAAGAGAAGAGCGTACTCTTTTTCAAAGGCCGGCAACACGTTAGCGATCTCTCTGATTACGCTGATGATCATGGGCGGCGATGATTACTTTCCATCAGGTGACTCGCTTGCTCGTTTGTCCGCCTATAGCATAAAATAATAAAGTTTACTTTGAAGTAATACATATAATTTCGAAGTTCCTTAAAAAATACTAAATTGACCAGGTATTCTTACGTGGAAACTATATATGGATCGATAATCTACCGACGGAGGTATTCTTACGTGGAAACTATATATGGATCGATAATCTACCGACGGCCGATGTGATCGATTGGTGGTAGCTTTTATTGATCGATCATTGTTAACTGACTGATAGGTGAATCACGGTCGAGCACGAGTCAAACGTTCAAAGCAAGCTCGTGCTTGGTTTGTCTTGAGTATAACTTGACTTTACCTAATGAATCAATCGACACGATTGTTCATTTAGTCCCTTTGTTTTCGAGAATACGCGAAACAGAGAATAGGTGAAATCGAAAATAGGCGAAATCGAGAATAGGCAAAGCACAAAATTCAAAAAAAATCAAAAGTACTTTATTTGCATAGGCTTATATACAGCTCTTACAAATCGTCATACATGAAAAAAATATAAATTATAGCTATGTATATTATACATGTAATTAACATATATGTCTCATAATGTGATTCTACCACCGGAATCGGAAAGTTGATTCTGACGAGAAGATCCGGCAAGAAACTCGCCAGTTACTCTTTTTAATCACCAAAATTTTTTAAGTACAGTATCATGGGTGTAGGCGAACAGTTTATCATTTCCACAAATTCTTGTCATTTAAGTAATCATTAACTGTATAATAGGCTTTTGCCATTAAATAATTTTTAACATGTGTTTTAAATTTAGGCATTGGTAAATCAACAAGCTTTTGTGGTAACTTATTAAATATTTTAATACTCATTCCTACGAATGAATTACCAATCTTATGAAGTCTGAGATGTGGAACAGCAAGCTTGTGTTTATTTCTAGTCACAGTCGAGCAGAATCAAAAAGTTCGAAACGCACCTGTGCTCGGCTCGTCTAGCGTACACCTAAAGGTGGAACAATGACAACGTCGTCGATCAATAAAGCTACCATTAAAGTGCCCTCTACTCAATAGACTGCCTAGTGGTACTCTTACATAGGGTACAGTTACATATAACTAATAAAGCACATACAAAGGCTCATTTTAAGCCCGAAGAACCTGTTCAGAAGTGGTGAAATTAGTCTACCCTTGTTAGGTTTCCCTTACAATGAAAACATAAGCTCACTTACAATGTCTCAATCAAGATTCATAATAGAAGTGTATTCAGCGACTGAGTGAATGAACCAATGAGTTGCGCAGCGAGCCGTTCAGAAGCACTTTACCCTGATTGTTCTGTTAAATAAAGCATTTATGAGAATATAGTGAGTGGGTATGTACCCACTTAGTTTATGCAAACTGATAGGTTTCCGAACCACTTGCTCGATAAAATATTGTAACTAGTTTTCATGTCGCACTCAAGACTTTTTCGAATAAATTAATTCGAATAAATAAATAAATTATGACGACCCGTTTGGAACAGTGGTAGTGATACCGTAAGGGTTCGATCCTCGCACAGTGCAAACATTTGTGTGTATGAACATGTCTGTTTGTATTGGTCTGGGTGTTTGTATGTATGATAAGTATGTATTTACAAAAGAAAAGTATTATATGTATATATTTGTAATTCCGCTGCTGATTCTGATATCCGTAACACAGGTGCTTGAGCTACCTATCTCGGAGTCAGATCAATGTACTGTGATGTTGTGAAATATTTATTATTTATTTATTTATTAAATTACGCTGCATCAATACCTAAAAAGTCTGTATACTTTTAATACCACGTCGCACACTGGAGGCGGTACTATATGAAAATAAGTACACAAAACTCAAATTATTATATGAAGGTATTTAGGCATGATTTTTATTTTGCATGTAGGTCTAGGCATTCCCACAACTGTTCGAGACAGTTAGATTAATGAGAAGTTAGTCGTTTACCGAATTGGGATACTAAGTGTACCCTGTTATCAGTTTTTCATTTCTGTGATTAATTGAACGCAATCAATATCGTTTCGGAGCCGTGTGGTCCCCGGCAGAGTAGAATAGGCCACCTTCACTCTTACCGAGGTGTCGTAAAAGGCGACTAAGGTAAAGCTGCTGGCATGATCATCAGCACCCAGAGAAGGAAATCTCTGCATTTATATCAAAACCCTCGCCAACCCGTCTGCCAAGCGTGGTGAGTATGGCAATTACCCCTCGTGTGATTGAGGGAGGCCCGTGCCCCAGCAGAGGGGACTTAAATGGGCTGACGATGACGATATATCGTTTCATTTTCTTCTTCTTGTGTTTACATTTAAACGTCGTCAAAAGATCAAGGTCAGCCCTATTTAAAAACTATTTTGATTTAACCAGACATTGAATAATTGTGGGAGATACGATAGTTTTCTGAAGACGATAATACTGATACTTTACGGCTCATTATTTTTGGGTACTATTGTCATACATACCGCCCCAGTGTGCGGTGGCAAACAAGCGTGTGGCTCGTCTGATGGTAAGTGCCTGCTGCAACCCATGGACGCTCTTACCAATGCAAAAAGTTTTCTTAGATAAGCTAAAATACACTGCCAAAATTTATTCAGTTAAATGCTGATCAAAAATAGGTATGTCAAAATAAAAACTAATTTGCATTTAATTTCATATATTCACATTTAATTCAATTTATATTGCTACAAATTGCCACTTGACATTGATATATGGAACAGCAGAATACATTTCGTATTTTCGTTTCGTTTCTTGATCGATCTTACTTGATAAAGTCAAGGTCTTAACCTTCTAACTTTCTTTGCAAGCGTCATTTCTTTCCAAAAAGAAATAACGCTTGCATAGAAAGTTTTCTTGACATATCAAGAAAGGTTATTTAATATTACTAGAATTTGTCAGTGAAGTTTTGTATTTCTAAATCGAAATTCAAAATTTTGACTGAAACAGTATTTCCCGATGGATACGAACTTTAATATGGCTATATGGCTGTGGGAGAGCCACGCTTCATCATGAATAGGCCGGCTCAACCGGAGTGATCTATGGCCTCACAGAAAACCGGCCTGAAGCAGCACGGGGGAAATGGGGTTTTTTTATGTAATAGGTGGCAGACGAGCAAACGGATCACCTGATGGGAAGCGATTGCACAGGCGTGAAGCAGCACTGTGCTGTATTTTGAGAATATACCGAAGGCCTAATCCGGGGGAAAGGGCGGTAAGGTTGGCAGCGCACTTATGACTCCAATGGTATCGCGAATGTCCATGGGCGGCGGCAACTGTTTACCATCAGGTGATCCGTCTACTCGTATGCCACATATCACATAAAAAAACAGACCTGTATGCTCGGACTCCAACCACGACCCCTCGCATGGAAGGTGCGTTCTTATCCTTTGAGCCGACATCGCTTTTCTACCGTCTATATAAAAAAAACTGCATGGATGCCCCATTCAATCCTTGCCACGACGCAAGACCAAGTGTGACTTCTTATTTTGCATCTTGGTCTCTTTAAAAAGCATTTCTTGCCGCATGGTCTTAATAAATTCTACTAGCGCTTTAGACCACAAGCCCCTCTTTCTGGCCCTCTTTCACTGCAATTCCGCTACGTATTTCCTCACTTCTGTGACTTACATGTTTTCACTGTGCTCTTGTATCCATGCCTCTACGGGCACACTAGTGAGTGCGCCGAGTGCTTCGCAAACGTTCACGTACTGCGTGAATTTCAAGTTGAGTCGTTTTGCGAAAAGGGAGGTTTATCGTAAAAAAAATTACAAATAAAAATAGAAAATATTAATTTGCTTTGCGCTCGACTTGGAGGGCGCACTGCCGTGCCTCCATATTTTCTCGTACAGAATGAATGAATAACATATACTTTATTGCATACAAAACATAAGTTAGTTAATACAGGTGTAATATACTACGAAGGCCTTATTACTACGAGCGAACTCTTTCAGGCAACCTATGAGGGATCTTGGGGAGACAGGAAAATTTCAGATATGGCTTAGACAAGGTGTATCGGTCAACATCTAATTTGGGTGGGTCGTATCTAGGTATCTAATAACTCTGTATTATGTGAGCTTATGTATTCATTACAAATATCCATACTTTATTTCATTTTTATTTTAATTATTTTTAAGTTGATGATAACAATTTTATTTATTACAACATGAACGAAGGTTCATTCGAAAAATTATAAGTAATTTTCGGTAAATTTTATTTGATTTTAAAAATATAATGAGAATATAATTCGAATGATTTTGAATGTGTATTTTAAAATGATTAAATTAAAATGTATAATAATTTCTAGTTGTTTCATTTTTAAATTAACGTGTTAGTAATTAGACTTAGTATTTTGTTGTGTAGTAATTGTGTAGTGTTGTTTAAAATAGTTTTTAAATAATTCGTTGTATTTAGTAATATTGTACATTTCATTGCTTTAAATATTTCTTTGTTTTCTCTGTATGGAGAGAAATAGAGTTACTAAAAATAACGCTTTATAATAATTTTATCAAATACGGACTTTAAAAGCTGAAATATTCTAAATTATGGTAAAGTATATTATTATATTTAATGATAAATTAGACAGTAAGTATAATTATTAAGTAAAAGATGTTATACATATTAAAATCCACTAAAATGCAAGATTTGAGACACTAGATCACTGCAATAATTGTAGATAAGTTAAAAAGTTTTTTTAAGCATTTTCAATAAAATATCTTCACTTCCTACGTTCGAAGATAATATTATTATACTAACAGGATAGTTTGCTGAAGTTGCTGAAAGAAAGACGATTTGTTCAGGTCCCGTGAAATTGAGTAGTTGTACGAATTTTCTTTATAAGGCTATTTTTAGGAATATTTAATGTATGATGCACTGTGGAAAAATATTTGATGTGATTGAATTTTTGAATTACGATTCTTTTTAGTAAATTGTATTTAAACACCGTGTTCTTTTTGATTTCTCGTTACTATAGCGAATGACTTACATTGCCGAGACGTTTACACTCACGGCTGGACTAGTCCACCGGTTCAAAGTCTCAAAGAGCTATGGAAAGGGCTATGCTCGGAGTATCTCTGAAGGACCGCATCAGAAACGATGTAATCTGATAGAGAACCAGAGTCACCGACATAGCCCACTGAATTAGCAAACGGAAGTGACAGTGGGCTGGTCATATTAGCCGCAGAACTGACAGCCGTTGGAGCCGTAAAGTCCTTGAGTGGAGACCGCGACTCGGTAAGCGTAGTATAGAGCGCCCTGCGACAAGATGATGATATTCGAAGGCTGGCTGGTGTGGGCTGGATGAGAGTGGCCGAAAATCAGGAGAAGTGGCGTGCATTAGGGGAGACATATGTCCAGCAGTGGACGAGTGTGGGTTGCTGATGATGATGATGATGATACGGCAATAAACTTAAACTTAGAAAAATGTTCGTAACATTGTATTTTAAGAAACGGGTGTAATTAGGCAAAATAAGGGGTCGCGTCCAATAAATTTAGTTACATACATATTGCGTCATTCGACTCATCACTAGCATGAGAGGGAGAATTTTAAAAGAAAAAGAAGAAAGACAGAAAATACATTTATTGACGATCACAACACTAAAAAAAATACAGTAGACATAACACGGCACGACACACATACAAAGAGGAGAGACGATACGAGAAGAGATGGTGTGGTTGTGTGTAGTCAATCAGGTCCCGACCTCAGCATTTGCTGCTGCAGCAGAGTTGGTCTGATAAATTCTATATTTATTAATTATTTCATTTACTTAAATTAAAAGGTAGTGATGAGATAACAAAAAGAACACGTTGTAATAGTTTTAAGTACATAACTATTTCATTAATTCCAACTTCCACTATTTAATTGTAACAAAAATTAATTTATCAATCATCAATTATTGGTAAATTTTATCGTTAAATTTTAAGTTATATGTATTCAAAGAAGACCAAACATTGGGTTACTACAATCTTGCTTTCTTTATCCGTTTCTTACCCGAATATCTCGAATAACCTTATTGTTTGGTTTTATATAAAGTAGACGAAATGTCACTGATTGTATTATCGGGTTGTCTGTACTTAATAATGTAGGATTTTTGCTATAAATACAAGAATACTAGGTTTATTTTTAATTTTTTCAAGTTTTTTGTTAATTCTATTATATTAGGAATTTGTTTTTTTAATAAGTACGTATTCATTAGATTTTTGTTGTGAAGGAATATTTAAAAATAAAAAATGTCGAATAACTCAAATATTTTTTGTACAAAGCTTATTATGCCTCTGTCAACAATATAGAAAATAAGTTTAACCATTGCAATATAGAATTATGTACGATTTTACAATACAATACGCTGTTTTGAATTCTGTTCCTAGCTAAATAAAGACCAATTTAACATTCAATTATTGTGTGACATTTTATTAAAAAAGAAAATTCTTTGTTTTCTTCCGCAGGTGATCGAGAAGTCGACTTTTCGACTCTCCTCCGAACTCGAGAGGTAAAACTTTTCAACTTTTGATTACAGTTATCACTTATTCGACTGAACAAGAAAAATAATAAATTCATTTATTCAATGCCAAACATTTTTTGACTGTGGGTGAGCCAGGCTTCGGCATGAATGGGCCGGTTCGACCGGAGTGATACCACGCCCTCACAGAAAAGCACTATGCTGTGTTTTGCTGCGTGACTGAGAGTACTGGAGGCCCAATCCGAGGGAAAGGGGGGTTTAAAGTTAGCAGCGCACTTATAACTCCACTGGTATCGCTTGTTTTCGCCTGTTTTTATTATGAGACAGGAAGGCAAACGAGCAAGCGAGTCACCTGATGGTAAGTGATCACCGCCGCCCATGGAGATCAGCCACACCAGAAGGAGTGAGATGCGTTGCCGGCCTTATAGGAAGTTAAAGACTCGTTTCTTGAAGATGTCAATTTGAAGATTGGTTTTAGCTTTATACCTCTATAGACACAAGGAATCTCATATTTTAGTTCCGTGATCTTCCGCGGAACTTCTTGGCGCGGACTCTACATTAACTCAGGTCTAATTGTGCTGGTAGACGCCGGCCTAACAGTTATGAGTGGAAGTAGGGCCAGTGTTTTTTTTATGTGATAGGTAACGTACAGGAAGTCGCAGCTGTGGCAGGTCCCCCACAAGGTGGACCGACGGTATTGTGAAAGTCGCGGGAAACCATTGGATGCGTGCGATCTGTGTGGAGAACATTGGGGGAGGCCTATGTCCAGCAGTAGACGTCTATTGGCTGAAATGATGATAGGTGGCAAACAAGCAGATGGATCGCCTGATGTTAAGCAACTGCCGCTGCCCATAGACACACGCGACATCAGTTGAGTCACTAGTGCGCTGCAAACCTTTAAACCCCCTTTCGCCCCGACTGGGCCTCCAGTACCCTCAATCACACACCGAATCACAGCACAGTGCTGCTTCACGCTGGTTTTCTGTGAGGCCATGGTATTACTCCGGTTGAGCCGGTTTTTTCCAGAAAGATGGTCTCGTAGTGTAAACTTCTGTCGATATCAACTCTGTGGCATTACGAAAGAAAACATCCTGGCACCATCTGCGCCCTAATTTGTCTCTGTCAGATCGAATGATCCAATAAAAATATATCTGTATATATTAAGCTTAAAGCCAGCTGTCTGATTTCATAACGGTTATGGCTTTGCCTTGTAATTAATGGTAACGACTAATCAATGGCTTAACTTTGTATAATGAAGTCCTTTGGCCAAGTTTAATGAGCCTAGTAGCGAAATTAAAAAAAAAACAGCTGTTGTACAAAGCCATCCGTTCGGTCATATCACATATATTGTGTGAACTTCGAAAAATATCTACGAAAAAAAACCGCCTTCAAAAATCACTAACAAAAAAGTGTAAAATAATATGTTGAGAAATATTATTTTACACTTTTTAGTTCGTGATTTTTGATGCCGGTTTTTTTGTAGATAATTTTTTCATGATTTTTAGTGTCTCACTTTTTCGATCATGAAATAACAGCCCGAATGTGAGTGCAGTATTGAAAGAGTTATCTTTTAACTAGGAGTTAAAAGATAACCTTCCATCATCAGCAGAGCCACAAAATTAATACATTCAGGCGTAAATACTGGTGCAGCTTTGAAAAAACATACAAAAACATTACGAGTGCCTATGAAATTTGAGGGTACCAACTTGGGAGTGTACTTCCCTTCATAAAAGCTACGAATCCATATATTAATGTTTAAAAAACTATTTTCTAACTCCTAATAATTTTCTTTACCTTCCATCATCAGCTCAGCAGCATAACATTATGATTGCAGGATGCAAATGCCATGCAAATTTCAGAAAATGTTTAAAACGCAATACATGTGCCTTATAGGCAGAGCATAGCATTATTTTAGAGTTCCTCTCAACTTTTCCAGTATTCCATCATCAGATCCTGATATCCTTATCATGGTACCATTCCGGGACTATCTACTTTCCAACTAAATAATCGTCTAAATCGGTTCATTAATGGAAAAGTAATCGGCGAACAAACATATGAAACATAAAAAATTTAGAACCTCCTTTTTTTTAATCGGTTTAAAAAATAACATATTGTTTAAACACAACTTCACGACAAATACTTCTTCTTCTTAAGGAGCCGCTTCCTTAGTAAAGATTGGCCATCAGCTCTTTAAATCGCTTACCCATGGCAAGTCTTCGGCGTATTTGATAAATACTACCCTTTAGGTAAATTTCCCCTTAAAGGGTTCAAACCAATACCTCAAGGTTTCTGCTAATGCCTGCAATCTGTCACTGTCTCCATCTGTAAACATCTGAATATCGGTATAGGGTTATGTATGTTTAGTAATACACCAGTATAGACATATCCCAATCTAGGTATCATCTACAAATTTTCATAAACAGTCCATGTCCTCGAAATTAATAATGATAATATCCTCCAACCGATTTCGGCTTGAATGCAATCAACGATCATCCACTTACGCAGGATATATCATAGTGCTCAAGTGTAAGGCAAACACAAGTGCACTCTTTATTCCCTTACTCTCATATTCCGATGGAACACAGGACGCAGGACCAAAGGCTTAACGTGCTTTCGGCTAACGGGGGTACAAGACCGCCAACTTCCGGACTTCGGGCTAACACTGAGAATTTTATTTACAGAAAAATCTGGTCAAATTTTTGCTCGACTCAGGGATCGAACCCGGGACCCAAAGAGCAGTCGTCGCTTTAAACATGTCGACATGAGCTTTAGAACGGTAATAACTTAAGATCGTTCTTTATAATAAGGTGGAAAGAGTTAGAATGGCCGCCCTAATATATTCTATGTTCGAACCAAACGTGCGAGTATAGATTGAAAAAAATTGAGAGTTTTATAAACTTTGAATGTGTGACTGTCCGTACATAGATTTTACTTCAATATACCTTTCCTTACCATCCAAGTCACTGCTCCAAAGATGATTTCTTTTCCGTTTCAATGAATATCGTAGAAAGGACGGCAAGCCAAATATTTTATTGGAGGTCCCTTCTGACCGTAATTAGATTTCTTTCTGCCTACATGCTTTATTTCCTCGGGATAACTTTCCGATTTCATTTACTCATATACTTTCCTTACAATATTTCTAATAAATCCTTCGATTTGTGGGTCATAAAATCAAAAGTAGGTTAGTTCTGTATCGAGTATTCGAGTTCGAGTTAAAAGAGTGGGAGCATAAGCAAAGCACTGAATTTTGGAAAAGACTACCTCGACTAGAACAGTCTAAGGCGTTGATACAAGCGTTTGATCAGAAACGAGCTGTAGAAATAATAAAACTGAGTAGAGGCCATGTTAGGGCACTCACTCGGACCCTCACAGGGCACTGCAAATTAAACAAGCACCTGCACAACATGGGCCTTTCAGATACCAAAATCTGCAGGTTCTGTCGCGAGGACGAGGAAACGATTATCCACGTTCTCGGCGAGTGCATAGCGCTGCACCGCTGCAGAAGCCGGCATCTAGGAGCACACATATGATCTCAGCAGACGAGATCAAAAGCTCCCCCATCAGCTCCATTCTCGGGTTTGTCCTGGAACTGGAGCTACATGAGGTGCTGTAATAGGTTATGGGGCTGCCACAATAGATCATCTACTGGTCGCAGTGGCTATGAGACGCAGGGCTCACCCCATTTCTAACAAGTAATAAAAAAAATAGTTCTGTATCTCAATTAATATTTCGACGTAATTATACGCAAAAACGTTTCTACGACTTTATGTGTGCTATCGATACTGTCGATAGTCAATCGATATTATTATTGTTACATAACCATCGATAGACTATTGATTATGGACTATGGAGTGGCAACACTAGGCTATTTATTTATTTATTTACAACATTGTCATAATAACAAGAATATAAAAACTTACCTATTTATAGTATGCTAAAAATAAACAAAAAGAGGTATACTATTAACAAGAGATGACTGTGGGAGAGCCACGCTTCGTCATGAATGGGCCGGCTCGACCGAAGTGATATCACAGCCTCACAGAAAACCGGCGTGAAGCAGCACTGTGCTGTGTTTTGCTGTGTAAGTGAGGGTATCCAATCTGTATCATAATCAAAGTCAAAATGTCATAAAAAAAAAAGATGAATGAGTTGTATTTCAACTCATTCTTCTTCATAATTTCAATATTTACAAAAGAGTTACCTCTCCGAATGGCCACACTAGAGACACGTAATGGTATGTCCTCTGTGGGATCCAAACCCACAAATTTCAGAGTAGTGAGTACCCTCATAACTGTCACACCACGGAAGCAGTTTAACCATAATCTGGAATAGAAACCCGACTCCATGGAGAGGCGTGGATAGCTGCAATCTATGCGAAGGAATTTAAAGGTAAGTTCGTAAGTATTTGGTATTTTTATAGAATAGAATAACGTTTATTTGGCACATTACAAAATTTGCTTTCGAACTAAACTATGACTATTAGTAGTTTTGACTCGACTACGGCGAAGCAAAAAGGAGGGTTATGATTCTGACAGCTATACAGGTCAAAATCATAACCCTCCTTTTACATACATACGTATGTATGGTTGTTCATCTGTTCCCTCTTAACTTCTAAACTAGTTATCATATTTTCCGATACTCTGCAACTAAGTGTTGGAATAATATTCCACCACCAATAAGATACTCCACCACAATTCACACCTTTAAGTTGAAATACAAGTCTTTTATACTTATCTTACAGAAGAGTATATAATAATATTATAAAATAGTAACCAGTTCATCTTACATAATTTTATATTTTACTATGTATTTATTTCCTAAATAATTTCGTTTTCCACATCTATGTGTAAGTACTAAGTGATATCTTTATGTAACTGATTTATTGCAATGTTTGAAAATAGCTGTCGTCGGCTGAGGCCGCGTGCCTCGTTCTTTTGGCATCCGTAGAATACCAGTGGTTTAGCGTGGCATAATGTGTGTCACGCTCAACCGTATACTGAGCGAAGACCATTTTGGTACCTATTATGTAATTACGTAGTTAATAAGTTTATATTTTGTTCTGTAAAAACTAAAAACTTGTTGATACGATTATGTAATTATTGGTTCCAAATAAATATTTCTTCTTTCTTTCTTTTATATTTGAACAAATGAGGTGTCGTTAGAAGCGGCTTGATTGTCTTCTGGTTATAGGCGACATGACGTCACGTTAATTGACTACAGCGCCCTCTAGAGGACTTAGAGTAAGGAACTAAAAAAAATTTTGCTTGACTGTACCGTGTGGGGTATCAAATGAAAGAGCTTTTTAACACATTTCAAATAGGTAATTTTATACAGTACCAGTATGATGTAGGTAGGTTCATAATATGTTCATTATAGCCTCATCATCATAGACCTTTACATTTTTATCAGATGTTTCAAGCAGCATCACGCGGTGAGGTGACAGCTGCGATCGTGTCCGGCGAGAGTGGCCTAGGTATAAATTATAATGCGTGAAGTAGCACTGAGTGAGTTAGGGTACCAGAGGCCCGATCCGAGGGAAGGGGGGGCTTAAATGTTGGCAGCGCACTTGTGACTCCACTGGTGTCACGGGTGTCCATGGGTGGCGGCAATCGCTAACCATCAGGTCATCCGTCTGCTCGTCTGCCACATACAAAAAATAAAGCCAAAACTCAAACACTCACCCAGTTAGTGAAAGGTCGTGACCTGAAGCCGAAACGAGAAATTATTCCATTATCATATTACAGTACTACCAAATACATTTTCTGTTATTTTGACCACCCTCCCCTCTACTAACAAATGTTCTTTACCTAATAATTGTCTGATAAAGATCGCTCCTAATGATAATACCGCCTAAATTGTCACTGATTCTCCGTAAACCTAGCTTATATGTTTGGTGTCTTTTGTAATAAAGGGTATCTATCTATTGTGTATGTAAAAAATATTAAGATAATATATTCATAACTTTTGGCTGTATAATAATGTTTGCTGTTGCCTATGAATTTTATCTATGAAAAGTGTAGCTGTCATAAATTATTTATCTCTGCTCCGTTTTGTTTCCTTCCGGTCGTCGGCCATTGCAATGTCCTCTCGAGTGTGTTATTTTAATGAATATTTAATCTTAAGTCATCAACGTCAATGTGACGTTGTATTTTCACATGTTCATTTTGAAAATAAACATACAGTGAAAAGCCGCACTCGTTTGATTTTAGCTGCAGCCCTGTTCCCGTGCACACATCCACCGGCACACCATCAAGCACTCTAACAAAAATATGCAATAAAATCAAAAAAAAATCAAAATTCAAAAGTACTTTATTTGCATAGGCTTATATACAGCTCTTACAAATCGTCATACATGAAAAATATAAATTATATCTATGTATATTATACATGTAATTAAACATATATGTCGATACAAAAAATTTACTAAGAAATGAATAAGTATAATGTGATTCTACCACAGGAATCGGAAAGTTGATTCTGACGAGAAGATCTGGCAAGAAACTCGCCAGTTACTCTTTTTAATCACCAAATTTTTTTTAAGTACAGTATCATGGGTGTAGGCGAACAGTTTATCATTTCCACAAATTCTTGTCATTTAAGTAATCATTAACTGTATAATAAGGCTTTTGCCACTGAACAATTTTTAACATGTGTTTTAAATTTAGGCATTGGTAAATCAACAAGCTTTTGTGGTATCTTATTAAATATTTTAATACTCATTCCTACGAATGAATTACCAATTTTATGAAGTCTGAGATGTGGAACAGCAAGCTTGTGTTTATTTCTAGTATTTAGGTTATGGTTTTCGGATGAAATGTTAAACTGTAAATTATTGCTATGTGTAAATTCTTGATGAACTCTTATGTGTTACTTTTTTAAACGTGTTAGCATGTTATGTTTCGATAAACGGACGACTGGACGCACAAATAATTGACACGTTTACGCGTGGCTTATGATTAAAGCTAATTTATATCATTATTAATATGACAGTATCACGTGAAATGGTCGTCCGTTAATCGAATTTTCAGATTATTATCTTTATAGAATTGAAGAGGATAGAAGATACAGAAGAGCTGAAGAACGAAGCAGACAAGCATACCGCCGGCATTAGAATCAGTACGCTTTGTCGTCACTTACGCGTGAGTTCACAAAACGGACTGATTCTTTAGTCGGCGTATGCGCAGGTTCAACGGCAGAAGAGAGGAGACCTTCATGGAGACATTTAAAAAAAAAGTTTATTCATTAAGTGAACCGTCTTAAAAAATTCTAGTCCCCAACATTTTTCCCCAAGGAACACAGGATGCAATATTTGACGACCCGTTTGGATCAGTGGTAATGAACGTTGCTTCTGGTGCAAGGGTTGCGGTTTCGATCCCCGTACAGTACAAACAATTGTGTGCATGAACATGTATGTTTGTATTGGTCTGGGTGTTTTCTATGTATTATAAGTATGTCATCATCATCATCATCAGCCCACTTAAGTCCCCACTGCTGGAGCACGGGCCTCCCTCAATCACATGAGGGGTAATTGCCATACTCACCACGCTTGACAGACGGGTTGGCGAGGGTTTTGATATGAATGGAGAGTTTTCCTCCTCTGGGTGCTGATGATCATGCCAGCAGCTTTACCTTAGTCGCCTTTTACGACACCTCGGTAAGAGTGAGGGTGGCCTATTCTACTCTGCCGGGGACCACACGGCTTCTATATAACTATGTATTTACCAAAGAAAAGTTTTAAGTGTATATGTTTATAATTCTGCTATTGGTTTTGATATCCGTACGAGTAACACAGGTGTTTTGAGCTACTTATCTCGGAGTCGGATCAATGTACGTGATGTTGTATTGTGAAATAATAAAAAAAACACTTTTACGCACAAACAAAAGTTTTCAGTTAACTGATGCAATTTGTGCGGGAAGGTGAATTTTGTCTTTCTTACAGGGTGTATCGATAGAAATTTATATCCCTTTAACCAATTGTTCAACCAACCATTTTGAACTACTTTTGATCTACGACTTATCGAAAAAATTCAAAAATATCTTTATTTAATTTAAGTCCATACAGAACATTTATGAATGTCAAGTATTATGTAATCTACCGCTGATTCGAAATGTCAATTTTTACCGAGAAGAATCAGCAAGAAACTCAGTAGTTACTGGGTGAGACATAGATAACAAACCAACGGAATTTACACGAAAAGTTGATTTTTTAAATGAAAATTTACAAAAATCAAGAACAATATTCACAATTGTTGGTAAAACACGATGTGGTTGAAGATATCTACCGATACACCCTGTATGTTCCTTTAAATAAACATACTTGGTATCAAGAGTATTGTGTGCTAGAAAAGTTTTTAAGACATGTAAAAAACCATAGTGGACTTATTTTTGTAACAAAAAATCTTCAATCCTCCTTCAGTGCGGCTAACATGCCATCGCGAGATATGTCACGGTATACGAGAGATACGAGAAATTTGTCGATATCGACTAATATGTCGTTTACTCTAACATGCGCATCACGATCGTAAAGAGTCGAGTTCAAAGTGCAGCCATGTTAGCGTCGGAAGACATATAGACATAAACGAATAAAACGCGAGATAACGGGGTAGACAAAATTTGTCACGGTGCGCATGTTAGGCCAACAGGTGTAGGTACTTGCTTCAATAACTATAACGCTATCTTATTAATTATGATGTTATTTATAGTTCTAGGAAAAATTGTTTCTCAATTTTCCCTATCATCCAACTCAATACCTTACTAAAACCAAACAAAACAGGTTGCCAGCACACTTGTGACTCCACTGATGTCGCAGGTGTCCATGGGTGGCGGCAATTACTTACCATAAGGTGATCCGTCTGCTCGACTGCCACCTATCATAAAAAAATCCTACCAGACGTAGAGTTGTTTAAAAAGTACTTTCTATCTACTAAGTTGAGACTGGCTGTCAAGCACTAAACGAGGGAAGCGGTAGGCCAAACTAGTAATTAAGCTAAAGACTCGCAGCCAAACTTATTCCGCACATATTCGCTCGCTTAGCTCGCTCAGCTTAGAGATGAGAATTCTAATATAAAACATCGATATATTTCATGACTTTCTTTTAGCAGATGAATAACACAATTTTTTTTAAATATGCATAGTCTAAACTTTTACTCCCTTATTACAAAACGCGATCCAAGAATAGTTCCGGAACTAAGCTTGTTCTAGCCCCTTTTAACATTGCGTGTTGGAACGGGATAGCATGAGCTTTAGTACAGTAACAACTTAAGATCGCATATTGTAATAAGGTGGTTAATCTTTCTTGAATGTTCTCGAAGAGAAGAAAAATATCTCTAATTGACTATTTTTGCTTGGTTTTAATACTTTATTTAAATATCACATTGTTTTAAGGTGACGGGTTGGGCACACTAGCGACGCCAATCGATTTTAATTATTAGCTACTAAACTAGATTTATTTTAAAGAATTTCGGGGTTACAACCTCTCGGCAAACACTTATTTTTTCAATAAATATGCAAAAATGTTGGGTCCAACGCGTACGCGACAAATTGATTCACGCCAAAAGCGGCCACTTTTGGCGGTAATTAATTGTACGCGTACCAAAACGGACCCAACATTTGTGCAAGGTTATTTAATAAATAGTACAAGTATGTGGGACAGAATAAATAATACACCCAGATTTCGGGAATAAGGCTTCTATCTTCTATAATTATGATCGTCTTTACGTCTTTACGCCTTTCACCGTCGTCGGCCATACGTCGACTATCTCACTCTCGCACGTCATTCCATAATTCAAATATCGATCTTTTACACGTTCCTTACCATGCATCTACCAATCACCAATCCTACAAGTATTTTCCAAGAGGTTGTAACCCCGAAATTGTTTAAAATAGATCCGGTTTAGTAGCTAAAAATTAAAATCAATTGGCGTCGCTAGTTGACCCTACCCGTCGCCTTAATAGTCTTTGCGACTGTTTTCCCGAGTAATTACAACCTCATTTTTTTAAAGCTAGCTTGAAAAGGCTACTTTTTGGTTAAGCTCGCTCATTAGCTTTTTCTCGACATTTTAAATTCAGTTCAAAGACAAGAGCAAGCCAATCACCAATTAAAAAAATACATTTTTATTCATAAACGTTCAATAAACCTTTCTAAGCTAAAATGGTGTTCTACTCGTATTGACATTTAAAACAAAAAAAAAATACAACATTATAGAATAAGAAAGAAAACTTTGCTCTATAACATAACTAGTACCCCGCTTTCACTTCGTTTCGGGACATTAGTTCCACTTTATACGAATAGATGGCGCTTGGTGTCGATTACATCGCGCAAGCGTTTCATTTTTTTGGAATACCTATAAGGGTTACCGCTGTCTGTAGGATTTACCTCTTTATAAAAGTATAGATTTTACTTAACAAAGGTTTTACAAACATTAATGATTAAGACGCAGTGTATTTTTTATATATCTGTTTCCTTTAGATTCAATCAGCATAAAATCTATTGGAATTTGAGTTAAATAATCACATTTCCAATCACATGAGGTGTCGTAAAAGGCGACTAAGGTAAAGCTGCTGGCATGATCATCAGCACCCAGAGAAGGAAAACTCTGCATTCATATCAAAACCCTCGCCAACCCGTCTGCCAAGCGTGGTGAGTATGGCAATTACCCCTCATCTGATTGAGGGAGGCCCGTGCCTCAGCAGTGGGGACTTAAATAGGCTGACGATGAATCACATGTCGCTAAACTAAGCTTAATTAAGCACTGTATTGTACTTGTTGTGACCTAACTATGAACCCGTCTCGTAACGAATGAGAAATTCCTGTCGCATCCAAACAAAGGAGACGCACCACTCGTATGAAAGGGAGGGAAACTCCGATTCGGTCGTAACGTCAGGTTCTTTATAGGTCACCTCATAGTTTTTTTGTGTAATAAAATGTAGCACTCTATCGATGAATCTGATTAGTTTATCGCGACTCTGCGAACATTCTCTCGCATGGCGTTACCCTGGCGTTACTCTGCAATTTGTGCCTAGCGAGCCGCGTTGTTCGCTGTAAATCGCTCAAGGGGGACCACACGTGAACGATTTTAAGAGGTTTTCGGAGAATTAAGTTCTTGTCGAAATATGTGAAGATTTTTACTCTTAAACCGATAAACAGTTACATCCTTCTAAATACTGTCTTTTTTATGTGATAGATGGCAGACGAGCAGACGGATCGGCTGATGGTAAGTGATCACCGCCGCCCATAGATCTCAACCACTCAGATCAGATCTCAACCAGCCAGCCCTTTAGGAAGGTGTAGGCTCGTTTCTTCAAGAGTTCAGTGGTGTACCGGTTTGGAATAACAGCTTCGGGACGTTGATTTCACGATATGGAAGTACGTGACAGGAAGGATGATGATGATGATGAAATTTTGTGTGAAACGTTTCACTTTTTTTCTTTTTTTTATGTGATAGGTGGCAAACGAGCAAACGGATCACCTGATAGAACACCCGCGACACCAGTTGACTCAGAAGTGCGCTGCCAACCTTTAAACCCACCTTTGCCTAGATTGGGTCTGCGTTACCCTCACTAACGCAGCGAAACACAGCACAGTGCTGCTTCACGCCGGTATTCTGTGAAGCCGTGGTATCAGTCCGGTCGAGCCGGTCCATGCCAAGGTGGGGCTCTCCCCCGGTCACTGATTGTAATCTTTATTTAGAACTTTTTTTTTGTGAATTGGAACCTCTTGGACAAAACTTATTTTAAATTACAGGTAGAAAAAGTATTTAAAGGACGTTGCCCTTCACCTAAGATACATCATACATCATACCTTTTTACGAGGCACCTTTAATTAAACCTAAACAATTCGATAATACAATTCATCCATAAATTAATTTTCTTCCTTCTACATCTATCATCTTTATTTAGGCTCTAAGACACTAAACTCTTTACTATAATATAGATCATCGTCAGCCCATTTAAGTCCCCACTGCTGGGGCACGGGCCTCCCTCAATCACATGAGGGGTAATTGCCATACTCACCACGCTTGGCAGACGGGTTGGCGAGGGTTTTGATATAAATGCAGAGTTTTCCTTCTCTGGGTGCTGATGATCATACCAGCAGCTTTACCTTAGTCGCCTTTTACGACACCTCGGTAAGAGTGAGGGTGGCCTATTCTACTCTGCCGGGGACCACACGGCCATAATATAGATAGATATACTTTATTGCACAAAATACACGTAAAGTAGAGTAAGTAAAGTAAAGTGTCAGCCTATATTATATACTGTCCCACTGCAGGGCAAAGGACTTCATCACGGAAATCATGCTATCGCTACTATGATGGGATTACAGAAAAAAATCTTCTTAGAGGCAATAGACAACAGACAAGGATGCTCATAGGATCCTTAATAGGGCATTAAGCAACGAACAAAATGTTGATGAAGATGAACATAACATTGAACAGCGACTGCAGAGCATGCAAGGAGGAGACGGAAACCATAGAACATCTTTTATGTTAATGTGACTTACTAGCCAGAGGCAGAATGTATCTTTTAGGTAACGCTTATTCTAAACCAGAAGACTACAGGCACTTCAATCCGAAAGACATCGTGACGCTGATGAAAGGAATCTTTCGTGAGTAGAAGTGCAAAGGATAGGGGAGGTACAAAAGATCCCTTAGGATCGACGTGCCCAATGAAAATGGCCCCTAACAGATAATATAAAATAAGAAAATTATGGGATTAGACTTAGTCACCACGCTTGTCCAATGATCACAAACCCGAGCTATGTTCGAAATATTCTAAACATACTGCTCAACCCGGGAATCGAACCCAGGATCCCGAGATCGCGGCTCGGTACTTAAACCACTAGATCAACAGGGCGTTCTTATATAACTTAAGTACTTGGGATTAAATACATTTTGTGTATAATTTAGATAGTGAAGGAGGGGTAGGTGGTGCAATATTGAATAAGGAAAAAATAAACTGTAAAAATACTAATACATAAAATTAAGCACAATATTATAAACTCATTTATTATGAATTATAAATCATCATAACTACACTGAAATAGAGAATTTATATACCATGGCAATAATAGGCATGAGCCTAGCATCTCGTAGCACGCCTCACATGTGCTACGACGTTGCCTACGCTCTGCAAAGCGAGTCATTTTGCTACGAAATTTGCTACGTGCTACGGATTTTTTAGTGATTTAATTGTGCGCACGGATGTGATGCCAACTGATGTGGTGCCATGCAATGCCCACGGAAGTGATGCCATGAAATCGTGTTTTAATTGCAACTGAGTTCTCGTTTTGTTTACTATTAGGCTAAGGTGAGGCAATATATGTACACTGTGATTTTTTTTCTTTAAAGCATTATTCAAACAAACATTTTCCCCCAAAAAACAGGGTCCCAAATAAAAGTGATCAGGTGATTGATGCAATTACTATGGGAAGGTGATTTTTTTTAAAATTAGACCCTATGATCTTTGGGGGAAAATTATTATTCTTATTAGTTATAATACCCTCGAGAAGTTTCTCTGGTATTCAAAAATCGCGGTGCAATTAAATAAAAAAATTACAGATCTTAGCCTCTGGTATTATACTAGTACAATATAAGCGGTCTTATCGCTAATAGCGAGCTCTTCCAGACAACCTTTTTTTTTATGACATAAGTGGCAGACGAGCAGACGGATCACCTGATGGTAAGCGATTGCCGCCGCCCATGGACACCCGCGACACCAGTGACAACCTCAGGGTAGAGGAAAAGTATAGCGAATCAAAAGAAGGATAAGGCAGTGGAAGTCGAAAAAAAAAGTCATTGTATTAATATATATATATATTATGTAGTGTATTTAATCATAAATCCTTTATTTGCACAAAACATGGTATACAGTTTATTTAATACAATGACTTTTTTTCTGACTTGCACTGCCTTACCCTTCTTTTAATTCGCTATACTTTTCCTCTACCCTGAGGTTGTCACTGTTATCGCGGGTTCCATGGGCGACGGCAATCGCTTACCATCAGGTGATCCGTCTGCTTGTCTGCTACCTATGTCATAAAAAAAGGTTGTCTGGCGGGGTTGTATTAGTATACAATTTTACATAATAGTAAATTACAAATTATTAAATATTAGTTAAAGTATTAGCGAGGACAACAGACGGCCGTTGGGGCGGAAAGGTCCTCGAGTGGAGGCCACGTACAGGAAGTCGTAGCCGTGGCAGGTCTCCTACAAGCTGGACCGACGATCTGGTGAAGATCGCGGGAATCCATTGGATGCGGGCGGCACGGGACCGATCTATTTGGAGAACATTGGGGGAGGCCTATGTCCAGCAGTGGACGTCTATTGGCTGAAATGATGATGATGAAATTACAAATAGTATTGTCCCACTACAAACCAGCTAAAGTGCTTTTGCAAAGCGCAGAAAATATCTCCCTCATGTACAGTCGGCCTAACGTCGCAGGCCAGCACAAATAAATGTGACACCAATAAATTGCGCCGCCCGCCTCTTTCACACTCAGTATTAATTTCCATTGTTCAGACTAATTAATTGAATTTAGTCTATAGATATTTCAACAAGAAAACTAGGGCGGCATCCTAAATGTATGAGAAAACCGCTAAACTGTAAGTTTTTACAACAACAGACTTCGAACATCGGCAAAAAACATGAAAAATCTTAAAGCTACTGTTACTGTACACGTGTTTTCATGCGATGGCGCGTGGCGTACCGCTTTTTTTGCTCGATATTACACGAAAACAATGATTTCATTACTCGGCTAATCTTTTTTCCTCATTTTTTGATGCTCTTTTCCGACATATAAATTTAAGATTAAACTGAAACTTTCGCGTTGCATTATACAAATAATTATTAATATACACGGGTCAAAACGCGGTCATTATTATATGTGTAGTGTCCGCTTGTGACCACGACCGTTGTAACGCGGTCGAAACGTCAAGCTGTGAGTATATGCTACTACGAGTATGTACTTACTATAATAATAACCGCGTTTTGTCCCGTGTACATTAATTATTTATATAAAATTAAGTCAGTCAGTCAGTAATTAAGTAAATAATAAAATCGGAGTACGTGAGCGTACCCACTGCTGGGGAGTGGCTTGCTCAGAATACGTCTCCGCGGGGGACATTAGTGAGTGTCTTGCTAGGTCGTACAGCGGAGAGCCACGCTTCGGCATGCATGGGCCGGCTCGACCGGAGTGATACCACGGCCTCACAGAAAACCGGCGTGAAGCAGCACTGTGATATGTTTCGCTGCGTGAGTGAGGGTACCGGAAGCCCAATCCGGGGGAAAGGGTTGCTAAAGGATGTGCAGCGCTCTTGTGACTCCACTGGTGTCGCGGGTGTCCATGGGCGGCGGCGGCAATCGCTTACCATCGGGTGATCCGTTTTTTAACATTGGCATGATAATAACTTATACAATAACTTTAGACAAAAGGTCCTTTATGTAGAGACTAAATAGATTAACCGACTTGGTATTACATGTATCTCAAAACTTTTTAAAGTAGAGAGACTGAGTTGCGAGACTTGGGTTTTTTTACAGGATGTTTCTGATGGTTCTTGTTTACTTTCTCTTACATTTCATATTCCATTCAATTAGCACAGTTTTACAATAATAACCCTGATCACAATACTAAACACAATTTCCTTAGAGACACTAAACAATTCTATGGCAAATGAAACTATTCTTTAATTAAGTATTACAGATCGACTGATTAGCTCAAAGGCTCAGAACGTTATTTCTAAATCCCGATTGTATTGAAATGTCGACCGCGACCGAATGTCAGAATGTCGGAATATCTGAAATGTCGCTCTGCTCTCGGCATTGGGTTATAAATTGCAGCCAAAGGGGTGTGGCTAGTATCCTAGGTAGTTGAACCATCCTTTTGCGAGGCTTGACCATGGTGAACTCCGACATAATCACCTCTAGCGGGAATTGAATTTTATGAACAATTTAGTTCATCAAGCTCCCGGGTCACCGGGAGGTTAAAACATAGAACCTAAAACGAAATAGGAATTCAATTCAATACAAAAATATGTTTCCTATGCAAATAAACATAGAAGACGGGTCCGTGTGGTCCCCAGCAGAGTAGAATAGGCCACCCACACTCTTACCGAGGGGTCGTAAAAGGCGACTAAGGTAAAGCTGCTGGCATGATCATCAGCACCCAGAGAAGGAAAACTCTGCATTTATATCAAAACCCTCGCCAACCCGTCTGCCAAGCGTGGTGAGTATGGCAATTACCCCTCATGTGATTGAGGGAGGCCCGTGCCCCAGCTGTGGGGACTTAAATGGGCTGATGATGATGAATTATGAAACATATTTTTGTAAGCATACAGCACTTTTTTTACAAGATAGGTGGCAGACGAGCAGACGGATCGCCTAATGGTATGTGATTGCCGCCGCCCACAGACACCCGTGATACCACTGCCAACCTATAAACCTCCCTTACCCCCGGATTGGGCCTCCGGTACACTCACTCACGCAGCACAGTACTTCATGTTGTAGTATATAGAATCACGAACAAATCTGTATTTCCATCCCTTTCACACGCGCTGTTCGTCTCTTTTGTTTGTATGCGACAAGTATATTCCCGTTCGGTACAGGACGGTTTCGTTACAGGCCTTCAGTACCTGAAATGTAGGCCTAGTTAGACTCAAATTCACAGTATCAAAGCAGCCTGATTAAAACAACCCCTTGTGTGTATACAGACCGTAATTGAATTCACCCCGCTATTTTAAATGCTAATATAAATTAAGGTTACAATTCAATTTGGCGGATGCATTTATTTCTCTGAATTGCTTTTTAAGTGCATACTAGTACTGGAAAAAAATGGCTAGAATTACGAGTTTAAAATAATTTCTTTAGTTACGAGTAATATCCATTTCCGACGGAGCCAGCCAATTGCAACTTTAATGGTGCACAAGTGTGTGCGCAAATATAAGAGCACTGTTCATTCCCTTACCCATGTCCTCATCTTATCGTGCAATTCCTAGTTTTGTGCAAAGCTGTCGCTCTGGAGCCCGGGGTACCCTCAGACCATGATTCAAGATTTGGAGAGTCGGGTAATTACAACTAAGCGACTGGGAATCATCCCAATCGAATCATGGCTACACGTTCCAGAAACTATCCGAAATGTGCAGGTACCTTACGATGTATTCTCTCACTGCCGAGCTAATGGTAGAAATACGCACATAGATTCGAAAAATCCAGAGGTGCATGCTCGGATTAAAACCACGACCCCTCGTATAGAATGCGCGGTCTGAAACACTGAACTACTATCGTCCACTTCCTTGCCTTTGTATTCCAACCAAGTGTGACATACCTAAAGAGAGATTCGGCGCAACTGGCCACGGTGGCAGAAGATCACCAACTTACCGAATCTGGGCTAGTTAGCTTATAATGTTGTCTTGCTAGACTCTTGCATATTTTTGTTTGTTTGTCTCTTTTATATTGGTAATGTTGTGTTTGCTGTATTAGTTTGTTTTCTGGCTGGCTGGCTGGCTTTTAACTGGAGACCCAATCCTCCCAATCCTCGGATTGGGCCTCTGGTACGCTCACTCACGCAGCGAAACACAGCACAGTGCTGCTTCACGCCGGGTTTTCTGTGAGGCCGTGGTATCACTCCGGTCGAGCCGGCTCATTAATGCCAAAGCTTGGCTCTCTCACGGTCAAAACATTTAAATGTAATGCTCAACCAAATAATTCAATTTGTTAGTACTTTAGAGCGAAGTATTACCTTCGGGAGAGCCCCTCGCCCTGAGCCAAACCGACTCAAACTTCCGATTAAATATTAACCTTCACAATCTACATTACTATGAAATGCTAAAGAGGTGGTGCCGAAATTCTTGGCTTTTCGGAAGGAGTAGAAATAAGTCGACAATGAAATATTCAAGATAGATAACTGAGAAAGTGTTTGTACATATTTACATTTACAAGCTGGATGTGCTAATTCTTTGGACTGCGGACAGGCTAACTGGTTATTATAAAATATACTAGAGTCGTAACTTAAGCTGAGTGAGGGCTATTTATGCCTTTCAGAGTACGTGAGCGTATCCTACTGCTGGGGAGTGGCTTGCTCAGCAGGGGACGACATTACCGGGTGTCCTGGTAGGTCGTACAGCGATGAAGGGCGGCATTGCGCCAGTATGGGTGAAGCGGCGAGCGCGATTAGCTGTACGGTCTAGTCCCAGCTGTGGGGTTTCCGACTGCGATTGCGCAGAGATATACACCGCAGGGCTTTTAGTTAGGATTTGAGTCCCACACACTGCCTTGTTCCCTACATCTAGCAAGATGACGGCCATGACGGTTTCACATAGGAAAAAAGGGGGCCATTAATGCCACAACACAACACTGCCCAGTTCAATAGAGAATAACACTACTTTCGCCTTTCTGTTTTCCATGTTTTGTTATTATTGTTTGTGGAGTTTTATTTATTTTTCTTTTATTAGTATTTTTTTGTTAATTCTCCTGCATAGCACTGCATAAGGGTTACCAGACCAATCAGTCGACCGTTGATCGATCAATATGTCTATGATGATCGATAGATTCTACAAGATCCATCAATCATTAATAATTCTTCTGTTTGTTAGTAATTAATGCGTGTGTTATATTTTTTTTTGTATCGATTGTATTTTGATGTCAAAATTAAGAAATGTACTTTTTTTTCTTTTTCTACACTATGAAAGGACCCCTGTGGTAAATTCACCCTTACAGTTTAAGCCCTGCGTGATAGATCACTCGCAGCTTTCACTTATATTAAAAGAAGGGATTACCAAGTTATATTTGCTGTAATTTCTCACTACCAATTTGCCTCCAAGATGAGCCATGGCAGATCTAATTTTTCCCCAACTTATTTAAAATAAAATAAAAGTAGATATAATAAGTATCAGCCTATAAACTGTCCCACTGCAGAAAAAAGGCCTCCATCATAGAAATCAAGTTACCGCTACTATGATGGGATTAGGCTTAATCACCACGCTTGCCAAATGTGGATTGGTAGATAGATACCTAGATAGATATTCTTTATTGCACAATAATAAAAAACAAGCATGATACAAGAACAGCAACAGACAGTACAATACGGCGGGCTTATCACTTGTAGCGATTTCTTCCAGACAACCTTCTCAATTTCATTTGTTAAACTACTTTGCACTGCCTTCCCTTATTACGAATACGATATTTCTTTCCTCTACCCTAAGGTTGTGTGGAAGAAATCGCTACAAGCGATAAGACCGCCTTATTGTACTGTATGTTGCTGTTGTATCATGCTTGTATTTAATTTTGTGCAATAAAGAATATCTATCTATCTATCTAACCTTTGGGTAGGGGAAAGAAATATCATATTCTTAATAAGGGAAGGCAGTGCAAAGTAGTTTAACAAATACTAACACTAATTACAAACCCGAGCTATGTTCGAAAAATTCGAAACATACTTGTTGCAAACCGACCTCTTTAAGTTAATTATTTTATTTTCGTTTTTGTTTTGTTTCTCTGTGAGGTCCCCGGCAGAGTAGAATAGGCCACCCTCACTCTTACCGAGGTGTCGTAAAAGGCGACTAAGGTAAAGCTGCTGGCATGATCATCAGCACCCAGAGAAGAAAAACCCTGCATTTATATCAAAACTCTCGCCAACCCGTCTGCCAAGCGTGGTGAGTATGGCAATTACCCCTCATGTGATTGAGGGAGGCCCGTGCCCCAGCAGTGGGGACTTAAATGGGCTGATGATGATGATGATGATTGTTTCTCAATTTGACGTTTTCATTGTCATTGATTTGTTTTGGTGCAAACGGTACGTAAATATATTTTATTTCTATATTTTATTATTTTATTGCTATTTCTACTCCACTCCCTCGCTCGCTAACAATACTTTTCGCTCGATCCAGGAATCGAATCCGGGACCCCGAGATCACGGTCCGTTACTTAAACCACTAGACCAACAGAGCGTCAAAAAATTGCATTAACAATCGTAGGCGGATAGTAAAAGCGTAACAATATTATTTATTGATTAATGATGGCTAGAATGGAATAAAGAAGATGTTAACGTATTACACCACCATTCGATGAATTGGCAGTTGGCTTTGACTTGGAAGTAATGATTGATCGTTCAATCATACAATAACAAATATCACTTTGGCTCATAGAGATTTGGAGAGTCTAGTAAACACAATGAAGCCGTCTGACCTTCGCGACCAGACCAACTGAATCATGGACACGTTTCAAAAACAACCAGCTTCAACACAACCAGCAGCATATGTAATCAAATCAAGGACTAAGGCTACCTAATATTACCACACACAATTGCATACCTAAAGATAGACCGGAGACCATGCATATGCATATTCCAAGCCTGATGAAATTAACTGTCCTCTGTGTGCACTAAGCTCAAAACGTCTTGTACTTGGGGCCTTAGCGCAAATCGAACATGACGACCGAATCGGAGTTCCTATCCCTTTCTCACGGGGTGTTCATCCTTCTTTAGGATGCGACAGGTATATTTTTGTTCGTTACGGGACGTCTTCGCGCTAAGGCCCCTGTGTAGACGAGGAGGTATTATACAAACTCAGCTTGAAATTCGGTTAGGGATGGACGCCTGTAGAAATAGTACAGGAGGTAGATACACTGATATTGACTTTTTTATGTGATAGGTGACAGATGAGCAGATGGATTACATGGTTAACAAACCGCCGTCCATAGCCACGCCACACCACTGGAGTCACAAGTGTGCTTAAAACCCCTTTTTTCCCCGGATTGCGCCAACACAGAAAACCGGAGTGAAGCGGCTCTAACGTTACGCCGTGCGATTAAAGGTAAGGGCGTCCCAATGGGCGAAAGAGATTTAAAAGGTTGGCAGCGCACTTGTGACTTCAAAAGTACCTATTGCGGGTACCCTTGAGCGGCAACAGTTGCTTAACGTCCGTCGATCTGTCTACTTTGCTTCCACGTAACACATAAAACATATACTTTCTTAGCTTCAAAACTATGTAACAACTAAAATGTAGTCAATTACGCTAGGTAGCATAGTTCAATGGTAATATTACATAGTATATTTTGTCCAAAAATATTGCCTTCGGGGTTTTTTAAATTTTCGCCTTGCATTGTAACTATAATTATTTAAGACGGGGATTAAACGACATTTATAATGAGATACAACACTATCATAAGCTGACTGACCCGATGGCGCAATTGGTAGTGACCCTATCTCTTACGCCAAAGGTCGTGGGTTCGATCCCCACCCTGGACAAACATTCGTGCGATGAACACTTGTGTTTGTTCAGGGTCTGGGTGTAATATATGTATTTAAGTATATATTTGTGTTCCTCTGTTGTCTGATATCTGTAACACAAGTGCTTAAGCTACTTAGTACGGAATCAGGTCAACCTATGAGATGTTGTGAGAATTATTATTATTTTAAGCGGACTCACTTGTGACCACGGCTGCTGTAACTTCAAGCAACACATAATGTTGAATCTCAGAAAAAGTTTCTGAAACGTGTAACCATGATTCAGTTGGTCTGGTTCCCCTGTTAAAGGGTTGCGTAGGTCAGACGGCAGTCGCTTCATTGTAATTACCAGACCCCCCCAATCCTGACACAGGATTCAGACCAGGGTCCAAGCGTACCCTGGGCTCCAAAGCGACAGCTTTGGACGCAACTGGGAATTACATATAGGATTATGTACGAGCTACGTCGCACAGACCAGGTCAGCAACGACCTACATGCAGCGCGCCTGACCGATGGACCGTCTTCGTGCACAGTCGGCACTCTACATCGACGGCACACTAGCAAATACCTTTGAATGTGACAATAAAGATAAACATTGTATGTAAACAACTAAACTACTAACAATAAACAGATTTCAACCGTCTGTGATGGGTCTCATTTCTCCCGCTGCGGCCAAGACACCTTTAGCCGTCACTATGATCAGTCGAATGAACCAGCTTGACTAGCAGCGGTTCCCCTACTACCTACCGTCCTGATCCTTCCCGCTTGCTACCCTGGGCAACCCGGGAGCAAGCTCCTATCACTTTATCTATTTATGTATTTATTCCGGATAGGCAGGGCTAGGGCTCTAGGGACTTAGTGTCTTAGACAAGGGCTCTAGGCTCACTAGAGAGTTAGGTTCCTTATATTCTGTTCGCCGGGACGCGGTGCCTTACAACCATCGCTTCCCGCCCGTACACTCGCTAAGGTTAAGACTTAATGTTGAATCTCATAACAAATGCCATGTAAATCCCCGTCTTAATTAATTATAATAATGACTTCTGTCTTTGGACAAGTTTCACCAGGCGGACGGACGTTTTGACCAGCATAGCAAGACCTTGCTGGGGGCTCCACTTGGACCGGATACTCAGAAAGTCAATGGGTGAGTCCTGTGTCCAACAGTGAACGTCTCTAAGCTGATAGTGATATCGGCTTTTTACAACTTACTTCTTAAGTCGTTTTCCCGTAACTACCTCTTGTACTATCATAACGTGTTGCAAAATGTAATGATGACAAAGAACCGTGTCAGTAAGCCGGCTGCCGTAATAAAATGTAAATTAGATAGGTATGGTTATTTCAACATTTACAGCAAACAGACGAAGCATCTTAATTATATTTTCTGAGAACAAACGTTTTCATTATGTTTGTAGGTTGTGTTTGTATGCTAAATATGATAATAACATAAGACTAAAAAGGGTTCAAGAGGTGAGAGATTTGGGGGTCCAACTGGACTGTGGTTTGTATTTTGAGCCTCATATTAGCAAGGTAACGGCTATAGCTTATAAATTACTCGGCTTTATCCTTAGACAAAGCACGGACTTCAAAAATCCAAACACATTAATTATTCTTTATAATGCTTATGTCAGATCACAGCTCGAGTACGCATCAGTAGTGTGGAACCCAATGTATGCTAAATACATTAATCTGCTTGAAAGTATTCAAAATAAATTTATTAAAAAGATAAAATACAGATTTAAACAATTTAATTCTGAAAATATCGCGTCATTGAGTGACCGACGGGAAAGCAGAGATCAGATCTTATTATATAAAATAATCTATAATCTAGTAGATTCACCATACCTATTACATAAATTAATTTTCAAATGCTGTAGACTTGGTGCACGTCACAAGGATACATTTCTTATAACCGTCTGTAGTACTAATTACAAAAAAAACACTTTCCTTATACGGGCTTGCGACAAATATAATAAAAAGTATAGACACATCGATATATTTCACGAAAACATTGGCCACATTCGTTACTTACTTAAGGAACAATAATTAAAATTGTCTCTTTAATTATTTTTTTCCCTGTCACAGTATGCTCCGTGGGATGTGACTTGATTGGAATGAGAGCTATTGATGTCACAAAAAAATTTCTTCATGTCAACAGCAATAAAGGTTAAAAAAAATTTTTGAATGATAAACTGTATGTTTATAGAAATAGAGATCAAATCACACCTGTCATTCTAGTCGGGCTATATTTTGCGGACTATATAGTATTGTTTAATTTAAATATAGTATAACAGAATGTATACAGTTAGAATCAATATAGCCTGCGATAACTAGTGGTGGAAATTATTTAAGGCAAATGTGTTATATACTTAAATTTTTCTATTTGTATTATAATGATGCTGTTTTTTTCCTGAATAAATAAATAAATAAAGAAATAATTTCGGGCGTTTTTTTTAGACGAGTATAGAATAGAATACTTAATTTGTTTACTTATATATTTGTGTATGTGATAGGGCAGAGACGGATGTATCAGCTCATGATAAGCGATTGCTGTTCTAATATTCATTTTTTACTGTTGTGCCCTGGGTTGAGAATAAGAATAATGAAAAAGCATTTATTCAGTTTTACAAACAACAAGTACTGTACAATCAAGTAACAAAACCGGCCAAGTGCGAGTCGGACTCGCCCATGAAGGGTTCCGTAGCAGCAAGTAAGATATATGGAAGGTAAATTGCTGTTTACGGTTTATAACGTATTAAAAAAAACATCAAACCAATTTTCGTTGTTAGTTTCCATGATTGTATACATCATAATTTTTTTTTTAATTTTATAATTCATTTATTATAGAAGTTTAAGGCGGAGGGGGACACACAATTTACCACTTTGCGAGCGTCTCTTGCGCAAAATATTGTTTTTAGGAAAAAATTATGTTAAAAACCTCAACATCATTTTTAAAGACCTATCCATAGATACCCAACACGTATAGATTTGATGAAAAAAAAATACAGACGGACGGACGGACGGACAGACATGACGAATCTATAAGGGTTCCGTTTTTGCCATTTGGCTACAGAACCCTAAAAATGGTACAAACAGGTAAAATATTGACCATATTAAGAGTAGGTAACACTAAAAAGGTCTCCTCTCAGCATAATAGTCAAGGTGCCTGGCGGATACCTCGACGGTGGTCTTCCGAGGATACCGGTAAAACTAGCGGTTGCCACTGCGTGCGCCAACGCCGTCCATAAGTTCCATTATTAGGATTGATTACATAAATAAATACGTTACAACATAATTCATCATCATCATCATCATCAGCCCATTTAAGTCCCCACTGCTGGGGCACGGGCCTCCCTCAAACACATGAGGGGTAATTGCCATACTCACCACGCTTGGCAGACGGGTTGGCGAGGGTTTTGATATAAATGCAGAATTTTCCTTCTCTGGGCGCTGATGATCATGCCAGCAGCTTTACCTTAGTCGCCTTTTACGACACCTCGGTAAGAGTGAGGGTGGCCTATTCTACAACATAATTACATAAATGAAAACGATGTTATAATACGAAATAAAACAAATTAAATTATTGACTCAAGATCTTTTTTTTTAATTCTAGTCAAATTCCACGGCCACTGGTTCCGTGCCTTTTTTGTGCTCGTTTTTTAAGTGTTACAAAATAATTATGAAATTTGCTCCGCGATAAAATTAAACTAAATTAAATTACAATAACAATCTTAAGTTTAGGCAGTCATGCATGGTTAATGTTAGTAAGATGTATAAAATTTACTGTCATTATTTTTTTTTTTTGGGGTAGGGGGTTTGGTGATTTTATGTAGTTAAGGACCTCAAAGGGGGGTTTTGGGGTATGTTAATAGTTTATGTTTTATTTATTTATTTATTTAATATTGCACAATGTACATATGACACTTACAAAGATAGCTTCTTGGGGCTATGTATGTACATGACCCTGTTAAGTAGGGTATTGCAACATAATTAAAATAATCTTAAAACTATCTTAATCTTAACTTAATAATTACGTGTTAGATCTGGGATGTTTTGTCATTTAGGAACTCATCCACTGAATAATAGCATTTTTTTAATAAAAATAATTTCAGGTGCTTACAGAATAACTGGTCTTTTTCTTGACGTTTGATACAATCTGGTAACTTGTTATATATTATTATTGATCTGTAATAGGGGCTATTTTTGAAAATTGTTAACTTAGGTTCTGGAAGCAATAATTTAGTATTACGACGGGCACTGGTTGTGTAATTAAAGTATGATATGTGTTTTCTGACAAATGTTACAATCTCTAGGATATAGAGTGATGGTAAAGATAATATATTTCTTTGTATAAAGTGTGGTCGGCAACTGTCTCTTCTCTTAAGGTTGTAAATTATTCTTAAACACTTCTTCTGCATCACGAATAGGTCATGTGCGTCTGTACTATTTTTATTTGTAAGCTTGTCCCTAACCGCGTCATCGCCCCGGCGGATCGCCATTTTGAGGTTGTACTCGGTTATTTTTTCGATGGTAGCCTTCGATGCCATGGATATTAGGCGCGCTGTGGCGTCGTTAGTGGCGTTATCTTTATAATATACACAAGTTCTTGTGTGTCTGGAGATGGCTACCACCGCGTGTGGGACACTTTGCAGGAGATGGGACTGTTTGGGAGTTGTTCTGACTATCGCAACGTTCTCGAACGTCTGTTCCTGGGCTTCGTGAATTGTCAGAGTGCGCGATCCTTCATCTGATCCGGTTGACCGGTCGACCTGACCTCGAAGTCGAAGTGTTATGGGTACTATAATCAACAAAGGTAATACAAGCAGGGTGAAAAAATAAATAACGGCTCTTGAATGAATTCTCAAGTTTAAAAGATATTAAACATTTTTTTTGTTATAAGTGGCAGACGGATCACCTGATGAAGCGATTGCCGTGGACCCATGGACCCATGGACACCCGCGACACCAGTGGAGTCCCAAGTGTGCTGCCAACCCTTAAACCCCCCTTTCCCCCTGGATTGGGCCTCCGGTACCCTCACTCACGCAGCAAAACAAAGCACATTGCTTCTTCACGCTGGTTTTCTGTGAGGCCGTTAAACATTTTAATTAAGTATTTTTTAATGATATTAGAAATAAGACTGATATTATGAGTCTTGGGAATAAAATAGCCTCTAAATTGGTTGTTGAAATATTGAAAAAAATTCAAAGGGACATTAATTTAAAAAGGTTTTCGATTCCGTAAATATTAATAATGCATCCATTAATCAGAACGGTCTACCTTTTTAATTTTAATGAAATACTTGGTTGCTCCATTTCTATAACGTTGAAAAGTTTAAAACCATTTCTGATGGGAAATCCTTTAAGGAGACATCGACCTATATAGCGCCGCCAGATTTATATTAATTATGGCGATTAAAAGACATTTTTAAGAAAAATAATCCTTAAAGGGTAAGTATAAAGAATTTCCGAGATGTAAGTACTTGCGTTATATAATTTTCGTACACATGTACGAATTTATTTTATAGACGAGCAGACGGATCACCCGATGGTAAGCGATCGCCGCTGCTCAAAGACATCGTCAACATCAGTATAATCATAAATTTGCTGCGAACCTTTTAGATCCACTCTCCACGGCTGAGCCAACCCATCTACTTTTTACGTACCTACTTAGGTAACCATAATTCTTATATAAATAAATTATGAGTGAAAGCAATAAACGTTTTTTTATTTTATTATTATTCTTATTACTGCCTAAAGTGGCCTGTTTTAGTAATTACAAAAAATTTGGTTACTTGTTGGAAGAAATTATGACATAATTTTTCCTAAAAATACTTAATTGACTAGTTTCTATTCGAAACTTTTTCATTATCAATTAATTTTTTAATATTTAAAAAACCATTGGGATGTACTTTTTCAAAAAATGTCTGATCACCATGAGACATTTTTTTACTGGCAGCGCTAGATTGGTCGATGTAGTGCCAACTTCCGCCGACCTTGTGTTGAAATCGCATAAATTTCCAATAACTCAAAGAAAACCTTTACCCATTTATCCGTAATTTTCTGGCCATTTTTACCTTAATGATGGAGAACCTCTTAATGAGGAGTGGAAGGGTGAGCATCTGCCTCCTACCGTATACCTAATCCTACCGGTAAATATTACTACATAAACTTTATATACCACCAATCACTTTTTATAGAAATATAGATGGCCGTGTGGTCCCCGGCAGAGTAGAATAGGCCACCCTCACTCTAACCGAGGTGTCGTAAAAGGCGACTAAGGTAAAGCTGCTGGCATGATCATCTCCACCCAGAGAAGGAAAACTCTGCATTTATATCTAAGCCCTCGCCAACCCGTCTGCCAAGCGTGGTGAGTATGGCAATTACCCCTCATGTGATTGAGGGAGGCCCGTGCCCCAGCAGTGGGGACTTAAATGGGCTGATGATGATGATGATGATGACTTTTTATACATCGTGCTTATACAGGGAAGTCCAAGACTTTTGGACATGAAGGGAAAGTATTCGTTACTAACGATATCTTCTGAATAAGATGTTGTATGAATTTATTTATTTAAATGTAGGTTTTTTTTACATTATGGCACAAACGAGCAGACGGCTCACCTGATGGTAAGTAATTACCGCCGCCAATGGACATCTGCGGCACATGGGATTACAGATGCGTTGCCGGTTCTTAAGGCACTGGCGAGCCTCTTCACCATGACCGGGCGACGGATGAAGCCTCCATGGCAGTTCTCACCCCGGTCTGAGTGTGTCCTGGGCGAAGAATGGAAACGCCCCAGTGTTTTTATTGGGTATGCCGGACGGTTTCTGATCAGCAGAGACCCAACACGGAGGAGAGCCCCTCTCAGCGTGCATAAGGTGCATTTTCACTGGGTCATCAAAAAAAAAATGAACAAGCTCTTTTCTTGGAGATCGCCAGTATCACTCTACCCATCGACGAATAGAAAATTGTCTTTATTTAATAATTTCTTGCCCATTAAGCTCCTCATCAGTTGACAAAAGTTAAATTGTAATTACCTGAAATGTGGCTGTCTGTACCTACTTCATATAAGTGTGGCCTGAACTATTATAAATATTTTCTCGCTAATAACATTATTAGGAAATTCCATTATCTTAATGAGAAATCAATGTGGGAACCCACGCCTCAACATCTTACGTTTGAAACTTCCTTAAATACACTATTCATCGGGTCTCCCTAGTGATGTCTTTTATTTACTCCAAAATATCGATTATTTTATATCTTTCTTTTGTTAACATCTTACTAATGCGCAACAAATTTCAAGTTTAAATGTACCCTGTATGCTACTACTTTTGTACAATAAATAATAATAATAATAAATATTTATTGCAAATAACGTAAATCGATTACAAACTTATGGTCACAATCTTATATATTATAGTACTTATATTTGACATTTTGCCTGAACTAGGATACCCTGTGTTTCAGGCTAATAAATAGGTCCCACAAAACTATATTGGTAAAAACAATAAATTACATCTTAAACTTAATATTAGGTACTCTACGCTACGCTTTAAGTTAGTTATATAAAGAAATAGTTATTTTGGAATATAAAGAACTTAGAGAACAATCGTTTTCAGTTATAATTAATAAACATACCATTTCAGTTTTTTTTCATACAACTGATTAACCTTTTTTATAGACAAGCAGACGGATCACCCGATGGTAAGCGATCGCCGCCTATATACATCGGCAACATCAGTGGAGTCACAAGTTTGCTGCGAACCTTTTAAATCCACTCCTTCTCTGTTGGGCTCTCTGTTACCCTCGGCAAAACCAGCGCAGGGGATGCTTCACGCCGGTCAGTGAGACTGTAGTATTTGGTATCACTCCGGCTGAGCCAACTCGTGGATGAGTTGGCTCATGCAAAAGCATTACTCTTCCCCGTTCCGATTAAGAGGCATATGACTGGCTGAACACACCAGTGAAATCCAATCTAACCTGAATTGTGGATGGATACAATTTGCCTCTGAAAACGAACCATTTAATACATTTTAATTACAATCCCTTCCTATATTCAAGTCCCGTGTCAAAACTCACTTCCTATCTCTATAAATAAGTACACTGTTTTTCAAGTAACCAAATTTTTTTAAATGAGGTGAGGCTTCAATGTACGTATAAAATCAATTTATCGATATTTCTCATTGATACCTCAACAGCCCTACGTTATTGACTGAATTCCGCCCTTCGTGACGCGGGCTACATTACCATTCCCAGTCTAAGCGCGATTTCCGCTGAAGGGCTGAAGCTGATAAGGGAGATAGACAAGGGCCCGGAGTTAAATAGTAAGTGGTTTGTGGTGGTTTGGATAAGGCCCACAGTCCGGGACGGTCGGTGTAGCTTTAGAGATGTGTATTTTTGACACAAGGAAAAATAGACCTCCTTTGTGTCATATGTGGCAGAGGAGCAAAAAAATCACTTGATGGTTAGTGATGGCCGTCGCCCATGGACACCCTAGTCACAAGTGCGCTGCCAACCTTTATAGCCCCAAGGGAAAGGGTTCCCCCTGAATTTGACCGGTACCCCCACTCACGCAGTCACTTTGAAGTCAAACCATAACCCCCGTATGAAAGGCGCGTTCCTATCCACTGAGCTAATATTCTCTAATAAAATATCAATAACAAGACTTACGGCCGCACTCAGAGACATCATTTAAGCTAATGTTCATTAACTTTAGTATCGGTAGTCTTTATGCGTATCAAAATAAGTGTCAATATTTTTTTTAAGTAGCCAACTAAGTTAATCAACGAATCTGAGGGCCGCAATCAGAGACGTCACACTCAGAGACGTCATTTAGTAAGTAAGTAGTAAGTAAGTAAATATTTTATTCAGCGAAGCATACACGGTTACATACAGACAGACATAAGACAAATTCAGTAGGTAGATATAACATTAACAAAAACAATATATTTAACTATAGGTAACACTAGGGTATGATCGCAATGTTCATTAACTTTAGTATCGGTAGTCTTTATGCGTATCAAAATAAGTGTCAATATTTTTTCTTAAGTAGCCAACTAAGTTAAACAACGAATCTGACGGCCGCACTCAGAGACGTCACACTCAGAGACGTCATTTAAGCTAATGTTCATTATCTTAAGTATCGGTAGTCTTTGTGCGTATCGAAATAAGTGTTATATTTATTCTTAAGTTACCAACTAAGTTAATCAACGACTCTGAGTGTGGCAGTTAATGTATTTGTTTTATAAAATAACTTCTAAAGGACGAAAAATGTCTCCTTTGCTCTACACAACAGCTAGACTGATGTCTCTATCTTATACGTGACTCCAATTACCAGGGCATTTGAGACTCTATTGGTTCAGTATTAGAGTCCAATCTGCAACGCCTCTACAAAGCCGTAGGAATAGTGACGTGTGAAGATGGATTCTAGTATGTACAGTCGTGACGAAAATGGTTACGTTTTTATTATTATTATTTAGAACGAGTTACATTGGACAAATACAAGGTAAATAGTTCAATGACGATACAACAAAAGCCACCGTTGGTTTTTTTTAAGTGGTAGGGGGCAGACGAGCAGACGGATCACCTGATTGCCGCTGCCCATAGACAACCTTTAAACCCCCCTAGATTGGGGGAGCAGCGAAAAACACCACAGTGCTGCTTCGATTCGTTTGTGCCGAGATTTGTACTTGAGCTTTTCTGTAAAGAAATTCTCATGCCCGGAGTTTGGAAGTTGGCGGTCTTGTACCCCCGTGTCTCGGAAAGCACGTTAAGCCGTTGGTCCTGAGCCCGATCTCTCTCCGGTCGTGTTACGCTGGCGTCTCATTGGATTATAAGGGCAAGGGAATAAATAGTGCACTTTTGTTTGCGCACACACTTGAGCACTATAATATATCCTGCGTAAGTTGAGATTGGCCGCCGTAGCCGAAATCGGTTGGAGGATATTATTATTATTATTAGATCCGAGTAAAATACTAGTATACAAATAAAAATCTACCAAAAAAATCAATTTAAGTATATAGAAATTTTTAATAATCAAATCAGAATTTTGTGGAAGTAGCTGTTAAACAAAACGCTAAATATAAACTCTGATGCAGTTTTAAACTTGAATTTAATTTAAACTTACTTTGGACTTGCTCTTTGTTTTAGGACTTGTATTTAATTCAAAGTGATCTCAATTTGAATAGCAGATTAAAACTTAACACGGGTATTCCACCGGGTATAGGAAAAGAAGTTAACAAAAGTTGACTTAAGGCAAAGGGTACCATGCACTAGCGGCGAAAATAAATTAAATTTTTGACTACATTACTGGATCTATTATTAAGGGCACACTATCGACGCCAATCGATTTTAATTTTAGCTACTAAACCGGATCTCTTTCAAACAATATCGGGTTTATAACCTCTCGGCAAACACTTATACTATTTATTAAATAACCATGCACAAATGTTGGATCCAACGCGTACGCGAAAAATTTATTCACGTCAAAAGCGGCCACTTTTGGGGTAAATCAATTTTTCGCGTACAAAAACGAAATTGTTTAAAATAGATCCGGCTTAGTAGCTAACAATATAAATCGATAGTTAGGCGCAACCCGTCGCCTTAACAATTGCGGACGGTTGGAGACTCGGCAAACATGGTATACCTACTATTTATTCAATAATCGCACAAATGTTTGGTCTGTTTTTGTACTCAGAACATTCATTCACGCCAAACCGAAAAAAGTAGTAAATAGTATAGGTACTGGTTTGTCAAGTCTCCGACGGTCAGCAATTCATCATTTCAGCCAATAGACGTCCACTGCTGGACATAGCCTCCCCCAATGTTCTCCACACAGATCGGTCCTGTGCCACCCGCATCCAATGGATTCCCGCTACCTTCACCAGATCGTCGGTCCACCTTGTGGGGGGACTGCCACGGCTGCAACTTCCTGTACGTGGCCTCCACTCGATTACCTTTCCGCCCCAACGGCCGTCTGTTCTCGTCGCTATGTGCCCTCCATTGCTCTCTTGGTGACTTTGAGCTTCCTTAATCGGCACATTGTAAGGGGCCACGTTTCGTTTCTTTATGTCATTACTGGCAACACTGCATTGATGATTTTCGTCTTGAGACACTGCGGTAGATGGGCCGATGCTGCGTACGAAATATGCTGCGTAGCTTCCCGAACGCTGCCCAGCCAAGTCGGATTCGTCGGTCAGCAATTGTTAAAAAGAAATCTACAAAAAAATCGCCTTCAAAAACCACAAACAAGTCAAAAGTTTGTGGTTATTTTTCGGTTCGGTAAGGCGGTTATTTTTCGTAGAATTGTTTTTTCATGCTTTTTAGTGTCTCATTTTCTCGGTCAATCGGTCAATCATTGGCGGAAAAATCGGTCAACATACATAAAAAAACATACATATTTTTTTATTTAATAATTATTCTATTTACATTTAATTTTAGATAATTACATTTTGTTATAGATAAAAAAACACTGACTGTGACTGTACATAAAAAAAACAAAACGATTGATACAATAGTATCAGTTCATGAGGATATAATCTTGAAATATTGCGGCATTGATCTGTTGAGGTCTTATTTCGGAACAGAAATCCGAGTGGCCTTAGATTCTCGAACCGTAATTTTATACTTTTGGAAGAGTGATATAAAACTACTCATTTCTTCTGGAGCGATGCGGATATTAAATTGCTAGCAAGAGGTAGTTTTGGGAATACCCATTTTAGGATGACCCCCATGACCTACTTTTTGTCGAATTTATTTTTTATGACATAGGTGGCAGATGCACAGACATCCGTCTGTGGTAAGCGATTGCCGCCGCCCATGGACACCCTCATCACCAGTGCACTCACAAGTGCACTGCCAACCTTTAAACTCCCGTTCCCCTCTGGATTGGGCCTGCGAAACCCTCACATACGTAGCGAAACACAGCATAGTGCTGCTTCACGCCGGTTTTCTGTGAGGTCGTGGTATCATTCCTTTCGAGCCGGCCCAATCATTCCAAAGCGTGGGTCTTCCACGGTCTTAAGAAAGTCGGCCGATTTTTCATTGCTATTTCTCACCCATATTTTGTAGGTTGTAGGTATGCGCGCTGCACTATTGTTATCAGTATGTTCAAGGTACTGCCTTATAATTGGTTAGAGGATATTATTATAATTTGTCAGTATTTCAATTTTATGCTCGTGAATTTTACGATATACTACACATAATTAAATTCTTAAATCAGCAGCGTAATTTATCTGTGTGTCTGTCTGTTTTCAACAATGGAAAATTCCATCATATGTCACGTTGCAAACAGATTTCATATTTCGTCTCTTTATTTATAAACCAGTGGCGCGCCCTGGCTTCGCTGCGGTAATTTAATTTTAAAACAAAAGATTTAGAAATTGTATTTTTCTATACAAACATGATTTGTAATTAACCAAAACCACTTTACATTTAACCATTAAAAAAGATTATAGTTAAGTAGGTAGCTATTAAACGGAGATTTAAAATGAGACTAAAAATACTGAAATGCCTTTCATTCAATTTGCATATATTTTCATGACTGATGAGCACTAAATACGGCGAATCTTCCATACAATGTTTTAACCCCATTTCACTCTGTTAGTAGTTATATGTCATATTTTCAGACTCCGATTTAAAGGTCCCGTGCGTGGAAAAACAATAATGATACTTAAAGAAGAACACTAAACTAAGAAAAAAATTGATTGTTGCCACTTTTTTAAAGATGGGGATTATAAAGTTATTTAATGAACTAAAAATATTGAGGTTAGGATTTTTTGTTCATTTTTAAATAACGTCACGTTCGATTACGAATATTGAAAACAGACCGTATGTCACACAAAAATAACTATGAGTTATCAATATGAAACCTAAATCCTAAATCTTACCTACCATCATTACAGAGTACTAACATTACACTTTCTATTGCAACGTAGGTACCTACCTACCTAACTCGTAAGTGACTAGATCGCATTTAAAAGATCTCAAATTATCAATCAAAGTGACATTGTCAATGACTCATTTATTTTGAGAGGCAGAAGAATGCTTTGATTGTACAGCCAAAACATAAGAAGCAATATATTTTAAATCCTTTAATTTAAGAAGCTAATGTATTTTATGAAAGCTTTAATTGTTTACTTGTTCGCTGTAACTTAGCCAAATACTAATAATTTAACCGTATGGTAAATAACAATTAAAAGTGTCGTTTTAGATTATTAATACAGCGTAAATTGAAATGAAAGATCGAATGATAGATCGAATCCTCTCAAAACGTTTCGCTTTTTCCTCTGCACTGTGCGTTTTGTTCGATGAATTTTTTGCAAATTGAAAATAATTTAACTTATTATTCCCATCCTTAAAAATATACTTTAAATTAGATAAAATAAATATTTTGTTACTTAATTTAAATAGTAAGTTTCCAATTCTGAACGCTTTCGAAAATATTAAGTCCTCTTTCACCGGTCTCCTTTCATGGTCACTTACATTAGATTAGTTATTTACTTACGAGATTTTTACCACGTTATCAGTGGCCATGGCGCTTGCAACACAGCGTCGAAATATCGGAATCTCAAAAATAAGGTTTCTATATGGTAGAAATCACGTAAATAACTATTCTAATTGAATCCAAATCAACAATATCAAGCTTTTGTGATGGCCGCGGTCCTAATTGAACTGAAAAATTATGGTACTTTTAAAAAAAAAATCGTCATCGTCTCCAGATTACGAATTTTAATAAGTTTAACTAATTTTGTGTTTCACCAACTGAACACGCGTGTCTAGTCTCTCGTGTCAAGTTACAGAACCACCCTCGAAGTTAGTTGACTGGTAGAGAATACTATAAAGCGTTCAGTCTTTGTATTTTTTATTTAGTGCAAGAGAGAATAAATAACGTAGTCATCTATTGGATTTATTGTTCCTACATGTGGTTTAAACTTCTCTTTTAGAACAAAAAAATAGCAAGCAAATCGGAGAGCGCAGGCTACCTTTAAAATATTTAATAGTGTTGTATGATTGGATTGGACTTAATATAGATTGACATTGACTTTATTACAGTTTTAAGAGTCACGAGTTATTTTTAACATTACTAAAACATATAATATACATTTTTCACACGGTATAAATAAATATAAATCGAAAATTAAAATTACATTAAACGCTAGAAAAATTAATTACATTAATTTACAGTTGAAAAGTGCTCAATGATAAAAGTGTAATTTTAATGTTTTCTCAAAGATATTTTTTACAGGTTAAGTGGAATGTAAGGGCATTTTTTTAATGAACCATGTAATTAACCTCTTTTGCTATGTACTTTCCTGTGTTATGTTATATTATTGCAGGTAAATATTAATCATATTTTCCTTTAAGTCCGATTTTTATTTTATATTATTACTTGTTACACGCGGATTAACGATTTGATAAATAATTATAGTCTATTCAGCGTAAGAAAGTGAATTGGACAGCTAAAACTCCATTTTCCTAAAAATAAAAATAGTATGCTGATAAATTATTAAAGTTTTTATTTTATTTTTCCAAAATGACAAATACATATATAATCTTTCTCAATTAATCTGAACAAATAGTTGTTACCAGTAAAATTGGTAAAAAATATCTTTTTAAATGGCATAATGCGCTCATTGGAATTTTTGCTCAAAGGGATTGACACAGAGAATCACAGTAAATCAGTAATTGGTGTGGCAGCCATCTTCCCATCGAATCACGATTATTGTCTCCTGCAAAAAATATGCCCGCATTCGGAACCGATGTCCGATTGCATTAGGGACAAAGATCTGGTAATATCTCTTGTTGATGAAGGTGGTTCCGACACGTCAAGCGAGAGTTGTAACTTTCAAATGAATGAGATGCATATATTTATTTAATTATTTGTAATTTATTACTTGTGTACCACTAAGACTACCTATGTACATCTTGTATTACATATAAATAGTTCAAATTCGTAAATAAATTGTTGATAAAGATTAGAAATCAAACAAATGAAAAGTCGGTTTGATTTGTAAAAAATATTCTCGATTCTTAAAAATATCGGTTAGATTTCAAAGGAACGCCTCACTTTCAATGTCAAAATAGAAATGTCAAATTCACCTTCACATTCTGAATGGACTATAGTAGGAAATATATTGACATAACTATTAGTTGAAATATGTGTTAATCCAGCTTGTCAGCTTCTTGCATACCATTTTGTATAGTATTTTATTTTGCTCGATATCAATAAATGGTAACAGTGACATTGATTAATGATTGATTGATTCACAAAATACTTAATTTATTTTATTTATTTCAACAATAAAAAATAAAATCAATTGTACGGAAAAGTTCGTACGCGAGTCTGACTCGCACTTAGTCGGTTTTTTTTTACCGAATATCCCGGTGTTATAAAACATATCTAAAAAAAAAACAAAGTACATTTATTAAGGAAGTCGTATGAACATTCAATAAAAAATATAATCGTATAAAGTACCTTATTAATGAAATAAAAGTATTATTTTTCAACAGCAATATTTCAGGGAAGTGTGCAAATAAATGTGCATCCGAGTAAAAAACTGTCTACAAAAAAATATCAACATAATATAGCAAATGCAGCCAAAATCAACTTCGATAAAACTTCATTTAACAACACAATTAATAGTCTAAAAATTTTTAAAAAGAATCCGGAAATTTCGTATGAATTTTCTAATATAACAAAAGAGATAGACCAAAAAGAGACAGTTGAAAAAGATAATTTAACAACTCACAAAGCAAACATTCAAGAAAGAAACCCGAACCATAGTATTGAGTTCGCTAACAGTAGTATCAAGGAACCCAATGTGACATATATGTTCATATCTTCAACTAAGCCTTACATTAAAAGGGATATAGACGAGAAAAATATATTTCGAAGTACATTTGACAAAGTAACTGTAAAAACGATCGTAGAAACCACAAGGCAAAATTTAAAATCAAAAATAATGACAATTTTAGACATACCAAAAACATTGAATACTCTGGTTACTTCGGTTACCATACCGACAATTGATTCAAAAAACTTTGATGAAGCTACTAATAAATACAACGTATCGGAAATAAGAGATACTACCAAGGCCAATACCAAAGATATGAATGCTATAAACAAAACTCTTGCTAAAGACCACTTTCATTCAGATGAATATCCATCCGAAATATTTTTTGATCATGAAATATATGACATGCGTCGTTTCTACCCTGAAACGCGTTTTGAAAGAGATCCAAGGATCGAAAAGATCCTAGATGAATACCGTAAGGCCGTAAATCAATACGGCGCTGATGCTGCTCCCCAAGAAAAATACGCGGAGATGAGGAAACCCAGACCAAACCAAGCCAGGCACCCAATCTATTATCCTGGACAAGCATATCAAAATAGAGGGAGCAACATGCTCTCACATTATATGCCGCTACGAGAATCTTCGCGAGGTATGATGATTGATGTCATTAACTTTTATTAATAGCTCAACGATTGACATTGACGCAGGACATATATATATGATGAATTTCCAGATCGGTCATCCTAATTAAGTTGGTTAATTTTGGTTGGCGCAACGATTTAAAGTGAGTCTTTAAAGGTTGGCAGCGCACTTATGACACCACTGGTGTCGCGGGTGTCCATTGGCGGCGGCAATTCCTTACCATCAGGTGATCCGTCTGTGCGTCTACCTACCTTTTACATAAAAAATAAAAAAAATAAACACAAAATAACAAAAAAAACTGAGTTCCTCTGTCGAATACTAATCTCAGTTTTTTCTATTTAATAGCACCGGGTACGGGATTAGGGCGTAAGTATCCTCCTTTATTTTTTTTTTCTTATTTGTTGTAACTGTCCGCAACCGGTCATGTACGCGCGGGAGGAGACGTGCGGAGGGGCCGTGACGTCACAGCGGTCTCTAACCGTGGTCCACCGCGTCGCCGTTCCCCGGGCCACTTTGCTTTGCCTCCTACGCCCACACACACACGGACCACCCCGGGACGCCACCGAACCGCGATAGATAAATCCGCGAATTGCCAATAAACCAGCTTCTATGTATCTACAGTCCGCTTTTTATTTACTCGTTTAGATAGGACCCTATCAGTAACAGTTTTTTCGTTGTCATTATGATAAAGTTGCAGAAAATCGTGATTTCTCTTAGCGTACCCGCCTTTCTTCTATCTGATATTGCGTGATTTTTTCTTAATTGTTCATTACTTATTAATTTATATATTTTTCAGACACTCCTTATAAGCCGATCGCCAGGTTTGAAACACCGGAATCATTTGGTTAGTATAACTCTTTATTTCTATTTTATTTTATTTTCTTTATTGTAAGGAAACATACTTTAAATAACATTATTTAAGGTGACGGGTAGGGTACAATAGCGACGCCAATCGATTTTAATATTTAGCTACTAAACCGATCTCTTTTAAACAATTTCGAGCTTACAACCTCTTATACTATTTATTAAATAACCCAAAATGTTTGTAACCTCGAAATTGTTTAAAAGAGATCCGGTTTAGTAGCTAAAAATTAAAATCGATTGGCGTCGCTAGTGTGCCCTACCCGTCACCTTAACACACAAAAACATAATCTTCATTACTTACAGCGCCCCTACCGATTGTAACTTTACGGTCGCCTTTTTTTTTTTTTTGACGCTGGGGAATATGCCTCCTTATGCATACCCTCTTGCCGGGGGGCAGGCGGGTTATGTCGGGCTCTCCTCTGGCGGGGGCTTCTCCTAGCGAGAAGCCGGCCAGAGGCATACCGACTAAACCCCAGCGACGCTCTCTCATGGCCAGAGTGGGAGGGGACATGAGTACGGGTTAAAGAACCTTACTTCACGTCCGTCCCCAGGCGGAGGGCCCGCTTACACTGCGGGCCCGACACTGCCTCCCCCAGCTTGACTGGGGGAGGCTTTGTCGGGCCCGCCAGACAAACTTTACGGTCGCCTGCGATTATGTCTTATAACAGTCGTTTACCGTTCTACTTCAGAATGGTTGATACGACAAACAAAAATATAGGCATTTTTGTACGCTTTACGAAAAAGAAAGAGAAAGAAGATGACTGACATTGTTTAGTTATAATTAAATGTGTGTTATTATTAAAATATTATTTTTAAATTATAAATTAATATGCTGGAAGTGACGTAGTCCTGAGGCTCAACGTATTGTGATGTCGGTGCTATACGTCCAATAAAAAAGTTAAGTTTACTTTAAGTTACTTACTGTCACTGTTATTATTTTGACTTGTCGTTTTATGATCAGAAATGTTACTTTGATTCGGCGGGTAGGGCTAAAAGAAGCCGCATGGGCTGATGCAATTCAAAGGTTTTAAATTAGTCTCTAGTGGTTTTTATTGTACAAATTTGGTGTTTATTTGTGCAGTGAAGTGCCGCAAAGTGATCCTAATGATAAAAATCGTTGGATTGTATCCTTTTAACACTGCTGTTGTATGTCGAGTGCCTCGTCTCGTGACAACTTGCTTGGACCTAATAGAGTCTTAAAACCCGCGATTGCTTTTAGAGTGATATCCGCTGAATCCGTAGGTCGATAAAACGTAAAACACCGGTGTTTTATTGAGTGACTGTGACTTTGACTGACTACTTATCCTCAATTTACTTGACATTGGCGAATTATCTTCGGTTAGAGCCATAATAAAAAAATGTTACTTTTTTTAAATCAATGTGAGCAAAATCGTTATTAATTTGTCATGCCAAGTGATGACAGGAGTGATAACAGGACTGGAGGAAAACATAAATAAATTCTGACTTATTCTTGAAGGTGACCCTTCTACATAGCCGTCGCTTTCCTCTAGATGGCGCTAGCACTGCATAGCCGGCTGATGCCACTATCTCAGTATATATATATTAGATACATTTATTACATTTCGTACATTTTCGACGTTGACGACCTATATTCTGCCTATTTTTTTTTATATTAAAAACTCAATTATTCATGATGAAAATTTAACAGAGACACAGCTTGTATTGTCCAGTTACACAATGTCTTAAAGAAAATAAAAATATAATAAAGGTTCATTCAATTTTGATATTCGCAAATACTCACAAATTTCTTACAAATTTAAAACAGCCATCTTTCTGTTCCTAATAGTACGGAAGTGTCGCGGTGGCGTGACAGAGATAGCGAGATGTCCGAGGAACGGCGAAGCTTGCCTCGAATTGAATTTGAACCGACCTTCGCAGGACTCTTTAACAGGGGAACCAGAACAACTGAATAATGGATACTGCTCGCTTTGCAAACACCCTAATCTCATCTACAAAACATTTATATATATTATTTTTAATGGCAGATATCAATCAATATATCGACAAGTCGGACCCAGATCACCCTGACAATCAACCGACAATTCCGTTGCCTAATACTACACACGCTCGCACTGCAACCCCATTGGGGCTGAGGACCACAGTACCTGGAAAATTCAATGCTGGAGCAGGCGCGGCCACTCGGTAAGCTAGCCAAGCCACGTACGCAGGATATATTATAGTGCTCAAGTGTGTGCGCAAACACAAGTGCACCCTCCCCTCACTCAGCCTCACATTCCTATTCACCAATGTGACACGACCGTAGAATAGTGATGAGGACCTATCGATAGTTGACCTGGAAAATAATTCTGACTATCGATAGTACCATCGATAGTATTGCTATGGGTCATTACTTCCGATACTATCGATTGTTTAATCCCCGATAGTATCGATAGTTTTGTACTATCGATAGTCAGCTTTGTTTCGATAGTATTTCTGCCTGATTAACTGTGTCCGATACTATCGATAGTATCGATAGAATGGGCGTCATCAATAGTATTTTTTCGCTGCAGGTACCCGAGGCCCAATCCGGGAGAAAGGGGGGTTTAAAGATTGGTGACTTCAGCTGGTGTCGTGGGTGTCCATGGGCAATCGCTTACCATCCGTGATCCGTCTGCTCGTCTGCCACCTTTTACATAAAAAAATCTGAGGAAATACTATCTACTCTCTCTAGTCAGTCACTCATAACCGTAGGAGAACCACGCTTCGGCATGATTGGGCTGCCTCGACCGGAGTGATACCACGGACTCACAGAAAACCGGCTTGAACTGCACTGTGCAGTATTTCGCTGCGCGAGCCACGGAGCCACGGAGCACGGAGCTACGGATTGGGCCACCGGTCGGTGGCCCAATCCGTAAAGGTTGGCAGCGCACTTGCCATCTCAGCGCGCTTGGCAATCGCTTTCCATCAGGTGATCCGTCTGCTCGTCTGGCACCTGAAACATTAAAAAAAATCCTGGTCACTGGAACTCGTCAACCAAACAAACTTTCTCCATTGATTCCGATTGGAAGTGGTCTTCACCACATCGTAGAACTGTGATCGGGATGTAGCTCCTTTTATTTATACTATCTAGGTACACAGAGTTTCCAAAATATCTGGAAAAACCGCGGAATAAGCTTCATGACAAAAACACGCCTAGTCAAAGCCCTAATATTCCTGATCTGCCTTTACTGGGTGGAAACATAGACAATACGAGAAAGAGGGACAGAGAATAGCTGCATTTGAAATGTGGTGCTCCGAATACCTTGGATGGCAAAAAGCACAAATGTATCTGTTCTCTCCCAACTTGGCTTAAGAACCCGACTGCCGAGCATATCTACAACGCAACTCTCTTGTTTCGGCCACATACTGCGAAGAGGGGATGATAGCCTTAAAAAACTGCTAAAGATCACGAGGCCGATCACCAACACGATGGTCTGACCAAATAAAAGGATTTACATCCCTACCAAAGTTCTACGACGTGGTGAAGGCCACTTCCAATGGGAATCAATGCAGAAAGTTTGTTTGGTTGATGAGTTCCAAAGACCACAATCCTCAGTAATGAGGGACCGACTAGAGAGAGAGAGACTACCACCAACTAACTTACTAACTTCCAGCTTGTTCGACACAGATTCACAACCCCAGTGACGACCACCACCAAGAAGAGGCGGACCACCCCCGAAAGAATCTCGATGAAAGAGGACTGTGACTACCTCGCTTACTACTGTCTCAGGGCTTTCGAGTAAGTGATGACGAGAAGAAGAAGGATATATATAGTCACTCGGTATGGTGATCTGAAATCGATTGATCGAAGAATCGATTTTTGGAGCCAAAAAGATCGACTTTTTAAATTGATATGTAGTATTGAATCGATTCGTGAATCTATTTTCACCCTTGAAAATCGACGTTGGATTTTCAAGGGTGAAATTAGCCGTGTGGTCCCCGGCAGAGTAGAATAGGCCACCCTCACTCTTACCGAGGTGTCGTAAAAGGCGACTAAGGTAAAGCTGCTGGCATGATCATCAGCACCTAGAGAAGGAAAACTCTGCATTTATATCTAAACACTCGCCAACCCGTCTGCCAAGCGTGGTGAGTATGGCAATTACCCCTCATGTGATTGAGAGAGGCCCGTGCCTCAGCAGTGGGGACTTAAATGTGCTGATGATGATGAATGATTCACCGTAAAACTATTTATTGTTAAAACAATTAATTGAATGTACCCGTAGGTTTTGTATATTATATAGACGGTTAAAGAATTAATTATTAGAAAATCTCGCGAGATGGCTGTTAAGAGTCTTGAATAAAAAAAGGTACTGACATTACTCACGTCACGTAAAAATATTTTTAAATTAAAGTATCGTTACATAGATTAACGAAAATTTGAAAAAAGATAGATTTTCCGGAAATCGATCTTATAGACCTCGATTTTTTTGTGAACTGAATCATTAGATCACGATTCGAATCGATTTAAAAATCGATCTTTTTCGGTAAGAATTGCCATCCCTCATTCGCCATTATATTAAAGCCGGCTCACTTTCAAGGCGAGTGCGGCAGCCGCAACAGTGTCCAAGGACTGTCCACTACTCAAGCTCTTATGCACAATTACTCGGTCGCTCTTAGTTATTAAGTACTAACACTATTTTTTTTTTAAGTTGTATGCTACGAGTACTAACACATATGGTTCACTGTTGTCCGATAAATAAACGTTTTTATTTTTATTTTTTATAGCACCTCCGCCTAGTTCCCACTAGACCAACAGGGCGTATCCCAGCAGGATACGACCTGTGATCTAGTGGTTTAAGTACCGTGATTTCGGGTCCTGGGTTCGATTCCCGGCACGAGCAAAAAGTATGTTTCGAATTTTTCAAACAAAGCTCGGGTATGTGTTCAATAATCCGCATTTGGTAAGCGTGGTGATTAAACCTACTCCCATCATAGTAGCGATGACTTGATTTCTATGATGGAGGCCTTTGCCCTGCAGTGGGACAGTTATAGGCTGATACTTAGAGCACGTCATCCTCTTCATCTTAGTGTGTAATCCCCGGTTGCATCCAAAGCTGTCGCTCTGGAGCCCAGGGTACGAGGAGCGATGGTGGCTCAGTGGATAAGAACGCGCCTTCCATACGAGAAGACGTGGTTCGAATCCGAGCATGCGATCAGATGTTCCGTCTGCTCGTCTGCCACCTATCACTTAAATTAAAATTGATAATTTATAAAACCCCCGACACAACTAAAGCTCTTTCATTTGATACCTATATTGAGGCAGTTGGAACAACAAATAGGTAATTCGTCTTTTTCTGACGGCGGCCATCTTGTATTTGAATTTTTTCACAATTAATATATTCTGCTACTACTTTTATATGATACCCATATTGTGGGAGTTGTGTTAAGACATAAAATCCAAATCTTTGTGACGGCGGCCATTTTTATCCAACATAGCTAAGAACACTCCCTCTTTATTCATGTTTCAAACAAAAAAAACAAAATCAAAATCGGTTCATTCGTTCGGGAGCTACGATGCCATAGACAGACACACAGACAAAGACACACACCCACACACACACACACACACAGACACGTCAAACTTATAACACCCCGTCGTTTTTGCGTCGGGGGTTAAAAATGCACCTCTGGATTTTTCAAAATAATGTACCTATTTCTTCTTTGTTTGATGGTGAGGGAAAACACCGTGAGGAAACCTGCACGTTTAGGATAGTTTCTGAAACGTGTGGTAATCATTCAGTTGGTTTGGTTCCCCTGTCAAAAGAGTTGAGAAGGTCAGACGGCAATAGATTCATTGTAATTACCAGACTCCCCAAATCCTGAATCATGGTCTAATCGTACCCGGTAGATTTAATATCGGAATAAGATTGGATTTATTTGTTCTTACTGATTTAGTAAATCTGCCGATCTCTGTGATTGGCTAATTTATTTATTGGACTACCAACATAAGTTCCAGCAGGTACATACACAGAGAAGTGAATAACTTTGTTTAAATCTAACTGTACTTACAATTACAGGTAATCTTAGCATGCAAACCACAAGAAATCAATGTTACACTGGTTAAAAAAAAATACTGTTTTATAATTAACATAGGATACTTAAAAAAATATTAATCAAATTGTGTTTTTTTTTATGCTAGAGGCGGACAAACGAGCAAGCGAGTCACCTGATGGAAAGTAATCATCGCCGCCCAAGAACATCCGCGAAATCGGAGAGATCGCTAATGTGTTGCCGGCCTTTTTAAAAAAGAGTACGCTCTTCTCTTGAAGGTCCCTAAATCGTAATCGTTACATTGCTTCTAATAACACATAGAAATTTTGTATTCATCATCGTCATCGTCAGCCCATTTAAGTCCCCACTGCTGGGGCACGGGCCTCCCTCAATCACATGAGGGGTAATTGCCATACTCACCACGCTTGGCAGACGGGTTGGCGAGGGTTTTGATATAAATACAGAGTTTTCCTTCTCTGGGTGCTGATGATCGTGCCAGCAGCTTTACCTTAGTCGCATTTTACGACACCTCGGTAAGAGTGAGGGTGGCCTATTCTACTCTGCCGGGGACCACATGGACACAATTTTGTATTAATTTATAACATTTTTTAGCATATAGTGTATTTAAAACTGTTAAGTTTCTAATTTTTTTATAGCACTGGTCAGATTTGTGGCAGAACTATGTTTTGGACATACAAAACATTCCAAAATTATTGCATGCTCGACTATGTGAATTGCATGGAGAAATATACCAGTAAGTTTTTTTTTTATTTCCAACTAGTGGCTCACGGCGAACTTCGTTCCGCCTTTAATTTTTCACCTTTTATACCTTCTCTGGACTACGATAAACATTTTAAAACTCAAATCAGCTCAATCGGTCCAGCCGTTATCGGGTTTTAATCAGACTAACGAACATCATTTCATTTTTATTTATATAGACTAGTGGCCCACCCTTCCATTGAGTGAGGTTGAAGTATAATTGAGTTGCCAAACTGGCGGATTACGAGCGATTCCAAAGCGGAGCGATGACGCAGCGAACACGTCGCGCCTGCGCAGCTTTCACCCCGCGGATGCGCAACGGATACACCGGAGATCAGTCTGAATGCCTTTTTTTGTGGCGTCCACACAGAAAAACGCCAGCGATTTTTTTCTATAAGGCCGTAGTATCACTCCGGTCAAACCGGCCCATTCATACCAAAGCGTGGCTCTCCAAGTATATCTACTACATAAAAAAATATTTAGTTTTTTTTTGTTTGACAGTTTGGCAGATAGTCCACATGGGAGAATGCTTTGAACTTAAAGTACTAACAGAATATTTGCGTAAGTTATCATTTACTTATAATTGTTATTTTCAGCATACCCATCTATATGCTGTCCCACTGCAGGGCAAAGGCCTCCATCATACAAATCAAGTTATCGCTACTATAATGGGATTAGGCTTAAACACCACGTTTGCCTAATGCGGATTGGTGATCACAAACCCGAGCAATGTTCGAAAAATTTGAAACATACTTTTTGCTAGACCCGGGAATCCAACCCAGGACCAGGATGTTAACACCGTTGCACTATGAAATTTTTCAAATCCAAGATGGCCGACTGTTTATCGCGGGTTTTTAATTTTTTCATATTTTTAATATTGTTTCCTCTCACAAAGGGCAATGTTAACGAACATGAACTCTTTTTTACAGATTATCCGTATAACGATGACTATTTCTTGGACAACTATTATATTATTGAGGATATGTAAAAGAAGAACAGACTATTTTGCAATATACTCACGGGCCAATCATCCTGACATCGCTTCCGTTGTAATTGCAACGTGGGCTCTTTTCTTGCTTACAATCACACTGAGAAGAGCCAATATAATGTGCTTCTATAAAATAAAATACTAGCTCTCCGCCGCGGCGTTGCCCGTGTGTTCAGTTTTCATTTTGTTTATCCCACAGGAACCTGTAATTTTTCAGGATAATAATAATCCCATATCCGTACCCTGATTCTAAGCTATACTCTTTGGTACTCAATTGGATAAGATTCTTTTCATGTGATCGACGAGCAGACCGATCACCTGATGGTAAGCCATTTCCGCCGCCAATGGACACCCGCAACTCCAGTGGAGTCACAAGTGCGTTGCCAACCTTTAAATTCCCCTTTCCACCCGGATTGGACTTCCGGTACCCTCACTCACGCAGTGAAACAGCACAGTGTTGTGTTCACGCCGGTTTTCTGTGAGGCCGTGGTATCACTCCGGTCAAGCCGGCCTATTTATGCCGAAGCGTAGCTCATTCACGGAATCTGAAAAGTGGCACTTAGTGTTTTTTTTGGGATTTATTTAATATATAAAATATATAATATAAAATAAATAATAAAAAAAAAAAAAAAATTATAATTACTAACTATTAACCCTTTATGATAAATTATTAAATGAATAACTTATATAATGTGCAGGCATACATACACCTCCAGTCACGTCCAAACAGACAACACACACATAACAATTATTGTATCTTGAACTTCAATTTCAATTAATTATTTTAGTGAGTTTAGTCTATTGTCACTATGCTATGGAAGAGCGGTGTTGCCTATCACAAGCAAATGAGCTTAAAAGGGAGCAACCTACACAAAATATTGTATTAGACTAAGTTACTGCAATAAACATTTTTGTATTTTTTTTTGTATTTAAATATTCCAATAAAAAGAACCTAAAACCAAATTTTGAGATATTTGACTCTCTATAAATCAAATACTAGACGAGGTATCAAAATTTTGAAAACAGATTCATTATCAGAGAGTGCAATTTAATAAATTAGGGACTTCTGTTATTTGTTGCGAAAAGAAGTTAAAAATGTGTTGACTAAATTAGCCTGATATTTTTATTTTCAATTTTTGCACGTTCATTCCTTTACAAAGCTACATTATGTATGTACAGTTCGATGCAAATAAAATAGGTACTTTGACTTTGACTGAAAGTTTTTCGTCATAGAACTAAAGTCATAGACATAGCACGCAGGATCAGCACACTGAAGTGGATGTGGGCCGGTCATTTCTCTAGACGTACTGATTAGACCTTGCAAACACTATTACTTATTACTGATACAATCTAATTAATAAATGACAGTAAAATCACCCCGTGTGACCTACACATTTTAATACAAGTTACTCGTACCCACAAAATTTCATGTTTTCTATGATCGGCCCGAGCGGGTCCTGCTCGCGCGCGGGCGATGTTTATATTTGTTGTAGTTACCTATTATATTCGCGACCGATTGTCGAATCTGCGGTGCACGGTAAAACCGACGATGGTTTTTGTTGTACCGTCATTGAATTATTTACCTTGTATTTGTCCTATGTAACTCATTCTAAATAAATAAATAATAATAATAAAAACGTATCTTTCAAAATTTGGGACATTTGTATCTGGATCAGTGTAGAGATGCGAGATAGTGAAATCCTTAATTTCGAACATCGACTCTCTGATACATCCGTAATTCATTCCGCTCATTCGGATCATTCGGCTCACTCGGATCATTCAGCTCATTCGGAACATTTGGTTCACTCGGACTCGAGATCCATTTGAGTCGAATGATACATTTGGAGCAAACATTAGAAATTCAGAACAGTGTATCATTTCATACATAAACTAAAAAAAAATTGACTGAGTCGGATCACTGAGTTGTTTAAATAAAGAGTTACACACGTCTAGCACTGAAATACGATAGAGTCGACACGTACTGAAGTGGAGTGGTCGCTACGTGGGGAAACGGAGTGTCGGACGCCTCGCGGCGTGATGGACTGACGATTTAAGAAAGATGGCTGGTGTGAGCTGGGTGCAGACTGCTCAGAACTGGGTTGGTTGGTGCTCTTTAGAGGAGGCCTAAGTTCAGCAGTGGACAGCGATAGACTGATTAATTAATTGACTGAACCCAGATATGATGACAATAGCGTTATTAGAAATATTTAAAAAAATCTACAAAAAAAAAGGCCTTCAAAGACCACGATCTAAATAATATTTTTAACACTGCAGAGTATTTTTTTTTTTCATGCTTTGAGAGTCTCATTTTTTTTTTGGTCAATAAGCCAACGCTTGACCACAATCGCACCTGATGGAAAGCGACAATGAGGTCTAGGATGATACGCGATTGCCTAAAAGATGCCTGTTCACTCTTGCCTTATAGATAGAGATTATAGTGGTCAGGAAAAACAGATCTCGGCAGAGAGTTGCAGAGAGTTCCATTCCTTAGCCGTCCGCATTATAAATGTGGAAGCAAATCGCTTCGTGCGGATAAGGGGTATTTCTACCACATAAGGATGAAAGCACTCGCTGCGCCTTGTCGTCCGATGATGGAATGGGCTGGGGGGGATCAAATTACGTAGAACCTCCGCACACTCCCCGAAATGAATCCGGTAGAAGACCGAGAGGCATGCCACTCGTCGACGGTGGTCCAGACGAGGCTCATTTATCGGAATCCAAATAATTAACAGCCAAAAATGTAAGTATAGTATTGAAAGAGTTATCTTTTAACTTTTTAATTCCTAACCGTTAAGGAGTTGACCTTCCATCATCAGTTGAGTCAAAAAATTATACAATCATGTGTGCCTTTAAAATTTGAGGGTTGCCCTCGATTTCTCTGGGATCTCATCATCAGATCCTGACATGATGACAATGGGACCAATACGGTTAATACATTTTATTATTCAACAGGAAGGAAAGTTGAGTTCAAGATCGAGGAAAGTTGTCTTAATTGTGTTGTTCGATACTTAAATTTTCAAATTCGTACCTAAACCTAACCGCTCGTTACTGAGAAAAACCTTAATCACAAAGTAAAAAATAATTCATACATAACCTTAATCATTTTTAATCATTATTGATCTATACTATTTATAGAGGTACAAAACACGAAACGCTTGCGAGATGTAATCGACACCTAGCGCCATCTATTAGTATAAAGTAGAACTAATGTTCCGAAACGAAGTGAGGGCCGGCCAAAAGTCTTTTATGCTATACCTCTCTGATATCGCAGAATAGAGGATACTCAGCGCTTGTCCGCCAACTGTTTGCGACGTATCGTGCAATATTTTGGACACATTGCACGAAGGAGTGGGGACAACTTGGAGCAATTGATTGTGACAGGGAAAGTGGAAGGGAGAAGACCGAGAGGCCGTAGTCCAGATAGCGAAACAGCTCAAGATCCCGATAAGCGCTGCCCAGCACCGAGCGGCGGAGCGCAGCCGATGGCGACAGCTGGTCGACAAAATCGGAAGGAGTCACGATTCTCAGCGGTAAGGAAATCGACAGGAAAGAGAGAGATATATCGCAGATGTTTATAAGCAGCGGTGATTACCATCAGGCACCCGCACCCGTGCTCTAGCATAAAAACAAACTCCCGCCTCAATTTCAAACACATTTTATTCAATATCAACTGAAGTAATTTGACAGATTGCAGTAACCAGATGTGTGACTGTCTGTACATATAACTATGTCGCCTACGAGCCGGAGTCCGTTGGGAAATACCGAAACTTGAGTTCGAAACTCGGAAATTATTCATGAGAAAAATCTCTTACCAAGTTTCGACCTATTTCTAACAAATGTAATCGATGAATATGTTATGCCTAGGCATTATTACTATATTAATAATGCCTAAGGGACTTATCGAAGTATACTTCTAACTCAAAATAACATTTAATTAAATACAAATCAAATGTGGGAGAGCCACGCTTAGGCATGAATGGGCCGGCTCTACCGGAGTGATACCACTGCCTCACAGAAGAGCGGCGTGAAGCAGCGCCTGCGCTGTGTTTCGCCGTGTGAGTGAGGCTACCGGAGACCCAATGGGGGGAAGGGGAAAAGGTTGGCAGCGCACTTGTGACTCCACTGGTGTTGCGGGTGACCATGGGCGGCGGAATTGCTTACCATCAGGTGATCCGTCTGCTCGTTTCGTGACATTAGTTCCACTAGGCTTAAGCAAGTATTCGACGACGTAAACGATGCACTCTCACAAGTGGTGTATTTACACCGGAAAATAATAAGATCCGTAAGTTTATCAACTTACTAGGAAGTTTATAAACTTTCGTAGGATTCTAAACGGGAGATAAATTTTATTAATTTTCCGTCCACATTTTCGTAAATTAATAAACTTACAGACTCACTCGTAAAATAATAAGTAAGCAATATCCAAACGCTACGCACGATCTGATTGGCATTGCCACTATGAACATTGACCAATCAGAGAGCAGCTACCAGCTGTCGCCATCGGCTGCGCTCCGCCGCTCGGTGCAGGGCAGTGCTTATCGGGATCTCGAGCTGTTTCGCTATCTGGACTACGTCCTTCGGTCTTCTTCCTTCCACTTTCTCTGTCAATCGCTCCAAGTTCCCGTAAATCTTTTTTCCCGTAAATCTTTTATCTCTCTTGGTCCATTCATGTATAATAAATTCAACAAGAAATTAAATCTATACTCCTTGACTAGGTTCCAATGCAAAAAAAGTTATCTCTTATCTAAAAACACTTGATTATCAAGAAACGGAGAATGTGCTTATTCGTCTTTCTTAATCACCACCACATTGTTTCCCCAATAAATGTTTCTCTAGCACAAACACTCACTGGTTCACATAAACACGCACACACACACCCACACGCTACACACACAAACACCTTGTATTATTTTTTTTGTTATTAGTATTAAGTTACTTTTATTCCTTTTGTTCTGCTTTTGCCAATTGTATTAGTTTTACATTCTACATTTGTTTCTGAGCTTTCTATTTTTGCGACATACCGGTTTTATCTGTGGGGGGGGGGGGGGCGTGGTGACCTGTACTACAGGTTTTTCAAACCTACTTCAGGCACCAGTCTCTCACAAGGTTAAGGTCTGAGTGTCACATAAAATAGTATCCTATCACTGTCTGTATGACCTTGTACAGTGTACTGTGAGAGAAATAAACAATAAACTTATACTAATAGATGGAGCTAGGTGTCGATTACATCTCGCAAGCGTTTCGTGTTTTGGGATTACCTATAAGCGTTGACGCTGTCTGTAGAATTTACCTCTATAAATAGTATAGATGAGTAATGATTTGAAGTGATTAAGGCAAGGTGTGAATTATTTTTTTCTTTGCGATTAAGGATTTGTTCAGTAACGAACGGATAGGTTTAGGTACGAATTTGAAAATTTAAGTATTGAACAATACAATTAAGACAACATTCCTCGATCCTGAACTCAACTTTCCTTATTGTTAAATAATTAAATGTATTACAAGATTAAAACCGGTAAGGGTTACAGTTAGGCTTTTCCCTTACCTACTCGGCTGATTTAATTTACACGGGTCATCTTGATTCGTATTAGAAGAGTTCTGCGTAGCCTCCTATTGAACGAAAACCTCCTCTTTTTCAACATAAAGAAACCTTTTAAACAAGAAAAACGAAACGGTAGATTCCAAGCGCAACATCGCTATTCCTTTAGAAACATTTCTCTTAACAACCCAAAAAACATGATGTGGTAACAGTCAAACTGATGACAGTACGACACACAATACAAATTGTAGAAAGGCACACACGAGGTCCCCAGGCAGGGAGGCGGAAGAATAAAATGCTTGTTCCGTCTGATTCATATCACTGTTTATTGGTGCTCTGTTTGGTATCCGATTCAACCGGTGGTTTGCTCACGGCCCCGCAAGGGGTCGGGAGATACTGTTCTGGGATAGTGACCCATTTCAGTGGTATCGTTCGCCGTGCATTAAAATGCGCGAGGCGTTGGCGCGGCCTAGTCTAGGCCTGGGTGTCATGTCCGGGGAGTCGATCCGGTGGTGGGCTTCGCCCCGCTGACGAGTCCGGGCCCCACCGGCAAAATCCCAACCCGCGAGGAATGGAACGTCCGGTGAGCGGTCTCGAGCTAGCGGGGGGCTTGGTTTCTATGTCCGTCTATGTATCCGCCGGGGCTAGGTCCCGCGGATACGGTCTGTCGGCGGGGCGTCGGTGGTACGGCGCAATCTCGCGCAAGTGGGCAAAGGACAACTGCCCCGCGCGGGCAAACATCCTGGCCACAAAATGGCCGTCAAAGTCATCGAGGCTCTCCATCCGGGTGTCCCAAGTTATCGTCGAATTCCTCACGTAGCGAGGGGCCTTTACAATAGAGCGCAATGCAAGCGATTGCTGTGCTCGCAATCGCTTGCGTTCAGTCTCCACAGTCAGAGCATACCAGGCAGGCGATTTAGGCAGGCGGCTCGAGGTACTTATTATCGATTAACATGACCAACAATCCTTATCATTTAAATACTCTTGTACACTATAGTAACCTTTCTTCATTAGGCAGGTTTTAATATGAGGCTTAAACTTATCCAATGATAGGTTAATGACATTTTGTGGGAGCTTATTGAATATCTTAATACTTAGGCCAACAAAGGAATTACCGATTTTATGGAGTCTGTGGACTGGGACGGCTATTGGAGCGAGCCACGCTTTATCAAAACGAACGAACAGGTTAGACCGGAGTGACACCATGGCCTATGAAAACCTCGCATGTTAATGTGTTCCGCCCAGTTAGTTTCAACTATAGACAACCCTAAACAGACTGTTACCTACCATTTCATAGAAAGCCATAATTACAAAACTGCGCGAAGCCGTTAATAGTAGGACCCTTTTACCCGGTGACGTTCTGGGCGACGTTCTTTCTCTACCGCACCCATATAGAATCAGCGTCAGAGCCGGTTGGATCTCTTTCACACTCTGTGACGTTTTTTCCGAAAATGGCACATTCCGTTTAAAGCGCGCGTTTTGTAGTTCCATGGTTTGAATTTAAAAGGGAATTTTTCTTTATATCCTTTTTTATTTACTACTAGCTGACCCGACAGACTTCGTCCTGTCCAAAAAATTTGTAATGTGGCAACAAATATGAACTTTATATAATAGCAATAAAACTCAAATTGATTCTACGTTTTAGTTAGAAAACGTTTGTATGTGAAAAAGAAAAGGGCTGTTTTTAGAGTTTTCCCGACAATTATTCGATTTTTTCCGAACCATGCTTGGACTTCAACGAACATTTTAAAAAAAGAATTGGCCAAATTGGTCCAGGCGTTGTTGAGTTATGCGCTTACCAACACATTTTGCGATTCATTTTTATATTATTAGATTTCTTACCTCTGTATAACTGTAAAATGTCTATTAAATGTTGTGTCCTTTCCATATAAATTTTGTATGTGGTCAATAAATGTTTACTTACTTACTTTTTTTTACCCCATTGGTGTTTGCTTACATTGCTTCACTGTTTTTGCTGCACTATGGCTAAAGGCCTGCATTTTCTCACCGAGGAAGCTGGTGAGAGCAGGCATTCGTCTTTTTAATTGCCCTTACAAGCAGGTGCAAAGGATAGAGGAATTAAGGTTCTGCTGCTATTTTAAGAAGCTATTTATCTATTTATTTGATGGTAAAAGTGGTGGGTTAGAAGTGGTTTACGAGTATAATATTCTTATGGCTATAATGATAAGAGGTGGTTCGAAATTTTGTGTAGGTTTTCCGTATTTAATTTATAAGTTTGTATAACCTTTATCTGGAACTCAATATAGAGTTTTAAATAAATAGATAAACAACATCACACTGTCATGGTGATTAACCTGACACCGAGGTAGGTAGCTCAAGAACCTGTGTTACGGATATCAGAATCAGGGGGATTACAAATAGATACATTTATTACTTTTTTGTAAATACATACTTATTATACATCGATAACGCCCAGACCAATACAAACAGATATGTTCATGTACACAAATGTTTGTACTGTGCGGGGATCGGACCCGCAACCCTTGGACCAAAGGCAGCGTTCGCTACCACTGTCCCAAATGGATCGACAAGATATTAAGACTTCATCGTCAGCCCATTTAAGTCCCCACTGCTGGGGCACAGGCCTCCCTGAATCACATGAGGGGTAATTGCCATACTCACCACGCTTGGCAGACGGGTTGGCAAGGATTAAGACTTCATAGAGTGCGATCTTTTTTTATGTGATAAGTGGCATACGAAATATCATTTGTCAACAACAGTGGAGTCACAAGTGCGCAGCCAACCTTTAAACCTCCCTTTACCTGGATTGGGCCTCTGGTACCACTCATGCACAGACGCACAGGCCTGTTATCCATGAGGCCGTGGTATCTTAATCGTGTTTTACATCCCTAATCTCGTTATAAGCTCAGGACTCAACGTGTTAGGGCGGAGAACGGAATGAATCTCCTATAAATATTCACAGGTAATTATCATTCTAATACCTATTTCAAACTTAGCTTTGCTTGTGAAATGTTTTCTCCTTCTTTCAGGAATAAGTGACGAGCGGTTTTAATATTTATTTATTCGACTGCCTCGGTGGAGCAGTGGTTAGTGGGTCGCACTTAAAGCACAGACGTCGCTAGAGGTCCCGATCGAGGTCGATCCCCGGGTCGGGTCTAAAATGTGTACCTAAGTTTTCTATAAGAAATTGGCGGTCTTGTATCCCCGTGCCTCGGAAAGCACGTTAAGCTGTTAGTCCTGCGCCCCATCCCTCTCCGGTCATGTCACAGTAGTGTCACATCGGAATATGAGGGTAAGGGAATAGAGAGTGTATTTGTGTTTGTGCAGACACTTGAGTACTATAATAATATCCTGCGTACGTGGCTGATCGTTAAGATTTTTTTTATGATATAGGTGGCAGACGAGCCGACGGATCACCTGATGGTAAGCGATTACCGCCGCCCATGGTGTCCTATACACCTGCAACTCCAGTGGTGTCACAATTGCTTCACGCCGGTTTTCTGTGAGGGTATTACTGCGGTCGAGCCGGCCCATTCATGCCGAACCGTTGGAAGATATTATGTTACAGAGAGTGGGTCAGGTGGCCAAATAACGTAGACGTAGACTGGGAACAAGTATTATTCAGACAGAGCTTCACCTTACACATAAAACCGACATGAATTGAATGACGAAATGTGCTGACGCCATGCTTTTATAACAAAAATCCATCGTACTAAGATAGTCAAAATAATTACTTATAAATTTAGAATTTAGCAATATAAATTAGAAATAAATATATCTAATTACATAATAATGAATTAGAAAGGTAAAAACTATTATTTTAATACTTATTAATTTGAACTAAATTATATGACTTATCAAAATCAAATAAAATTATATTAATTTCCCGCCATCCGGTATTAGGCTTCCCGCTATCCGCAAGTACTACCTGTGCGGATAAAGAATGGGATCAGAAATGACGGCGCATCTATTCACTTCTCGCTCGCACACTATTTGCGTCTATACTCGCACCCCATTCTTTATCCGCACAGGTTGTATGGCGCGTTAGAAGGTTGTGACGTAGCCGCACCGGAAAAGGTTTGATAACAATTATTCGTACTTATTTTTGCATTGTGAACATTAACTCTGGTTAATGGGCGTCCTCTTTTTCGTTTCCCTTGCCTTGGCCACCAGTGTGTTATGGATTGGCTTCATTTACCGTCACCTCGATAAGCCAGGTGCCTTGCCCACTGACATTTGAGTGACATCACGCGTTTCCTCAGAGAAGGAAAACTCTGCATTTATATCAAAACCCTCGCCAACCCGTCTGCCAAGCGTGGTGAGTATGGCAATTACCCCTCATGTGATTGAGGGAGGCCCGTGCCCCAGCAGTGGGGACTTAAATGGGCTGACGATGACGATGATGATGACGCGTTGCCTAATATCCATCAGCTTACATGAGGACTGACGGTAAGACCTGGATGAGGCTGGCACAGGACTGTTTTTTTTTATTAGAATAGCAAGACATTTGGCCACAATCTCACCTGATGGTAAGTGATGATGTGGCCGAGGATGGATCATGCCTGTCTAGTAACAGCCTATTCACTCTTTTCTTGAATAAGTTCAGATCATATCGTTCATGGAACACATCTTCCGGCAGAGAGTTCCATTCCTTAGCTGTACGCAATATGAATGTACATTTGAACTGTTGCGAGTATCGAGCACAGGACTCCTCCTGTGCCAATGCCTGTGCCATGTGCCTGTGTTCTGTTTATGTGCCTATACCCTGCAGTGAGATCATAATTTTCCACCTTGGGAAAGCCACGCTTCGGCATGAAAAGGCCAGCTTAACCGGAGTGATACCACGGCCTCACAGAAAACTGGCACTGTGCCGTGTTTCGCTGCGTGAGTGAGGCTACCGGAGGAGTTTAAAGGTTGGCAGCGCACTTGTGACTCCACTGATGTTGCGCGTGTCCATAGGTGGCCGCATTCCCTTATCAGGTGATCCGTCTGCTCTTCTGCCACTAGTCATAAAAAAAAGGCTGATGAAGATGAAACATTAATTAAGGCACGGCTAACGCTGCTTAGCGGGCTATGGAAAGAGCTTTATTTAAGTTTTTAGTATCTAGCCATTTTTTTAATCTTGCTGACGATGCTAGAGATGATTGTGACCTGAATGGTGTGCAAAATAACCTTAAAAGGGCATTTAGATAGATAGATAGATAGATAGATACTCTTTATTGCACAACATACAAAACTTAAAAGCTAGGTATACAGAGATACAATGTACAATTTAGGCGGTCTTATCGCTGGGAGCGATCTCTACCAGACAACCTTCATTTCGTTTTTTTTATTTTAAATGCCTTCATATTTTTTTTCATTTATTGCCTTAATTTCATCACAATCAATAAAAACCGATGGCGGCGCCACTGCTCCATGAAATGACTCTTAACTATTCATTTAATTTTATTAGTACTAATATGTAAATAGATAATTTGTATTTGTATCATGGATGATCTTTAGGATAAACTATCATAGCTCAAATATCGATAAGTTGTGGATACTATAAATGTTTGAAGTCCCGGGTTTGATTCCCCGCATTCCGCGATGTCTCAACCCTCAGCCCGTCCCATTTCACGCATTGACAGCCAGAGCGGTCTCTAATAAAACATTCAGCAGACCTGAAATAATTTCAGCTGTCACCCGCAGGAATCATCACATAAACATTTCAGGATTTTTAGGGAGTTGCCACACTGGCGGGTTGCGAGCGTTTTCAAAGCGGAGCGACGACGCAGCAGGTACAGCGAACACGTCGCGGCTGCGCAACAGATGCGCGACCGATTCGCCGCGGAAATAAGTCTGAACGCCATTGTTCTTTGTGGCGGCCACGCAGAAACAGGCCGCGGCGATTAGGTTGCATATCCGCCCGCGGCGTGACCGCTACGCAGCCGCGACGTGGTAGCTGCGTCCGTCGCTCCGCTTTGAAAACGCTTACAATCCGCCAGTGTGGCAGCTCCCTTAGGGTTCTCCTCTCAGAGTTTTGATTTGGACACACAGAAATAGTACATTTGTTTATTTAAACTAGTCTTACCTTTACTAATAGAAAAACTAAATCTGGCGATGGTAGCTCAGTGGAGAAGAACGCGTCTCCAAAACGATGGTTCAAATCCGAGCAAACACAACACGTATCTCAGATACCTATCAAAAATATTCTGAGCATGTTCTCCGTAATCTACTCGTAGTTGGTCTGGGTCCCGTGTCTAAGGGAGTTGCCACACTGGCGGCAATCCGCCGTTTTCAAAGCGGAGTGACGACGCGGCAAACACGTTGCGGCTGCGCAGCGTTCATGTCGCGAAATGCGCAACGGATTCGCTGGCGATTTACTGCGTGGCGGCCAAAAAAAAAACAGTGGCGTTCAGACTTATCTCCGCGGCGAATCCGTCGCGCGTCCGAGCCGTGAATGCGACGAGTTCACTGCGTCGTCCGCTTCGAAAACGCTCGTAATCCGCCAGTGTGACAATTCTTTAACCATTGTGAAGGTCAGAGAACCAGAGTCACCGATATAGCCCACCTGTGGGCTGGTCATATTAGCCGCAGAACTGACAGCCGTTGGAGCCGTAAAGTCCTTGAGTGGAGACCGCGACTCGGTAAGCGTAGTGTTGGACTTCCTGCGACAAGATGGGATGATGACATTCGAAGGCTGGCTGGTGTGGGATAGATGAGAGTGGGCAAAAAACGGGAGCAATGGCGTGCATTAGGGGAGACCTATGTCCAGCAGTGGACGAGTGTGGGTTGCTGATGATGAAGGTCAGACATTATCAAACTCACCAAATTCTGCATCATGCACAAAGCATACCCTAGGCTCTGAAGTCCGATGCAAGTTGGATAGATAAGCTTCGATGATGATTCCTTGAAAAACCAAAAGTCGCTATAGAAGGATTTAAGGCGTATAAGAAAGGATTCAATGATTCAGCTAAAGCTTTACACCAATTTTGCGTCAAGACTGAGCAGAATAAAAATCCTCTTCCGCGTGAGAGAGCACGCTCACCTATCGCCGTTTCACTCAGTCGACTTCGCTCAACACGCTCGGTTTGCGCACAGTGTTATCTTCGTTTGAGAGGCTCGCTCGGGTGTGCCTATTAAAGCATAAACATGGAATCACAGAAAATGTTTGTCTTTGGTACAGTCAAATCCAAAAATATGTATATACTTTAGGACGTTGTCACAATATATAATATAAGAAAGTAGACCTCTACTTTCTTATTGGTAAGTATTGTGACAAGTGTGACAATTTTTGGAGTTGACTGTACCATCCACTTCATTTTAGAGTGTCAGTTCCCAGTTGCATCCATAAGAATCAAGCGCAAGATTCAGGATTTCGGTTTTTTTATATGATAGGTAGCAGACGGATCACCTGCTCTTGGGTAGTCTTGTAATTACAATGAAGTGGCTGCTGTCTGACCTTCGCAACCCACAACAGATGAACCAGACCAACTGAATCATGGTTACACGTTTCAGAACCCTCTTTACTCGGAGGAACAACATAGGAGGCTATCTGCGAGGCCGTGTTGTCTTCAGTTAAGTAAGCCCTTTCTTGTTAAAGTGTGGCTCTCTTTAATCCTATTTATAGTGGTGCTTTTTTCCGAAGCCCTCTTCATACGTTCTCATTCATATGTTCTATCCCTGTATGGTGGATGGAAGGAGACCCAGAGGTCGTTGCCCTATCAGATGGTCGGACCAAATGCGTACGACGCTGGACATCTAGCTGTATGACGCCCTCCACATTGTAAAAGACAGACATAGATGGAGGTCGATTATAAAGAGCAAACTGGCCGCCCACGGGAGGAATCACGACCCTCAGTAATTAAGAAAACGACTAGAGGAGGAGGATCCCTGTAAATCTTGTATGTGGTCAATAAATGTTTACTTACTTATTAAAGTATCCCAGGAAAGTATGATTTGTTGCCACCTCATACACGAGTGCAGTACTCGGAAGAACGGACCCAGGCGTTTGGTCTGCAGCCGTCAGGTGTTATGAACCTCTACAGGGTTGCTCAATCTGTGAGGATTTTGTAGTTGGTCTGGGTCTCAATGGCACGCACAAAATTGAATGGTTTTGCGAATCTGTTTTTGTAGCGCTCAAACTACCCGACCATATTAAAAAAAATAGACTTAATGTTTTTTGTAATTTTTATAATTTTATTGTTTTCTCATAGAACTAACTGGGTATAAAAAATGATTGGGTGTTATAAGTTTGACATGCCTGTGTGTGTGTGTGTGTCTGTCTGTGGCATCGTAGTTGGCTCCCAAACGGATGAACCGATTTCGATTTAGTTTTTTTTTGTTTCAAACAAAAAAATCAAAATAGTTGAAAAATTGAAAAGGTGAAATAGTCGGGAGTGTTCTTAGCTATGACAAAAATTGATTCAAAATGAACGCCGCTACAAATCGTTGGTGTAAACATAGTCAAATCATATAATAAAAAAAACGCTGGCGATGGGATGCTAATAAAATGTCTGTTATGAGTAGAACTATGATTTTCTGGTATATTCACAGACATTAACCATTCACAGAAATTAATTAGGACAAACCGACAAAAAATCAAAATCAACAAAAAATATAAAAACATACACAATATAAAACAGGCTGATCCAGCCGTCCTAAACAGTTGGATTAGCGAAATAGGTAAGTATAAAAAAAAACTACTAAAGCCAGTAGTTTTTTTTTTTATGTCAGAGGTGGTAGACGAACGGACGGATCACCTGATGTTAAGCGTTTGCTCCCGCCTATGGACACCGGTGACACTATTGGAGTCACAAGTGCGCTGCCAACCTTTAAACCCCCCTTTCTGATTAGGCTTCCGGTACTCTCACTCACGCAGCGAAACACAGCACAGTGCTGCTTCACGCCGGTTTTCTGTGAGGGCGTGGTATCTCTCCGATCGAGCCAGCCCATTCATGCTGAAGCTTGGTTCTCCCACGGTCACAGTAGTAAAACACAACACACTAAAAAAAACAAATCCAAGATGGCCTGGCCACCCCAAAAAAATGGCGAAATAATATACGCTTGAGAGGGGTGCCGATTAAAAGAAAAATAGGGAGTAAGTACCTTTGAAAAACCAGAAAAAAAAATTAAATCTATATTTGATTTAAGCCCCCAAAAAAAACATATATTCAAGGTCTGTTTTTCCGGACCACTACAATCTGGACATCTTTAAGGCAAGAGTGAACAGGCATCTCCTAGGCAAACGCGTTACATCCTAGACCTCATCGTCACTTTCCATCAGGTGTGATTGTGGTCAAGCGTTAGCCTACAGTTCATAATAAAAAAAAAAAAAAAAAAAAATATACTACGTTTGGAAAAATTTGGTTAAATATTGTCGCGTCGGCGGACCGCGGACCGTTCTTATTTACTTTAACCTAACGTTTGCTTAAAGCAGACATTAGGTACATAAATCATTTTGTTTAGGTAGCTCTTTATAGACAGCTAAGGAGCGATCTCTCGACTCGACAATATGTCCAGCAGTGGACGTCTATTGGCTGAAATGATGATGATGATGTACACCACATTGTGCCGCGCGCGATGTTGACAGCGGTTCTGCTGTGTTTATTTTATTTGCGCCAAAAACCTATTCAAGCATAAAAAATGAAAGTTTACTTATACGAATACTTTTAAAACAGTTTAACGCAGAAATAAGTTGGAAACTTGGATAAGTTGGCGAGTTCGCAAGATTCGAGAAATTGTTTCGAATTGGCAAAGTTATACGTTGAATGTTTATGTATTTACCTATAATAGGCATATCTTTTAGTTAATTGATCCTTGTACTGGTATTGTATGTCTAAATTGATATGTTGTTGGTAAATATCTATCAATAAATAAATAAATACGAGTATTATTATATACTTATTTTGTTGATGTGTTTGCTTACTTACTATTCATTATCACCATGACTGCCTCGCTGGCTCAGTGGTTAGTGGGTCGCACTTTAAAACAACGGCTGCCTAAGAGGTCCTGGTTTCGATCCCCGGGTCCGGTCAAAAAATGGTACCTAAGTTTTCGGAGTCTGGAAGTTGGCGGTCTTATACGGTCAGCATCAAAAGTAGCTTAACACTTTAGTACCATGTCAAAGTAACTGTTCTGCCTATTTTAGTCAGTTTCCTAGGGGTTCGTAAAAAATGCTACTTCGACATGGTACTAAAATTCCAAACAAACGCTTTCAGCGATAAGACCGCCGAAATTGTACACAAAGTTTCTGTAATGCGTAGAACTTAAGATGTGTATTTTGTGCAATTAAGTATATCTATCTATCTATCTAAACTGTTAAGCTACTTTTGATGCTGACGTACCCCCGTGCCTCGGAAAGCACGTTAAGCCATTGGTCCTGCGCCTGCATGGACCGGCTCGACTAGGGTGAGGATACCTCTCCGGACACTTGGCTTCCATGATTTAGCTCAGAGATAATATTTTTGCCATTTCACGGCCTCACAGTCCGGCGTGAAGTGAGGGCACCAAAGGCCCAATCCGAGGGGAGGGGAGTTTAAGAGTTTACTGCGCACTTGTGACTCCACTAGTATTACAGGTGGCGGAAATTGTGTACCATGAGCCTCATGGAATTAGGTGATATTTTGGCGCGTCTGCCACCTATCACTTAAAAAACTGTCGGTCTGAGCATAATTTTGTTAGGCAATAAGAGTAAGTGCAGGAAAAAAACACTACTAATGACTTGATCCTGCCAAAGGGCTTCTATTTTAATGGATACTGCCAGATAAAGTGTATTAGAGATACCCTTGACGATAAAACTCTCTTAGTAATTGTATTCCCAAAAGGACCTCTTATCATTCCCTAGTTTATTTACGTCTACAATAACAGAACAATCGGATGATTAACTGACGAGGAAAAAAATCCAGAGAATAAATCCTAAAAAACATTCTCCTCAAATTTTAGATTGCTAAAAAAATTTATCCTCTCCACAAACAAACACCAGATTTGCATAACGAATTGATAAAAAGGTATTTTTGCCCTTTGTTACATAACGCCGACCAAAATAAAAAACCTTATTTTGTTGAATTAGGGCTCAATTTTGATCGTCAAATGAATTTCTTTTTTATCTTTTATGTGAAAGGTGGCAGACGAGCAGGCGGATAACCTGGTGGTAAGCGATTACTGTCGCCCATAGACACTCGCGACACCAGTGGAGTCACTAGTGCGCAGTCAACCTTTAAATCTCCCTTTCTCCCGGATTCGGCCTCCGGTCGAGCCAGCCTATTTATGCCGAAGCTTGGCTCTTACACGCTCGAAATGTTGACGATCTTATGCATATAAATTCAGGCGAATTTTACACGTGCAATTAATTGATTAAAATGATGATGCATTACTTGTATTCTTGCCGTATATATCTTACTTGTTGCTACGGAACCCTTCATGGGCGAGTCCGACTCACACTTGTTTACATGATAGGTGACAGACGTACGGTTCACCTGATGGTAAGCAATCGCCGCTGCCCATGGACACAAACGACACCAGTAGAGTCACAAGTGCGCTGCGAATCTTTACATCCCCATCCTCCATTTAACATGTTTTTCATAATAGAAGTTCGACTGCCTCGGTGGCGCAATGGTTAGTGGGTCGCACTTTAAAGCGACGGTTGCGCAAGAGGTCCCGGGTTCGATCCCCCGGTCGGGCCAAAAATTTGTACCTATGTTTTCAGTAACAAATTCTTAGTGGCAGTCCAGAGTCTGGAAGTTAACGGCTTGTACCCCTGTGCTTAGGAAAGCACGTTAAGCTGTTGGTCCTGCGCTTGACCCCTCTCCGGTCGAGTCACAGTAGTGTCCCATCGGAATATGAAGGTAAGGGAATACAACACACCACAACATCACATACATTGATCTGACTCCGAGATAGCTAGCTCAAGCACCTGTGTTACGGATATCAGAATCAACAGTGGGATTACAAATACATATGTATAGTATATTGTTTTTTTTGTAAATACATACTTATAGAAACACCCAGACCAATACAAACAGACATGTTCATGCACACAAATGTTTGTACTGTAAATAGGGAATAGGGAGTGCACTGGAGCACTATAATATATCCTGCGTACGTGGCTGATCGTAGAGATTGGCCGCCGTAGCCGTGATCGGATGGAGGATATTAATATACAGAACGTAATTGAATTCTCTTACCGAAGTGATGAGGTAAGCAGCACCCAAGATTTACGCAAGACCCTGAAGATATATTTCGGTGTTCTCGTTTAATTAATATCCACCAGCCGCGGTGTGGTATGTAATAGCTATCTTGTTTATTGGGCAATTTATTTCGCCGTTGCGGACACTGTGTGTTTACGCATCATCAACGCCGCGCGCGAGCGGCGGCAAACTAGGAAAACTTGGAGGGACGCATGCGGGGGGTGGGACGGAAGAAGACGACACGGCAGGGCGGCGCGCGCGCCGCCAACGACACTGCTTTTCAATTCGGATCCAGACACGGAAGGCCGCGGCATCCTAATTCTATTGTTTTACAAACCAGTTGTAAATTTCTTTTGTTTTAAAATTAAATTCAGCATTCTTATTCATGACAATAAATTACTTCATTGAATATCGCCCTGAACCCACCTGATCATAGTAAAAGCATCAACACTGTGGTAATAAAGTAATGACAAACAGACAGTATGAGGGACATTAAGCAGTTCTTTATGTGAGATTTTGTTTGTTTGCAGGTTATAGCTCTGTTTATCTAGTTTGGGGCAATTATGTTTATGATAGTAATAAGTATTAAGTAGCAATCAAATGAGCACATAGATTAGTTTCAGTGTCTGGGGGTTATAATATTTATTAAAGAACAGTGGGAGAAGCCACGCTTCGGCATGAATGGGCCAGCTCGACCACGTCCTCACAGAAAACCGGCGTGAAGCAGTGCATGCGCTGTGTTTCGCTGCGTGAGTGAGGGTACCGGAGGCCCAATCCAGGGGAAGGGGGGTTAGAAAGGTAAGCAACGCACTTGTGACACCACTGGTGTTGCAGGCGTCCATGGGCGGCGGTAATCGCTTACCATCAGGTGATCCGTCTGCTCGTCTGCCACCTATAACATAAAAAAACAAAAAAAAAAGAATACACGGTACCTGTGAACAGTTTGCTATAACGTGGTGAAAAAAACTTCGAACCCTGGGATAGTATCCCAGGGTTCGATGTTTTTTTTCACTAACTTTCTTAAATGCCTACTTAAGTTAGCCAATTTACTTATAGGGATCAGTCCTTTTTTAAAGAATTAAAACTACATTCCACAGTTTTATTTTATTGTGCTTGGTTTATCCGGAAATCCAACTAACTATTTAAAATTGTGAACAGGAAAAAAAAAAACTTTTTTATGCTATAGGCGGACAAACGAGCGAGTCACCTGATGGAAAGTAATCATCGCCGCCCATGAACATCCGCGAAATCAGAGAGATCGCTAATGTGTTTAATTAATAGTTCAAATATAAAAAAATGGTGAAATAAAAAAAATATCAAAGAAGCACCAGAACACATTAATACATGTGGGATTATGAGAGAGTGAAACGGAATGAAGAAGAGTAGAATGGAACGGAGTAAGAGTGAACAGAGAACGAGTGAACGGAGGGAATAATGGAGTTATCTGTGGGTGTGAGACGACGAAAGACGCGAAAAGGCTTGCTCTGCGATTTTATAAAATAAAGAAGATCTTGAAGACCCTGAAATCCTTTTTTCAATCTCAAGTCCCACATACATACGTATTTTTTTATATTTATATTGTTTACCGTGACAACGCCTCGAAGCGCAGGTAGTGAATAAATAAAAGAGCAGTAAAAGATTCACCCAACAACATACCCCACCGCTTTTTAATCACTTAGGTAAAAATCTTATCTAATTATTATCGGTTAGAGCTAACCAACTTAGCTCGCCGCTTTGTTGGTCAGGATAATAGCCTTTTTAAATTTTTACTAACTTTTTTTACCTTGGCTAGCGTTTCCCAAAGTATGAAGAAAAACTAAATACAGCCAATAAAACCGAGCCACTAGCTGTATTTCATATAAGGGATACATTTTTTTATGTCATAGAAGATAGACTTGAAAATCAAAAGTATTGCACCACCTCTACTCTAATGTCCTTTACCTGAAGGTTGTCTGGTAGAGCTCCCAGCGATCATCATCATCATCATCGTCAGCCCATTTAAGTCCTCACTGCTGGGGCACGGGCCTCCCTCAATCATATGAGGGGTAATTGCCATACTCACCTCGCTTGGCAGACGGGTTGGCGAGGGTTTAGATGCAAATGCAGAGTTTTCCTTCTCTGGGTGCTGATGATCATGCCAGCAGCTTTACCTTAGTTGCCTTTTACGACACCTCGGTAAGAGTGAGGGTGGCCTATTCTACTCTGCCGGGACCACACGGCGTCTCCCATCTCCCAGCGATAAGACCGCTTAAATACCATAGGGTAAGGTAATGATAGTCTGGATTGTGTCTATTCTTAATTAATATAAATAAGTTTAAATGTACTTATGTACTTTATGACGTCAGCACGCACAGTGACGTCCCTTAGTTCCTTGGACTCCACGGAAGACCAGCGTCGGGGGGTGTCCTTTAGACACTGTGACACATGCTGAGTGGAGCCCATTTTAGTGCCATTCTAATGTCCATTTCGTTATATTTTATTTTTTTTGTGTATGTTTGGCGCTGAATAAATTATTTTATTCTTATTCTTAAATTGTACATTGTATCTCTGTATACCTTTAACTTTTAAGTTTTTGTAGCTTTTAAGTTTTGTATGTTATGCAATAAAGAGTATCTATCTATCTATATCTGATGGTAAGTGATTGCCGCCGCCCATGGACACCCGCGAACACCAGTCACAAGTGCGCTGCCAACCTTTAAACCCCCTTCCCCCGGATTGGGCCTCCGGTACCTCACTGACGCAGCGAAACACAGCACAGTGCTGCTTTCACACCGGTTTTCTGTGAGGCCGTGGTGTTACTCCGGTCGAGCCGGCCTATTCATGCCGAAGCGTGGCCCTCACACGGTTCTTCATTCCTCTGCTATGTATATTGTACCGCTTAGTATAAGGGGTAGAAAATACATAGCGAAAATGAAGAATAGGGAATGTTCTTAGGAATTGTTCGGACTGTTTCCTGCCGCTTCATTCCATCACTGTTCCACTCGTCAACAGTGTCATTATTTAGTAATAACAATAATAATTCATTTATTTCAATCAACAAGATAGATAGATACACTTTATTGCACAAAATTTACAAACAATGCAGGCGGTCTGATCGCTAATAGCGATCTCTTCCAGACAACCTCAGGGTAGAGGAAAAGTATAGCGAATTAAGAAAAGGGGTAAGGCAATGATACAAAAAAAAAATATTTCATTGGCCCATATAATAAATATCTTACAGCCTAACCTAATTTTATTATATATGTATATATATAATAAAATTCACTTTTACATTACATTTTAAGTGGTTGGCAGTCTTTAACTGTGCGTTTCTCAAGAAACTTTCTACCGCGTACGACAAAACTGTGGAATGAACTATCGCTTGCGGTGTTTCCGGACCGATACGACCTCAAAGCTACAAAAAAGATGCGTGCCTACTCCTTTTTAACAGGTGACTCCATCGGTGTCCATGGGCGTCCATTAGTCTGCTCGTCTGCCCTCTATTTCATAAATAAACGTGTCTAATTTGGAGGCCTACAGAAATAAAAGTTTCACTTGTATTTTATATTCTTTATTTCACAAAAGAAAAAGTACGATTGGCGGACTTAATTCCTTACAGAAATCTCTACCAGTCATCTATTAGGGCAAGGCAAAAGATACTGGTATGATGACTTGATTCCAGAAACATGCCAATTTCCTAACATTAAAAAATATTATTTGAATTTGTTGCTCCATACAAAAAACGTAATCCCATGGGAGTAGTCCCATTAATCCTACCAAATTATTACTACTAACGAAAGTTAGCCTTATGTATGTATATATTAAGAAAGTAAGGATGTTTGTTGCTCTTTTACCTAAAAATGATCTAACTAACTAGGCTGGCCCATCGACCTAAATTGATCCTTGGCCTCCAATATTAAGAGTCTCCATCTAGATCGGTCCTGTGCCACCTCCTGCCAGTCCGAGTCAACCGAATAAGCAAAAAAAAACACAGCTATTACATAATAATTAGAAGATTCAACCGGCAATAATCGCCCCGTTGGTCTAGTGGTTTAAGTACCAGGACGTGATCTCGGGGTCCTGTGTTCGATTCACGGGTTGAGCAAAGGTATGTTAGTATCGCTCGGGATTGTGATCACGAATCCGCATTTGGCAATCGTGGTGATTAAGCCTAATCCCATCATAGTAGCGATGACTCGATTTCTATGATGGAGGCTTTGCAGTGGGCCTGTGTAAAAGCTGATACTTCACTTTAACTTCATGTGTGATTGTTACTTGTGGATGTGCTGAGGTGGAAGGGAGCCTCTCGCTCCCCAGTATAGTCCAAGCTATGCTGGCGAGCGAGGAGTCTTGGGTCGCCTTCGCATCTTTCTACGGGGATGTAATGTCGCAGAAGGAGGCAGTTGAGCGACTGCAAGAGAAGGATCCTCATGCAGACGCTCGAAGAAGGGCAAGGAGAGTAAGGAGACAACGATCAAATGCTCGTCTCCCTCCTATCCGTGGGAGAATTGGCGTACGGTGCGGGGGCACCGGCGCCAGCAATTGCACAGGCACCACCCACAGCCCGGTGGGGACCGTCCTTACCGCCCCCTCCAGCTTGTCTGAGGGAAGGTAGTGTCGAGCCCGTGTTATAAGCGGGCCTCCGCCTCGAGAGGGACATGAGGAGAGGCTTCTGTCCGTCCCCTCCCCACTCAGGCGATCAGGGAGCGCCCCAGATGGTTTTGGTGAGTATGCCTCTGGACTGGATTAAACAAGGACCTGCACAACATGGGCCTTTCAGATACCAAAATCTGCAGGTTCTGTCGCGAGGACGAGGAAACGATTATCCACGTCCTCGGCGAGTGCATAGCGCTACACCGCTGCAGAAGCCGGCACCTGGGAGCACACATGATATCTGCAGACGAGATCAAAAGCTGCCCCATCAGCTCCATTCTCGGGTTTATCCTGGAACTGGAGCTACATGAGGTGCTGTAAAAGGTTATGGGGCTGGCACAATAGATCATCTACTGGTCGCAGTGGCTATGAGACGCAAGGCTCACCCCATTTATATCAACCAATAATAATAATAATGCCTCTGGACAGCTTCTCGTCAGGAGAAGCTTGCCAGACGGTGAGCCCCACATAACCCGCCCGCCCCCCGGTAGACGGGTATGCATTAAGACGTTGACCCATTGCACCTGGGGCCGGCAGCGATTCCCCTGTGACAACAACTAAAAAAAAGGTCAGCGCCAACATTTACAATACGTAATTGTTAATTACCTTACAGGTAAGGATCAAGAGCTACGTTTATAAGGCTGAGTTATCACAGCCTGCCAATTACCAACTAATTATTTTAGATGATTAACTTTTCAAACTTTGAGCCCCGCTAACTCAAACAGTAATTTGAGCTTGATAAATACCTTCGTACAAGTAATCTACTCTATAATAAAGAGCTGTCAATGATAAGGAGGTAAACCGAAAAGTTAAGTTACTGCGCGAATTAAACGACATCCAGTGCCATCTATTGGTACTGTTAATGTCCCCAAGCCCACGTTATCAATTTTAAAAAACAACGGGAAAAAAAACCTGAGATCTAGAAGGTATTGGGAATTTAGTTATATAGCAAATAAATAAAACTAATTATGATATTAAATTATGATTTTACAATGTGGGAGAGCTACGCTTAGGCATGAATGAGCCGGCTTGATCGGAGTGATACCACTGCCTCACAGAAGACCGGTGTGAAGCAACGCCTACGCTGTGTTTTGCCGTGTGAGTGAGGTTACCGGAGGCTTAATGGGGGGAAGGGGAAAAGGTTGGCAGCGCACTTGTGACTCCACTGATGTTGCGGGTGTCCATGGGCGGCGGCATTGCTTGCCATCGGGTGATCCGTCTGCCACCTCTCATATAAAAAAAAAAATCGTCTTCCTGACTGGTTTTTGAAGGTGGCCGTACTACATAGCTGTTGAGAATTGATCGTTTGTCTCCAGATGTCGCTAGCACTGGCCGGCGGATGCCTCTATCTCAGTATATATACGTTACTGTATGGGGCATGCCACTAATTATTTCAGATGATTGGCGTTTCATGTTTGAGTGCCGCTGGCTCAGACAATGATCAGGTCGGCCACTTTAGCAAAAATTGCCGGGAGAATTTTGATTGGACAGGCGTCAGTTCGGGTTATTTTCAGATCCTTAACTTACTAAAGTTAACAAAAAGCTCATTTATAAGTATTTGAGAATTATTGAATTATCATAGCCGGTAAGTAATGAAGAGAAAGCTGAACCTCTTCGTTCCTTTGTAGCCATTTCAAATTAAATTTTTTTTATAATAATAATTCTCACAACATCTCATACGTTGACCTGATGCCGTACTAAGTAGCTTAAGCACTTGTGTTACAGATATCAGGCAACAGAGGAACACATATATTACACCCAGATTACTGAACAAATACAAAGTGTTCATCGCACGAATGTTTGTCCAGGGTGGGGATCGAACCCACGACCCTTGGACGTAAGAGGCCCTTCACTACCAATTGCGCCATCCGGTCAGTCAATTTCTTTACTAGTATTTCGGATAGACTTGGCAAAAACGTATCTATCAAAAGATTGGAACATTTGCATCTGGATCAGTGCAGAGATGCGGAACAGTGAAACGCATATTTGGAACATCGACTCTAAGATAGATCCGTGATTCATTCCGCTCATTCGGATCATTCGTCTTATTGGGTTCATTCGGCTTATCGGATCATCCCGCTCATTCGGATCATTCGCCTCATTCTGCTCACTCGGATCATTCAGCTCATTTGGATCATTCGGCTCACTCGGACTCATAAAAACGCGCCTTTCATGCGGGGGTTCGTGGCTCGAATCGAAATCCCACATTCCTCATACACACAAACACACATACGCACACACACATACACACACCCACACACACACCCACACACACAAACATAAACATACATTTATAGTCACAGTTATATATTCCTTCCTTTCCTAAGCTCGTTCCTTTTATGTGAAATAAACCGAAGCTACAAGATTTAAGTCCGTAAGATTTGTTAATAGTCACTTAATGGATACTACGATATAGGCCTGTGAGCCTAGTGGAGTATCTATCGTCACAAAACATTGTATGCTTTATTATGTCAATAAATTTATTCTTATTTCTACCATTAGCTCGGCACTGAAGGAAAATATAGTGGACTTGGACATCTCGCATAGTTTCTCAAAATTGTGGAATACCTAAAATATTTGCGATTATTATTCTGAACGTGTGACCGTGATCCAGTTGGTCTGGTTTCCCTGTCTAAGGGTCCACCCCTTAAATTCCCGTGCACTGCTTCTCGGTAAAAAAAGATTTTTTTTATCATAAACTTTATTAACAAATATTTTATGTATGTATTTAATAGGCAATTTAACAAAATTCTGAAAACTATCTTAGGGTATTCATTTGTTTATTAGGAGTCCGAAAAAATACTTTTCTGTTTTTATTTTAGATATTTTAATAAAAAAATGAAAAAGAAAATGCAATATTCAAATATGCCGCTAAAACGCGGCTTTTAGCAATATGGCGGCCAGTGACGTAGATTATCCATAAATGAACATTGGCCGTGTGGTCCCCGGCAGAGTAGAATAGGCCACCCTCACTCTTACCGAGGTGTCGTAAAAGGCGACTAAGGTAAAGCTGCTGGCATGATCATCAGCACCCAGAGAAGGAAAACTCTGCATTTATATCAAAACCCTCGCCAACCCGTCTGCCAAGCGTGGTGAGTATGGCAAATACCCCTCAAGTGATTGAGGGAGGTCCGTGCCCCAGCAGTGGGGATTTAAATGGGCTGATGATGAAACATTGAGCTTGTAGGTGTTTCAGTGTTTTCTTTCAAATCAAGCTTATACTTTCTTTTTGTTTATTTTTTCCTATGAAGGAAAGGCAATCAACCATAGGCAGTAGACTTACGCGTAATCTACGTCACGGGCCGTTTTTAGTCACGTGACCCCTGTTTAAAAGTAATAATTTTAGAAGACGAATTTTGATGAAATATTTTTTGAAAGAAAGAAAGAAAATATTTATTATTATAGACATCACAACACAGAACATATAGCAATTATAAACAGAACACAATTTGGTACAAACAGAAAACAAAACATAAAACAATTAAAAATACATAAAAATAAAACAAAAGGAAAAGAAAAACAAAATTATATTCAATCATGTCCAGACGGTGCCAAATGAATAGGTATAATGATGTGTTATGACGTCTAGTATAAATGGTCCCTCACTCAGCTTGTGTCACAGCCCAGACAAAGGCCATGACGCTGGTTTTCAGTGAGACCAGCGTCTCGACTCAGCGTTTATCTCGCGTTATTACAAATCGCTCCACAAAAAATATATTAACACTGATGTTATTAAAGAAATGTATATTTTTATCACTGTCAAATAGCCTATTTGGTATTGTTTAGTTGATTCTGACGAGAAGATCCGGCAAGAAACTCGGCAGTTACTCTTTTAAATCGCCAAAATTTTTATAAGTACAGTATCATGGGTGTAGGCGAACACTTTTTCATTTCCACAAATTTTTGTCGTTTAAGTAATCATTAACTGTATAATTTTTAACATGTGTTTTAAACTAAGGTATCATTGGTAAATCAACAAGCTTTGTGGTAACTTATTAAATAATTTAATACTCATTCCTACAAATGAATTACCAATCTTATGAAGTCTGAGATGTGGAACAGCAAGCTTGTGTTTATTTCTAGTATTTAGGTTATGGTTGCCGTGTGGTACCCGGCAGAGTAGAATAGGCCACCCTCAACCATACCGAGTTGTCGTAAAAGGCGACTAAGGTAAAGCTGCTGGCATGATCATCAGCACCCAGAGAAGGAAACTCTGCATTTATATCAAAACCCTCGCCAACCCGTCTGCCAAGCGTGGTGAGTATGGCAGCTACCCCTCATGTGATTAAGGGAGGCCCGTGCCCCAGCAGTGGGGACTTAAATGAGCTGACGATAGGTTATGGTTGTCGGATTTTTTGGGAAGTTTTCTAAATTTTTATTAACATACATAATACAGTCAAAGATATACTGTTGATGCTAATGTTAAAATGTTAATTTCTTTGAACAAGTTTCTAAGCGAGTCTCGTGGCCTAAGTCCGTATATGGCCCTGACAGCTCGTTTCTGTAGCACAAAAATAGCTTGAATATCAGCCGCAAAGCCCCATAACAGTAGACCATAAGACATAACGCTATGGAAATAGCTGAAATACATAAGTAATAACTGAAAAACACGTAGGGTATGGACAGCGGGTATAAGCCAAACCGCTTGCTCGTTAAACTCTGAAAAAAAATGTATTTTGGGTCCTCCTATGAATTAAACCGCAGGTAAGTTAGTAATTCATACCCATTGTTTTCTCTCATAAAGGAAACAACCGAATCCCGAATTCATGGTGTAGCCCACGGCGATTTTATGAAAAATTAGCCCTAGTGATGTGGAATGGACAACATTTCAAAATTGCTAAGCTCTGAAACAAAAAATACCAATTCTTTATTTACTTTTCCGCTGCTCGAATATATATTTATTCATTTTTTATATTGCTTATTTACTGAGGAAAAAATTAAAAGCTAAAAAACGTAAGATGACGTCATCGGACGGCAGCATGTAAAATACTTCTTTGCTTAGCACATTATAGTTTTAAATTTACGAAATACCAAACCCATGACATGCAACTGTCAAAAAAAAGACAACTTGTCAAAGTTGAATGAATGAATGACGTTGACAATGTTGACTCTAGTATTATTTACCTTTGACAGTAGTAACTTTTTTTTATTAAAACAATGATAAGCAAAGGAATATCGCTGTATTCAGCCGTCCGATGACGTCATTTGGCACTTACGTCTATTTAGAATATAAAGAATTTCAATAATTATTTTATGCATGAAAATGGACAAATTTTGAAAAAAAAAAAAATATGGGTCTGTTCATTTTATGTCTATTTTCATATAAAAAAACAATATGGACATGTTAAAAATATGAAATGTTGTCCATTGTCGTAGCCATATCGTATCGCCTTCACTACATGAAATGTTTCATAATTTTATGAAATGGTCTCGTTTATCGCCATGACAGAATCTCACGATCTTTATTTATTATCATGAACACTTTTTTCTATCAAACTACATAATAAACGAATAAAACAAGCCATTATTCTGTCAATTAAAAAGGATATTTTTAGACCCTTGTCCATGGGCTTAAATTAGGCTTATATAAAATAAAAAAATAATCAAAATAAATAAAAACTTATATGTAACAAAATATGTTAATACTGAACACAGAAAAAAATTAAAAAAAAATCTGAAGCATTCATTTTTAATGGGTACAATGGACAACACGATAAAAAAACATTTTTCGAAATGAAAAATATTATTTCTAGATTAGACTCATAGAAATTTAAGAAAAATAATTCCAGATTTTTTAGTCAGATATTTATGGAGAAAAAATATAACATGTAAAAAACCTCCTGTGACGTCATCACTCAGCAATACAAATTAATAAGGCTTTTGCTCGCGTTAATTAAAAAAAATAGATCCGGTTTAGTAGCTAAAAATTAAAATCGATTGGCGTCGCTAGTGTGCCCTACCCGTCACCTTAAGAACACAATGTACCATATTCTTGGAAATAAACCATCTTAATCTTTTTATCAATTTAATCGAATAATTTACTCAATGTTTGTAAATATACACAACACATCCCTATTTCTGATGAGGGATAAAACAGTTATGCTAATGACGCCTTTTCATTTGGACCGGACCTCACAACTATTAGGTGTAACAATCAGACCGGAATGTCCGGGCTCATACAAATGTATGAGTGCAAATTGCACGGGGTCCTATGATGTTATGAGGGGTCAAATTAAAACTTACTCAATTTTAGCAGTGGGTTCTGTATTTAGACATTCCATAGAAACAGTCGAGTGTAACTCAATGGTTAAAACACAGGTGTGGAATGGAAGGTTTCATGGTTGTGGTTTGAATTCGAGCATGTACAGTCAGCGTCAGATAAAGTTACGCGCCTGCAGTGGAAAAATAGCACTTGTGCCCCAGACATAAGGATGGTCCAAAGGTCAACAAGGGTAACTTGACTTGACACCGTATGTACGTTAGATTTTTCCAGGGGAAGGGTAGTTAAAAGGTTTACCTTTTGATTATCCATTGGCAGCAAGAGCTTACCATCAGGCGATCCGTCTGCTCATCTGCTTCCATCTCTTAGAAAAAAAATGCTGCCAGGTGTACAAGTCGCCATACGGTCCCGTCCTTAGATCCTAGAACGAACTTTCCAAAAGATTCGTAGCGTATGCGTAATTGTAAATAATTTATATGAAAAATTTAAGAGCTTCTTCTATCGTTGCCATTCATTTTCGAATTGTGTTTAAAGGCAATAAACATAACTATACTCCTTTCGCTTTATCATTATATCGGTGACAGCAGGACAGAGTTATACGTGAGTCACACGTTAGAAAGAGACTTACGTGAAAAATGTATAGATTTTGGCATTCGGCTGGTAGGGCTAAAACAAGCCGCATAGGCTAATGCAATTCAAACGTTTTGAATTAGTGTCTAGTGGTTTTCAGTGTTCAAATTTGGTGCCGCAAAGTGATCCCAATAATAAGAATCGTTGGATTGCTTGCTTGGACCAAATAGAGTGTGACGTTACTAGCCACAGATAGGTAGATATATAGGGGTTCAATGAAAAGCACTAATTAAATAGGTACTTCCTTTATTCTTCGCCCTCCTAACCACACTTCCGGTCACCGCGTGCGTAGGTAGAAATGATTGACTGGCCTTATAATTAGGGGAAGGGCTGGACACCGTGAACACCTCCTCTTCGGAGACTTCCAGGACGTAACCAAGCAACGTAGTCGTCGTCAGCTCGGTGGTGGTAGACTTCGAGCATAGATTTGAAACCTGGAATCCGCCGAAATTCCACGGGTCAGAAGATGTCCAAATAAAGCCCGTTGTGCCAATGCCGATGAAGCTAGGTCAGTCTTCTACATTTCTAGATTTACTTTTCACACTATCGGCGGCACAACGGAATAATTCGATCTCAAGAGATAGCTGATAAGAATTACGTAATTAAAATTGCAACTCACCCCAGCGGGTTATTCCGTTCACATAAACTGTTTAGATAGTGAATACTACACTCGTAATTATCAATTTAGTTAAAAGATATAGGTTTAAACAAGAAGATTTTGAAAACGGTGTCAACAGCGTATGCAGTTTTTTTACGAGTAATGCACGTACATTGCACCTTCGGGTCGCGCTGTGAATGATGCGCGTAGGCATGATCTTTGCTCCCGAAACCATTTCTACGGTGTTAGGGGTCCGCATCGGCGTTGCATACAGAATTCGCGCGAGTAAAAACCTTTGCAGCTAATGCATTAAATTAGGTATTTTTAGACTGTTCTGTATAGAAATACTTTTTGTTTTGTTTTATTATAGTGCTAGTGTTTCTTATTGTATACCTATTTGTTTATGTTATAGAATGTAATTTAGTTTAATTAGTTATATTTTTATTATTAATATTAGGTTAAGTTTTTAAATAATTTATTTTTGTATTTAATTAAGTTTTATTTTAGCTTAGTTTTAAGTACCTATTTACTTATTTCTAATGTTTGTGACTTACGCACCACGTGACAAGAGTCTTAAAACCTGCGATTGCTTTTAGAGCGATATCCGCTGAATCCGTAGGTCGATAAAACGTAAAATACCGAAGTTTTATTGAGTGACTGTAACTTTGACTGACTTCGACTGTTGACTACCTACTTATTCTCAATAAGTTACTTGACATTGGCGAGTTATCTTCGGGTAGAGCCATAATAAAAAAAAAAGAAAAGTATAGACATTGGCATCTGTCACCCATACTCGTATCATGCGAAAGCCTAAGGAGTATAAAATTCGAATTGTGTCTTCTTTGTCTGTATTGTCCATGTGTATGTTTGTTTTGTTTTAGATGATGTCAAACTCATTAAAATAAAATCCACTCACCACACCGGTCAATCTTCCAAAAAACGCGTGTCTCTAATCACTCACTTCACATCACTCGACATTGGCAAAATTATAAAAGTGTCGCAAGCATAGTAGCAGCCATCAATTAATATTTAAAAAAAAATCGAATTTTGATCGTATAATCATGACGTGATGCCATCATAGAAATATCACACTAACCAAACTGAGCCTTTTCCAAAAACGCCTTGAAAAAAGCCGAAACCGTTAGTTAGGGGGTGACTGGGTTAGGTTTTACTCTCATCGTCATTGTCAGCCCATTTGAGTCCCCACTGCAGGGTCACGAGCCTCCCTCAATCACATGAGGGGTAATTGCCATACTCACCACGCTTGGCAGACGGGTTGGCGAGGGTTTTGATATAAATGCAGTTTTCCTTCTCTGGGTGCTGATGATCATGCCAGCAGCTTTACCTTAGTCGCCTTTTACGAGACCTCGGTAAGAGTGAGGGTGGCCTATTCTACTCTGCCGGGGCCACACGGCGTTTTTACTCTACCGCACCCGTATAAGCGATGCATTAAGGCTAAGTCAGGGTCGGTTAGCACGTTTTCTATTTCCATAGGTGCCACAGGCACTAGCGCCCATCTACGCTAACGAAAATACTTCGTACTGAGTACTAGCGTATTGCTCCGTTATCGTAGCATGGACACCATACGTTAACATTACGAAATTTTTATCTATTTTTTTAAAAAACCAACAGCGTTTACAATAAATATAGGTTTCGTGCAAGTTGCATAACATAAGGCCAATAACAGGTTTTTCTTGGTTAACTGTAAGTACTGTGTTATTTGTGAATACATTTTAAAAATACTTAATTGTTAAATCACCAATAATTAGTATATCAGAACAAACTTATTCTCAGGCAATTCACTAACTCGTAAACGTATATATACATATAACGATTGATATAGCTAATTATAAATAGTAATAATAATCCCTCGCCTCACCCTCACAAAGTTCTTATGGTAATATTGTTTTTGCTTATGGTAATATTGTTTTTGCTTATGGTAATATTGTTTTTGAATGTTCATTACTAACAATACTGATTGTAAATTAAGTAACCGACCTGGTTTCCCATATGTGACCAAGCCTCAGTAAATGCGTAACAATGCGTTGTGGACTTTCCCAGGGATTTTGGTTAGATTTACACACACCACATTTTCGCCATATGTGACGCCCATGATTCTTTCTCTTGGGAAATAAAAGAGGGGACTGAAGTGAGTTTGTAATTGGAGTTGATATGTTGATTTCGATCGGATGTCCCGATTTTTAAACCTTCCGGAAAAGGGTCATTTCCCGTGAGGGCTTTGATGAAAGAGTGATGTTTGATTGTGTTGGGTTTGCCGAGTCAGCGTGGCGCAAATATACAACGTGTAAAAAAATGAGCAATAATACTTAGGGTTTGGTGGTTCTTATTTGTGAGTCCCAATTCGGGAATAAGGGTGTTTAAAGGTTAGCAGCGGTTAGGAGTACTAAGAAAGGAATTTCAAAAATTCACTCCCTACGGGAGCAAAACGGGGCTCCAAATTAATTAATAATAATAAGTTATGAAAAATAATCTACGGAAAAAAATACTGCCTTCAAAAACCACGAACATTGCCGACTTCGGTAACATTTTTTTTCGAGCGTAATTGTTATAAAATGTTATGTGAGGTGTTAAAAATATTATTTTACACTTTTGTATCGTGGTGGTTTTTTATCGTAGAAATATTTTTCTTAACTTGGGAGTCTGTTCTTTGAAATAAAAAAAATGTGCAAAGCGGTCAATAATAGACGGAGAAATCGGTGAACAAACATGAAAAAATAAAAATAAACTAAATAGTCGAACATAGAACCGACCCGTTTGGAACAGTGGTAGTGAACGCTGCCTCTGGTGCAAGGGTTGCGGGTTCGATCCCCGCACAGTACAAACATTTGTGTGCATGAACATATCTGTTTGTATTGGTCTGGGCGTTATCTATGTATTTACAAAAGAAAAGTGTTATATCCGTAACACAGGTGCTTGAGCTGCCTATCTCGGAGTCAGATCAATGTATGTGATGTTGTGAAATATATTTATTTATATAGAACCAGGTTTTTGAAGTCGGTAAAAATAGTCTATGTTTGGAGCTTGACGCCATATTCCAAAAAGAAGAAAAAAATCGTTTAGACACTTTGTTAAATGAATTCCCGAAACGGAGTGAGGGTGGACCACTCATTATATACATACAAGTACTAACAAGTGAACCCTTAGGTACTTAAGTACATATCGGCGTATGTACTCCTTCTTTATTCCCCCACCACTCCCTACGGATCACGTGCTAAACTGTTACTCCCAATAAATCCAACATTCCCTGCTTTTTACCACGAACACGTACGTTTACTGACGTCAGAAGTAGCTTCAAATATTTGGCAGTAGTGTTGCCACAGCTATAGGTTATCAATAGTATCTTTGTACTATTCCTTGTAAGGTTGTACTCAGCCGTGTGGTCCCCGGCAGAGTAGAATAGGCCACCCTCACTCTTACCGAGGTGTCGTAAAAGGCGACTAAGGTAAAGCTGCTGGCATGATCATCAGCACCCAGAGAAGGAAAACTCTGCATTTATATCAAAACCTTCGCCAACCCGTCTGCCAAGCGTGGTCAGTATGGCAATTACCCCTCATGTGATTAAGGGAGACCCGTGCCCCAGCAGTGGGGACTTAAATGGGCTAACGATGATTCCTTGTAAGACAGTTATACTATTGATCGCTAGCCTAAAACGAACCATCGACCTAGTATCGAGAATTATTGAATAGATAGGTACTGTATTTGAAAAACAAGATATTTTTTTTATTTCCCATGTCATGAAGTTAAAAAAAAATGATTGCAAAACAGTTTTTTTTGTCTCAAATAAATGAATGCAGAGACATTGTTACTTTAGTCGATCCTGAGCATGAATATTCAAGTAATTGGTAGCGTGCCCACACAATAGGTACTTTGTCACCTTTTAATTTTAAGTGAGAGAGAAGATAGTTGTGCATCTTCGACACGTCCACATGTATCGCAATTAGGCGTATCAACTTTTCGCATTAAATGTCCAAATATATTAAGTGGTATGTGTCCAGATCTTAGCCTCAGCGCAATCACAATATATTTACATGACATAATGGATTCTACAAACCATGGTGTCTGAGCAGGTCGACATTGTATGCTCTTACCCCACACACCTTTCTCTTGAGAACTTTCGTCAAAGTACTTCAACCAGATGCCATAGACTTTGACTTTATATTTTGGTAATATTTCAGCATGATATGGGATTCTCGCAGATTACTCTTGACGACACGTCCTTGCATCGCTACCTATATTCATATTTTTATTAAACGGTTTTATTTAGCTCACCCCGTTTGTTTTATTTATTATTTATTCTTGGGTCAAATTTAGTAATTCAAATTTCACCCTCTTCCTGTCAACCGATTAATCTGAAATTTTGTATACACTTTGGATTTTGGTGACAATACAATTATGTTTATTCATTATCATTATAAATTCAAGATGGCCGCCGCTACAAAATGGCGGATAATTTATGTTTTATAAATCCCATCAATATGGGTATCAAATGAAAGGGCTCAATAAGCAGAATACAATATACTATAAAAAATTGAAATCCAAGATGGCGGCCGCTACAAAATGGCGGATAACGTAGGTTTTATCAATCCCATCAATATGGGTATCAAACGTTTTTATTTTAGTCTAATATGCCTAAAAGGGGTTACCCACGTCAGTGCGAAAGCCGTTACATCGAATTTTGTTTCTTCGATAACCTTTCATCGACATCACGATACTGCGATGCTTTGGTACATCGATGTCTTGTTACTGCGATGTAACGTTACATCGAAAAACTTTACTTCGAATGATTTTACTGCGACGCCTTGTTTAATCGACGTATTGTTACTGCGATGCTACGTTGCATCGAAAACTGTAGTGCGAAGTCTTGTTCAGTCGACGTTTTGTTACTGCAATGTAATGTTCGTTATAAAAAAATATTGTAAACGATCTTTCTGTAAAAATCAAGTATATTGTTTTTTGTTATCGATCATTGAACTTTTTCCATAACACTAAAACGACTATTTTTAGTTTTAAGCAGAGAGCCTGGTCAGAGGTTTATAATTTTTAACTACTTAACCAGATCTACGTCTATCTATTGCAGGTCTGCGGACCGTGGGAGACTCGGCAAACATGTATACCTACTATTTATTTAGCAAATTATTAAATAGGTAAATATTAATCTGCCAAGTCTCCGCAACGGTCCGCAATTGTTAGAAATAGATCTAGTTTAGTAGCTAAACCAAATCGATGTACAGTCGGCGTCAGGTCTTTTTAACCCCCCCCCCCCCCCCCCCCTTCTCAAACATAAGGACCAACAAGGGTAGCTCCACGTGACGCCGTGGTACTTGATTTTCGCAGAAGGATCGTTTAATTTTTTTTTTTTAACTAAGATTACATTGCAGTAACCAAAAATCGATTGGACAAAACTTCGCAGTACAGTTTTCGATGTAGTATCGCAGTAACAATACGTCGATTAAACAAGGAGTCGCAGTAAAATCATTCGAAGTAAAGTTTTTCGATGTAACGTTACATCGCAGTAACAAGACATCGATGTACCAAAGCATCGCAGTATCGTGATGTCGATGAAAGGTTTTCGAAGAAACAAAATTCGATGTAACGGCTTTCGCACTGACGTAGGTAACCCGCCTAAAAGCTATTCTGCTTGGTATTAAAATATTTCTAGAAGATCAAAATACCTAATTGTTATTATTATTTTCTAGTTTTCAGTGCACATAAGATAAAACCGTTTAACTTAAAAGTTTTTTTTACCGATTTTTTAATTATTCGAAGCAAACTGACAAACGACATTTCCAAACATTTCTCCTCCTTTCAAAATGCAAAGTATCAAAATTTATGGGAAATTGACTTTTGCATCTTTCAGTTTGCTTAGCATAATTAAAAATCAGAGATACGAGTAGGTCGACCAACTGTGTCTCTAGTTTCTCGGAGGCTACGGACTCATCCGTCGCCTTCGAAATTCGGATCACTGACACAGCGGAGTATGACTAATTTTTGGAGACTACCTACTCTCGCTATCGAAACAACACTATTTAGCAGTCTGTGGATCTTAACCCCTAGGCATAAGAATCAATATAATGTAAAGAGCGGCCGGCCATATTTACCGCAGACACGTACCGCAGACGCACTCGTAATTCGTGTTATTCGCGATGCGATATTTTATACTTATAGCGATAACATAAAACTGTGAGTCAATAGCCATAACTTTCTCTTACGCGATTTAGATCGGGGGTTATTGAGGTAGCTCAAAATTTTTCAAGTAAATGTCCTCCTAACGATATTTGGCTACGGCGTCCAATCTCAACGACCAGACGGTAACACAAATACGTATAGTGCACAAGTCTGTTCGTAAACACAAGTGCACTTTATTCCCTTCTACTCATAGCTGAACTTTTACAAGTCATCTTGCACAATGCACATAGGTACATAACAAGCCTTCTAGAGGAACATTAATACTTAGTTATATATGATGAAATTTAATGCTTGTTACAGACTATGTCATAATAAGAGACACAGATAAGAGACTACAAGTTTACACCACTTGCAGCGCGCGCCACACACACACAAACACACACACACACACACACACACACACACACACACACACACACACACACACACACACACACACACACACACACGCACACACACACGCACACACACACATACACAATTCATCACACATCACACTTTCTAACTATTTATGTTTATGTTTAAGATCAAATGTCAAATGTATCTATTAACTTAAGTATACTAACTGAACCGATATAGAAGAGCGGTCTCTCCTAACACAAGCAAGCATTTGCTTAAAGGGAGAGTCCAAACCCATTGTACAATACTTATACCTAAGTGACTGAAATAAATTATTTTGTATTTGTATTTATACATATTTACTTAACTTTTTGATCTGCTTTTGCACTCGAAATTTGGTTTGGCGTTATGGCGTTAATACTAGTTTTTGAGTGCAAAAACAGACCAAAAAGTAGTGCAACATTATTAAATAAACAGTATAAGTGTTTGCGCAGGGAGTGTAGCTACGAAATGGACAACATTTCATATTTTTAACATGTCCATATTGTTTTTTTATATGAAAATAGACATAAAATTAACGGACCCATATTTTTTCTTTTTTCAAAATTTGGCCATTTTCATACATAAAATAATTATTGAAATTCTTTATATTCTAAATAGACGTAAGCGCCAAATGACGTCATCGGACGGCTGAATACAGCGATATTCCTTTGTTTTAATAAAAAAGGTACTACTGTCACAGGTAAATAATACTAGTGTCAACATTGTCAACGTCATTCATTCATTCAACGGTGACAAGTTGTATTCTTTTTTTGAGTGTTGCATGTCATGGGTTTGACATTTCGTAAATTTAAAACTATAATGTGCTAAGCAAAGAAATATTTTACATTCTGCCGTCCGATGACGTCATCTTACGTTTTTTAGTTTTTAATCTTTTTTCTCAGAAAATAAGCAATATAAAAAATAAATAAATATATATTCGAGCAGCGGAAAAGTAAAAAGAGAATTGGTATTTTTTGTTTTATAGCTTAGCAATTTTGAAATGTTGTCCATTGTTAAAAATATATTTGGTTTAGTACGTAACATTTTAAATCAGTTGGCTTCACTAGTGTACAATGTGATTACCGTCGTTTTGAAAAATCGGTAAACTCGAAGAACGACTTATTCGTTTATCGAGTGGCCCCGGAATAACAGTTTCCATACTAAAAAGGGCTCGTAAATTACTCTGCCGTGAAACCTTCAGTTACAAATATTGAAAAGGGAAACTACATACACTTTGCTGAGAGTGCGAGAGAGTCAGATGGATGCCGTGGTCGAGACTTAAGAGGTGTAGTAAAAGGAATATATGGCTTTTTGCGGTCCATACTAAAGTGCAGGAGTTGGTTTGACTAATTTCCCTTAGCGTCCGTTTTGACCGTGGGAGAGACACGGCCTCACAGAAGACCAGCATGAAGCAGCACTGTGCTGTGTTTCGCTGCGTGAGTAAGGGTACCGGAGGCCGAATCCGGGGGAAGGGGGGTTTAAAGGATTGCAGCGCACTTGTGACTCCACTGGTGCCGCGGGTGACATGGGCGGTGCCAATCGCTTACCATCAGGGGATCCGTCTGCTCGTCTGCCACCTATTACAAAAAAAAGTCTTTGTTTGTATTTTGTATGTTTTGTAATCTATTAATGTTTTAACCGAACTACTAACATCATTATCATCATCATCAGCAACCCACACTCGTCCACTGCTGGACATAGGTCTCCCCCAATGCACGCCACTGCTCCCGATTTTCGGCCACTCTCATCCAGCCCACACCAGCCAGCCTTCTGGTTCTGGGACAGAACCAGAGTCACCGACATAGCCCACCGAATTGGCAAACTGAAGTGGCAGTGGGCTGGTCATATTAGCCGCAGAACTGACAGCCGTTGGAGCCGTAAAGTCCTTGAGTGGAGACCGCGACTCGGTAAGCGTAGTGTAGGACTACTAACATGAAAAGATTAATCAGTGTTAAAGAGAAAAGAATGTAGAAATCCGTGAATTATTAAACCTGAAATCAATATTCTAATATGACCTACGAGGTGCTTCTTCATGTTTCGTTTTCGTTTGAAGGATTCCTTATGGTAGAACTGGGATTTGTGCAGACGGGTAGAACTAACATAATAAATCCTACCACGCACAGTAAAACTGTGGAAACAGCTGTCATCCGTGGTGTTTCCGAGCAGATACGACCTGGTGACCTTCAAGAAAAGGGTGTACTCCTTTCTTAAGAGCCGGCAACGCATATGTGATACCTCAGGTGTTGCAGATGTCCATGGGCGGCTGTGATCACTTTCCATCAGGTGTGCCGTCTGCTCGTTTGTCCGCTATAATGTAAAAAAAAAAAATGTTAACGCCGTGACCATCCGCGCCGCGCTCGCGCCGCCGCAAAAATGTCACTTAGATCGTTCTGGTTTCACTATCGCTACTTGTGTTTATAAGCTACATCTGAAGGTACAGTTGCTTCTTTTGAGCAAGTGCTACTTAGTAGCATGTGTGGACGGACGTGCTACAAATGAGCATGCTAATTTTGAGCAAGCTGCAAGCTGGTGGTCCGTTTCCTATATAAATACGCTTGACACTTCACTGTACAACACCTGATGTCCTTCCTGTGTCGTGATTACGTCACCTCGCTGCTACCGCTTGTATGACGTTAATCGCAAGCACGTCCCGCGCCAACTGCTCGTCCGCCTGTGACGTCACGAACTCCTCCGCTCCACCCGGCACCTGTCCTGGTTATGGAACCGCGCACCTTATCCGCAGCAATCCACTGCGAGTGCGGGTTTGTGGTCGGACTGACCAAACATAGCTCAAAAAGTTGCCTTAACGTCCGGCCTCGTAGGACCTGGTCCTGGACCATGAACAGGAACTATCCAAGTCCCGTAGGTTGGTCTTTTGGTAACACTGCTTGATTTTTGGTTAATAAAATAAAAAAACACTTTGTACTCATAAAAACATGGTTGAACTGGGTACTTATCTAGCCGAAAAATCATAATACATGCGCGATGCAAAAGCGTACAACGCCATCTATTAGTACATATTGGAACAAAAATTTTACTTGGCCTACATTTTACCTCTTTTGCACTTAACACTTGTTTAACAGGAAAACTTACAGGCAGAAGCTTGAATAATGGTTAAAATGTCTTCTAAAATGTGATATATGTGTGTCTAGGTACGCGTATGGTGTAATCTTTCAAGTTTAAAACATAAACAAAGTAGAATTTCAATTTAAAAAAACGTAGCAATTTGCGAAATCACTTGAATGTGTGTGTGCTTGAAACGAATGCAATCTCTCGGCGGCGTCTTTACGAATTTAGTGTTAGGTTTGTTATCATATTACGGTTATTTTAAAAATAGAATTATTGTGTTTGATTTAAAATAAAATATATATTCGAGCAGCGGAAAAGTAAAAAGAGAATGGTATTTTTTGTTTTATAGCTTAGCAATTTTGAAATGTTGTCCATTGTTAAAAATATATTTGGTTTAGTACGTAACATTTTAAATCAGTTGCGCTTCACTAGTGTACAATGTGATTACCGTCGTTTTGAAAAATCGGTAAACTCGAAGAACGACTTATTAGTTTATCGAGGTGGACCCCGGAATAACTTCGTTTCCATACTAAAAAGGGCTCGTAAATTACTCTGCCGTGAAACCTTCAGTTACAAATATTGAAAAGGGAGACTACATACACTTTGCTAAGGGTGCGAGAGAGTCAGATGGATGCCGTGGTCGAGACTTAAGAGGTGTAGTAAAAGGAATATATGGCTTTTTGCGGTCCATACTAAACAACATCACATAACATCACATACATTGATCTGACTCCGAGATAGGTAGCTCAGGCACATGTGTTACGGGTATCAGAATCAACAGTGGGATTACAATTAAATACGTATAATACTTTTCTTTTGTAAATACATACTTATAATTACATATGAAACACCCAGACCAATACTAACAGACATGTTCATGCACACAAATGTTTGCACTGTGCGGGGATCGAACCCGCAACCCTTGGACCAAAGGCAGCGTTCACTACCACTGTTCCAAACGGGTCGTCAAAAAAAAAGGGTCGGGGTTAAAGTGCAGGAGTTGGTTTGACTAATTTCCCTTAGCGTCTGTTTTGACCGTGGGAGAGACACACTTCATCATGAATGGGTTGGCTCGACCGGAGTGATGCCACGGCCTCACAGAAGACCAGCATGAAGCAGCACTGTGCTGTGTTTCGCTGCGTGAGTAAGGCTACCGGAGGCCAATTCCGGGGGAAGGGGGGTTTAAAGGATTGCAGCGCATTTGTGACTCCACTGGTGCCGCGGGTGACATGGGCCGTGCCAATCGCTTACCATCAGAGGATCCGTCTGCTCGTCTGCCACCTATTACAAAAAAAAGTCTTTTTTTGTATTTTGTATGTTTCGTAATCTATTAATGTTTTAACCGAACTACTAACATCATTATCATCATCATCAGCAACCCACACTCGTCCACTGCTGGACATAGGTCTCCCCCAATGCACGCCACTGCTCCCGATTTTCGGCCACTCTCATCCAGCCCACACCAGCCAGCCTTCTGGTTCTGGGACAGAACCAGAGTCACCGACATAGCCCACCGAATTAGCAAACTGAAGTGGCAGTGGGCTGGTCATATTAGCCGCAGAACTGACAGCCGTTGGAGCCGTAAAGTCCTTGAGTGGAGGACCGCGACTCGGTAAGCGTAGTGTAGGACTACTAACATGAAAAGATTAATCAGTGTTAAAGAGAAAAGAATGTAGAAATCCGTGAATTATTAAACCTGAAATCACTATTCTAATATGACCTACGAGGTGCTTCTTCATGTTTCGTTTTCGTTTAAAGGATTCCTTATGGTAGAACTGGGATTTGTGCAGACGGGTAGAACTAACATAATAAATCCTACCACGCACAGTAAAACTGTGGAAACAGCTGTCATCCGTGGTGTTTCCGAGCAGATACGACCTGGTGACCTTCAAGAAAGGGTGTACTCCTTTCTTAAGAGCCGGCAACGCATATGTGATACCTCAGGTGTTGCAGATGTCCATGGGCGGCTGTGATCACTTTCCATCAGGTGTGCCGTCTGCTCGTTTGTCCGCTATAATGTAAAAAAAAAAATGTTAACGCCGTGACCATCCGCGCCGCGCTCGCGCCGCCGCAAAAATGTCACTTAGATCGTTCTGGTTTCACTATCGCTACTTGTGTTTATAAGCTACATCTGAAGGTACAGTTGCTTCTTTTGAGCAAGTGCTACTTAGTAGCATGTGTGGACGGACGTGCTACAAATGAGCATGCTAATTTTGAGCAAGCTGCAAGCTGGTGGTCCGTTTCCTATATAAATACGCTTGACACTTCACTGTACAACACCTGATGTCCTTCCTGTGTCGTGATTACGTCACCTCGCTGCTACCGCTTGTATGACGTTAATCGCAAGCACGTCCCGCGCCAACTGCTCGTCCGCCTGTGACGTCACGAACTCCTCCGCTCCACCCGGCACCTGTCCTGGTTATGGAACCGCGCACCTTATCCGCAGCAATCCACTGCGAGTGCGGGTTTGTGGTCGGACTGACCAAACATAGCTCAAAAAGTTGCCCTTAACGTCCGGCCTCGTAGGACCTGGTCCTGGACCATGAACAGGAACTATCCAAGTCCCGTAGGTTGGTCTTTTGGTAACACTGCTTGATTTTTGGTTAATAAAATAAAAAACACTTTGTACTCATAAAAACATGGTTGAACTGGGTACTTATCTAGCCGAAAAATCATAATACATGCGCGATGCAAAAGCGTACAACGCCATCTATTAGTACATATTGGAACAAAAATTTTACTTGGCCTACATTTTACCTCTTTTGCACTTAACACTTGTTTAACAGGAAAACTTACAGGCAGAAGCTTGAATAATGGTTAAAATGTCTTCTAAAATGTGATATATGTGTGTCTAGTTACGCGTATGGTGTAATCTTTCAAGTTTAAAACATAAACAAAGTAGAATTTCGATTTTAAAAAACGTAGCAATTTGCGAAATCGCTTGAATGTGTGTGTGCTTGAAACGAATGCAATCTCTCGTAAGCGGCGACATCTTATACGAATATTAGTGTTAGGTTTGTTATACATATTACGGTTATTTTAAAAATAGAATTATTGTGTTTGATCTAAAATAAAAATATATATATTAATTTAATTATAAAATCGATAAAGTAATCGATAGAAAAGCTAGTGACGGGCGGCCATATTGGATGGGCAGTTTTTGGTTTGAGCGGCGAGCAGTGCAGTTGTCCAAGATAAGTTTATTTGTAATTGTGCATTAAGTAACTGTAAGACAGACAATATACCAAGAGATATTCACCCTACATTGTGTTTTATTACACTAGTTAAATTTCCTAGATGGTAAGCTACGTTTGCTTAGCTAAACGAACTGGCTATCGAACAGATGGCGCTGAACTGCAATAAAAATATGCAAGATTTTTAAGCATGCTCCACCTGCAGTGCGGGTGGAAGGGGGAATGTGGAGGAGTGCTTGTGCACGTGTAAACAGGTTTGCTTGTTTTTAAGCATGCTAAAATATGAGTAAAAGCATGCTTATTGATAGCAAATGTGGACAGTTCCTTAAGCATGCTCATATTTAGCATGCTAAAAAGCATGCTACAAATGAGAATATGTAACAGAAGCTTTACTTAATTCTCCGCTAGCTCTCTAGCAAGTCCGTTAGCTTGTTTCCATCTCAATTATTTGAAATAAGGAAACATGGATGCTCTCGATGGATTGCAGCGACGGGCTGTACGTATAATAGGTGACGAAGAGGTGACTAATTCCCTCGAACACTCTTCAACTACGTAGAGACTTCGGGTCGCTTAGCGTCTTTTCTCCCTCGTCCCACCTGCCCTATTCCGTCACAGAACTACACGCGCCGGACAACGCTGTCACCTCTTCACAGTGGAAAACATCCCATCAGGGACTAAAAAATTGGCAGTTCTTATTTCTGCCGCATAATGAAGAAATGGAACTCGTTGCCGGCGCATGTATTTCCCTCTTCCTACAATATGGATTCCTTCAAACGAAGCGTGAAGAAGCATCTCGCGTGCCAGTATGGCAGTGCCAACGGAGGTGATGCCTTGACATCGCTTCCGTTGTAATTGCAACTTGGGCTTTTGCTTACCATCAGGCTGAGGAAACCCATATATACTGTACCTCTATAAAAAAAATCCTATCCAAAAATCATAATGAGGCCCAGAGTATCCTGAGCGTTGGCTATCTAGAGCGAATTGATTTTTCCCTTGTGATTAATGGTCAGTTCAGCCTTTGACACTTTGAATTATTGCCCAAAGAGCCATCGGCTTACAGAGCCTTTTGAATAAACTTTTTTCAATAAAGCCGTTCTGTCTGAATTCAAAATAAAAATCTCCCTTATTGAGTCTAAGAACAGCATTTTAATACAATAAGGAGATAGTTAATTAGGTAAGTTTTGTAAGAAATGTATGTTAAGTTATTTTTAAGGAAGGACTGCCAAAAAATGAAACACATAAAATCTTGAAAAAATAATTTTCTACGAAAAAAAACCGCCTTCAAAAACCACGAACTAAAAAGTGTTCAATAATATTTTTATATACTATCATGTAATTCAATACAACATTCAATTATTCAACAGGGATTAGGCGCCGACTTCATTAAAACCTCTTCTCGAGTGTACTGTTATAAAATGTTATTCGAAGTGTATAAAGTGTTAAAAAAATTATTTTACACGATTTAGTTCGTGGTTTTTAAAGGCGGTTTTTTTTCGCATATTTTATTTATTTTTATTAGTTATACTTACTTGAGTCCACTTTGCATGCCGTGGCAACCTGTAACTAAGACAGCATTTAGTACTTGTGACGCGACTGATGTTGCAGGTGTCCATGGGCGGCGGTAATCGCTTACCATCAGGTGATCTGTCGGCATCGTCTGCTACCTATATAATAAAAAAATAGCTTAGCGCAGTTGCTAATTCAATAATTTTATAGGCTAAGATGCTGTATAATGGCCATATTTAAGCAATAGATAAGAAATTACTGTCGACCTAAATGCAAGCTAATTCTTGACCTGTGTAGGCATGCTGTGGAAGATGCCAGCTGTCAAAGAGTCAAAACCTGACAGTTCTGATCGATATTTCCCGTCACATGTACCTTTTTTAAAGAGCGAACACATGAAAATGGAGGCAGGAGGAAGCACTGCTACACATGTTGTGTTATAAAGTAAACTCAGTACCTGTTGAAAGCTAGCGTGGGCGCGTGATCACAGCAAATATCGAGGCGGACGGCCCAATGTTTTAAAACTGAAAACATCACATGTCGTTTCAGAGGCCCTCATACGCAGCACGCGTGCATGGAATAATATACCGCCTCCGTTGCGTGACCTGAAAACAATATGCTCTTTTAGAATAAGGCTAAAACGACATCTAATAGACATACAAAAATCTTCACACTCACTTTCTGAATTTTCACGGCGCGCGACGGATTTGGCATACACGACGTCCTGGCGTCGTTAACACGGCTAACGAGCCCTCCCCCTCAAGCAGTAGCAGAATCGGATAACGACCAACATCACAGTCCATACGCACTACTCCATTGCCGTGCCACGTCGCGGCAGGCACGGGCAACGCCCATCCGGTAGCCAACGCCTATCTGCGATGTCGTCACGGCGGTTGTAGCAAGGGAAATCCAAGACAAACTTCTCCATTTTGTTGTTCATACACCGACAAAAATATTCACAAACTAAGATGTGCATAATCATAATCACAGATAACTTTAATGTTGCAATTCATTGTAATTTGCAGTGCACTTTTTGCACTTAATGTCAAATAGAACCATAGATTAGATCAAACTGTCATTTTTTTTTTTCTCTTAATTGTTTTTTTTTTAATCATTTCGTCAACGTGTCAACATTGACGATAGAAACAATCGATGGCGCCACTGTCGCTTTTATAAATAAGTTATAATTCTATCTTCTTCCGTTCTATCTAGTAATTCTATCTCACATTATCATTTACTTATGTACATTAGTATTTATTTATTTATGGTTACACATTAACACGGTCGTCACTCACAACAGGTCCTGCCAGAATACCAGCGCTGCCGCGGCATTTCTGTCGTGGCAGCACCATGCTGAGGCCAGGACCTGATTGACCTCACACTTCACACACGCCTACTTATTTAGAATATTTTCATTTTATATAACTGTGTATCTACCTACCTATCGTCTGTTCTCGTACTCACCTTTGTCTGTAGTATTAATGTGTCAATGTTACCTTATCTATGTTTACCAATGAATCAAAGAGTAGTATTGTAATGAATGTTCATTGTTAAATTATTTATTGTGATGGTCAATAAAATGTTTTTCTTTCTTTCTTTCTTTCTAATTCTTAAGGTGACGGGTAGGGAACACAGCGACGCAAATCGATTTTAAATTTTAGCTAGTATACCGGATCTATTTTAAACATTTTTGGGGTTACAACTTCTCGGCAAACACTTATACTATTTATTAAATCATCGTCATCGTCATGGTCAGCCCATTTAAGTCCCCACTGCTGGGGCACGAGCCTCCCTCAATCACATGAGAGGTAATTGCCATACTCACCACGCTTGGCAGACGGGTTGGTGAGGGTTTTGATATAAATGCAGAGTTTTCCTTCTCTGGGTGCTTATGATCATGCCAGCAGCTTTACCTTAGTCGCCTTTTACGACACCTCGGTAAGAGTGAGGGTGCCCTATTCTACTCTATATTTATTAAATAACCATGCATAAATGTTGGGTCCGTTTTTGTACGCGAAAAATTGATTCACGCCAAAAGTGAAAAATTGATTCACGCCAAAAGCGGCCACTTTTGCCACGCGCTTGGCTTTTTTCAACATTTACCAACTCAAGTCGGTAATTCTTAGGATCAAAATCAGAATCTTTATTGCTAGTAACTGTTGATATTAGGTACAATTTGCGGATGACATTGCAACATAATGTTAAGTACTTAAGTTTTACCGGTATTTTTAATATTGACCGTAGTTTTGACTTTTACAGTAAAGGTATAGATAAAATAAGTTTATTGGCCATAAAACCATAGTAGATACAACAGCAGACAAGTATATGGAAAAACATAAAAACAAAAAAATATAATAGGACATGACATTGGTTTACAGTAACATAATATCCTCTAACCGATTACGGCTACGGCGGCCAATCTCAACGATCAGCCACGTACGCAGGATATATTATAGTGCTCAAGTGTGTGCGCAAACACAAGAGCACTCTCTATTCCCTTACCCTCAGAGAGGGATTGAGCGCAGGACTAATGGCTTTAACGTGCTTTCCGAGGCACGGGGGTACAAGACCGCCAACTTCCAGACTCCGGGCTGCCACTAAGAATTTCTTACCGAAAACTTAGGTACTATTTTTTGGCCTGACCCGGGGATCGAACCGGGACCTCTTGCACAGCCGTCGCTTTAAAGTGCGACCCACTAACTACCGCGCTACCGAGGCAGTCACATATACAAAAGCAATCAAATTATATTTTAGTTAGGTATAAAAAGGTTAATTTACACCGCTGCAGTGTATTTTTTTTTGCCTACATTTTCGGAGCATTGCTGGCATATTCTAATTCCGGGCATTCTGGGGCAGGGAGGCAGGTGTGAGACAAAGAGGGCATGTTTTTGTACGTCGCTCGGCTATAGCTCTACGTAACGAGTGGCTGGTTTAGGGCTGGCAAACGAGCTACCTTCCCCACATACGTAGCAGCTTTCATGTTTTTGTGTGACAGGTGGCAGACCAGCATAAGGATCAACTGATGATAAACAATGCGAAGCACCGCCCAAGGTCACAAGTGAATGAATGAATGAATAAATCTTTATTTGACGCAATCAGTAAAAAGAACATACAGATAATATGTAATACAACAGAACAATAACAAAAACAAACACACTTACAAAATTTAAATTAAAAAAAGAAAGTGTCAAATAGGTGACCGCTCAGCTTTTGTCGACACTGGCCAGCGACATATAGCCAGCGCCGACGCTGGTTTTCAGCGGCTAACCTAAGACATTGATGCGCCTCTGTTCCTTTATACTCCATTATACAACCCGTAAGGGTGAAGCCGAATAGGGACAGAAGAAGGACAGAGGTGCAACTTGAGGACTGGATGGGATGGTACCACATACTTACAATACAAACTTATTCTATACAAACATACAACAGTGACGACCCGATTGGAACAGTGGTAGTGCACGCTGCCTCTGATACAAGGGTTGCGGGTTAGATCCCCGCACAGTACAAACATTTGTGTGCATGAACATGTTTGTTTGTATTGGTCTGGGTGTTTGCTATGTATTATAAGTATGTATTTACAAAAGAAAAGTATTATATGTATATATTTGTAATCCTACTGTTGATTCTGATATGCGTAACACAGGTGCTTGAGCTACCTAACTCGGAGTCAGATCAATGTATGTGATGTTGTGAAATATTTATTATTATTATTTATTATACATACACAATCTTTTGACACAACAGGTACAACACTGGACGCAGAAAATGAAAACAAACATCTTCTACATCTACTTATATCAACAAATTTACCGGTGCAACCATGAAGCTATTATAGTGTGACACTTAACCGAAACAAGTGTGCTGCCAACCTTTAAACCCTTCCTCTCCCAAATCGAGCCACCGATACCCTCACTCAGGCAGCGAAATACAGCACAGATAGATAGATAGTCTAGCCGCCCCATTCATGCCCAAGCATGGCTCTCCCGCGATCTAAACTGCAGAAGAGACGCCTACGCTCGGCCAGGCCTCGAAAACCGGATCACTACGTGGATGATAAAAATATTGCCATGCCGCTACCACTGGGTCCTGGTAGAAGGAGGCACGTTTGAGATTATAGTATCTACAAGTGACATACGAGCAGACAGATCGCTTGATGTTAAGTGAATGCAGCCGCCCATAAACCACTGTAAGTCGAGTCGAGTCACAAGTAAGCTGCCAAACTTTCGCCTTTCTCGTATTAGGCCTCACTCAGTTGGCGAAACACTAGACACATTCGGGATGACCTCGGCCTCGGATGCCGAAGCGTGGCTCTCACACAGTAATGATAGTACTCGTACTAGTACGAAAGTATAACGCTGGCCGTTAGTTTTCGCACTTGAAAAATAGCTTACTTTATACTAAAAATATTTCTGTGCACTCAAGATCACCGCTAGACTTACCTGCCGCGGCCTGTAATATACATTCCTATCTTAGACAACCCTACATACCAGCGTGTCTATTCACCTCACGTAGTCTCTTTGAGCCAGTTTTTCTTTCCAAATTATGAAAGATATTGTTTTGAATTTTTGCTAACCTTGGCCATTTTGACCTGCGGCGAAATGAGAAGGGCTGGGAAAGGAAATTTCGATAAGTGATATTAATGAGGCAATCTGCTAAGTGAAATTGAAATTGATTAAAGAATCTCCGATCTGGGGGCTCGGCAGTGCACCCGCCAAGTCGAGCATAAAAAGCAGCACGGCCGTACCATCCTTTTCTCGAAGCAACTCAAGCTGTTTTCGACCCCCCTATAATTTCAGTAACTATATCAGGCATTGTATAAACACGGTATATTTAAAATTTCAGTCAATTTGAACCACAACACTTTTTTATAACTCCCAACATATTTTCTATCTCTATATTGAGGTAGTATTTAAGAACAGAATAATTTCTATAGACAGTGACAAGGCTTATAGTTAATACAGAAAGACGTAATACATTGCGCGATGTAATCGACACCCAATGCCATCTATTGGTTCAATTTGGGACTAAGTTCCGAAACGAAGTAAGGGCGGGTTATTATTATTACTTATATAAAGGCCGGCAGCGCATTTGTGACTTCTCTGTTGTTGCAGGTGTCCATGGGCGGCGGTAGTCACTTACTATCCGGTGGTATGTACGTCGGCACGTCTGCCTCTGTATCTTAAAAAAAAGCATATAACCGGGAGTGTAGGCTGTCGAAGAGACTTCACTAACACTATTATTTTGACGGTACCCTCACTCACGCAACAAAACACAGCACAGTGCTGTTACACGCTAGTTTTCGCAGGCCCATCCACGCCAAAGCCTGGCTCTCCCACGGTCAAAATGTTTGTAAAATGTTATTTACTTAGTACAATCATTTATCATTCTGACATTGTATTTTTCTATTGTATTTTGACTGTTATTATTTATTTAGCTATTATTATTCGTTAATTTTTTTTTGTATTTATTTTATAATTTACGTTTGACATTTATTTTTTTGTGGAAACTTTGCTGATTTATGCATTATTTAAGTGTGTAATTTATGTAAAATAATTAAATTGTTTGTTTCCCAAATCAATAAATAAATTTCTTGCTGCCTCGGAGTGCGCAGTGGCTAATTTGTCGCCCTTTAAAGAGACAACTACACTTTCAAGTCCCGGGATCGAAACCCGGATCGGGCTAAAATTAAATTGTACCTGAGTTTTTCTCTTAAGACGTTCTTAATACAATCATTTTTCGGTCCTGTGCTGCCCGCATCCAACGGATTCCCGCGACCTTATCCAGATCGTCGGTCCTCCTTGTACGGGGCGCCACAGCTGCGACTTCCTGTACGTGGCCTGCACTCGAGGACCTTTCTGCCATAACGGCCGTTTGTTCTCCTCGCAATGTGCCTATTGCCACTTGAGGACATGCAATTTTTTGGGTCAGTGACCTTAGTTTTCCGGCGGATCTCTTCATTTCTGTTTGTGATCGTATCAGAAATGATGAGATCCGCAAGGAGAAATTTATAGTAATGTATGAAAATTCAGAATGAAAAAGAAAGTGAAAAATATAAAACGCCTCACCATATGAGATGACAAATTATATGGTTACATTAAGAAAGTCGTATATCATTGCGTAAAGTGTCTCGTTTTGCTTATAATTTTATATTCCTACTAAGCCGCGCTTTCTAAAGAGCCTTCTCTTATTGTATGACAGGTCAGACGAGCAGACGGATCACCTAATGGTAAACAATTACCGGCGCCTATGGGCAACAGTGGGGTCACAAGTGTTCTGTTAGCTTTGAAAAAAGCTATTAATTACGCCTTTTTCTTGAAAGTGAATATACATTTTAGTAGGTACTTATTGACTGCCTCGGTGGCGCAAAGGTTAGTGGGTTACGCTTGGGGTCCCAGGTTCGATCCCCGGGTCGGGCCAAAATTTGTACCTGAGATTTTCTATTAAGAAATTCTCAGTGTTAGCCCGGAGTCTGGAAGTTGGCGGTCTTGTACCCCCGTGCCTCGGAAAGCACGTTAAGCCGTTGGTCCTGCGCCTAATCCCTCTTCGGTCGTGTCATACTGGTGTCCCATTTAAATAAGAGAGTTCGGGAATAGAGAGTGCACTTGTGTCTGCGCAAATACTTGTGCACTATAAATTATGTCCTGCGGCGATAGCTGATTGTTGCGATTGGCCGCCATGACCGAAATATCGGACATTACTCATTGCTTGATGTTTCGACCGTGTTACATTGACCGTGTTCACAAGAGAACTCGAAGTGCACAGCTTCGTTCCCCTCTCATCATTGTAATTCATAGCTGTGTCTAAAGCTGTCGCTTCGGAACCCGGGCTACGCTTGGACCACGATTCAGGATTCGGAAAGTCTGAAATTCCAATGACACGACTGTCGTCTTATCTACGCAACTCTTAGAGAGGAGTAGTTTCTTAGATTTTCGTGTTGCATTATAACTATAAAGTATCAAGACGGGAATTAACACGACAGGAATTAACATATTAACAAGTGCAAACCCCGTGCTAGGCCGTTACTAACGCAAACAAACACCGATACTGTTATTGTAGTGTGTCGGAGTAGCTTCACTAATAATATCAAAAAATGTGAGGGTGTCCGAAGATTCACAGCCCGGCCCCAGCAGACGCGACGCCGTGCTCCGCCAGTCCGCTCGTGACCACGGCAAATGTAACGTAGCCGAAACGTCGAGACAAATATGTGAGTACACAATGTTGTTTCACATAATAAATATCGTGTTAATTCCCGTCTTAGAGAGGAGAATAAGAACAACCGGATCACGGTTGCATGTTCAGAAACATTATCTCAAATTTCGTAGGTATCAATTTTGAGAAACTATCCGAGACGTGTAGGCTTCATCTCGATATTTCCCTCACCGCTAAGCTTTTGGCAGAAATATGCATATTTTAAAAAATCTAGAAGTGCATGCTCGGTTTCGAACCCCGATCTCTCATATGAATAGCGCGTTCTTTTATCCACTGAGACACCATCGCTCAGTCTTTGTCAGCGCTTCGTCTGCAAGGGACGACACAAAAGACAAAAGAGATCGTACCCGACCTGTACACACGGTGTCAAATCGTACCCTTTTTGGTCTTTGGACCGTCCTTATGTAAAAGACACAAGTGTTATTTTTGATTTGCAATGGGGGTGACTTGAGCTGACGCTGTCTGTACACACTACACAGGAGCCCCTACAATAAATCAGGTAATTTTAACAGGTTCCAGAAATCCGGTCGTCACGCGCCGGATAAGTCAGTTCGCTCCTATTAGCCGTTGATCCCTAATATAGTACGTGAGGAGACACGCGTGCCGCGGATAGTACAAGAGGTGAAAGGTGATTTCGTAACCTGTAATAATAAATAAATGACAGAAAACATCACATTCATCGTCCAACTCCAAAATTGCTTAAGATTTATGTCAAAATTCGTATGACATGAAATCTTTTGCAGAGTGAGAATCGAACCCATGAAATAATGGTATGATTACACCAATTAGTACCACGTCATTAGCCAGTCAATTAATACTATTGTTATATATAAAACACGTGTGCTAAAACTCTTATGTAATAATAATATACACCATATTTTTTTTATCGGTTACATCGTGAAAACCTATTAATAGGTATTGTGAATAAAGTTCATTTAGCATGTTAGATCAACAAAATAAGCAAAAAATAATCAGACATTACTTTTTTTTTACTTTTACAACCGGTTTGTTTGCGATCTCACTTTTTAAGCCCATTTTTTTTCTAAATATGATTTTAGTACTTAACGGCATTGCATTGCATTGCTTGACGCCAGAATAAAATACCTAGTTAATTTATGTGACCTCCTGTACTAAACTGGTGTCATTGTGATGATGAATAAAATTGGGATTTTCCGAGGGTTTTTCAAGCAACATTTTCTCATCTAGATAGAACGATATGTCATAGAGACTCGATGATTCGTGTTTTTAACCGACTTCAAAAAACGGAAGGAGGTTCTCAATTCGACTATTTTTTTTTCTGTTTGTTCGCCGATTAATTTGTCAATTATGAACCAATTTAGATTATTATTTTTTAGTTTCAAAGTAGATAGTCCCGGAATGGTACTATGATTAGGATCTGATAATGGGATCCTGGAAAAATTGAGGGGAACCCTCAAATTTTAAAGGCACACGTAATTTTTTTGTACCTTATTTCTAAATTGTACTAGTATTTACGCCTGATTGTATTAATTTTGTGGCTCTGTTGATGATGGAAGGTCATCTTCTCAACGGTAGAGAGTTAAAAGATAACTCTTTCAATACTGTACTCACAATTAGTTTGTTAGTTATTTGGTGGGGGTGGGAGAGGGGGAGGGGGGAGGCTACCAAAAAATAAGACACTAAAAAGTATGAAACACTATTTAGTTCTTGGTTTTTTATTTTTTTTATCCATTTTTTTTTCAATTTTATTCTTAAACAATTTGTCTAAGATTTTACTGCAGGTGTTTGTGATATACTCCCGAATTTTAGAAAGAAAAATAGACAATCAAGACAGTATGACAGTGTCAACGGAAGCGATGTCTTGATATCGCATTTGTTGTAATTGGAACGTATCTTGCAAGATTTTTGTTTAAACAAGACACGCGACAAGTTGAGACAAGACTCTCGACAGCACGCGCATCAGTATAAACGTTACGATCTTTCCTCAAAATTTTGAAATACAATAGAATCCTCTTGCGTAGCCCTTGCTTTAGAGTTACTATATAAAACACTGGCAACATTAGTGGAGTGACAATAAAACTACGCGCTGAGAAATTATTGGCAAAAAAATTTAGGTGGGAAATCTTGACCCCATCCGACACCTCCCCCATCTCTAGTGTAGGCGTGTCGTTTTAAGAGGTTGTCCATTAATCACGTGAGGCTTGAAAGGGGGTAGAGGTCTGATAAAAATCACAAAAATAACAGAAGATACGGGGGGGGGGGGGGGTGTAGTAATATATCACGTGTTTATTTTTTTTTTCGTCAAACGTTTTTCGTATGATTACACTCTTCATTTATTATTATTTTTATGGCAATCAAAAAGAATTTCAGAATTAAAAAAAATTGTTTATAACTGTATTTAAAGGTAATATTTTGATTTTTTTTTAATTATTTGTAGGTACTAAAAATATACATGATGTTGAGAAGAAGGGGGGGGGGGAGTATTAAACCTCACTACGTATCACCAAGGGGGAGAGGGGGGCTTAAAAATGCCTAAAAAAATATCATATGCCCCTGAGGTCGGCGAAACTAGCGCATATAATAAATAAATAAAAAAAGTACATTTGTGAATCCATAAAGAAAAATAATTTAAAGAAAAAAAAATTAAAATTATGTCATAATTTCATTCTACAAATAAACATAATTTTTGTAATTGATAAAAGTGGCTACTTTAGACAATAATAAGAATAATTATGGTTACTTGTACAAAGATAATATTACACGTACATATTAAAAAATGTATACTTTCCCATATGGATTCACAGATGTACGTAGCCGGCTACGGCGAAGCAAAAAGGAGGGTTGTGATTTATGGTTGTTCATCTGTTCCTTCATCACTTCTAAACTGGTCAATAATATTTGAACTAATTATATTTAAACAAATGAGGTGTCGTTAGAAGCGTCTTGATTGTCTTCTTGTAATAGGTGACATGACGTCACATTGAATCGACTACCCTCTAGAGGACTTAGAGAAAGGAACTATTTTTTTTTATTAAAAACGAAAACCCGACTACCAAAAACAGATGCTCTAAATATTATCATCATCATCAGCCCATTTAAGTCCCCACTGCTGGGGCACGGGCCTTCCTCAATCACATGAGGGGTAATTGCCATACTCACCACGCTTGGCAGACGGGTTGGCGAGGGTTTTGATATAAATGCACAGTTTTCCTTCTCTGGGTGCCAATCATCATGACAGCAGCTTTACCTTAGTCGCCTTTTACGACACCTCGGTAAAAGTGAGGGTGGCCTATTCTACTCTGCCGGGGACTACACGGCTGAATATTATGAAACACGAAAGTTGTCTCTGCTGAAATTATTTTAAATGTCTCATAATCACCACATTACTGGCGGCGCTAGTTACGCGATGCCTTACCTCAAAATGTGAACCACTACATGTTACAACCAAGCAAGAGAGTCATACCTAATAAGCTACAACTTTTCCCATCTTCAGTCGAATGTCCTCTCATTTGCTCTAAAAACTTCTAAGTAAACATATTCACATTTTCCTACAATACCTCGTTTGTGTACTGCCATGTTACAGTCTAAATAGTCCCAGTAGTAATAGAAAACATTAAGCCGAGCAGCAAGCTGTATAGAAACACAGCTGCCTACCGCCCTGTTGGTCTAGTGGTTTAAGTACCGGGTCTTGATCTCGGGCTCCTGTGTTCGATTCGAGCGAAAAGTATGTATGGCAAACGAAAGAAAACGCGCGGAAAATCAAATCAAATCAAATTTATTTATTCAGACAACATAGTCCATGGGTTAGTAAAAAGTCGCTTATAAACATAGTTAGCGAGCATAATAAATAATAACAAAGTTTACTTGGTCATGTACCTAAGAGGCACTCCGTATACATGTGATCCAGAGGGAGTGCTAATTTTGACCTCGGTCATTGTTCGTACAAAGTGCCTCAATATAGGTGCATGCGGATCATCTGCTATTGTCGCTCTCTCGCACCCGGTTCAACAGCGATGTCACTTTCTTGCGGAGCAGAGTTTGGAAGCAGTCAGTTCTTCCCTGCGCAAACATTTGAGACGCACTGCAGAATCGAGGAAGACGCAACATCATCCTGAATATGTTGTTGTATTGAAAAGAGTGAAAGAATATATTAAGGTGACGGGTAGGGCACACTAGCGACATCGATTTTTATTTTTAGCTACTAAACCGGATCTACTGCAAACAATTTCAGGGTTACAACCTTTCGGTAAACACTTAAACTATTTATTAAATAACCATGCACAAATGCGGACCCAACATTTGTTCGCGAAAAATTGATTCACGCTAAAAACGGCCGCTTTTGGCGGTAATCAATTTTTGGCGTACAAAAACAGACCCTACATTAGTGCATGGTTATTTAATAAATAGTATAAGTGTTTGCCCAGAGGTTGTAATCCCGAAATTGTTTAAAATAGATCCGGTTTAGTAGCTTACAATTAAAAACGAATGGTGTCGCTAGTTAGGGCTACCCGTCGCCTTAAAATAAATAAATGAAAAATCCAAAAAATTTGCACATTTTCCAAGCAAAATTTTACTACAACTTCTGTCAAGATAAATAAAAAAATATAAAATTAAACTATACCCAAGGAGTCTGTACTCGACAGTATGTTTCGAATTTTTCGGACATAGCTTGGGTTTGTGATCACCAATCTGCAATTGGCAAGCGTGGTTATTAAGCCTAATCCCATCATAGTAGCGATAACCTGATTTCTATGATGGAGGCCTTTGCGCTGCAGTGGGTCAGTTTATAGACTGATACTTTACTTTACGGCTGCCTACATCGCGTTCTAAACAGGCTTTGCATATCTCCTTCGTACCTACCTTTCCTCTTCTACGCCGAGCTACGCATAGATCACAATTTATGCGTAGCTCGGCGTAAGAGAGGCAGAATAAACGGAAAGTGTGTCACTGTGCATCTTCTATCGCATTTACAATGGGGAATGTTCCGAGGAGCTGTTCGGCCTTATTCCAGCTGCAATTTTTCACCACCGCACATCACGTCAGAACGCCAAATACCATCCACATCACCTGGATGGATTTATATCGACTACAGTGCGTTTCTCACGTCATTTCCTACCACGCACAGTAAAACTGTGGCACCAGCTGTCATCCGTGGTGTTTCCGAACAGATACGACTTCGTGACCTTCAAGAAAAGGGTGTACTCCTTTCTTAAGAGCCGGCAACGCATATGTGATACCTCAGGTGTTGCAGATGTCCATGGGCGGCGGTGATCACTTTCCATAGAGAACAAGACAAAGAACTCTTCCAAATCAATTTCATGTAGAGCCGACTATCTGTCTATTAATTTTGTGACCAGGTGCGGCTTCGAGACTTTATGGGGTTAATATCATTAGAAAAATAATAAATAAAGAAATGAAATAAATATTTCACAACATCACATACCTACATTGATTTCCCCACCGATTGGACCTTCAAAAAAGCGCGTACAAAGCATTTCTATTTCGGACAATTAGGTACCTAATATTAGGAGATAGCTTGTCCTAACGTAACTGATATCAAGTACGATGAGTCGAGACATCGATTAATTGGTAAATTTTACACTGTAACCATATATTGTCATATAGAGACACAGGCCGCACCTGCTGCCTTTGGCGTCCGGCCAAATATCTCAGGACCAGACGGTAATTACGTTTTTACTAGGCCTGTTCGTGTGCCAAAGTGGAACGCTGTGTTTGTAATGGCCGCTACAAGTGATAGGAATGGCCTGTAATGGTGATGACATAGTTTGTAACCTGGTTGCCCGTTTATTAGGCACTGAACAATATTACCTACTAGCCACTGTTATTAAAATGTAATTGTAATTGAGGGTAGCATCCAGTGAGGAGACTGTAGGTGACTTCGTTCGAGTGACTCGAGTGGAATCGGAAAATATATTTTTTTAATAAATATTTCACAACGTCACATACATTGATCTGACTCCGAGATAGGTAGCTCAAGCACCTGTGTTACGGATATCAGAACCAACATCGGAATTACAAATATATACATATAATACTTTTCTTTTGTAAATACATACTTATAATATATAGAAAACACCCAGACCAATACAAACAGATATGTTCATGCACACAAATGTTTGTACTGTGCGGGGATCGAACCCGCAACCCTTGGACCAAAGGCAGCGTTCACTACCACTGTTCCAAACGGGTCGTCAAAGTAATTAGGTGATATTTTTGGGTCGCTCGATACCACGGCCTCATAGAAAACTGGCGTGAAGCAGGCCTTACGCTGTGTTTAGTCGAATAAGTGTGAGTACCTCAGCCCCAATCCGAGGGGGGTTAAATGGTTGGTAGCGCGACTGTAGTCAACGGTTGTGCTGCTGGTATCGGGATAGCCATTAGGTGTTTCGTCTGCTTATCTGCCACCTATCACATTGAAAAAATTTGGATCTCTGTTTTCGGAGCGAGGCAAGCAAACAGATAAGTTTTGAACTCACACTGACACATACATGTTTATAAATTACTATGAAATAAATGCCTTCGGTATTTCCAGACCGAGGTGATCTTCAAACCTCCAAGAAAAGAGCGTATTTCTTTTCAAAAGCCAGACAGTGCGCTTGTTTTGTGACCCCTTTGATGTTGCAGGGGAGCAATGTCTACGAGCGGAGGTCATCGCTAAGGTACCATCAGGTGATCCGTTAACTTGTTGGCCTCCTATCTCATAAAAAAATAAATAAATAAATATTAAATAACATTTCACAACATCACACATATTGCTCTGACTCCAAGATAGGTAGCTCAAGCACCTGTGCTACGGATATCAGAACCAACAGCGGAATTACGAATATTATATATATACATAATACTTTTCTTTTGTAAATACATAAACAATAGAAAAACCAATTCAAATAGACATGTTCATGCACACAAATGTTGGTACTGCAATGGCGATCCATATAGAATCTGAACGTATAAAGAGTATTTTCGCCCAATCATCCTGCAACATCCGACCATTTTGGCTCTACGAAAAATAACCGAAACACACCAAAATCCTCGGAAAAAATCCGAAATGTGACTGTGAAATTCTTGCATCGCCGTATTTCGTACGCGCTCAAACACAACGGTCTCCTAACAGCCGCTGTGTGGAATATTCCAAAAGGAATGTTTGCACTGGCGAAGCAATCGCTTGTTTTTAGCCATTTTTCTAGGCGTTTCAGAGTGCTTTTTGATTATTCTATAGCAACATAGGAATTCACTCGTTCGTACACATTCCTGTGTCTCGGAAAGCTCGCTAAGCCGTTTTCATTATAAAAAATTTAAATTAATAAAATAAATAAATACATTAACAATAAAATTAATATCATTAATCTATTTCACGTTCATAGGCTATGCCCAAAAGGGTAACATGATGTACAGGAATATAATTGTAACACCTTAACTTCATTCATGAATGCAATAAACGTAATTGACTTTGACTTTGATTAAGCGCCTTATCCCTATTCGGTCATGTAACGATGAAGGTCAGAAAAATATGAAAACCAGTGAAAAGGTTGGCAAAGTAATAATACTGTGATTTAGGTAATAGGGTATTTGACTAAGCTCGAGATTTTACAAAATAAAAATATTTTATCAAAATATAGGTAAATACGTGCCAATAGCAAAAATTCTCAATTAAAAATATAACGTCTAGCCGGTTTTATGGTCATTCAAAGATTCATGGGCAAGTCCATTTTAAAAGTATGAAATTATTAAAAAATAATTAAACCATTGAATAACCCATATAATTTACACCAACTATTATAATGGAACCATTGACATAAACGAAACATTTGATATAGCTACCATACAAAATTCAAATGATACAAAATACTGTCGTGTGACGTCACATCTCAGTAGCCATTTGTATGGAGCGTTTTGGGTTTGCCCAAAATAATGTGATTTTAAAGTTGTGATATCTCAGGTAGTTTAAATGAGAATCAAGTGATTCTTTCAACGATGTTTCTATCATTGAGAGGTCTTTTGATTACAAAAATAAAAAAAATAGTCGAATACCGTATTGCGGGATATGCAAGCAAGAGTTTCATGTCACGGAGGTATCTTTTTTTATGTGATAGGGGGCAGACGAGCGGACGGACCACCTCGTGTGAAACTCGCGCATGAGTGGCAGCTTCCGTGTCCGGGACAGAGCAGACATGTCCTGCGATAACCGGACAACTAATGTTGGAAACAAATGTCTGGCCTACCACCACTGCCAGGTCCCGGAAAAAGGGGTAGAACTGACCACTAGGGATGCGCAAGACCGTGCAAAGTGGAGGAGTGCAAAGGGGACTCAGGGTGCCGAGGCGACAGCTTAGTACAAAACGATTAACTTAAAATGATGATGATGATGATGATATTGCTGCGGTACATACGCGGCAGTCGCTTACCATCTGTCGAGGATAGACTCCCTTTTTTAATATGGCTCTACGCGAAGTTAATTTTCCAATGTCAAGTAACTTATTGAGAATAAGTCGACAGTCGAAGTCAGTCAGTCACAGTCACTCAATAAATCGCCGGTGTTTTACGACCTACGGATTCAGCGGATATCACTTTAAAAGTAATCACTGGTTTTAAGACTCTATTAGGTCCAAGCAAGTTGTCACGAGACAACTCACTCGACACACAATAGCAGTGTTAATAACGATACACTCCAACGATTCTTATTATTAGGATCACTTTGCGGCACTTCACTGCACAAATAAACACCAAATTTGTATACTAAAAACCACTGGACACTAATTTAAAACCTTTGAATTTCATTAGCCCATCATTTGTTGTATTTAGCCCTACCCGCCGAATCGACAGGACTCCTTGGGTCTAGTTTAGTTTTTTTTTTTTAACTTGGTAAGAGTTGTCATTTTCTTATGTTCATATCTTCCACTAACTATATAAAAAAAAAATGAAAATGAAAATTGTTTATTCAATTTAGGTCCATACAGAACATGTGTATGAATCTCAACATGTTTAGCACTGGTTCGGAATGTAGTTTTCTGAAAAGAAGACACCAGCAAGAAACTCAGCAGTTACACTTAAAAAAAATGTTTAACAAAATGTCACCATTAACTTAAAAATATAGAATGGTGTCGCCTTGTAAAACAGATGTACTAATAAGGGTGTTTTTTTAATTTATTTAGGTATTTTAATATATTTATTTTTCACTTTTTTCGCTCGTTTTCTTGCGCCTGCCACACCATCCGTCTAAAAAAATAGTAATATCACTCACCTAGTTGACCCTATATCACAACAGTGTACTTTTTTATTCTATTAGAAAGTGTGCAATGAGTCTCGTTTTTTCAAACATTTAGATACCATTTTGCTGGACCAGAAAAATAAAGCAAAATACGAGTTGAATTGAATTGCATGCAGGATGTTTTGTCGACGTTAGAACCCGACTCGATATTATATATGTTTTTCTTTTTATTTTACGGGAAATTTGTGTATCCATCTCCATAATTAGACTTGAATTCAATATTTTGTGGGAGAGCCATGCCTCGGCTTGTTAGGAGTGTTATTCATATTGATATTCTTTATTGTTCCATGTAGATATTTTCAATATATCACGTATACTCAACACGACATGCAAACCAATCGCCACACCAATTTGAGTACACTACTCGTAAGGCATTATTTATACAAAGTAATATAGTTTATATAAATAATGTTATATATTATATATGTATATTTAATAATAAGATAAGAATATAATGTCAGTAAATTATATTACTTTGTTCTAGATACTAAGTATTTTTATAAGCTAATTTTAGTAATAAAATAGTTTGATTCATACATACTTATAGTTAAATAAGTAGTGCCTTGCTACACCCTTACAGGGTGCATGTTACCGACCTATAACTTGCTAGTCATTAAAAGTTTAATGTACTGCATTAGTTTTAAGACTGCAATTGTAACATGTATGCAATTCAATAAATAAATAAATAGATAAAGCTTAGATCAAATCTAAGTCTTATAGTGCGTTCAGTGTTGACAAGGGGCCCTTATAACAAGGAGTGATACCACATCCTTATAGAAACTTAGTTAAACGTTGTACTAGGGTTCCGTCTAGGCTTGGGAGTGGCTTGCTCAGCATACGACTTACCGGGTGTCCTGGTAGGTCGTACAGCAATGAAGGGCTGTATTGCGCCAGATAATGGTGAAGAGGCGAGCGGGATTAGCGGTACGATTTAGTCCCGGCTGTGGGGTTTCCGACCGCGATTGCTTTTGGTTCGGGTTTGATTGGTTTTAGTTCGGGTTTGAGTCCCACACACCACCTCTCTCCCTACATGTAGCAAGGTGACAGCCATGACGGATTCCCCTGGGAAAAAAAAGGGTTCCGTCTGCTCATCAACGACCTATCACATAAATGTCAGGATACTCATGCTGCAGCCTGTTACACAGAAATACTTGAAAACACGTTCCATATCTGACGATTTTGTCGACCGGAGTGATACCACGGCCTCACAGAAAACCGACGTGAGTGAGGGTACCGGAGCACAAGTGGAGTCACAATGTGTAGCGGAGTGAAAGCACTACACTTGTGACTCCACTGGTGTCGCGGGTGTCCATGGACGGCGGGAATCGCTTACCATCAGGTGATCCGTCTGCTTGTCTGCCACCTATCAAATAAAAAAAATTAAAACATATATGCAAAAAAAGATTGGGACTTAGAAAATTCATCCAATTTATTTGTAACCACTGGCAGAATTTCACAGAAATGTGCACTCTCCCGAAAGTTGCACCGAGAAAGTTAACTAAACTCACACTTGCATTCGTAATAAGTTTGTTTGCTTCCCAAGCAGATCCCAGATGTGAGTTTCATATTCACTATCTATCCACAATTTTTCTCTAACATCTAACTAAATATACTTTTTTAAACCTCCTTTGTACCCGCACGTGAGCATATTCATACAAACAAGCACACTCAAACACATATAATCATACTCGCATACAAGTACACTACAATCGTTCTAAATCAAACATACTTACTTTGTAATATTAGAATATCTGTTTTTAGTAATTATTATTTTTGTAAAAAGTGTTTTTGTAACATTTTACTTTCCTTAACCGGTCGGAGGGTGAGGGCCTGGCGAACTGTCAAACAGGGATTACCCTAGTATAGACACCAGTCTCTCACAAAGGTAAATAAATGTACACCTATAACTATAACTACAACTACAGCTACAGCTACAGCTACAGCTACAGCTACAGCTACAGCTACAGCTACAGCTACAGCTACAGCTACAGCTACAGCTACAGATACAGCTACAGCTACAGCTACAGCTACAGCTACAGCTACAGCTACAGCTACAGCTACAACTACAGCTACAGCTACAGCTACAGCTACAGCTACAGCTACAGCTACAGCTACAGCTACAGCTACAGCTACAGCTACAGCTACAGCTACAGCTACAGCTACAGCTACAGCTACAGCTACAGCTACAGCTACAGCTACAGCTACAGCTACAGCTACAGCTACAGCTACAGCTACAGCTACAGCTACAGCTACAGCTACAGGCTACAGCTATACAGCTACAGCTACAGGCTACAGGCTACAGCTACAGCTACAGCTACAGGCTACAGGCTGACAGCTACAGCTACGGCTACAGCTACAGCACAGGCTACAGGCTACAGCTACAGCTACAGCTACAGCTACAGCTACAGCGTACAGCTACAGCTACAGCTACAGCTACAGCTACAGCTACAGGCTACAGCTACAGCTACAGCTACAGCTACAGCTACAGCTACAGGCTACAGCTACAGCTACAGCTAACAGCTACAGGCTACAGCTACAGCTACAGCTACAGCTACAGCTACAGCTACAGCTACAGCTACAGCTACAGCTACAGCTACAGCTACTAGCTACAGCCTACAGGCTACAGCTTCTACAGCTTACAGCATTACAGGCCTACAGCTACAGCTAATTCTACAGCTACAGCTTACAGCTACAGCTACTACAGCTACAGCTACAGCTACAGCTACAACTACAGCTACAGCTACAGCTACAGCTACAGCTACAGCTACAGCTACAGCTACAGCATACAGCTACACGCTAGCAGCTACAGCTACAGCTACAGCTACAGCTACAGCTACGCTAAGCTACAGTACACTACAGCTCACAGCTACCGCTACAAGCTACAGCTACAGCTACAGATACAGCTACCAGCTACAGCTAAGCTACAGCTACAGCTAGAGGCTACAGCACAGCGCTACAGTACAGCTTTACAGCTACAGGCTACAGCTTACAGCTTACAGATACAGGCTAACAGCTACAGCTACAGCTACAGCTACAAGCTCAGCTACAAGAATACAGCTACAAGCTACAAGCTACAGGCTACAGCTACAGCTACAAGGCTACACTACAAGCTACAGGCTACAGGCACGCTACAGCTACAGCTAAAGATACAGCTACAGCTACAGCTACAGCTACAGCTACAGATACAGATACTAGCTACAGCTACAGCTAATTCCTACAGTACACAGATACAGAACAGCTACTACAGCTAGCTACAAGCTACAGCTACAGCTACAGACTACAGCTAACAGCTACAGCTACAGCTACAGCTACAGCTACAGCTACAGCTACAGCTACAGCTACAGCTACAGCTACAGCTACAGCTACAGCTACAGCTACAGCTACAGCTACAGCTACAGCTACAGCTACAGCTACAGCTACAGCTACAGCTACAGCTACAGCTACAGCTACAGCTACAGCTACAGCTACAGCTACAGGCTACAGCTACAGCTACAGCTACAGGCTACAGCTACAGCTACAGCTACAGGCTACAGCTACAGGCTACAGCTACAGGTACAGCTACAGGCTACAGCTACAGCTACAGCTACAGGCTACAGCTACAGGCACCGGCTACAGCTACAGCTACAGCTACAGGCTACAGCTACAGCTACAGCTACAAGCTTCAGCTACAGCTACAGCTACAGCTACAGCTACAGCTACAGCTACAGCTACAGCTACAGCTACAGCTACAGCTACAGCTACAGGCTACAGCTACACCTACAGGCTACAGGCTACAGCTACAGCCTTACAGCTACAGCTACAGCTACAGCTACAGCTACAGCTACAGCTACAGGCTACAGCTACAGTTACAGCTACAGCTACAGGCTACAGCTACAGCTACAGCTACACCTACAGGCTACAGCTACAGCTACAGCTACAGCTACAACTACAGCTACAGCATACAGCTACAGCTACAGCTTACAGTAACAGCTACAGCTACACTACAGCTACAGCTACAGCTTACAGCTACAGCTCAGCTACAGCTACAGCAACACTACAGCTACAGCTACACTAAAGCTACAGCTACAGCTACAGCTACAGCTACAGCTACACTACAGCTACAGCTACAGCCTACAGCTACAGCTACAGCTACAGCTACAGCTACAGCTACGATCTTACAGCTACAGCTACAGCTACAGCTCACTACAGCTACAGCTACAGCTACAGCTTACAGCTACAGCTACAGCTACAGCTACAGCTACCTACAGCTACAGCTACAGCTACAGTACAGCTAAGGCTACAGCTACAAGCTACAGGCTACAGAAAGCTACAGCTACAGCTACAGCTACAGCTACAGCTACAGCTACAGCTACAGCTCAGCTTACAGCTACAGCTACAGCTACAGCTACAGCTACAGCTACAGCTACAGAGCTACAGCTACAGCTACAGCTACAGGCTACAGCTACAGCTAACAGCTACAGCTACAGCTAAATCTACAGCTACAGCTACAGCTACAGCTACAGCTACAGCTACAGCTACAGCTACAGCTAACAGCTACAGCTACAGCTACAGTATACAGCTACAGCTACAGCTACAGTCTACTACAGCTACAGCTACAGCTACAGCTTACAGCTACAGCTACAGCTACAAGCTACAGCTACAAGCTACAGTACAGCACAGCTACAGCTACCAGCTACAGCTACAGCTACAGCTACAGCTAACAGCTACAGCTCACAGGTTAAGCTACAGCTACAGCTACAGGCTACAGCTACAGCTAAGCTACAGGCTACAGCTACAGGCTACAGCTCAGGTACAGCTACAGGCTACAGCTGACAGCTACAGATACAGGCTACAGCTACAGGCACGGCTACAGCTACAGACTACAGCTACGGCTACAGCTACAGCTACAGCTACAAGCTTCAGCTACAGCTACTAGCTACAGCTACAGCTTACAGCTACAGCTACAGCTACAGCTACAGGCTTACAGCTACAGCTACAGGCTACAGCACACCTACAGCTCACAGGCTACAGCTACAAGCTACAGCACAGCTACAGGCTACAGCTACAGCTACACGCTTACAGCTACAGGCTACAACTACAGTTTTTTTACAGCTACAGCTACAGGCTACAGCTACAGCTACAGGCTACACCTACAGGCTTACAGCTACAGTACAGCTACAGGCTACAGCTACAGCACAGCTACAGCTACAGCTACAGGCTACAGCTACAAGCTACAGCTACAGCTACAGCTACAGCTACAGCTACAGCTACAGCTACAGCTACAGCTACAGCTACAGCTACAGCTACAGCTACAGCTACAGGCTACAGCTACAGCTACAGCTACAGCTACAGCTACAGCTACAGCTACAGCTACAGGCTACAGCTACAGCTACAGCTACAGCTACAGCTACAGCTACAGCTACAGCTACAGGCTACAGCTACAGCTACAGGCTAGAGCTACAGGCTACAGGCTACAGCTACAGCTACAGCTACAGCTACAGGCTACAGCTACAGCTACAGGCTACAGCTACAGCTACAGGCTACAGCTACAGGCTACAGCTACAGCTACAGCTACAGCTACAGCTACAGCTACAGCTACAGCTACAGCTACAGCTACAGCTACAGCTACAGCTACAGGCTACAGCTACAGGCTACAGCTACAGCTACAGCTACAGCTACAGCTACAGGCTACAGCTACAGGCTACAGCTACAGCTACAGCTACAGCTACAGCTACAGCTACAGCTACAGCTACAGCTACAGCTACAGGCTACAGCTACAGCTACAGCTACAGCTACAGCTACAGCTACAGGCTACAGCTACAGCTACAGCTACAGCTGCAGCTACAGCTACAGCTACAGCTACAACTACAGCTACAGCTACAGCTACAGCTGTATGAAATATGTAATCTGTGTACCTTTGTAAAGAGGATATAAAGTGATTATTTATTTATTTGTCGGCGGTTCGTCAGTGGGGTCGTAATTATCCTTTTTCTCATTTACCCCATCACGTGGGGATCATCGTTAGATTTAGAAATATTATGTCTTTGCGAAAACGTGTAAAATATTACGGTTCAAAATGCAAATTTAAGGTGACGGGTAGGGCACACTAGCGACGCCAATGGATTTAAATTTTTTAGCTACTAAACCTATCTATATCTATTTTAAACAATTTCGGGGTTACAATATTTCGGGGTTACAATACTTAATAGAGCGGGGCGGTATTTCACACCAGCTCATAGGTTACAACTCTATAAGGCACAAGTTCGGCCCCACATGGAATACTGCTCCCATCTCTGGGCTGGTGCACCTCAGTACCAACTTCTTCCGTTTGACCGCGTACAACGTAGGGCTGCTCGAACTGTCGGTGACTTGACTCTCTCTAGTCGACTTGATCCTCTAGCATTGCGGCAGGACATAGCTTCCCTCAGCATTATATACCGCATCTATCATGGGAAGTGCTCTGAAGAAACTGTTTGATCTACTCCCTGCAGCCGAATTCTTACATCGAACCACTCGCAAGCGATTGTAATTCCATCCTCATCATCGGATGGCGGTCTAATACTGTGCTTTATTCCCAAACTTTCTACCGTGTACCTCAGTTCTGTGGAACGGTTTGGCTGCAGGAGTATTTCCGGACGGCTATGACTTAGGGACCTTCAAGAGAAGAGCATACTCTTTTTTAAAAAGGCCGGCAACACATTAGCGATCTTTCTGATTTCGCGGATGTTCATGGGCGCTCGCTGGCTTGTCCGCCTCTAGCATGAAAAGAATCGGTCGATCGTATCAATTTGAAACCATCAACATAAACGATATGTACATACAAGTAAATAAAAGGGTTCTAAAGGTCAGACAGTAGTCGCCTTATTGTAATTACCAGACTTCCCGAATCCTAGATCATGGTCCAAACGTACCCAGGGCTTCCAAGCGACAGCCTTGGAAGCAACTGGGAATCACATTCTAAAATGAGATGGAAGTAAATAACAAAGCAATATTGTAGGTACAGTCACGAGCTTTAATTTGGAACCAACCCAAGGTTGAATGTCGTGTAGCAAACTTTCGCTATTAAGAGCTAATATTTTAACGTGTCAAAATCATAATATTTACCCTCGACAACTTTACTTTTCTAGGGGAAAACATGCATACACGTCACCTTGAGCGAGGCCATACGATCCTTACCGATGTTTTCCGAGTAATCGTTACGTGGCCGTGGGAAATAACTTTTTGGCCTTTTGTTGGCGCAAATAAAGAAAGAACCATATTCAATTGTCAATTGATATATGTCAGCTCGCCAACTGGAGCCCAATTTTCGTGCTCGTGACATTTTGTAAACATGGCGGATATCACCTGAAAACCATACAAAAAAAATGTGTTTTGGTGATATACATCGTATGAAAATAAATATCACGAGCACGAGAATTGGGCTCATGAACTGCCAAATGTAACAATAAACTATTTTCTTGACTGACACTAACACGAGTGACACAACATATGTTCGTAATTAGAAAACCGTAATGATAGCTCTTTGCAAAGAGGTTATCGTTTCAAGGGTCGATTAGATAAGACATTTTATGTCTTAGCTTGACATTCAACATTATAGCACTAAAGTTCCGACCTTATTGCATTATGAATGTTCTAACGATATTTAACGGAAATAGGTCCCAAATTAAAGCTCGTTACTGTACGTAAGTACGTCCCTCCTCTTCGCAGAGTATTAGGTATTCTCTCGAGATACACTCATTCAATTTGTTCATTTTAGAACTCTCCGAAAAAGTCCAGTAGATTATAATTTGATATTCATCAGCATTCTTTATAAGTAGACCTACTTGACTGGAATAAAGATGTTCGTTCATGCTATAACAAGAATAATCTTATTTACGTGAAATAGGAAGTGTCAAACTAATTCGCTATCTTTGTGCAAGTAAAATAAGCTTATTTCGACCAATCTTTATCCGTGGATAAATCTATGGTATAAAGTCAGATTTGTATAGAATGATAGCACTATATCATAGATTTAACATCGGGATAAGGGTGTCCGAATCGGCCCTTCTTATCGCGGTCAGTTTACTAATGAAAACATTTTTTTTTGATAACTTAAGGGCTTTAATCATGGACGTTTAATAAACCTTTCTTAGCTTAATCGGTGGTATAGATAGATACTCTTCAAAGCACAACGTACAAAACTTAAAAGCTAGATATACAGAGATAAGCAATTTGGACGTTTGAAGCAAACAATGTTCATACAAAATTTTGCGAAAAAAGAATGAAATTTGCTTTATAATACCGTTTTAGTTAACAAAGGTTTAACAAACATTTGTAAATAAGAAACTTTCTTTAAATACCACGGCCTTACTAGTGTTTCGCCTAGTGAGTGAGGGTACCGGAGGCCCAATCCGGGGTATTAAAAAGGTGTTTTATGAAAAGAGCAACAACCACGCAGGCGGGTCTCCTAATAGTTGAGTGTTCACCGCCGCCCATGGATATCAGCCACACCTGAAGGAGTGGAGATGAGTTGCCGGCCTTTTAGGAAGGTATAAGCTTAGTTGGCAGCGCACTTGTGGCTTGTGGTGTTGTAGGTGGCCATAAGACGTTACCTAGAATTTGACGACCCGTTTGGAACCGTGTAGTGAACGCTGCCTCTGGTGCAAGAGTTGCGGGTTCGATCCCCGCACTGTACAAGCATTTGTGTGCATGAACATGTCTGTTTGTATTGGTCTGGGTGTTTTCTACATATTATAAGTATGTATTTACAAAAGATAAGTATCAATGTATATATTTGTAATCCCACTGTTGATTCTGATATCCGTAACACAGGTGCTTGAGCTACCTATCTCGGTGAAACTAAAATATTATTATATAATATATTATATTATATTATAAGTGGGCTGGCCATATTAGCCGCAGAACCGACAACCGATGGGGTAAACGAGTTCTAGAGTGGAGACCGCGTCTTGGCAAACGTAATGTAGGGCGCCCTCTGGCTAGGTGGGGGGACGATCTGCGCAGGATGGCTGGCAAGAGCTGGATGCGAGAAGCCATGGATAGATCACAGTGGCGAACAATTGGAGAGGCCTACGTCTAGCAGTGGACTGCGATAGGCTGATGATGATGATGATGATGATATTATAGGAGACGGAAATCGCTTACCATCAAGTGATCCGTCTGTTTCTCCGCCAGCTATCACAAATAAAAAGCTTGTTGAAAATGTTACTTACCTCTGAGCCTCTTCGTCGTCGTCAAACAAAATCTCATTTCGTACGACGGTCACAGAGAGGTACAATCTCAGAGTGGGTACGATCACAGAGTAGGCACGGTCTCACAAGCGGGGTTAATATTCCCTGCCCACTCCGCGTGTATCATCTCAATGTTGGTGCCTTGCCAAATTGGCACCAGCACTCGTTACGTAACGGGGTGGGACCTGCGCTAGGGACGTGTCTTGGGACCGGGATTTAAAATTATTTTTAACTGACTTCTAAAAAAAGAGGCTCTCAATTCGACATTTTTTTTATGTTTGTTCGCCCATAACTTTGCCATTTATGAACCGATTTAGATGATTCTTTTTTAGTTGGAAAGTAGATAGTCCCGGATTAGTAGTAGAAATCCCATGATCAGGATATCAGGATCTGATCTAACCTAATCTCTGTTGAATATTTGAATATTGTATTAAATTACAAGATAGCAATTGGGCGCCGACTTCGGTAAAACCTTTTCTCGAGTGTACTGTTATAAAATATTACCTATTTGAAGTGTATAAAGTGATAAAAATATTATTTTACACTTTTCAGTTCGTGGTTTTTGAAGGCGGTTTTTTTCGCAGCCTCGAAACGAGAAGGAGAAGCTATATAATAATGTTTCATGTTTATAAACTGGCCATCGCTTTGGGGCTTCATTTTGCTATTATGTTAAAAATACTGATTGACTGCCTCGGTGGCGCAGTGGTTAATGGGTCGCACGTTAAAGCGACGGCTGCGCAAGAGGTCCCGGGTTCGATCACTGGGGTCGGGTCAAAAATTTGTACCTAAGTTTTCGGTAAGAAATTCTTAGTGGCAGCCAGGAGTCTGGAAGTTGGCGGTCTTGTACCCCGGTGCCTTCGGAAAGCACGTTAAGCTGGTGGTCCTGCGCCCGATCCCTCTCCGGTCGTGTCACAGTAGTGTCCAATCGAGATATGAGGGTAAGGGAATAGATAGTGCACTTGTGTTTGCGCACACACTTGAGCACTTTAATGTATCCTGCGTACGAGGCTGATTGTTGAGATTGGCCGCCGGAGCCGTAATCAGTTGGAGGATATTATGTTAAAAATAAATTCCAATAGAGGGCGCTGCACGTCGATTACATCGCGCAAATGTTTTGTCTTTTTCTATAACCTTTAAGCCTTGTCGTGTTGATTTCCTTTTATTTATTGCTCGAATCGTGTTCTGAGACATTATTGATTCTGTAAAAGGCCGTGATCGTCGTGATCTCATACATTGACCTTATACGGCACAAAGTAGCTAAAATACTACTGTTATAGATATGAAACAACAGATGAATCAAGATGATTCTTATTTTATACACACTGAACAAAAACAAATGTTGATCACATGAATGTTTGTCCGGGGTGGGGTGCGAACATACGACTTTACTTATATTATTTATTTATTGGGGATAACAAACAAATGTACAATGTATCTTACTTTAAAATACAGTTACCTCATCATCAGCAACCCACACTCGTCCACTGCTGGACATAGGTCTCCCCTAATGCACGCCACTGCTCCCGATTTTCGGCCACTCTCATCCAGCCCACACCAGCCAGCCTTCGAATGTCATCATCCCATCTTGTCGCAGGGCGTCCTACACTACACTTACCGAGTCGCGGTCTCCACTCAAGGACTTTCGACTTAAGACTTTGAGGGATGGGTGAAGAGATTGACGAAGTTTACCAAATGCTGCCCAGCCTAGCTGAATTCTTCTATTCTTCTCTCTCGAAGTTGTTTCTGCCTAATTGGAGCGTTTGTCCTAGATAGACATATTCCTGGACAACTTCGAGAGGTACTCCATTAACAGCGACCGGTCCCGGATCAACGAGCTCGTTGAACATGACCTTGGTTTTATCCAAGTTCATCCGAAGACCGATGAACCACCAACTATGTGGTAACCAAGTTACCACATAGTATTTAATAATTGTACAATCAACAACATTATCCACAAGTAGAGACATTAAGTTAATGTTGTGAAATATATTGCCAGCGCATGTAATAATTGATAAAACCTAAAAAATTGGAGATATCATCTCATTTATTATTATCATACTCATATATATTTAAAAATAGATTGAGATACCTACTATAAATGAAATTATTCCCGTCACGCTGCAAATGTACTTATTTATACATACAGTGTGGCAAAAATGTCGTATAGTATTAGCAAAATTCAATTTCCTATTTTGTCAGGATCGCTGATTTAATAATATATCGGTATTCATAGAAAAAACATAACGAGAAGCAGAATATACCTACACAATTACGCGGCGCCGATCACTACAACACACCGGCCGGTATGAATACGAGTTAATAGTTAAAAAGAGACAAACAGAGTACACAGGTAGACTGGCGCGATATGACGCGTCAGATAGTGAAGTGAGTATATCTTACGTAGGGTCACGGGTTCGATTCGAGAGGTTATTACCAAATGCGCCATCGTGCTGCTCCACCCTGAGCCCACAGGCGGCCCCACTCAGGCTAGCTTCGCTCTTGCCTATTTACATTAAAATCGGTACAAAAACACCGATATCTCCCCAACATCTCTACCCTTGACTTATGGCATCATAACTGGTAGCTAATTCGATGATCTCGTTGCAATTTGATCCGCTAATGGAGTTATAAGAGCTGGCACTAATTTAAGAAGCTGAGTAGTTAATCTTGGAAGTTACGATGTAGACTGGAGTGCTTACTTGCTTAGTGTGTACATATAGAGTAGAAATGTGCAGAATAACTTTTAAAAAGATAAAGAGATATTAACTCTTTTGACGTGAAGATTTATATCACTCTTTTAATTTCCATTTAATTTCACACTGAATAAATTATTCTCATTCTCATTCTCATTTATTTTTTTTATTTCATTTTTATTTCCTAGAAAACTAACAGCGTTATTCCATTAATCCAAAGGGTACAAAATAATAATATGGCCAAAAACAGGTTTTCCATATATAAACAAAAATGAATTGTGCCGTCATCAATTTACGAATCAGAAGCACAAAAGCTATATTTAAGTTGTGAGCGTGAGCGTCACGCCAATGCACCCTTATATCTGAGACGACCTCATGTACCCTTATATCTGAGATTCTCATTCTCACTCTCACTCTCACTTTCACTCTCGCTCTCGCTCTCGATCTCGCTCCCGCTCTCGCTCCCGCTCTCACTCTCACTCTCATTCTCACTCTCACTCTCACTCTCACTTTCACTTTCACTCTCACTCTCATTCTTATTCTCATTCTCATTCTCCCTCTCACTCTTATTCTAAAGACTGGAAAGACTCAATGATACATTGATGCACACATTTCATATATTAATGCTTTTACACTCTGTACCAATAGCAATAAGGTTAGGTTTCATGGTGTATTTCTACCAATCTCGCTCATTCACTCTCTTTTTGACACTCGCATTCCCAATATAGCCATTTCGCTCTACACCTTTATGGACTTAGTCATTCTTAAATCAATCTTCAAGTCAGGGAGTTAAAGATATAATAAAGAAATGAGTTGAGGAGTTAACGACGCGTTCTAATCATGTTCCATCCCTTTTTGGCTTACAGAATCGATCTACATCTTTTTAGACGACGTCATTTGGGAGTTAAAGATAAAGGTATAAAGAAATGAAAGGAGTTACGGAGTTAGTGTTTTACAACGATGTACATCTGACAAAATTCCCGGTAGGCCACTTTTCGACATTAATGCGATGAAATAAGGTCTAAAAGTGGCCTACCGGGAACTTTGTCAGATGTCTAATAAAATAAAATAAAAATACATCTTTCGTCGGCGTCGCGACCTTCATGTCCTCTCTCTGTTATATACCGTCTTATTTAATCCTCTGGCTCCAGCTTATCTCAAAGAGCGATTCCAATTCTTGCAACCTGCCGACGGTCGGGAAATGCGGTCATGCCGCAAACTCCATCTTAGCTTCCCTCCTCATTCCTCAGAATCCTATTCACAATCCTTTACTGTTCAATCCATTCGTCTCTGGAACTCCTTACCCCTTCCAATCAGGAAATCACAATCCCTTCCTATATTCAAGTCCCGTGTCAAAACTCACTTCCTATCTCTATAAATAGGTACACTGTTTTTTCCTTGTCTCTTCTTCCCTTTTTTATGTGGTCTGCTCTCTGGTCATTTATACTTATCTATCAGATATATTTTAATTGAATTTTTGTTATAAATTATCTATGTATATATTATTGGGTATGTATGTATTGTTTATTATTACTTATGTAATGTAATAATATGAATATATAAAATAATGTATATTTCTGCCATTCTCAATTTCATTTGTTAAATTACTTTGCACTGCCTTCCCTTATTACGAATACGATATTTCTTTCGTCTACCCAAAGGTTGTCTGGAAGAAATCGCTACAAGCGATAAGACCGCCTTATTGTATTGTCTGTTGCTGTTGTATCATGCTTGTATTTTATTTTTGTGCAATAAAGAATATCTTCTATCTATCTTTTGTCCCAATCACTCCTGAGTCTAATACAGAGTTTCAAAGCGACATGACATGACCTAAGGGCACAAGAAGAGGCAACTAAAGTCCGCGCCAGAAAAGAAGTCACGCGGCATAACACAGAACTCATCATCATCATCATCAGCCCATTTAAGTCCCCACTGCTGGGGCACGGGCCTCCATCAATCACATGAGGGGTAATTGCTATACTCACCACGCTTGGCAGACGGGTTGGCGAGGGTTTTAGATATAAATGCAGAGTTTTCCTTCTCTGGGTGCTGATGATCATGCCAGCAGCTTTACCTTAGTCGCCTTTTACGACACCTCGGTAAGAGTGAAGGTGGCCTATTCTACTCTGCCGGGGACCACACGGCCATAACACAGAACTAAAATTTGAAATTGCTTGTGTTTCAAATTTGAATACTTATTGTTGGCGACTGAAGCGGAGTTTCCCGGGGACTACTTCGGTACTGCACACGCTAAGCACTTGTGTGCTTAGAGTGTGCTACCCATAGAGAAAAGATTTAGAGTTATCTCTACGAACTTAATTTTTCAGGAAGTGAAAAATGGCAGCTGAGCAGACGGATAACCTGAAGGGAACCATTATCACTGTCCATGTACACTCGCAATACCAGTTGAGTCACAATTGCGCTGCCATTCTTTTTTAACTCCCCTTCTCCCTTGATTGGGCCTCCGGTACCCGCACCAAAACACAATGATTTTTTTTTTTAAGCTAGGCGGACAAACGAGCAAGCGTCACCTTATGGAAAGTAAAGCAGCGCCTGCGCTGTGTTTCGCCAGTGTGAGTGAGGTTACCGGAGGCCCAATGGGGGGAAGGGGAAAAGGTTGGCAGCGCACTTGCGACTCCACTGGTGTTGCGGGTGTCCATGGGCGGCGGAATTGCTTACCATCAGGTGATCCGTCTGCTCGTCTGCCACCTCTCATATAAAATAAATAAAAAAAAGTAATGAACATCCCCGAAATCAGAGAGATCGCTAATGTGTTGTCGGCCTTCGCATGCGCTGCTTCCTCGACGGTTTTCTATCAGGCCGCCTTATCACTCCGGTCGAACTGGCTCATTTATGCTAAAGCATGACTCTCCCACTAGTAAATCGGTACCGTGTGCGTCATCGGCGACATTCCGCGTGTTTGGCGCCGTGTAGTGTGCAAAGACTCCCAGGCTCTAAGTTATGTGTTTACTATGAACATGTTTACGTTGCCAGGTAATCCATTTAAGTGTTCTCAAGAGAAGACTAATAGAAGGAATGAGGCAAGACAGTGTATTCTATTGATCTCTAATAGATAAGCATTAAAAATACCTTTTCATTTTTCTTACTTCTTTACTAGCTTACTGTCCCACTGCTGGGCAATTAGAGAGTTTGCAAAACGCTTTGCCGCCTTTTCAACGTAAGTCACAGAAAAAGCGCCGTGAAGCAGCAGCGTGCTGTGTTTCGCCGAGTGAGTGAGGGTACCGGAGACTCAATCCGAGGGAAGGGGTTCAAAAAGGCTGGCAGCGCACTTGTAACTCCATTTGTCGCGGATGTCCATGGGCGGCGAAACGTGCCTTACCATCATGGTGATCCGTTCTGCTCGTCTGCTACAATCACATAAAAAAGTTCTTCTCGTGAATGTTCCCCGTCTGGAAATACTCCTGCAAACAACCGTTAATTTTTTAAAGTAAAAGTGTGAATATAAAAGACATGATGATAGCGACCTGGGGACCCACCGCCCACCTGATCAAATTCTCAGCGCTTCGCTCCTTTTAAACGAACTTTTTACCTGATCCAAGTGGGATCGCTACGTGCATGACCGAGCTTTCTGAATCGCTTTCAGTCCCAAAAGAAACATTAACATTTGTTTATTTTAGTTTTTATAGAATCGCGGTAGTTTGCAGGAAAAACCCCACACCCATTGGCAACTAAGATTCACACATTGCCGAAGAACTAACCTCTTGCTAAACTCAACCATTGCCAAAGATGCTAGCTTTTTCTTTTTTCGCCAACTAGTTAACCTTCGGTCTTTGGTTATGTGTCCGTTCAACCAATTAAACTGATATATCTTACCTATCTTTATTCATATTTTTTCCATTCAACACGAAACGCTTGCGGGTGTAGTATGTCGCAACCCTAGCCCATCTATTGGTATAAAGTGGATGCCATGTTCCAAAACGTAGTGGAGGGCGAGGCACTAATCTGTAAACACTATTAATAACTTGTGTGGGGATTGACTCTAAAACTTAATCTATGACGCTGGCGATGAAATGCTGATAAAAACTTCTGGTATTAGGCAAAACTATATTGTATTTCGTATCTCACAGACACTTAACTGTGAACAATAAAATTAACAAACAATAATCTATCAAACCAGTAAAAAGTATAAAAACATACAAAATATACAAGAAGACTGATCCGCCGTTCGATCCTCAACACTTGATTTATTAGTAAAAACATAATATGATAGCAAATATTTTTTAGCTGAAATCAGTGTTGTAACTTTATCCATTTTTGCCTCCAATCGATGAAACCTTTCCTAGAACTTAACTAATTAAGTGCTTAAAATACCCAACGTCCGTTCCAGAAAGAAAATTACAGAATTATACCTATAACTGCTTAACGTAATTTTCCTATTCCACAGAACAATTACAAGGAAAAATCTTGATTGAAAAAGCGTCCGGTCAAGTGGGAGTCGACTTCGCGCTTCGTAGAAATTGATAGATAATACCCCTTTATTGGCACAAATTGTACAGAACTAATTTCTTTATCACAGATAATACAATTTTTCGCGGCCTTATCGCTAGTATCCCTTCAGATGACCACCAAGAGTTAAAGAAAAGGTACACGGACTGCGAGTTGAAACGTGTATAGGCAATGGAAATCTATTGTAACTGAAAAATGAGTAAGAATGTTAAAATATATTAATAAATAATAGCATCATCATCATCAGCCCATTTAAGTCCCCACTGCTGGGGCACGGGCCTCCATCAATCACATGAGGGGTAATTGCTATACTCACCACGCTTGGCAGACGGGTTGGCGAGGGTTTAGATATAAATGCAGAGTTTTCCTTCTCTGGGTGCTGATGATCATGCCAGCAGATTTACCTTAGTCGCCTTTTACGACACCTCGGTAAGAGTGAGGGTGGCCTATTCTACTCTGCCGGGGACCACGCGGCCATAACACAGAACTAAAATTTGAAATTGCTTGTGTTTCAAATTTGAATACTTATTGTTGGCGACTGAAGCGGAGTTTCCCAGGGACTACTTTGGTACTGCACACGCTAAGCACTTGTGTGCTTAGAGTGTGCTACACATAGAGAAAAGATTTGGAGTTATCTCTACGAACTTAATTTTCTGGAAGTGAAAAATGGCAGCTGAACAGACGGATAACCTGAAGGGAACCATTATCACTGCCCATGTACACTCGCAATACCAGTTGAGTCACAATTGCGCTGCCATTCTTTTTTAACTCCCCTTCTCCCTTGATTGGGCCTCCGGTACCCTCACCGCGCCAAAACACAATGATTTTTTTTTTAAGCTAGGCGGACAAACGAGCAAGCGTCACCTTATGGAAAGTAAAGCAGCGCCTGCGCTGTGTTTCGCCGTGTGAGTGAGGTTACCGGAGGCCCAATGGGAGGAAGGGAAAAAAGGTTGGCAGCGCACTTGCAACTCCACTGGTGTTGCGGGTGTCCATGGGCGGCGGAATTGCTTACCATCAGGTGATCCGTTTGCTCGTCTGCCACCTCTCATATATAAAAAAAAAGTAATGAACATCCCCGAAATCAGAGAGATCGCTAATGTGTTGTCGCCTTCGCATGCGCTGCTTCCCGACGGTTTTCTATCAGGCTGCCTTATCACTCCGGTCGAACTGGCTCATTTATGCTAAAGCATGACTCTCCCACTGGTAAATCGGTCATGTGTGCGTCATCGGCGACATTCCGCGTGTCAAACACGTGCCGTGTAGTGTGCAAAGACTCCCAGACTCTAAGTTATGTGTTTACTGTGAACATGTTTACGTTGCCAGGTAATCTAGATAAGTGTTCTCAAGAGAAGAGTAATGGAAGGAATGAGGCAAACAGTGTATTCTATTGATCTCTAATAGATAAGCATTAAAAATACCTTTTCATTTTTCTTACTTCTTATCTATCTTACTGTCCCACTGCTGGGCAATTAGAGAGTTTGCAAACGCTTTGCCGGCCTTTTCAACGTAAGTCACAGAAAAGCGCCGTGAAGCAGCAGCGTGCTGTGTTTCGCCGAGTGAGTGAGGGTACCGGAGACTCAATCCGAGGGAAAGGGGTTCAAAGGCTGGCAGCGCACTTGTAACTCCATTTGTCGCGGATGTCCATGGGCGGCGGAAATCGCTTACCATCAGGTGATCCGTCTGCTCGTCTGCTACCAATCACATAAAAAAAGTTCTTCTCGTGAATTTCCCGTCTGGAAATACTCCTGCAGACAAACCGTTAATTTTTTAAGTAAAAGTGTGAATATAAAAGAAAGGATGATAGCACCTGGGAGACCCACGGCCCACCTGATCAAATTTCAGCGCTTCGCTTCTTTTAAACGACTTTTTACTGATCCCAAAGTGGGATCGCTAGTGCATGACCGAGCTTTCTGAATCGCTTTCAGTCCCAAAAGAAACCATTACAACATTGTTATTAGTTTATAGAGATCGCGGTGGTTTGCAGGAAAAACCCCACCAGCCACATTGGCAACTAAGATTCACAACCAGTTGCCGAAGAACTAACTCTTGCTACTCAACCAGTTGCCAAAGATGATACATTTTTCTTTTTTCGCAACTAGTTAACCCTTCGTCTTTGGTAATGTGTCTGTTCAACCAATAAACTATATAATCTACCTATCTTTATTCATATTTTTTCAATTCAACACGAAACGCTTGCGGGTGTAGGTATGTAAGCAACACCTAGCGCCATCTATTGGTATAAAGTGGAGCTCATGTTCCAAAACGTAGTGAGGGCGAGGCACTAATCTGTAAACACTATTAAATAACTTGTGTGGGGATTGGACTCTAAACTTAATATATGACGCTGGCGATGAGATGCTGATAAAAACTTCTGGTATTAGCAAAACTATATTGTATTTCGGTATCTTCACAGACACTTAACTGTAAGACAATAAAATAACAAAACAATAATCTATCAAAACCAGTAAAAAAGTATAAAAACATACAAAATATAAAAAAGACTGATCCAGCCGTCGATCCTCAACACTTGATTTTATTAGTAAAAACATAAAATATGATAGCAAATATTTTTATAGCTGAAATCAGTGTTGTACTTTATCCATTTTTCCTCCGATCATGGAAAAACTTTCCTAGAACTTAACTAATTAAGTTCTTAAAATACCCAACGTCGTTCCAGAAAGAAATTACAGAATTATACCAATAACTGCTTAACTTAATTTTCCTATTCCACAGAACAATTACAAGGAAAAATTTTGATTGAAAAAAGCGTCCGGTCAAGTGGGAGTCGACTTCGCGCTTCGTAGGAAATTGATAGATAGATACTCTTTATTGCACAAAATTTTACAGAACTAAATGCTTTAGTCACAGATAAATACAATTTCGGCGGCCTTATCGCTAGTATCCCTTCCAGATGACCACAGAGTAAAGGAAAAGTACAGCGACTGCGAGTTGAAACGGTGTATGGCAGTGGAAATCTATTGTAACTAGAATGAAGTAAGAATGTAAAATAATATTAATAAATATATCATCATCATCATCAGCCCATTTAAGTCCCCACTGCTGGGCACGGGCCTCCCTCAATCACATGAGGGGTAATTGCCATACTCACCACGCTTGGCAGACGGGTTGGCGAGGGTTTTGATATAAATGCAGAGTTTTCCTTCTCTGGATGCTGATGATCATACCAGCAGCTTTACCTTAGTCGCCTTTTACGACACCTCGGTAAGAGTGAGGGCGGCCTATTCTACTCTGCCGGGGACCACACGGCCAGCGGAGACCACACGGCCATAATAAAAACATACATACTAATTACCTATGAATTTGCGGTCTTTTTTTCTTAGATACAATAAAATGTATAAGTATTTATGTGATAGGTGGCAGAAAAGCAGACAAATCACCTGATGGTGAGCGATTGCCGCCGACCTTGGACACCCGCAATACCAGTGGAGTCACAAGTGCGCTGGCGACCATTAAGCCCCCTTTCCCCTCAGATTTGACCTCGTGTAGCAACATGAAGACCTAATAATAATAAGGTGGGATTCACATACTATGTAAGCATTGTCAATCAACGTGTAACACAACAACCTCGAAACATTTTTCAAATATTTTGGTATTTTCTAATTATTATTTTTTTTATTTATTTTTCTCTCACAAGGGTTACAATTGTATAGGTACAATACAATTGTAACCCTTGTGAGAGAAAAATAAATAAAAAAAAATAATAAGAAAATACCAAAATATTTGAAAAATGTTTCGAGGAAAAAATGTTTCAACAAAAATATACGACGTGTTATTTAAACAGCGCAAAACTTCTTAGGTAGTTAGCTCAGCCCATGAAACTGAACATGAACTGAATTTGCTAGCTGCGCTAATCGATTTGTATTAAAAAGCAGCTGTTTTTTTTTCGCGATTTAAATGTTGATCCCATAGTGAAAGATGTTCAGTTTCATAGGCTGAGCTACCACCCGAGAGGTTTTGCGCTATTTAAATAACATGTTGTATACAAGCTTGTAAAAAAATCGTTCCCTTTTTTGTGTAAGGAATCCTAAAAACGAAAGTATGAAAAAAACACAGCAATCAACTTCGCTCATATACTTTGGCATTCCGTACAACAGAACTGTGAAATATTTCGCTCAGCTGTTTATGCGCTCGAGGGTAGACGTGCAAGAATTTCAGTATAGTTTGAAACTTTTTCTGTGATTTGAACTATGCATGCAGTTCGAGCTCTCGATTTCTCTCAGAGATGTTTTTTTTTTTTATTTTGAACACAACCTGCAAAAATACTTGAAAAGGGTTCAGAGAGGTCCATTGTAGAATTATAAACTCGTAAAAATGAAGTATAAAATATTTATTGTAAAATAATTTCAGAATTAAAAATAGAATGAAAAATATCTCCTATATATATATATATATGTATATTGATTAATATACCGGAAGTGACATAGTTCCTAGGCTCAAGGTATTGTGATGTCGGTGCTATACTTTGAATACTTCTCAGAGGTGCTATATGTCAAATAAAAAAGTTTAGGCGACTTTAATTTACTTACTGTCACTGTCATTATTTTCTCTTGTCATTTTATGATCAGATGGACGTCTCGTTGTTTACCGACACACGTGATTTCTTAAATTATCTTGCTTTTTGGAACTTTCATAGCGTTTTCTGTCAGCAATTGAGTTTTATATGTGTTTGTGTATGTGGGTGAAGGTTTATAGGGTAAGTATATAAAAACTAACTGTCTATTTACATATATTTATTCTATTTACTTTTTCATAACCCTATCCTCGGGTGTCAAACAGCGAGGATGGATGTTCCACCTAAACCTCCAGACCCCCCGGATGACCGTCATCCTCCGCTAGTATTTTCTAGCGAGAATGGCCTCCACTTTGGGTCCCCAGTAGTAGACTTAACCCCTAACAATCCCCCCATCAGAAAGCAAAAACGTCCAGCTGATAAGCCGGCTACAAATGGGAATAATGATAAGCGGTATCGAAGTGTAAGTGACATCGATTCAGCTCCGTCTCAACAAACGATGTATTCACATCCTAGCCTCTCTGAGTCATACACCTACAGTGAAGCGGACTCTGGTCCCTTCATCGTACATGTATCGAGAATAGAGCCTGACCTTGCCTCGGATACCACTATTAGACCACTAAAGTTTGGACAGTTCCTTCACAAAAACAATATTGCAGGCATTGCTAAAGATGGTGTGACAGGTGTTGGACGAAATAGGATTGCGGTACAATTTAATACAGCTACAGAGGCAAACAATTTTACACAATGTAAGTGCTTGAGCAGTAACAAATATAAAGCATTTATCCCTACTTACAATGTGACCCGTATGGGCCTTGTACGAGGGGTTCCAAAAGATTGGTCAATGGACGAATTTGCAGAAGCAATTGAAATACCAGACGGCTGTGGTATAATACTGAAGGCTAGGAGACTTAACAGGAAAACTACACAGAACGGAAACACAACCTGGTTACCAACCGAAACCGTAGTTATTACATTTTCTGGATAAAAACTCCCCAAAAAAATATTTGCTTTCCACGCCTCCTTAATAGTAGAGACCTACCAATTGCCTACGATACAGTGCCACAACTGCTGCAGATTCGGCCATATCAAAACCCAATGCCGTTCTCAACCTCGATGCTACCGCTGTGCGCAGAACCACCCTGGAGACTCTTGCGAAGTTCTGGAAGTTGCATCAACTTGTCTTCTATGTTCCGGGAACCACTTTGCTATCAGCAAAAGCTGTCCGGAACAGTCTAGACAAAGGGGGATTAAACTGATTATGTCACAGGAAAATATATCATACATTGAAGCTTCTACCCGAGTCCCTTCTTCCAGACGCCCATATAGTGATGTTACCAAAACCAACCATATCCCTTCACTCTCTCAAATGTCCGTCCCTTACTCACCACGTCCCTCACAAATTCCGTCAATGTCCCACTCTTACAAAAAAACTATTACGTCAAGTCCACGTCTTAGAACCCCCCTCTCCAGAGGGTACGATAAGCACGCACATCAGGACATAGTGGCGAATCCGCCCTCATCAATGCCTAATGGCTGTGCCCTTTTATATTGTTCCCCACTCCCAGAGGATAGGCTGATAGAGACAACGGTAGCGTTGTTGACTATCATTTTATCCAAATTTAATGACGCTCTACCGTCCAACGTTGCTTCTCAACTACAAATTCTCTTTAAAAATATGCCGTTAGATGTCAGGCATCCAACAAAATCTCAAAATAGTGAGTCCGATGACGGACTCTTGCCAGTTTCTTCAATGGAACTGTAAGAGTATCCGTCGTCGAAAAAGCGATTTATTATATCTTTTTAACAAATACTCCGTGGCAGTCGCTGCCATCTCTGAGACATGGCTGGTGCCTGACTCCCTTTTCAGGGTGTCTGGTTATGCATGTCTTAGAGATGACAGGGATGATGGCTACGGAGGATGTTCCCTATTAATTAAAAGAACATATTCTTACTCACAACTCCCAATCGCTACTCACAGTCCATCCTTTAATGTGGTGGCTGCGAGAGTATTAGATATCTCATTTGTTTCTGTTTATATTCCACATCCAACCTTATCCCTTATTCCTGAACTCCTATCAATCCTATCTTCTATCCCCTCTCCTATCCTTGTCCTTGGTGATTTCAACGCTCACCACACTACCTGGGGTTCACATTCCTGTGACACATTTGCATCCCAATTACTGGACCTTTTCGAAGACCTCAATTTGTGCGTATTAAATGATGGCTCTCCAAGAAGGAGAGTGTCTCCAATTCAAGATCCTCGATCAGCAGTCGATCTGTCTGTGTGTTCTACTCTACTTTCCTCCTTATGCTCATGGAAAACCCTTGCTCATTCCCATGGTAGTGATCACTTCCCCATCATTATAACCAAACCCCAACATGTCATTCCCGCCATCTCCCCTCCTCCTCTTCTTAAATATAAAGTCAAGCATGCAGACTGGTCTAAATTTAAAGTGGAAATAGATAATCGTTTGACACCTCTCTTAAACTCCCCCCCTACTAATGTCGAAGACATGTTGTCCACACTCATGGAGGCTTTGTTGTCTGCGGCAGACACAAGCGTTCCTAAAAGAAACCGAACCGAAAGGAACTGGCACCTCCACCATGGTGGGACTCCGAATGTTCGGAAGCAGTGGCTCGCAGAAAACAGGCAGAGAAAGACTACAATCTCTCCATGACGGTGGATAACTATGCCAAGTATAAAAAAATAGCGGCACAAACAAGACGCATTTTGTCGAAAAAGAAAAAGAATGGTTGGTTAAACTTTTGTGAAAATCTTTCCCCCAGATCTCCGTCCTCCATTGTTTGGAAAAATATTAGAAGATTCCGCGGGTCCCTTGTCGGTCCCTCCCCATCCTCAAATGCTCCTGAAATTTGGCTCAATGACTTCGCGGACAGACTTACTCCCCCTTCCGTCCCATCTGAAAAATCCATCCCATCCCCTTACCCTTCAATCCAGAGCACCGATAGGTTCGACCAACCATTCTCTATGACGGAACTAAAATGCGCTTTAAACGGACTGAGAGATTCGGCCCCAGGAGAAGATGGCATTCCTTATTCATTCCTTACCCACCTGGGCTCAACAGGGGAACGATACTATCTGGATCTCATTAACACCATTTTCTTAACTGGTAATATACCGGATTCTTGGAAATCCCAGATTGTCATCCCCCTGTTGAAACCAGGTAAAGACCCATCCTCCGCCTCCTCTTATCACCCTATTGCCCTCTCCTCTACCCTAGCCAAGGTCCTAGAACACATGGTCAAAAACCGACTAGAATGGATAGTAGAAAACCGAGGTTTGTTAGCCAACAGTCAATTTGGTTTCCGTAAGGCAAGAGGTACCACTGACAGCATAAGTATCCTAACAACAGACATAAGAATCGCGTTTTCAAAACAGGAACACCTAGTGGGGGTATTTTTAGATATCGCGTCCGCCTACGATAATGTCCAACTTCCGGTGCTCAGACAGAAGATGCTTCGCTTGAGTCTTCCAGAGAGGTTAGTTCATTGCGCAACAAACTTGTTGATGGGTAGGTCAATCAAAATTAGATCTTTTAACCATTCACTTGCCCCTAGGAACCTATGGCAGGGCCTCCCACAAGGCTCGGTACTAAGTCCTATTTTGTACAGCATTTACACATACGACCTAGAGCAATGCGTGTCCTGCTTTTGCAATGTATTACAGTATGCTGATGACCTCTGTTTATACGTGTCCGGGAAAATCATTGATAATATCAACGACAGACTAAATTCTGCTCTACACTATTTAAATATTTGGCTTGAGGATCACTGCCTAGACCTATCAGTGTCTAAAAGCAACGTAGTGGTATTCTCAAGGAAAAAAAATATCCCGAATATTAATATTAACTCTGATGGTCAACCTATTCCTGTTAACAATCAAGTAAAGTTCTTAGGAGTCATTCTAGATTCAAGAATGACTGGCACTCCCCATTTCAACTATGTGGCTCAGAAGTCAGAAAAGGGTATTAATATCCTCAGATCTCTTTCAGGAGTCTGGTGGGGTTCTCATCCCTACAGCCAAAAGTTATTGTACAATGCAGTTGTTCGCAGCCATTTTGATTATGCTTCATTCCTGCTTGAGCCCTGCAACAAAGAGGCATTGATTAAGTTAGAGAAGATCCAAATGAAAGCACTCAGAATTATCCTAGGAGCTATGAAGTCTTCTCCGAAGAATGCCTTACAGGTGGAAGCCGTAGACCCCCCACTGGACCTCCGACGTCAATATCTTTCAGATAGGTTTATATTCAAAACAAGCCAATCTTCTGGTCACCCTCTTCTACCCCGTCTTCAAAACCTATCTGAAATAATTTCACAACCTTCAAATAATTACTGGGCCCATAAAATCCCTCCTTTAATTATTACCAGTTTTAGTAAACTTCCAACCTTGACATACCCTGTGTTACAATTCCCAAAGAACCCTCTTTTTAAAATTCCCTTTGATGCATTAATTTATGAGCCACAAATAATATTAGACTTCGGCATTCAGAAGGATGACCCTGTGGCTGACTATAAATTTAATTCTCTTCTGAATAAGGATTGGCCACAGTGGCTACCCATTTATACAGACGCCTCAAAATCCCCTATTGATGATACAGTTGGAAGTGCAGTTATCATCCCTAAATTCCATGTCATATTATGTTTTAAGTCCCCGAAAGAGTCTTCAGTATTTACTGGGGAATCCATTGCAATTTTAGAAGCTGTCAGTTATGTTCTATCCCACAAATTAAACAAATCAATCATTTTCTCAGACTCAAAAAGCTGTTTACATTCAATTCTAAGTAACTTCTTCAGAGCAAAATTTATCTCACCTGTTGTCCTTGATATTAGAAATCGTTTATTTGATTGCCATTTGCAAAACCTTGATGTAACACTCGTATGGATTCCTGGTCACAGTGGTATTCGAGGCAATGAACAGGCAGATTTTTGGGCTAAGGAAGCCATACAGCTTGGTTCCCCTCGCCAGCAGAACTTCGCACACGCTATTCTACCCCAGGCTTGCAACACCTTGGTTGAAGATTGGCAAGATAGATTTAACGAATCTTCAAGATCTAAGGGTCGTCACTTCGCAAGTATACAGCCGGTGATCCCACGTCGTCCATGGTTTTTCAAAAGAAAAACAATAGAAAAGTCCATTGTATCCACCATCAGTCGCTTGCGAATTGGACATGCCTGCACTCCGGTCTTTTTAAATAAGATACGTGTAAAAGACTCGTCACTCTGCGAATGTGGCCTAGAGGAGGGTACACCGGAACACATTTTCTTCAACTGTCGGAAATACCCAACTTCGTTGTATGACATCCTTCCCTCGAAAATTCCTCGCCCCATCAACTTCCCTTTCCTTCTTACCCTTTCCTCCTCACGTTATATTGAATATTTATGTAACTATATCAAATTGTATAATATAAGATTATAGTAACAGTTTTTATGAATCTCCCAATTAACAGAGTTTGTGTTGTCTAAATGTGTATGTCAGTGTACGTTCTGTTTGTTTTAGGTGATGTTTAATAATAACCCAAACTCAATCGTCTGAAGAGAACCAGCTCATTTCTCAACAAATTTTCTAAGGAACGTGTCTCTTTAATCACTTGACATTGGCAGAGTTGTCTCGTAAGAGCAACAGCAAGCCATAAAAAAAAAAAAAAAAAAAATGATCAGATATTTTGGGTTACTTTTTAAATCAAAACGTGAGCAAAAGCGTTATTAATTTGTCATGCCGAGTGATGACGTCACAGGAGATTTTTTTCATTCTATTTTTAATTCTGAAATTATTTTTCGTAAATTTGTATGATTCTAATCTGTTATAATTGTATTTTCAACACACCTTCAGGCACCACACCATTGTGATGTAAATAATTTCTGTATTTTTATTTCTGTATGCGAGAATTAAATTATCAGAACAAAGAAGTAGAAAACAACAGCTTTATTAACTAAAACGGGATGAACAAATACATTTCCACGCAACCCAAATACCAGTCACCAGATTAATTTAGCCATTGTTATGTAACATATCAGCCGGGATCAATTCAAATTGAGGCTTTTATGATTGCATATACAGCTGTTACCGGTTTGTAAGCGGATGTATGGATTTCATCGGCATATTGGAGTGAATACCAATTAGAGGACTTAAACATTACTAGGTAACCGATTACGGCTACGGCGGTCAATATCAACGATCAGCAAAGTAGGCAGAATTTATAGTGCTCGAGTGTGTGCGCAAACACAAGTGCACAGTCTATTGCCTTACCATCCGATGAGAAACCAGGGTGATTGGGCGCAGGACGAGCCTTGCCTGAGACACGAGAGCCTAGTGGTATAGTAACCCCATTGGTGGGTTGGTTGACTGCCTCAGCCACTGCGCCACTGTTCCCGGGTGCGATCCCCGGGTCGATCCGAAAATTTGTACCTTAGTTTTCAGTAAGAAATTCTTAGTGTCAGCCCGGAGTTTGAAAGTCGCTGGTCATGTTCCCCGGTGCCTCGGAAAGCACGTTAAGCCGTTGGTCCTGCCCTCAACCGGTCTCCGGTCGTGTCATGTTGGTGGCCCATCCGAAGATGAGTGTAAGGGAATAGACGGTGCACTTGAGCACTAATACATCCTGCGTACGTAGGTGATCGTTTAGATTGGGCGCCGTAGCCATAATCGGTTTGAGGATATTATTTCATAACCCCATTGGTATGGCATGGTAAGTATGGGATCCTCATAAAACACAGCTTTCACGCCTTTCCAAATCCGTAACTATATTATTGATTAATAGTTAATTACGAATAAAAGTAAACTTTAAGTCTGAATACCCCCATGGCCACAGTCATAGCCCAAAGGACTTCATGCCTTAAGTGGATTGCCACTTGAGGCATTTCCCATTGGGGCAGGGTACATAGCGAGGAGAACTGACGGACTTTGGGTTGGAAGGGTTCTAGAGTGGAAGCCACGTATAGAAAGTCGCAGCCGTGGCAGGCACCCCTCAAGGTGGTCCGACGATCTGGTGAAGGTCGCGGGAATCCATTGGATGCGGGCGACACAGCACCGATCTGTGTGGAGAACATTGGAGAGGCCTATGCCCAGCAGTGCAAATAATGAAATAAATAAATAATAAATAAAATGTGTTTATTTTTAACCGACTTCAAAAAAAGAGGCTCTAAATTCGACATGTATATATATTTATTTATTATTTATTGATAAAGATTTAATAACAACATATCAGTTTTTTTTATATGAGAGGTGGCAGACGAGCAGACGGATCACCTAATGGTAAGCAATTCCGCCCCCATGGACACCCGCAACACCAGTGGAGTCACAAGTGCGCTGCCAACCTTTTTCCCTTCCCCCTATTGGGCCTCCGGTAACCACACTCACACGGCGAAACACAGCGCAGGCACATACAATACCAGTACTAGGATATATCTCTGTTCAATAATTGAATATTAAATTACAAGATAGTATTTGGCGCCGACTTCGGAAATACCTTTTCTCGAGTGTATCGTTATAAAATGTTATTTTAAGCGTATAAAGTGTTAAAAATATTATTTTATACTTTTCAGTTCGTGGTTTTTGAAGGCTTATTACTTTACTAGCAAATTATAAGAATGCCAAAACAGAATGCCATCAAATTTATTTGCAATTACGTTCAGACTGGTGTTAGTGCCCCCACGTACTCTGCTTTGCAGTGATAAGTAATCATTATTATTTTTAGTATTGGTAAATATGTAAACAGATGCTGCCATACTGACAGCTAGTTTGTAATACATGTCACTGGATGGCGCCACTGCGCCAGCCAATTATAGCGCATGCTGTTTTCTGATTCTCTCTCTTCTCCTGTTGCCTGTTGTTGTTTTTATACAATAAATATTTTATACTTCATTTTTACGAGTTTATAATTCTTCAATGGACTCTCTGAACACTTTTCAAGTATTTTTGCTGGTTGTGTTCAAAATAAAAATATATATATATATATATATATATATATATATATATATATATATATATATATATATATATATATATATATATATATATATATATATATTATTAAAAACACATCAGCAACTTGATATAGCCTAAACTGAGTTTCATCATTAGCAACCCATACTTGTCCACTGCTGGACATAGGTCTCCCCTAATGCACGCCACTGCTCCCGATTTTCGGCCACTCTCATCCAGCCCACACAAGCCAGCTTTCGAATGTCATCATCCCATCTTGTCGCAGGGCGTCCTACTCTACGCTACGCTTACCGAGACGCGGTCTCCACTCAAGGACTTTACGGCTCCAATGGCTGTCAGTTCTGCGGCTAATATGACCAGCCCACTGCCACTTCAGTTTGCTAATTCGGTGGGCTATGTCGGTGACTCTGGTTCTCTGTCAGATTACATCATTTCTGATGAGGTCCTTCAGAGATACTCCGAGCATAGCCCTTTCCATAGCTCTTTGAGCGACTTTGAACCGGTGGACTAGTCCAGCCGTGAGTGTCCACGTCTCGTCACCGTAAGTCATGACCGGAAGGACGCACTGGTCGAAGACTTTCGACTTAAGACTTTGAGGGATGGGTGACGAGAAGACTTGGCGAAGTCTGCCCAGCCTAGCTGAATTCTTCTATTGGCTTCTCTCTCGAAGTTGTTTCTGCCTAATTGGAGCGTTTGTCCTAGATAGACAGTCATATTCCTGAACAACTTCGAGAGGTACTCCATTAACAGCGACCGGTCCCGGATCAACGAGCTCGTTGAACATGTTCAACGAGCTCGTTGAATCTTGGTTTTATCCAAGTTCATCCGAAGACCGATGTGCTTAGAAGATTCAGCGAGGCTGCTCACCATCTCCTGTAGGTCTTATAAGGTTTCCACCAAGATGACGATGTCGTCTGCGAATCGTAGGTGTGACATGTACTCGCCATTAATATTGATTCCGCGCTCGTTCCGGTTTAGCGTTCCGAACATGTCCTGCAGCGCAGCGGAGAAAAGTTTCGGATATATAACATCTCCTTGTCTCACACCACGTCGCAGCAGGACAGGCTCAGTTTGGCCATTTTGGATTACTACGGACATATTAGCAGCGTCATACAGACACCCCAACACCTCGATATATCGCCAATCGACTTGGCACCTTTGCAAAGCCTCTAGAACAGACCACGTCTCGACGGAGTCAAAAGCTTTTTCATAGTCCACAAACGCCATGCACAGGGGCTGGTTATACTCTTTGGTCTTCTATATAACCTGTCTCACTGTGTGAATATGGTCTATGGTGCTATAACTCCGTCGGAACCCGGCCTGCTCTGCAGGTTGATCTTCGTCAAGTCTTCGTGTAAGGCGATTCGAAAAGACTCTTGAGAACAGCTTATAGACGTGATTCAGGAGTGAAATTGGTCGATAGTTCTTCAGTAAAGTTTTGTCGCCTTTCTTGAATTACAATACGACCAAGCTCTGCTGCCACGCCCTAGGAGTTCTCCCGGAGAAAAGAACTGAGTTAAATATACGCTGAAATTCCTTCAGCACCGGCTTGCCGGCTGCTTTCATAAGCTCGATTGTAACTCCGTCTTCTCCCGGGGCTTTTCCATTTTGAAGTTGCCCAAGAGCTGCTTCGATCTCCTCCAGGCTGATGTCGGGAAGATCCTCGGGTTAATGTGGCTCTTGAATCCTTCTCATCCGGCCTAGGATGAAGCGAGTGCGACGCGTATAACTGGCTGTAGAATAAAAACACATTTAATGATAACTAAAAATATGAGTTATCTTTGTTTTTTCATTCTTTATTCGAGAAGCAAATAAAAAAGCTAATATTTTTTTGTCGTATTACCATTAAATTATACGAATAGAGATTCAGTACCGTGCGTATCTCACCGATTTTTTTACAACATACCAGTTTTATGGAACGATCTGGCTGCAATAGTATTCGCTGATTGCCTCTATGTCACGGAGGCTAGTGGATTGCACTATTTTGTGGTTCGATCCCCAGGCCGGATTAAATTTTGTACCCGAGTATATGTAAAAAAATATGTGTCAGCCCGAAGTATAGAAGTTGGCGGTCTTCCTCGGGAAGCACGTAAAGCCATTGGTCCTGCAACTGATCCTTCTTCGGTCTTGTCTCACTGATTACACTTTCAGAATTATTAACGTGCAGGTTTCCTCTCGATGTTTTGATAGGTGGCAGACGAGCAGACGGATCACCTGATGGTAAGCAATTGCCGCCACCCATGGACACCCACGATACCCGTGGAGTCACAAGTGCGCTGCCCACCCCCGGATTAGGCCTCCTGTACCCTCACTCACGCAGCGAAACACAGCATAGTGCTGCTTCACGCTGGTTTGGTTTTCTGTGAGGACGTGGTATCACTCCGGTCGAGCCGGACCATTCACGCCGAAGCGTGTCCCTCCCACAGTCTCTCCTCCGAAGGCACAAGTTCTTATCTACTAAGCTATAATCGCTTCACACAATCTCGAATCGATATTCTAGATTTGATATTTGTTAAGTACGTACGTACGCCTGTGTGGCAGAGTAGAATAGGCCACCTTCACTCTTACGGAGGTGGCGTAAAAGGCGACTAAGGTAAAGCTGCTGGCATGATCATCAGCACCCAGAGAAGGAAAACTCTGCATTTATATCAAAACCCTCGCCAACCCGTCTGCCAAGCGTGGTGAGTATGGCAATTACCCCCCATGTGATTGAGGGAGGCCCGTGCCCCAGCAGTGGGGACTTAAATGGGCTGACGATGACGATGACGATGAAAGTACGTACAACGCATCAATGTACTCAAATATGGCAAATGTCTTCAACTGATTTTCACCTTAATATCAAACTCGTTTGGTTCAGTATCAATTGGGGAAATTTGACAGATTGTGGTAACATGATCTATGGCCGTCTGTACATTATTTACCTACAGACATAACTATATAATTTTTCTTGTAGGTAGGACTTGATCCTCTAGCACTGCGGCGGGATATTACTTCCCTCAGCATTCTATACTGCATCTATCACGGGGTGTGCTCTGAGGAACTGTTTGATCTACTCCCAGCAGCTGAATTCTTACATCGAACCACAAGCAAGCGATTGTCATTCCATCATCTCGATGGATGGCGGTCAAATACTGTTCGTTTCTCGCGGAACTTTCTACCACGTACCCCAGTTCTGTAAAACGGTTTGGCTGCGGGAGTATTTCCCGACGGCTACGACTTAGGGACCTTCAAGAGAAGAGCGTACTCTTTTTTAAAAACATTAGCGCACGGCCTCTCCGATTTCGCGGATGTTCATGGGCGGCCTTAATTACTTTCCATCAGGTGACTCGCTTGCTCGTTTGTTGGGTCTACATAAAAAAGGTATAAAGGCTAAGGAAATTTTATGCAAGTTTCATACGTAGCAGTAAGTACTTGTATATTTCTATACTTAGCTTCTGGGAAGTTCTTTCCGTACGCAAACAGTTTATTTCGAGCACTGTTCTTCGTAAGCATAAAACCCTAACGTATGATCCCATCCTGTTGACTAAGAAGAGAAGGAAAGATAGGGTATGCCTATAATGGGCAGTAGGCTTGTATTGGCAAAACACCATTATAATTTTATTGCTCCTCTACTTTATAATAAATTAAATAAAAAACTAAATATATATAAAGAAACTTTATACAGTTGTTCGACGATTGTAGGTGAATGGCTCCATAACCTTGATTATGATAGTGTGGAAGCTATTATGGAAAAAAAAAACAAGACTTGTTCTTAATTTCATTGTATAATGTTTAATTAATAATAATAATAATAAATCTTATAATAATAATAAATAAGTAAGAAAATACACAGAACTACGGGACCAAATAAAAAGGGTATGGAAGATGGATCGCGTAACCATAGTGCCAATAGAAAGAAGAAAGAAAGAAGCATTTTATTGACCATCACAATTAATAGTAGTGTCTACCACTGGCGTCATACCTAAACAGTTGCATATTAGTCTCAACAATTTACAGTTGCCAAAATTCACCTATCTAACTCTCCAAAAAGCAGCGATTCTTAACACTTGTAGGATAGTCCGCAAATTTTTACAGCTTGAATCGGATTCTGACATCATAACAACATAATACTTTTCCTCTACAACTTTGCTTGGCCAAAAGCCCGCAATTTTGTTAGCGTACCCCAAAATGGGAGAATATATTTATATATTCCAAACATAATAATAATAATTCTTACAACATCTCATAGGTTGACCTGATTCCGTACTAAGTAGCTTAAGCACTTGTGTTACAGATATCAGACAACAGAGGAATACAACTAAATACTTTAAATACATATATTACACCCAGACACCGAACAAACACTAGTGTTCATTGCACAAATGTTTGTCCAGGGTGGGGATCGAACCCACGACCTTTGGCGTAAGAGGCAGGGTCACTACCAATTGCGCCATCCGGTCAGTCAATTATGATAGTGTGGAAGCTATTATGAAATAAAAAAACAAGAATTGTTCATAATTTCATTGTATAAGTTTAATTAGTCTAGTTTAAGTCATACTTTTGTCTGAAACGCCTGTCCGTTTATGAGGTGGGCGCTAACATTTGCAACACAGTCTTAGACTACTGCAGGTGTTAACGCTAATTTTTATATTGTGAAAAGATGTATTTGGTTACATAAATAAATAAATAAAAAAAATTACGGAAAGTGCCCTGCAGTGCAGTAGCAAAACCGCATTGTCCACCACAAGGGACTCCCCACTAAAGGCACTGTAACGTCCTTTTTTCACAGCAGCCAACTGTAAATACCGCTCAGGAAAATGGCGGAATTCTGCCATTCTGCACCCGGCGATTTGGCAACCTGCCACACGTTTGAGAATTTTAGATTCCAAAATGTTTAGTCTGATTTTATTCGATTTAATACCACTTATTTGGTAAGGCATTTTTTGCTTCAATTCATCACTGCCATGGCGTTCCTGGTAAGAAAGAATCCTTACAAGTTACTTAGGGCTCTAGCTTACCGTCAGGTGATCCGTCTGCTCTTCTGCCACTTCCTATTTTAGCGTGTAATTCCCAGTTGCGTCCAAAGCTATCACTTCGGAGCCCAACATACACTAGTGTTATAAAGTAAAACCACTGTCATCATCATCAGCCCATTTAAGTCCCAACTGCTGGGGCACGGGCCTCCCTCATTCACATGAGGGGTAATTGCCATACTCACCACGCTTGGCAGACGGGTTGGCGAGGGTTTAGATATAGATGCAGAGTTTTCCTTCTCTGGGTGCTGATGATCATGCCAGCAGCTTTACCTTAGTCGCCTTTTACGACACCTCGGTAAGAATGAGGGTGGCCTATTCTACTCTGGCGGGACCACACGACGGGTAAACCACTGTAACTCACTGATAATTTTTGACCGCAAGTTGTTAAGCCTTAAACACAGACGTAAGGTAGCGTGTCTTTCGGTCTTTTACAGGTTGCATTTCGGAAAGTGTGCGAAGAAATTACATGATCTAATTCCACCGGCCCCCTTTCATCATTGGGACACAAGACGGAGACGGGGTTACCATCCTTATGTGGTAGAAAAACCGGCAACACGTACCAAACGGTTCAAATGTACATTCATGTTGCGTACAGCTAAGAAATGGAACTCTCTGCCGGAAGATGTGTTCCCTGAACGCTATGATCTGAATTTATTCAAGAAAATAGTGAATAGGCTGTTACTAGACAGGCATGATCCATCCTCGGCCACATCATCACTTACCATCAGGTGAGATTGTGGCCAAATGTCTGGCTTTTCTAATAAAAAAATATATATTTTACTGTATTTTAAGCACTTTTCTCAAATTTACACATCAACATACAACATCGCACAGCCAACCGGCTTAGGTTCTACTAGGTATTCGTCCTTGCACCGCCGTGGTCAGAAAGTGAATGCGCTCCGCTCTAACTTTTTGCCACTGCAAAGCTCTCCTCACCCTACCACTTTTGCACGTCAGGAAGCGGGAAAGCTAAAGTTGCCATTTTATAATATTTCTAATCTTTCTAAAATCGTAACAATAATCTGAAAACATGATTATTATTTGAATGAAATGGGGTGAATATTGCATCTCATAGCCACTGCGACCAGTAGGAGATCAGGTGGCAGCCCCAAAACTTATGACAGCACCTCATGTAGCGCCAACTCCAGGATAAACCCGAGGATGGAGCTGATGGGGCACGTGTACATAGATTTGAAAAATCTAGAGGTGCATTCTCGGATTCGAACTAAGATTCCCCGTATGGAAGGTACCGTCTTATCCGCCACCTAAAAAAAAAGTATGAGATTTAAAAAAAAAATGTGATAGGTGGCAGACGAGCACCATGGACACCCGCGACACCAATGGAGCCACAAGTGCGCTGCCAACCTTTACACCCCACTTTCCCTTCTGATCGGGCCTCCGGTACCCTCACTCACGAAGCGAAACACAGCACAATGCTGCTTCAAGCCGGTTTTCTGTGAGGCCGTTGTATCACTCCGGTCGAGCCGGCCCATTCATGCCGAGCCGTGGCTCTCCCACGTTAAGAGATTTCAATAATTCTGAAATACCTCTGCGGAAATATAATTCTACAATTTATATAACTAGTGTATTTCCATCATGGAAAATACACACCAAAAAAGAAACTGTTCCACTGTAAACATACCTACAGAATGTATCTGTGAACATTTACATCCCTTTAACCACGTGTTCCACTAACCATTATGAACAAAATTTATTCTATCACTTTAGGAAATTCGCATGAAAAAATTTCAACCTACGAAGTCGGTCACGTGACTTGGTCATTTTGTATGGGGAGTCGAAAAAATTTGCGATGAATTTCGAAAAGTCATTCAACAAATGTTGTTCAGAATGGTTGGCAGAATAGAACACGTGGTTAAAGAGATGTAAATGTTCACAGATACACCCTGTATAGTTGATTTAATCAGTCAAAACTGCCCAAAGTTTTCTTACTCCAAGGCAATATTATCAGGTCTTGCCATAAGGCTCATAATGCCTTGCGGACACTCGTGCATGCACTTAGCAGTTTGCAGGTTCACGGGCAAACAATAGGGGCCATTATAGTTTCTATTCACTTTGTAAGGAAGAGGTTACATGGCAAAATTGGCCGTAGCCTCATAATCTTACGTAGGTAGATATACCTACCTAATTGATTAGGTATTATTTGATAGAAATGGGGTGAGCCCTGCGTCTCACAGCCACTGCGACCAGTAGATGATCTATTGTGGCAGCCCCGTAACCTATTACAGCACCTCATGTAGCTCCAGTTCCAGGATAAACCCGAGAATGGAGCTGATGGGGGAGCTCTTGATCTCGTCAGCTGAGATCATGTGTGCTCCCAGGTGCCGGCTTCTGCAGCGGTGCAGCGCTATGCACTCGCCGAGGACGTGGATAATCGTTTCCTCGTCCTCGCGACAGAACCTGCAGATTTTGGTATCTGAAAGGCCCATGTTGTGCAGGTGCTTGTTTAATTTGCAGTGCAATTGATTAGGTATAAACATGGACTAATTATGTATATAACTAAAAGATTTTCATCGATCGGATGAGAACGCGGCTTCCATACGGGAGGAACGTGGTTCGAATCCGATCATGCGCTTTTTCAAATCTTTTTTTCAAATCTATGTACATATTTGTACCATTAGCTCGGCGGTGAAAAACTAGCACCTCTCGGATAGTTTCTCAAAATTTGCCAAAATTGAATTTTTATTCACATGATAGGACGAGGGCCGACGAGCAGGTACGCGTAGTACGATAGTATCGAGAATATCGACTTTTTAATGTTATGGCAGTCAAACGAGCAGACGACTCACCTGATTGTAAGTGATTACCGCCGCCTATGGAATCAGAATCTTTACTGCTTGTTATTACAATTTGCGGTGACATTGCAACATAATATTAAGTACAATTACAAGTAGGCCGTGTGGTCCCCGGCAGAGTAGAATAGGCCACCCTCACTCTTACCGAGGTGTCGTAAAAGGCGACTAAGGTAAAGCTGCTGGCATGATCATCAGCACCCAGAGAGGGAAAACTCTGCATTTATATCAAAACCCTCGCCAACCCGTCTGCCAAGCGTGGTGAGTATGGCAATTACCCCTCATGTGATTGAGGGAGGCCCGTGCCCCAGCAGTGGGGACTTAAATGGGCTGATGATGATGATGATTAAGTACAATATCAGTTTAAGCAAATCGGTTTGCAATACTTATTAATCACAACTTACAAAATACAGGATGTATCTGTGAACATTTACATCCCACGTGTTCCATCAACCATTCTGAACAACATTTGTTCTATGACTTTTTGAAATTCACATAAAAAAATTAAACTTCTCATACAAAGTCTGTCTCGTGACTTGGTCATTTTGTATGGAAAGTCGAAAAAATTTTTTACTAATTTCGAAAAGTCTTAGAAAATTTTTTTGTTCAGAATGGTTGGTAGAACACGTGGTTAAAGGGATGTAAATAACCACAGATACAGGGTGTATCTGTAATGTAGAATTTGTAATGTTTCTAATACATATACGGTAACATAAGTATGTTACTGTTCTTTGTAACCTGTATAGTACGTATGTACGTGATCACAATTTCTTTTGGAAATCGTTCACTGTTTCTCACAGGACAGGCTTAGCCTAGGACCAGCTTAATGTTTTAGTTGTAAAAATGTGTATTGTTAATAAAGAATTTACTTACTTATTATTCACTAATAAAATAGAAACTTGAAACTTGGACATATATACTATCGATAGCCTATTGATGCTATTGTTTTTACTCAATTATCGATAAAATTGTCGATAGCAGAAATTCAAGCGACAACACTATGTGTATGCAGCCTTTCTAAGTTAAATATTTGAAGCCGCTGAGTGCAAAGCATGTCATGTTTAATATTACTGAGTGCTGGGGGTTTCTTTATAAGATATTGAAAAATTCACAACAACGTCTCTTGATAGGGACTGATTTAGGGATGGCAAGTTTAATATTCAAATTTACAAACAATCTTATCAGATTTCACAACATCACATACATTGATCTGACTCCGAGGTAGGTAGCTCAAGCACCTATGTTACGGATATCAGAATCAACAGCGGAATTATAAATATAAACATTTAATACTTTTATTTGGTAAATACTTATAATACATAGAAGTTATTGGACGTAATTTCCTCTCTGTTTATTTTTTTGAAGGTGTCCCATCATATTTCCCCTCCTGATATCTATAATTTCGAGCAAAGACCTCTTCTTCTTTACCATTTCTAAAACCTCCTCATTTGTTTTCTTTTCTATCCAGCTAATGCCTTTCATTCTTCGCCAACACCACGTCTCGAAGGCCTATAATCTCTTTCTGTCTCTTTTTTTCACTGTCCAAGTCTCACAACCATATATAGCAATGCTCGTCGCTCTTAAATTAGAGAGAGAGAGACAATACATAGAAAACACCCAGACCAATACAAACAAACATGTTCACAAATGTTTCGTTTCGGATCGAACCTTGCGAGTTGCTTTGCACGAGAGAGAGGCATTCACTAACACTGATCTAAACGAGTCGTCGAGATGTATCCTCTGTATTTTGTATTATGGATATGTTTCACGATACTGTAAGATCTAGAGACATTCATCTGGATACATTGATGGAACAAAATTGCCAATCTCAATTTTTGATCCGTTTCCGTTCGATATTTATTTATGCTAGAGCTAGGATGACGCGCTACCTCGCCCCCGCCAACGTCTGTACCCCGCAGGAAGGTCGCGCTCAAAGTTGTCGGTTATAAATACGCATTGTGACAGATGATGCCAGAAGTACTGCATATTTCTAGTTGTAATGTGTTCTAACCCACTAAAACTTTATACTTGTGGAAACTTATGATATGATATGATTGTAACGTTGTACACGTACATAATATTTTCATAAATAATTTATTTCCAAGAACATGGTAACCTTAGTGTCTCCCTTGAGTATATTTTGCGTGTATATAACGAACAGTTAAAGTGTCCTGTTTAAAGCCTGTTTGGGACCTATAAAGAAACATTCTAAAATATCAGTATTTTGCGCTCCTTTACTTCTAACATAGTATATTGATAGTCAGTAAGATAAAGGAGGGCGATTCGACATGCCACCCCGGTGATTTGGAAACGGTTACTTAGAGCTCATTTTTTCCGTGTGATAGGTGGCAGGCGAGCTGACGGATCACCTGATGGTGAGTGATTGCCACCGCCCATGGATACCCGCGACACCAGTGGAGTCACAAGTCCGCTGCCAACCTTTGCACCCCCCATTCCCCGGATCAGGCCTCCGGTACATTCACTCACACAGCAAAACACAGCACAGTCGCTGGTTCACGCCAGATTTCTGTGAAGCCGTATTATACCGGTCGTACTGGCCCATCCATGTCGAAGCGAGGCTTTCCCACGATTAATTTATAAATATAATAATATAATAGTTGATACTTTATGGCAATCTTTTGCGATTTATTCTTAAGTAAATAACACTTAAAAATTTCATCTCGTGTTCAGGCGTGACTCGAACCCACGCTTTCCACAATCCGGGTGAATGTACTACCAATTGAATGACTGACCGGATGGCGCAATTGGTAGTGACCCTGCCTCTTACGCCAAAGGTCGTGGGTTCGATCCCCACCCTGGACAAACATTCGTGCGATGAACACTTGTGTTTGTTCAGTGTCTGGGTGTAATATATGTATTTAAGTATATATTTGTGTTCCTCAGTTGTCCGATATCTGTAACACAAGTGCTTAAGCTACTTAGTATGGATTCAGGTCGACGTATGAGATGTTGTGAGAATTAATCACTTTTAAAAAAAAAAATTAAACCACTGAACGCGTTAGTAAGCCGACGAAATTTGTAAGTGCTTGATTCGACATGAGCTGTCGATAGTCTCATCAATATTGTAGGTATATACAATATCTAGTGGAAATATTATTACAAATATTTGACCACCAGTTAAGATGAGACTGCTAAATCAATAGTTGATATAATAATATATCCCTAACTTTTCGCGTACGCGTTGGACCCAACATTTTTGCATGGTTATTTAATAAATAGTTTAAGTGTTTGCCAAGAGGTTGTAACCCCGATTTTTTTAAAATAGATCCCGTTTAGAAGCTAAACATTAAAATCGATTGGCATCGCTAGTGTGCCCTACCCGTCACCTTAGGAAATGTCGAACCACTGGTTTAATCCACACTGTACTTCAATATAAGTTGAAACCGGCTGAAATACCTTTTAGTATTTAGTGTTTTAGAATTGGTTAAATGGATAAAGGTTGAAATCGATCATAATAATATTCCAAACTAAAATAACTAAGACTGCTCCCTATTTTATTTAAGCCTATCTTTTAAATATATTGAAAAGCGGTTGATGTAGCCTAAACTGAGTTTCATCATTAGCAACCCACACTCGTCCACTGCTGGACATAGGTCTTCCCTAATGCACGCCACTGCTCTCGATTTTAGGCCACTCTCATCCAGCCCACACCAGCCAGCCTTCGAATGTCATCATCCCATCTTGTCGCAGGGCGTCCTACACTACGCTTACCGAGTCGCGGTCTCCACTCAAGGACTTTACGGCTCCAACGGCTGTCAGTTCTGCGGCTAATATGACCAGCCCACTGCCATTTCGGTTTGCTAATTCGGCGGGCTATGTCGGTCATGACTTACGGTGCCGAGACGTGGACACTCACGGCTGGACTAGTCCACCGGTTCAAAGTCGCTCAAAGAGCTATGGAAAGGGCTATGCCCGGAGTATCTCTGAAAGGACCGCATCAGAAATGATGTAATCCGACAGAACAACAAACTGAGTTTAATATGTCGAAAATAATTTTGATTGCTATAATAAAAACCCTATAATAGTACTTAAGGGATAAGAACATGCGCCTTCTAGATAGAAGGTCATAGATTCTAGTTTGAGTGCACCTTTGGATTTATTAAATACCACTAGCTCGGTGATGAAGAAAAACATCGTGAGCAAACCTAACCTAAACAAATTATCTTCTAAGGCGTATTCAAGTCTGCTTGTTTGAGTCTTTTAACCGGCAAGGTGAATAATTTGTAAGCAATAACCAATGATCGGAGTAGGTAGAGAGGGTTCATTGACCGCAAACATATATGTTAATATGGACATGCCCCGGGATTCTGACTATGATCCCGGGATTAAAATAAATAAATTATTGGTTTAAAGTTAAAAATGTAACGCATTTTAATCATGAAGGCGCTTATCCATACACGTTCTGTTATACCCGACATATGTCACCAAAAGGGCTGACGAGGGAGAACCGCTTAGTCAGCAGCTCTCCCATCATCCGACGGTTCGCGCCACCGCGAGCCAGTCTGTTGCTAGCTTCCATAGGGTACGGCTGCCCAAGGGTCCCTAATTTTCCGTCATAAATATCTATGTGTATATTCTCATTACCAATATACAGTGACTATTTTAAAAAGTGATTTTTTTAAAAAGCTTTCTGATTAGGACCCGATAACAGTTCGATCCAACCATATTTACTAACAGTATGTTCCTTTCTATCTAACCTATGTATCTTGAATTTCGAAAGAACAAATAGAACTTTTTTAATTAACATGGTGTCACAAAGCGGTTATGAATAAGTTCGTTGGGCTGATGTTAATGCTCGTACGTATAAACGAAAATAACAGGTAATAGTTTAAAGTATATCTTTAATCCCAGGATTCCCGGGTTTTCAGGTATGTCCATATTATTTGAAAAAATCGCAAGTACAAAAAATAGCTCTACCTATTCCGATCATTGGTAACCGAGATAATAACGTATACGAGTAAACTATAAAAACAAGGCTACGACGCTTACTACTGCTACGAAATCCCTACATGACTGCTACGAAGCTGCTACGAAATTGCTACGGTCCTACGTCAACGCAGAGAGACAATTCTCGAGCAATCGATATTCAAGTGGAATTTAAAGATTTCATGCATTCGTCCATACAAATACTGATACTACTCTAACTCGACTTGAATGTCGAGTGTACGAGAATTGCCCTTCAAGTCTAATTTCGTCACTCGATCTATCACTTCCCATTAGGTGAGCCTGTGTCCAAATTACTGGCAATTTTAAAGCCTGAACAGAATACCATAAAAATTGTAATTGCCTCCAGTTGTTGATACCCACGTACTCTGCTATGCAGTGAGAGTGCCTTTTCCCTCACGTTCACATTCTCATCTTAGCGTGTGATTCCCGCGTCCAAAGCTGTCGCTCTGGAGTCCGTTTGGATCATGATTCAGGATTTAGCGAGTCTGATAATTACATTGAAGGGACTGCTGTCTGATTTTTGCAACCCTTTAGGGTGATTCTCCGAAATTTGACCTTCCGGTTTCTTCGCGTCTGATTTCTATGGGCTCAAAAATATTGTTCAAATTAGAAGTTTATATTGACATTAGAAGAAGTTTACATTGAAAGAAAAGTAGGTATCTTTTTGTGTTCTTTTTTCAATTTAAAATTCTAATTTGAACAATATTTTTGAGCCCATGGAAATCAGACGTGAAGAAACTGGAAGGTCAAATTTCGGAGAATCACCCTTTAACAAGAGAATCAGACCGACTGAATCATGGTTACACATTTCAGAAACTATCCGGAACGTGCAGGTTTCCTTAAGATGTTTTCCCTCACCACCGAGCTTGTGCACCGTGCATATTCGTATTCGAACCTCGACCACACCTCGACCCCTGCATGGGGTGTCGTCTTGGAACGAAAGCCTTACTGTTTGGAAACTAATGCCACCTAGCAGTCTTAGTGTCACAACAAAGCGTCTGCTTTTCGTATCTGCTAGTTTGTGAGCAAGTACTAATTACTAAGTTTTCCGCTAGATGCCACTATGCATTTTTACATTGCACAAGCAAAGCGTGTTTCCGAAACAATTACCCCAAGCCGCCTATTTTCAACAGTTTAGAAATGCAGACACTTTGATGTGACACCAAGACCACTAGGTGGCGTCTGTTTCCATATATTTTGAACGTTTGTACCAAGTTTTAAAAATAGCAGCATGCTCTATACCTATGCATAGGTGAGCATAAGAGGCTGTTGTCATTCGTGGCTACCAGGGCGGCGCGACCGTCGCCGGAAGCACTCTATTTCAGATATACATATTACTCTATGGACCCCTGTACAGTTTTTTATCCACTGAGCTACCACAGAAGTGTGGTTATCCCACTATCATAGTACGCCCAATGTCTTTAGACGCCACGTCCCAAGACATTGGGTTATGAAGGGATGTATCTGACGTCATCGGATCTTTTAATTTATTTTTTTATCCAATATAGGCTTATAACATAACTTAATGCCGTATCAGCGTGTTATTCTCAATTGCCTACGCTTCGAACCCGGGGGTCCGGTTAACATGTCCCATGTCACAATAAAATTCCTGGCCACCCGACTAAAAGCAATTTCAACGAAAAATGTTGTTAGCTCACTTCTAAGTAAGGAATTTAATATATCAAGATCATAATTTCAGCTTGCCTCGCCCGTGACAGGTGCTGTGATTTCAGGATTTCAGCACTTCAGAGTCTAGCCAGAAATACCTCGGCTGAGCTGTGGCTTCAAACTTTGGCCTCGATTGGCTTTAGGAAGCAAGGTACCTAAGTATAAAGTTTGTGTGCAGACAATGTGTTAAGCGTGATATAGAATGTGTTAAGTAAGGGTATTGGCTTTTCCAAGCAAGATGGGAGGTAGAAAGTTTGCATGTAGATACATACTTATACCACAGTATTAAGAGCTTACTCTTGGTATCTGTGCCTGCACAATGTTTTAAAGTGACACCGCGACCATACTAGCGCCGCCAAGCGATTTATACTATTGTTGCGAATAAGAGAGATAGCATTTTTTTTAGGTCTTCCGGTCTTTTGTGAGGCAGTGGTATCACTCCGGTCGAGCCAGCCCATTCAGGCCTAAGCGTGGCTTTCCCACATTTAAAATGTCTGCTCGTCTGCCACGTATCACATAGACCCATAATTTCCCGGTTAGAACCAAGCAGCGCTTGTTCTGTAAAGGTTAGGTTAGGATTCTAGATTCGTCTGCCTACCTATTACATGAAAAAAACAAAACATGCGTGCCCTGTCGCTACGGGCGTTTAAGAATACTGCCAAGGTGTTCCCAGCCTGTCGTGGGACGGCAAGAGGTGACTAAACGGGCCTTCATGGTACGTGAGCGCACCTAATGCTGGAAAGTGGCTAGCTCAGCACACGACTCCGCGGGGGACGACGTTACTGGGTGTACTGGTACGTCATTACTTAGAGAAGGTCTAACGTGGCGAGCGCAATTAGCGGTACGGTTTAGACCCGGCTGTGGGGTTTCCGATCGCGATTGTGCAGAGATGGACACGCCAGCTGAGGGAGGCATAGGAGTGTCCGCGCTGTAAGCGGGCCAACGCCTGGGAAGGAACGTGAACACCAGAGTTCAATTCAATTTATTTATTCATAAACAAAATTCATTGTGTTTGAATATTACATAATTATACAAGTACAATACATATTTATTATATCAGCAAAAATAATATCTACTTAGATCAAAATAACGGATAATGAATTACAATGTCAAGAATAATTATTGAAATACTATGTCAAAATAATTTAAGTGGAAATACAATCATCATCATCATCATCATCAGCCCATTTAAGTCCCCACTGCTGGGGCACGGGCCTCCCTCAATCACATGAGGGGTAATTGCCATACTCACCACGCTTGGCAGACGGGTTGGCGAGAGTTTTGATATAAATGCAGAGTTTTCCTTCTCTGGGTGCTGTTGATCATGCCAGCAGCTTTACCACAGTCGCCCTTTACGACACCTCGGTAAGAGTGAGGGTGGCCTATTTTACTCTGCCGGGGACCACACGGCACACACACGGGGACGCATAAATACAATATACAACTTCTATTATGTCAAGTTACCTACTTACTATAAAAATATATGATTTCAGAATTATTGTAAGTCAAAGTACCTATACCATATTGTATTATTTTATTTACCTTTCCAAGAGAAATGATTTTAACTTGCTTCTAAAACTGGAGTGATAAATAGAGCTTTTAAGATCTAATGGTAACTTGTTAAACAGTTTGACCGCCTTATAGAGTGCACAATGTTTGACAATGTCAAAATTGGGTCTTAATATATTTTGAAAGTCCTTTCGTCTTGTGCTTTCTCTTTTATATCCTTTCATCATCTGTTTCAAATGTACAAAAATTTTAGCAAAATAGCTTAATAACAGCAAGAACATAACAGGGATGGCCCCGTTAATAATTTAAGTTCCTTGAACACATGTCTCCTTCTCACTCTGGCGAAGAGGGAGCGTCGTTGGGGGTTTAGTCAGTAGGCCTTCAGTTTTACTGGAGGAGAGCCCGACATAACCCGTCTGCCCCCTGGCAGACGGGTATGCATAAGGCGCCGCCGAAAGGTGGTGACATCGGCCAATTGAAACATCGGGCCGGCGGCATTACCCCAACGCAAAAAAAAAGTGGGGTTTTGGTTAGGGTTTGAGTCCCAAACACCACGTTGTTCCCTACGTGTAGCAAGATGATAGCCATGACGGTTTCCCTTGGGAAATAAAAGGTAAGGAGACTACTAACAGTGGGAGAGCCATGCTTCGGCATGAATGGGCCGGCTCGACCGGAGTAATACCACGTCCTCACAGAAAACCGGCGTGAAGCATTGCATACGCTGTGTTTCGCTGCATGAGTGAGGGTACCGGAGGCCCATTCCAGAGGAAGGGGGGTTAAAAGGTACCTAAGCAGCGCACTTGTGACACCACTGGTGTTGTAGGTGTCCATGGGCGGCGGTAATCGCTTACCATCAGGTGATCCGTCGGCTCGTCTGCCACCTATATCATAAAAAAAAGATGCCTAATATCGGAAATCCGATATTAGGCATCTTTTTTTTATCCCTCATAAAAAGAACAGAAGAGTACGTTACTCCAAGCTACTGGATATATCATCACAGGCCCAAGGCGGAGGCTCATATCCCGCCGATACACGGCCGTGTATCGAATATGAAAGCCTTACATCAGACAAGCTATTCCGGTCACACGCGGCTTTATCCCGCTTGAGAAGGGTTTGTTCTACACACAGGAACGAACTCAGGGCAAGGGTCAAACCAACAATGTACTTGTATCGTGGGAGAACCACGCTTCGGCATGAATGGGCTGGCTTGAAATGAATGAATCCACGGCCACACAGAAATAGACATAAATTATTAATCAAAATTTATTCAAGTTCAAATTCTTCATACAATTTAATTCCATACAGAACACTTATATATGAATTTCAAAATTACACATTCTACTACTGGTATGGAACGAACTCATGGCAAAGTTCAAATTCAAAATTGTATCTACCCATATTCCCGATTTTGACCTAAAAGACTAGCCTTATTAATAGGTAAAATCGGTGGACCTTATTGATACCACCGCCTCACAGGAAACCGGCGTTATGCAGAGAATTGCGCCCGTAGCACACCTCCACCGCGGAACGTACGGCGGACCATACTGCTCGTCTACTATTCTATGACGCGGAATGCTAGCGAAATAGCATCTTCAAGCACTTAGATTCGATTATACAAGTGCTGTCTCTTTCATTCCGCTAACAGCGGAGACACAGTACGGAGGTGTACTACTGGCGTAACAGTTACGTTATTTTAAGCTAATACACACAAAAAAAACTAGCACATAAAAAAGTTAGGTAGGTGGTATATGGAGCCCAATTCTAATGCTCAGACCCCGCCGATACACGGCCGTGCATCAAATATGAAAGCATCAGACCAGCTATTCCGGTCACACGCGGCTTTATCCCGCTTGAGAAGGGTTTGTTCTACGCACAGGAACGAACTCAGGGCGAGGGTCAAACCCAAAAATGTAATCTACCTCATTTTTTATGTGATAGGTGGCATACACGCCACGAGAAGAATGGAGTGCGCGCATCACCTGATGGTAAGCAATTGCCGCCACCCATGAACTCCAATGTAGTCACAAGTGCTCTGCGAACCCCTTCCCTCGGAATCACCTATTCTTGATCTAAAAAGTTGTGTAAAGCGATTGCCGATGCCCATGGACACCCGCAACACCAGTGGAGTCAAAAGTGCCCTACCAACTTTCAAACTCCCCTTTTCCCGGGACTGGACCTCCGTTACCTTTACTCATGCAGCAAAATACTTTTTTTCTTGTGATAGGTGGCAAACGAGCACGTGGATCACCTGATGGTAAGCGATTGCCGCCGCCCATAGACATCCGCGCCACCAGTGAAGTCACAAGTGCGCTTCCAACCCCTATTTCCCCCGGATTTAACTCACGCAGCCAAACACAGCACAGTGCTGAGTCTCGCCGGTTTTCTATGAGGTTTTATAAAATATCTCATCAGCCTGAGTACTTTAATCCGTCCCTGTCTCGAAGCTCAAGGGGAATATAAACACACTGAGCAGACAAGTAGATAGATTTACAAATTTCTTCCCACATCGGACTTTCAGGGATTTCAGTCAACAGTTTGTCATAGCTGAAGAGATTTTATAGGCCGGATTGGGCGCCGGTTCGATACCTGACTAGAAAACGGTATAAATAAATAAGAATAAAAATATATATTCAGTACTTAATACAAGTTACAAATCAAATACGAGTAACACAAGAAAAAAAAGGTAGGAACGCTTTGATGACACAATTTAAACAAATCAAGCACTAACAGGAGTTCCACTCAGCAAGTCACCGAGGTGCTCGGAGGAACATCTCGACGGTTCACTGTCAAGTATAAAAAATTTAAGCATAAAATAAGTTAACATAATGTAATCACTACTAATGATAATTTCGCATATTACATTCACATAATTTTTAGCATAAATGCAATAAGCATAAACATGATTAAGCATAAAATAATTAACCACAAGTCATTAAAAAGCGGCTTACGGGTGGCCCAAGGGCCACTCTCGCCGCACCTAAACCTACTTTTACTCTGTATAATATAGGAAATACTGGTTACTTACTTTTTATTTTTCACATTCAAACAACCGTTAATGCCTAAAAAAATTGTGCTAAATAATAATTATGCCACAGTACAATTATGCTTAAACCAGATTCGGCCAAATTAATATTATGCTAAATAAATTATGCCAATTTCATTATGCTAATCCATTTTAGGACAAAACACATTATGCCAATTAAAGGGATCCCCATCTCGACGCTGGTATTCCGTGGATACCAGGTGTAATAAATACCGCCACTGCGCACGCTAACGTCGTAAATATAAATAGGTATATTGGTACTATATACCTAGTTAAAGCGTGTGTGTTGCCAGTGATGACATACGGAACCGAAACGTGGACGCTTACAATGTGCCGATTGAGGAGGCTCAATGTCACCCAGAGCAATGGAGAAAGCTATGCTCGGAGTCTCTCGTTTTTTTAACGTTGACCGTCGAAAAGATACGTTTGACGACGTAAATGACACCCTCTCACAAGTGCTACATTGGTTTACAACTAACAACTTGCTTTTAAATGCCAAGAAAACCAAATGTGTAAAATTCACTATGCCCAATGTAAAGCAGGTCAACACTAACGTCGTTATGAATAATGAACACATTGAAGTTATTAATTCGACAATTTTCTTAGGTATTACACTGGATGCCAAACTTCAATGGAATCCACACTTGGCAGCCTTGGCGGGAAGACTTAGTTCCGCCGCATATGCGGTTAAGAAGATCAGACATCTGACTGATATTGAAACCGCGAGACTGGTTTATTTTAGTTATTTTCATAGTATAATGTCATATGGTCTTTTGTTGTGGGGGTCGGCGGCTGAGATACAGACTATTTTTGTATTGCAGAAGAGGGCCATCCGCTCCATATACAACCTTAGGCCTCGCGATTCGCTGAAAGAACTGTTTAAGAATATCGACATTTTAACTGTAGCTTCCCAATACATTTTGGACTGTATTTTGTACGTGCGTAAGAACATTGATATTTTTTCTAAAAAATCTGATTGTCATGGTTTTAACACTAGAAATAAACACAAGCTCGCGATTCCAAATCTGAAGCTCCAAAAGATTAATAGTTCATTTGTTGGACTAAGTATCAAAATGTACAATAAGTTGCCACAAAATGTAATTGAGTTACCAACGCATAAATTTAAATCCCACGTGAAAACCTGTTTAATGAGTAAAGGATACTATAAAATTGTAGATTACTTAAATGATAAGGATTCGTGGACATAATGACCTCCGTGCCTGCACACATGTACCTAGTAATTTTATAAATATTTACTGAAATCACTATTATTATATAATTAATCAATTTTAATAAATTAGGCTTAGCAGCATTTATTATTGTATACAAATTGATTAGTATTGATTAATCAAACAATTGACAAGATGCTAACCACCTACTATTGTACACCTCGTCCTGCAGTTTATTAGTATTGGATTAAGTACTCTGTGACCTATGAGGGGAACCTAAGTAGTCATGCTCACTCAAATGTCTCTGAGGTGGTGGCGTTATGTGGCGGGTCATTACATTCCCTCTAATATGGTTGAGTGAAATGATGGCTGACACATACGTCATACTTGTGAACAGGTGCCACCTTTGGGGACTGGTCCTCTTCGGTTTACCTCATATTTAGCTTTTAATTTGCTTCATTCTATTTTGTGTTGCATTAGACTGTATGACTTGGTATGAGGATAATAAACCATTGTAAAAAAGTTGGCGATTAAAAAGAGTAACTGGCGAGTTTCTTGCCGGATCTTCTCGACCAGAAACAACTTTCCGAGCCGGTGGTAGAATCGCATTATGTTTATTTATTTCTTTAGTATATTTTATGTATCAACATATATATGTATTAACATGTAAATTATTACATAAGTACTTATAAATAGTTTTAAATCATTCAAATGTATGACGATTTGTAAGTGCTGTGTACAAGCCTATGCAAATAAAGAATTATTTGATTTTGATTTTGATTTTGATCTCTGTGTGATCGTATTAGAAATAATGAGATCCGCAGGAGAACTGCAGCAGTACAAATAAACGTTTTATCTATCTATCTATCTAACTAAGGTCACATACATAGCCCAAAGGATTGCATGTCTCAAGCGACAATGGGCAGGGCACATAGCGAGGAGAACAGACGGCCGTTGGGGCGGAAAATTCCTCGAGTGGAGGCCACGTACAGAAATAAATATAATGTAAATTATACATAAGCGCTTATAAATAGTTTTAAATTACTTCAATGTATGCCGATTTCTAAGTGCTTTTTTTATTTTGATTTGCGCGTTGCCGGCTCAAGCCCTTTTCTTGAAGGCCCTGTATGTAGGTACGTTGATTTCTGTACATTCCCCGTTTGTCGCGAAGTACTTCAGCACAATTTATGTCAGGCAATAAATTCCAACGCTTAGGCAACGCTTTTTAGGCAGTTCGTAAAGCCATATCAGACGTGACAACCTGCAGTGACAGGGTTACGTTTAAAGAGGACAAGGATCTTGTCACTTTCAAAATCCCATCTGCCAAGGAAAAAAAGTATCAGCCTATATAATATACCCACTGCAGGGTAAAAGCCGCCAATATAAAAATCATCGTGATGATGATGGGTATAGACCTCATCACCACGTTTGCCTAATGCAAATCACAAACCCAAGCTATTTTCGAAAAATTCGAAACAGCAAAAAGTTGCTTGACCCAGAAATCGAACTCTGGAACTCGAGGTCATATTAGCCTGGTACTTAAAACACTAGACCAGCGGCGCGTCTACCACCTGTCACTTAAAATAGGAAGCCTTAAAAGACAGTTAAGGTGACGGGCAGGGCACACTAGCGACGCCAATCGATTTTGATTTTTAGCTACTAAACCGGAACTATTTTAAACAATTTCGGAATTACAATCTCTCGGCAAACAGTTATACTATTTATTAAATACCCATGCACAAATGTTGGGTGCGTTTTTGTACGTGAAAAATTGATTCACGCTAAAAGCGGCCACTTTTATAAATAATAAATAAATTATGTTGCTTACCATCAGGTGATCCGTCTGCTCGTTTGGCACCTCTCATTAAAAAAAAATGTCACAAAATAAGGATTTACTATAGCCCGATCATTTTATAGCAGTGCTAACATTAGGTATAGTAGATTTTTTGGTCTTAGATTTCAAGTATCGAGTATAAATATTCTTCGAAATGCGAATTTATCAAGCTAAGAGCAGACTCGAGCACACTCGGACATTTGAAATTGTGATTTTTCGTTCTACCCACAAAGAATCGGTGGTGACGTTGATTAATGCAGCTGGAGACATCTCGTTGTCGCCACAGATCTATTGTGGAAAATATTCTAAAGAATCGTTATTTCGATAATGTTGGAATAAAAAACCGGAATCAGCTAAATACCAGAATAATGAATTATCTTGTAGTTGCAGTGGGGTGGATATTTTCAATAAATTCTCTGTCTTTAAGAAAACTATTACAAACATCCTCAAGGCCCAAATGTTCTCGGCCTTGCTCGAATAATATTAATTGTAAAGTATATATACAATACTATCTTGTAATTTAATACAACATTCAATTATTCAACAGGGATTGGGCGCCGACTTCGGTAAATCCTTTTCTCGAATGTACTGTTATAAAATGTTATTTGAGGTGTATAAAGTGTAAAAAATATTATTTTACACTTTTTAGATCGTGGTTATTGAAGGCAGTTTCAGACACCTCCCCCCCCCCCCCCCTCACTCTTCCACCCTCGCCACATAACTAAAAAACTAATTGTGAGCACAGTATTGATAGAGTTATCCTTTAACTCCTTACCGTTGACGAGTTGACCTTCCATCATCAGCAGAGCCACAAAATTAATACAGTCAGGCGTAAATACTAGTGTAATTTTGAAAAAAGATACAAAAACATTACGTGTCCCTATAAAATTTGAGAGTTCCCCTCCTTTTTTCCAGGATCCCATTATCAGATCCTGATATCCTGATCATGGTACCAATTCGGAACTATCTACTTTCCAACTAAAAAACTATTTCTGTTAAGAAATTCTCAGTGTCAGCCCGGAGTCTGGAAGTCACGGTCTTGTACCCGAGGCCGTTGGTCTTCTGCCCGATCCCTCTGCGGTCGTGTCACACTGGTGTCCCATCGGAATATGAGGGCAAGGGAATGAGAGTGCAGCTGTGTTGCGCAGACACTGAGCACTATAATATATCCTGCGTAAATGTCTGATCTTTGAGTCTGGCCGCCTTAGCCGAAATCGGCCCTTCATCCTCGTTGTGCCACCAACTTGTTCCACCAGTGGCACGATAAGGCATTGTCATTCCTCGTCGTACCACCTTTTACCGTTACCTACCAACTATTTTTTTTCCAGAGGCAGCAAAAAACCTAACCACATTTTTCCCCAAAGGATTTCCAGCACCAGGATAACCTTTTTGTCAATCAATAATTCATCAATAGATCAGCTTTCAAACGGACCCAAAAATACAGCCTCCATTTGCAAGTCGGGGACAGATTTGGCGTAAAAATGTAAAAACTCGTCTCTTCGATAGTGCTGCCGCCTAATCGATTAATTAATCGATGTCCTCCTTTAAGTTAATCAATAAAGCTGCTGGCATGATCATCAGCACCCAGAGAAGGAAAACTCTGTATTTATGTCAAAACCCTCGCCAACCCGTCTGCCAAGCGTGGTGAGTATGGCAATTACCCCTCATGTGATTGAGGGAGGCCCGTGCCCCAGCAGTGGGGACTTAAATGGGCTGACGATGATGATGTACTGGTTAGTACTGGTGAAGATCGCGGGAATCCATTGGATGCGGGCGGCACAGGACCGATCTGTGTGGAGAACATTGGGGGAGGCCTATGTCCAGCAGTGGACGTCTATTGGCTGAAATGATGATGATGATGATGAAATGTTATTTATCACTTATGTATATCGATACTCCTATCTATTGTTCGACAACCAATCGATTAAATCGATAAACAATCGATCGTTCGGCTACTCAACAGCTCTCATTTCGGTGGGTGTGACAAATCGACTTGTGAATTTGTCATATTAAAATCCGCGCAAATGAAAATCCGGATTCGTTTGATGACGGTTGTAATAGGGTGAGCACACACGGGGGACTACGGTGCGGCGGCCTCCTCGTGTGGCCCTTTCGGTAGTATTTTTGCTCTGTTTGAAGCTGAGAGAACGGCGGGTAGTAATCGGCATCGCCCATTGCTACCCGGCGGCTGCTGCTGCACACACGGGAGGGCTCCTGGAGTCGTTCTGTCGACCCGCAGTTGAGCCTCCTCGGGGCCTAGGACCGGCCTCACGGTTTGGGGAAATCCCTCTCCTGTGGCCTCTTTTGTTTTGGGCCCGGGGCCCTTTCTAGCGTCACCTTACACGTGATTGCCTTTTGGCCCCACCAGAGTGGAGCGCCTTCGGGCGCAGTGGCCGAAAGGCCTTGTTCGGAGTCCAGCATTGTCTTCGAGCCACGGGGCTCGATAGTTGGACGGTGTTGCCAACTTTCCCGGCTCCCTATCCAGCGGAGTTGGGTTTCGCGGCGGCTTCCCTTTGAAGCCTGCAGGTTTTATATCCACAACCCACTCTGCACTGCAGCCAGCAGTGTATGGGTGGGGAAAGGTACCCGCAGTCCGTCTCCTGGTGGTGTTTGCACTGCAGCCAGCAGTGTGGGTGCCATTCGGGGGGTGGTGTTTGGTGGTCCGTTGGACCGGAGCCTCTGGCGAGCCTCTTTCGCCCTGAGCGGGTTGGCGGTGACTTAAAAAGGTTCGTCCTATAGCCCGCGTTCCCGCTCTGAGAGTTTCTCCCGGGCGAGGGATGGAAACTATCGCAGAGAGTTTAGTGGGTATGCCCCTAGGATAACTGAGTAGAGGACATGTTAGGGCACTCACTTGGACCCTCACAGGGCACTGCAAATTAAACAAGCACCTGCACAACATGGGCCTTTCAGATACCAAAATCTGCAGGTTCTGTCGCGAGGACGAGGAAACGATTATCCACGTCCTCGGAGAGTGCATAGCGCTGCACCGCTGCAGAAGCCGGCACCTAGGAGCACACATGATCTCGGCAGACGATATGCAAAGCTCCCCCATCAGCTCCATTCTCGGGTTTATCCTGGAACTGGAGCTACATGAGGTGCTGTAATTATTGTGGCAGCCCCATAACCTATTAAGGTTATGGGGCTGCCACAATAGATCATCTACTAGTCGCAGTGGCTATGAGACGCAGGGCTCACCCCATTTCTATCAAATAATAATAATGCCCCTAGGAGCACCCCAGGGGAGAGCCCCACACTACCCGGCCGACTCCCAGAGAACGGGTGTGCATAAGGCGGCGCTGACCAACGGCGCCGACGTCGGTTCCTTCTGAGCCGGCGGCATTCTCTCTGCGTTACCAAAAAAAAAAGGGTGAGCACACACGTGCCCTGTGGCTAGGGGCGTTTAGAATACTGCCAAGGTATTCCCGGCCTGCCGTTAGAGGAACTACAGGCCAACGCTTGACCACAATCTCACCTGATGGAAAGTGACGATGAAGGTCTAGGATGTAACGCATTCGCCTAGAAGATGCCTTAATGATGTCCAGATTGCGGTGTACCGAAAAATAAGACCTTGGCAAGGAGCACCTGCATATTTCATTGATTCAGCTTTGGCAGCACCGGGAATCACATGCATAGATGAGTAGGAGACGGTTAAACTATAGCGTCACTCCAACGGTTTAGGTAGGTACTCGCGATATCGGATAGATCACTAACCAATGTCAAATCCCTGTATTACGCAGTAATTGTCATCATAATCTTACTTTACCGGTAGAAGGGTTCAACGTATTTTTCAATCGTGGAGGGGTGAATCTCATTCTCTCACTGTTGGTTGTACCGTTTAGCCTTAATAACAGGCCGCGGCACGTAATTGTAGCACTGCCCGTTAGTTAGCCCAGTTGTAAAATAGTGCACTTTAGACTTTCGGTGACGGGTAGGGCACACTAGCGACGCCAATCGATTTTAATTTTTAGCTATTAAACCGGATCTATTTTAAACAATTACGGGGTTACAACCGCTTTGCAAACCCCTATACTATTTATTTAATACTTGTAGTTAACTGTTTGGTCTGCTTTTGCACTCGAATTTCGGATTACCGCCAAAAGTGGCCGCTTTTGGCGTGAGTCAATTTTTCACGGTACAAAAACGGACCCAACATTTGTGCACTGTTATTTAATAAATAGTATAAATGTTTGCCGAGTGGTTGTATTTCCGGATTTGTTCAAAATAGATCCGGTTTAATAGCTAAAAGTTAAAATCGATTGGCGTCGCTAGTGTGCCCTACCCGTCACCTTAAAACCATTTCTGCGCTTTCAAGGTCACGCTACACTTACGCCGCGGCCAGTATCATCCAGTTCATTCATAAGATGCAATTCCTCTGTAACTGTAAGAACCGTGCGCGGCCATTTGTATTGTAACGTGTGAAGGCGCACATTAACCTTTCACCCACAAAACATTTGCCTCAGGAACGATTCACTAACATAACAGTTCGTCAATAGAACATTTCAATGTCTAGGGGAAATCCAAGGCAAGAGAAATGTGGGAAGAAAAATATTGTTGCTGGAAAATTTACGTCAATGGTTCAAGATTAGCACATGGTCACTCCTCAGATCAGCCTTAATAATAATATCCTCAAACCGATTTCCCCCTTTATCCTCGTGGCACCCTTGCCGGCTCCACTAGAGTGATACCACGGCCTCACAGAAAACCGGCGTAAAGCAGCTAAGTGCTGTGTTTCGCTGCGTGCGTGAGGGTAGCGGATGGCTAATCCGGGGAAAAGGGGGTTTGAAGGTTGGCAGGGCACTTTTGACTTCACTGGTGTCGCGGGTGTCTATGGGCGGCGCCAATCGCTTATCATCAGGCGATCCGTCTGCTCGTCTGCCACCTATCCTATAAAAACAGCTATTTCTTTACAAGAAATAATAAAAAATAATAAATATTTCACAACATCACATACATTGATTTGACTCCGAGATAGGTAGCTCGAGCACCTGTGTTACGGATATCAGAATCAACAGTGGGATTACAAATATATACATATAATACTTTTCTTTTGTAAATACATACTTATAATACATAAGAAACACCCAACCAATCAATGTATATATGTATGTAATGTAATGTATAATGTAATGTAATGTATAATGTAATCAATAAAAATCAATGTATGTGATGTTGTTGTGAAAAATGAAAAACCCTTCAGCAGGCAGGGCAGGGTCTCTATCAAATGCACCATCGAGCCCGTCAAACAAAATGAAAGTGTGTGGGGTGCCTAAACACTTCTTAGAGACCTCATTTTCCAGTCTGTATTTTCCTGGCTACAAGTGCACAATGCATATTCCTTTTTGGTTAAAACAGAACTTGGTTTAGTTCTATTTAAAAACCGCATAATAAACTAAGACCCAGAATTTGCTACTTTGCTTTCGAAGCTAAGGTACAGGGTTGCCAACTGTACTTAAGTACTTATCATCAATACTATTTAAAAGGAATAAATTCTACAGAAGTAGTCAACGTTAAACGTCATGTTTAGCGTTTTAACATTGTCCGGATTCCATCAAGAGTCTTGACGGAATCCAATAAATGTATTTTCTTTCTTTCTACTGGGCCGTGATCTCGGAGTCCTAGGTTCGACTCCCAGTTCGAGCAAAAAGTATGTTTCGAATTTTTCGAACAAAGCTCGGGTTTGTGATCACCAATCCGCATTAGGCAAGCCTAATCCCATCATAGTAGCGATGACTTGGTTTCTATGATGGAGGCCTTTGCCCTGCAGCGGGACAGTATCTAGGCTCATACTTTAACATTATATATTGCATGTATGCATGTATGTATATGTATATATTTGTAATTCTGCTGTTGATTCTGATATCCGTAACACAGGTGCTTGAGCTACCTATCTCGGAGGCAGACCAATGTATGTGATGTTGTGAAATATTTATTATTATTATTTAATATTAATTGTCTATCGGGCAATCATTTGTAAAAATATTTTGTAATTTTTTCAATCAAATAGTGCTAGTTCTAGAACCAAAGTTGTTACGTTGGCAACACTGTCTGGGCGGCTGTAATTACCGCGTAATCTGCGGCCAAACAGCGGTATTAATGTCTTCTGTTTTTGCTTCCTTTTAAATGTAGCTCTACTGAGAGTTTTGGAGCAGCAATATGGAAGATAAATTGCAGGCAGATTTTTAAAAGAAACTCTGTGTCCATGTCAAACTGTTTTATAGAACTTTATGACGACCCATTTGGAACAGTGGTAGTGAACGCTGCCTGTGATCCAAGGGTTGCGGGTTCGATCCACGCACAGTACAAACATTTGTGTGCATGAACATGTCTGTTTGTATTGGTCTGGGTATTTTCTATGTATTATAAGTATGTATTTACAAAAAAAAAGTATTATATGTATATATTTGTAATCCCACTGTTGATTCTGATTTCCGTAACACAGGTGCTTGAGCTACCTATCTCGGAGTCAGATCAATGTACGTGATGTGAAATATGTATTTATTTATATTTAAAACAAAGTAATAAAATTTACTTACATTATATTCTTATCTCATTATTAAATATCATTTAGCTTTATATAGTATATTATTTCTTTCAACTATATTACTTTGTATAAATAATGAATTTTCACTTGACATTCAAGTGATGAGAGGCTATAATGTATCAATACGGGGATTAACACGATATTTTAATATATTTCATCTAGTGGCGAATTGATATCAAAAAATGTGAGGGTGTCCGAAGATTCACAGCTCGGCCCCAGAAGACGACGCCGTGCTCCGCCAGTAGGCTCGTGACCACGGCAAATGTAACGTAGCCGAAACGTCGAGCCAAATATGTGAGTACACAATGTTGTTTCATAATAATAGGCATGTTAATCCCCGTATTGATACATTATAGTTTACATAACAATGCATATAAGTTATACATAGACCATTTTAGTTTCCACTTATTCAAAAAACATAATTATATTTTTGCGCATGCACCACAAGATGAATTTAACTTGCAGTAAGTTTTCCTATAGTTTGTAAAATATAGCTTGATTATAAAGTCAGCTATTATTGGTGTCGCAGAAAATTACGGACCGACCATGTTATCACGACACATTCAATGAAATCGTAAGCCGAATGATTCGGCCTAATATTATTCGGTGAATCCACTATTCATCCCATCACTAATCTTAAGGTATATATCATAGAGTAAGATAATAATAGACTGGTCTATAGCTTTGGTCAAATGCCTACACGTCGTAGGTATCATACATTTATTATTTTGTGCCCAAAGGTGGGAAAATCCTAAATTGTGGATTCCTATAGCAAATGAGATACCTTGTTTCTATGAAACAAAATAGGGATCTACGTATGTTAGTTGTTTTAATGTTAGGTCATTAATAAAATCTGAATTATAGTACCTATAAGATTAAGGGTCGGCTGTAGCAGCGGATTATGTATGAATTATTTTCTATTACACAAAATGTGCACAGACATATGTAAAATTACTATATTTTTACGCCCAAAAAAATAAAAATTTGCAGAAAAAAAAGTTTAAATTGGTCTTTAGATGTTTCGTTGCTGATAACTACAGGGTGTATCTGTGAACATTTACATCCCTTTAACCACGTGCTCCACCAACTATTCTGAAAAACATTTGTTCAACGACTTTCGAAATTCATCGAAAAAATTTTTGACTCCCCATACAAAATAACCAGTAGTTGATATTTTTTATTGCAATTGTTTGCAATTTATTTTTAAGTAAATAACACACTTAAAATATCATCTTGTGTTCAGACGGGACTCGAACCCACACCTTACACAATCCGGGTGAAACCGGATTGTGATTCCACAATCCGGGTGAAACCGGATTGTGATTCCACAATCCGGGCGAAACCGGATTGTGGAAGGTGTGGGTTCGAGTCCCGTCTGAACACGAGATGAAATTTTTAAGTGTGTTATTCATTCAAAATAACCACGTCACGTGACCGAGTTTGTATGAAAAGTTGAAATTTTTTCATGCGAATTTCCAAAAGTGATAGAACAAATTTGGTTCAAATAGTTTGTAGAACACGTGGTTAACACGTTAAGTGCGAAGCGAGGCCTAAATCACCCCTGATGCAACTTCCCTGTGGTGCGGCAAGCAAAAAAGTGAATTTCTCTGTCGTGCGAATGGCATAGCTTTGGTTTGGTCCAGTGTAGGAAAGAGATAAATATATATTTGAACACACTAATGGTTCCGGACTCGGTGGTGTACCTACCTTGGTACCGGATGTCTTAGGCCTCGTGCCGCACTGAATTAATATAATTTTAAAGCAGTGCGGAACGAGGCTAAAACGTCCCATATCCCCCCTGACCTCGTACCGCACTCAACGCGAGCTTCCCGCGACCAGTGTTGTGCATCACGTCGATTTGAGAGCACGTCCTTTTACAGCGCCGAACATGTCTAAACGATGTCGGAAGACATTTTTTATTAATTTTAAAAAACCCAGAAACAGAGCCAAAACAGGTCAGTTTTTAATGAAAAAATCTTCAGTAAGCACCTAGTTTTTTCTTATCTTGGTAGCTATGTACCTAAAGTAAGTGTAAGATATTATTACTTAAGTATACTCGAAAAGAGTGAAAAAAGGAGAAGATGTGTTGGTTGTTACCAAAAACTACGCACATTTTTACCATCTCGTGAAGCTGATACAAAATCTAAAAAGATTTTGACTCAGTGCACTCAGTGCAAAAAATCTTATTGTCTACCCTGTTTCAATGAAAAACACTCATAAATAAGTACAAATATATTGAGATTTTAATAAAAAAAGTATATTGATACTGATTTTTTAATGTTAATTTAAGTTCTAATAAGTGTATTTTTAAAGCCCGAGGCAGAATAAATAGGACAGTTTCTTTTCTACTTCTGGTTGCCTTTTTTTTCTATTCTGTGAACCGCATTAAGATTTTCATATACAAATAGAAAGATAAACCTTATGCATACACCGTAATCCATTATTTTCCAATAATAAGTCTGTAATAGGTGCCTCTTAATGGTATAGAATGGAACGCTTCGTGCGCGAGTCCGACTCGCACTTGGTCGGTTTTTTTTCTTCATGGCGCCTTCAAGCACAATTTAGATTATTTAAATATTTGATAGCTTTGTGTTGTTTTGCCAGGTTTTGCCCTTAAAACGATCTAATGAGAAGTAACTGATCAAAATCGGTCAAGTCGTTGCTTAGTTAAGACAGTTTAAAAACGTCGATATTATTTTTCCCATCACTAATCGCAGCGAAAATTTGCCCTATTTCAGTGCGTTACGAGGTGTATAAGATCCCATATTTTGTTTTCCTAATAATTCCTAAACTAGCCATCCGATCCCGGGGCGACGGTGGATTAGGGTTCATCATTTCACTGTCTATATGAATAAGGACCAAAATACTCATTTATCTTTGATTTCGCGCCAGAAAATGGATTTTAGTCTGTAAAAGGAGGTGGGGTCTAATAGACCGCGTGTCGCCCTAACGTCTGGTCACGGTACGGGCCGATTATACCTCGTGCCGCAGGAACGGAAAGTATGCAAAAATTGGTGCCGCAGCTAACGTGTTAAAGGGATGTAAATGTTCACAAATACACCCTGTATAATCACTAAGCAAGATTTGTATTAGACAACCTTATGAAAGTTCAACTTCCTACGCTTTCCATATATCCTGCTCGCTTTCTTTTTTTATTAGAGTTTTATCGGCTCACTTTGCGCAAACATTTTTGTTGAAAGAACTCAAACTGCTATAGCTATAGTAACTTCTGACCTCCCATCTGCATACGTCCGCAGCCACTCCCACCGCTTCGTTACCCAATACCCGTGATCGAATTACGCTCTTGTCTGAGCGCTAACTGCCTCACTTGTGCGCAGCTGCTCTTTGCAAAAACACTGCCTTTGAAAACTGAAAATCTTTTGATACCTAGCTGAATGATGAAAACTTGAACACGAATAATCGTCTGATGTTGTAAACCCAAGTAGGTTGCTTACCTATCTCAAGTCAGAATGTCTTGTGTGTTATTAACAATGTGTAAATTATACTATTCATAAACAATGTATATTCTTTATGAATAGGCACTTTACAGCCGCATGCCGGATAATTTATGGGCGAAAATCACGACAGAACAGAGGTGTTCCCTAGAGGCTGCAATTTGGGGGTTTTCAAAGCGCGAGTGAATAGGTATCTTCTAGGTAATCGTGCTACATCTTAGACCATATTATCACTTACCATCAGGTGAAATATGGTCAAACGCTTACCTATCTACAGTAAAAAAAAAAAAGAATAGATGCCCGAAAAGAACACACGGCAGGCCGAGAAAACGCTTGAGGGATGATTTCTATGCCTACGTAAAAGATTGGAAAACTGTAGCTCGTGACCAAAAAGGTTGGAAGGCGGGTAGGAAAGCCTTTGCCCTGCCGTAGGACAGTACAGGCTAACAATAATAAAATTATACAAACAGCGGCCACGCGTAATCTGAAACACGGAACGCTTGCGCGATGTATTCGACACCCAGTGCCATCTATTGGTATAAAGTGAAACTAATGGCCCGTAACGAAGCAAGAGTGGGCCACATATCTGTCTGTTGCACATATATGTATAGTTGGAAGTTCAAAACTATGCGTTTGTCATGAAACCGATTTTCGGTCCCAATCAAAATTTTCTTACATTCATAAAAAGCTTCATTTTACCTGAATGAAATTAATTAGATTTTACTATGAGATAAGCCTCATTAAAAAGGGAAGCCATAATTGATCTAGTGAACTTTTATCAATGACCAATAGAGGTATAGTCCGTAAAATATATATAGCTTGATTGGATTGACAGAATTCCAATTTAAATGTGTGGTCCCCGGCAGAGTAGAATAGGCCACCCTCATTCTTACCGAGGTGTCGTAAAAGGCGACTGAGTCGCCTTTTACGTAAAGCTGCTGGCATGATCATCAGCACCCAGAGAAGGAAAACTCTGCATTTATATCAGAACCCTCGCCAACCCGTCTGCCAAGCGTGGTAAGTATGGCAACTGCCCCTCATGTGATTGAGGGAGGCCCGTGCCCCAGCAGTGGGGACGTAAATGGGCTGACTATGACTATATATATGACGATTCAAATTTCATTTATTTGCAGTAAACATGGTACATTTTATAATTCTTATCTTAAGTATTGCTCATACATGTTTAATCGATATATCGATATACAAATATTTTAGTGTCGTCATGCATAAATAAGTAGTTATAATAATACATTTGAAAGCAATATCGAGACAATAATCAATTTAACTTAGAAAACAAAGTAATCAAAACTTTAATTCAGATGTCAGTGAAGTCAAGTTCTAGAGTGCTAGTAACAACAAAATTATTAATAGGGAATGTCAAATATGTAAGAAAGAAAGAAAATACATTTATTGACCATCACAATACACAGGAAACAAACATATACAGTTGATACACGGTTTAAAACAACATAAATTTTACACAGAAGAGGGACAAAGAGATGTGGATAGTGTGTGGTCAATCAGGTCCCGACCTCAGCATTAGCTGCTACTACAATATCTGCATTGCCGCAGCAGCGCTGGTATTCTGGCGGGACCTGTTTGCGAGCGAGTGTGATGGTGTGGTGTAGATAAATAAATAAAAATATATACTTATACACGTACATATTATAAATAGGCAATATGTGATGTGGTAGATATAATAAAATTCGTATTTAAACACACACAAAAAAAAAAGAGAATTTAGTCGATAACATACAGATAGATACAAACAACACTCAAAAGCTAGACACAATACAATGATGAGAAGAAAACAGTAGGTAGTACAAAGCACAAACACTTTGAAAATATACTTAAAAAAAATACGATATCTTTATGCGACCAGTGGCTCCATCTAATCGAACAAATTGCATTCCTACCAAAAAAAAAATAACAGTGATTAGTAATCTGTTTCTGGTCGCGCAATGTTCATGATGTATGTCAAAGATGTCACATAACCTTTATTTCAGTGAACATATTAAGGTTTATCATATAAAAAAGCCCAATCCGGAAAGGGGGGTTGAAATATTGGCAGAGCATTTGGGACTCCACTGATGTCGCGGGTATCAGATGGGCCCTGGCAATAGCTTACCATCAGGTGAGCCGTCTGCTCGTCTGCCACGTTTCATTCCATAGATATTTATTACTATTGACCTAAAGATAATTATTCTGTGACACCAATAGCTGTCATTTTAATTAAGCTACATTTTACAGACTATAGATATGTAAGTATCTAGAATAAATCAAATTTCAATATCCCGAACAATGCCTAACTTTTTCCAGCGATCTTTTCGACGAAATAATTTTCCGTCAGCCAATTCCAGTCCCAGTCGACAGAGCAGCTAATGAGGTGTAAGTAACGGGTGTGAACTTGGCGCTGCTCACTACCAGGCGCGTATTACCATAATGTGAGCACTAGATATGCGACCGTGTGGGAATGTGTAACGTCTTTTGTGGAAGACGAATAAATTTGAAGAAGGAAGTTATCTGGGTCAAGAGCTTAAACGACGGTAACGAGCTGCAAACTGCCTGCATAGACTAGGTAGTGGTTATTTAAAGACCAGAGGTGACAAATCAAAGTTGTGGACGCATGATGCACGCCCTATACTGTTTCCACAGATATAAGGTATCTATGGTACAGAGGGAAGTTTTGACCAGAGACACTCTATGTTTTTATCTCTCCGGTATTTAGCTCCGATACAATCTTCTTGGTTTGTGGACACAATTGACAACAATACATCGAAAAAATGATATAAAAATTAGAACTCCATTCTTGTTTTTAGGCTTTCTGAACATGATTTATACTTCTCTCGGTATTTTATTACTTTTAAAATTACGACATATCAAAAAATTAATATTATTTTTTTTTTTTTTTACATTATAGCGGACAAACGAGCAGACGGCACACCTGATGGAAAGTGATCACCGCCGCCCATGGACATCTGCAACACCCGAGGTATCACATATGCGTTGCCGGCTCTTAAGAAAGGAGTACACCCTTTTCTTGAAGGTCACCAAGTCGTATCTGTTCGGAAACACCACGGATGACAGCTGGTTCCACAGTTTTACTGTGCGTGGTAGGAAATGACGTGAGAAACGCACTGTAGTCGATATAAATCCATCCAGGTGATGTGGATGGTATTTCGCGTTCTGACGTGATGTGCGGTGGTGAAAAATTGCAGCTGGAATAAGGCCGAACAGCTCCTCGGAACATTCCCCATTGTAAATTATAGGATTAATAGCCTTTATTCCTTTTACCACTACATACGTTTTTATTTTTTAATTTTTTTCTGAAGTACCACAGTAGATATGATAAGAATGGAGACCAATCTCAGTGTTGCAAATTGAAGGCAAGTAGGTACCTATTTAAGATAATGACATTACGTTGGACTCTTGAGTTGCCATCTCATATCTATATTTTGCACGAAACTTTCTTATATGTAGTTACTAAAATTATAATTAGACCCATTGAATAATAATAGGTACCTATATTATTTAGTTTGTACGTTTAAATAAAACGTTCGTTCATTTCTTATTATAACTGTCTATAATTATAACTTGTGATGTCAAAATCATTATTTTTTATTTTTAACCCACTTTAAAAAAAAGGAGGAGGTTCTTAATTCGACATGTGTATATATTTTTTAAGTTTGTTCGCCGATCACTTTGCCATTTATGAACCGATTTAGATAATGCTTTTTAGTTTTAAACTAGATAGTCCCGGATTGGTACCATGACAAGGATATCAGGATCTGATGAAGGGATTCTGGAAAAATTGAGGGGACCCCTTAAACTTTAAAGGCACACGTAATGTTATTGTACCTTTTTTTTCAAAACTGCACCAGTATTTACGACTGATTTTATATTGTGTGGCTCTGCTGATGACGGAAAAAATGAGACACTAGAAAACTTGAAAAAAAAAATATCTGCAAAAAAAACCGTCTTCAAAAACCACGTTCAAACAATACACTTCAAATAACATTTTATAACAGTACACTCGAGAAAAGGTTTTACCGAAGTCGGCGCCCAATCTCTGTTGAATGTTGTATTAAATTACAAGATAGTTTTGGGCGCCGACTTCGGTAACACCTTTTCTCGAGTGTACTGTTATAAAATGTTATTTGAAGTGTATAAAGTGATAAGTATATTATTTTATACTTTTTAGTTCGTGGTTTTTGAAGGCGGCTTTTTTTTCGCCGATAATGTTTTACTGTCTTAATTTCGTTACAATTAATTAATAACTGGTGGCGACGCCACTGATCCAACAGAAATTAAAAGGCCTCTAAAGTTTCCACCGAAGTTCGCCGTACCACAAACGAAAGTGGAGACTTTTAACGAAACGACAAACTTTCTTTACATGTGTCTGTTAGAAGTTAAATACTTAGTTCGACAAAGGGTACGCTACTCAAACATGTACCTAGTATAAGAGGTGACGATTGATTTGACACCTAACAAGCTCTCTATCTCTATATCTATGATAGGCCACCCTCACTCTTACCGAGGTGTCGTAAAAGGCGACTAAGGTAAAGCTGCTGGCATGATCATCAGCACCCAGAGAAGGAAAACTCTGCATTTATATGAAAACCCTTGCCAACCCGTCTGCCAAGCGTGGTGAGTATGGCAATTACCCCTCATGTGATTGAGGGAGGCCCGTGCCCGTGCAGCAGTGGGGACTTAAATGGGCTGATGATGATGAAGCTCGCTATCTAACGCCCTGTTGGTCTAGTGGTTTAAGTACCGTGATCTCAGGGTCCTGGGTTCGATTCCCAGGTCGAGCGAAAAAGTATGTTTTGAATTTTTCGAACATAGCTCGGGTTTGTGATCACCAATCCGCATTTGGCAAGCGTGGTGATTAAGCCTAATCACATCATAGTAGTGATAACTTGATTTCTATGATAGAGGCCTTTGCCCTGCAGTGGGACAGTTTATAGGCTGATTAAAAAGAAAGCCCGCTGTCGCTCTTCCATCTAATGTCCTGAATGTCCTGAAGGTTTCTCTCAGCGATAAGACGGCCTAAATTGTACATTGTATCTGTATACCTACCTAGTTTTTAAGTTTTGTATGTTGTGCAATAAAGAGTACTTATCTATCTATCCCTCTAAAATTTTCATTTTACAGCACCACTCTCCATCAGCCATCTTATAGCTTTGGAGCCAGGGGGCCACATAGTCGTGGTCAAGTCTTATGAAGTTTTAATTAAATTTTCACTTTTTATTCTAAAGGCACAGTATATTGGCTCAGCGGCCTCAGCCTGATGGTAAGCAAGAGAAGAGCCCAAGTTGCAAATACAACGAAAGCGATGTCAAGACATCACCTCCGTTGGCACCGCCATACTCGCCCGAGAGATGCTTCTTCACGCTTCCTTTGAAGGAATCCATATTGTAAGAAGGGGGAAATACATGCGCCGGCAACGAGTTCCATTTCTTGATGGTGCGGCAGAAATAAGAACTGCCAAATTTTTTGGTCCGTGATGGGATGTTTTCCACTGTGAAGCGGTGACATCATTGTCAATTTGTGGAAGTAATATGTAAGTATTTTATTAATAACTAGCTGTTTCACGTGGTTTCACCCGCGTCCCGAGGGAACTACTTCCCGTATCGGGATAAAATATAGCCTATGTTACTTCTGAATAATGCAGCTTTCTAATGGTGTAAAAATTATTGCAATCGGTCCAGTAGTTTTTGAGTTTATTCATTACAAACATACAAAAATACAAATATTTCCTCTTTATAATATTAAGTGTAGATGTACTTACAATAAAAACATTTATTTCGTTATTTAATGTGTAAAAGACGAAGTAACCTTTTCGATGCATTCGTTCCCGAATAATGTGTTTGCCGTCAAACATTCAGCCGTCAAAAAAAACTATTAAATACTTATTATTAAATTGACGGGTCCTCCTGGACTAAGATAGGGGGAGGGGGGGGGGGGTCATGACCCTCATGACCACACCCCTTGATCCACCCTTGCCATCAGCAGGGAGTTCACCCTTACGTGTGGGATGGTAGTACCAGCCCATACGGGTATCATCATGGTACCCTGATGGTTGCGCACGTTACGGTTCTAAAAATACTTTCTCCCGCAAACGCTCCAGTTATTTCATGAGTTCCCTTCGAAGGTATTTCTGAGCGACTGCAGTGTGAGGTTCTTCAAAAAAGGACGTTTTTTTTATATAATAGGTGGCAGACGAGCAGACAGATCCCCTGATGGTAAGCGATTACCGCTGCCCATGGACACCCACGACACCAGTAGAGTCACAAGTGCGCTGCCAACCTTTAAACCTCCCTTTCCCCCGGATTAGGCGTCCGATACGCTCACTCACGCAGCGAAACACAACACAGTGCTGCTTGCCGGTTTCTGTGAGGGCGTGGTATCACTCCGCCCGAGTCCACCCATTCATGCCAAAGCGTGGCTCTCCCACGGATTTAAAGGATCAGCAACACGTAAGCAAGTCCTTTGGATTAGCAGGTGTTCATAGGCTGCGGTAGTCGCTTAACATCAGGCGAGCCGCCCGCTTTTGCCTTCGACGTGGTATAAAAAAGTATCAAAATATAGAGGACCGCCAGAAACGACGTCACCTCTTGTACTACGCGTGTGCTGCTCACGAAACTCTTGAATTAAAAGGTGCCGACCGCAAAAGAGTTGAGCAGACGTAAAGGACTGGCACAGTATAAGGGGCATAATAATAAGATAATATCCTCCAACCGATTACGGCAACGGCGGCCAATCTCAACGATCAGCCACGTACAGAATATATTAGTGCTCAAGTGTGTGCGCAAACACAAGTGCGCTCTCCATTCCCGTACCCTCATATTCAGATGGGACACTACTGTGACACGACCGGAGTGGAATCGGGCGAAGGACCAACTGCTTACCGTGCTTTCCGAGGCAAGACCGCCAACTTCCAGACTCCGGGCTGCCACTAAGAATTACTTCATCATCATCATCATAATCATCAGCCCATTTAAGTCCCCACTGCTGGGGCACGGGCCTCCTTCAATCACATGAGAGGTAATTGCCATACTCACCACGATTGGCAGACGGGTTGGCGAGGGTTTTGATATAAATGCAGAGTTTTCCTTCTCTGGGTGCTGATGATCATGCCAACAGCTTTACCTTAGTCGCCTTTTACGACACCTCGGTAAGAGTGAGGGTGGCCTATTCTACTCTGCCGGGGACCACACGGCATTTTCAAGAATTTCTTACCGAAAACTTAGGTACTATTTCTTGGCCCGACCCGGGGATCGAACCCGGGACCTCATGCGCAACCGTCGCATTAAAGTGCAACCCACTAACCTCTGCGCCACTGAGGCAGTCAATAATAAGACAATAATGTCCTCAAAATCTATATTTTGGTCGTGGCTGCCAAAAAAGTTTACTGCCTCGATGGCACAATGGTAAGTGGGTAGCGACGGCTGCGCTTGGGAACCCTGGGTTCAATCCCCGGGTTGGTTAAAATTGTACCTAAGTTTTCGGTAAAAAATCATTAGTGTCAGCCCGGAGTCTGGAAGTTGGCGGTCTTGTACTCCCGTGCCTCGGAAAGGACGTTAAGCCGTTGGTCCTGCGTCGGATCTCTCTTCGGTCGTGTACCAGGGTATCCCATCGATATATGAGGGTATGGGAATAGAGAGTGCACATGTGTCAGCGTAAACATTTGTTCACTGTTATAATGTCCTGCGTCAATGGCTGATCGCTGAGATAGGCCGCCGTAGTTGAATTGGAGGATTATTTACCTAATTTTGATTTTGACTGACTGGATGGCGCAATCGGAAGTGACCCTGCCTCTTACGCCAAAGGTCGTGGGTTCGATCCCCACCCTGGACAAACATTCGTGCGATGAACACTTGTGTTTGTTCGGTGTCTGGGTGTAGGTAATATATGTATTTAAGTATATATTTGTGTTCCTCTGTTGTCTGATATCTGTAACACAAGTGCTTAAGCTACTTAGTACGGATTTAGTTCAACGTATGAGATGTTGTGAGATTTTTTTTTTTTTAATATCCTGCATTCTTGACTAATGATTTAGATTGGTCGCCGAAATCGGAAGAACTTTTTATCAGCACCCAAAAACAACAGTTCTATAAATTCATCAACAGAACTAAATTACTCGAGCGTCCTCTGTCGAAACAACAGCGGCACTCGAAGTTAAATCTGTTTGTGCTGAATGCTGGAAGCGCCCAGTTCCGAACTAATCAGCTGAGAACGCTGAGCGCTGAAGCACCAGTTTTGCTTTCAAGTTGGAACAGACAACCACAAGTCGAGTTACTATAATCTGTCTCTCCTTAATTGATGTTGAACCTAATGTGTTGTGAAAATCTGTAGAACTTACGTCAAAAGCTAAATGTTTTAGAAAATGACACCATTCATAAAAAAAAGCAGTCGGTTTTGATATAAATGCAGAGTTTTCCTTCTCTGGGTGCTGATGATCATGCCAGCAGCTTTACCTTAGTAACCTTTTACGACACCTCGGTAAGAGTGAGGGTGGCCTATTCTACTCTGCCGGGGACCACACGGCGTCTGGCGTATGGTGGTGAGTATGGCAATTACCCCTCATGTGATTGAGGGAGGCCCGTGCCCCAGCAATAGGGGCTTAAATGGGCTGATGATGATGATGATGATAAAAAAGTAGGTACAATTTTTATGTTTCTATATGTCCCTAAATTTCTATCATACAAAAAATCGTCTATACTAGAAAGTTTCTCGGGTATTCTAAATTTGACGGTTAAGTAAGTTTACCTACCTATCAAAGGATTCCATGCCCCAAGTGGCAATGGGCAGGGCACATATCGAGGAGAACAGACGGCCGCCTTTAGGGCGGAAAGGTCCTCGAGTGGAGGCCACGTACAGGAAGTCGCAGCCGTGGCAGGCCCCCCACAAGGTGGACCGACGATCCGGTAAAGGTCGCGGGAATCCATTGGATGCGGGCGGCACAGGACCGATTATGTGGAGAACATTGGGGGAGGCCTTTGTCCAGCAGTGGACGTCTATTGGCTGAAATGATGATGGTTTTCTGTCGGGCGTAAAAAAGCTAACGAATAAGCTTGTTAAACAAACAAGAAGTTCCTCCCGAACCTCGTTGATACAATCTAAGTCGACAATCTCTAGTGATTTGTCAGCGTGTGTCCTTGTAACTTCCCTTCATGCGTTATGTTTGCGGCTAAGCGACTCGGATAACGAATAGAAGTTTTAAAGTTATGGCTGTATTTGTGACTTCTATGTAAATTTGGGTCATGAATTTCTGTTGGTGAAGTTGACTGACCGGATGGCGCAATTGGTAGTGACCCTGCTTCGTACACCAAAGGTCGTGGGTTCGATCCCCACCCTGGACAAACATTCGTGCGATGAACACTTGTGTTTGTTCGGTGTCTGGGTGTAGGTAATATATGTATTTAAGTATATATTTGTGTTCCTCTGTTGTCTGATATCTGTAACACAAGTGCTTAAGCTACTTAGTACGGATTTAGTTCAACGTATGAGATGTTGTGAGATTTTTTTTTTTTTTAATATCCTGCATTCTTGACTAATGATTTAGATTGGTCGCCGAAATCGGAAGAACTTTTTATCAGCACCCAAAAACAACAGTTCTATAAATTCATCAACAGAACTAAATTACTCGAGCGTCCTCTGTCGAAACAACAGCGGCACTCGAAGTTAAATCTGTTTGTGCTGAATGCTGGAAGCGCCCAGTTCCGAACTAATCAGCTGAGAACGCTGAGCGCTGAAGCACCAGTTTTGCTTTCAAGTTGGAACAGACAACCACAAGTCGAGTTACTATAATCTGTCTCTCCTTAATTGATGTTGAACCTAATGTGTTGTGAAAATCTGTAGAACTTACGTCAAAAGCTAAATGTTTTAGAAAATGACACCATTCATAAAAAAAAGCAGTCGGTTTTGATATAAATGCAGAGTTTTCCTTCTCTGGGTGCTGATGATCATGCCAGCAGCTTTACCTTAGTAACCTTTTACGACACCTCGGTAAGAGTGAGGGTGGCCTATTCTACTCTGCCGGGGACCACACGGCGTCTGGCGTATGGTGGTGAGTATGGCAATTACCCCTCATGTGATTGAGGGAGGCCCGTGCCCCAGCAATAGGGGCTTAAATGGGCTGATGATGATGATGATGATAAAAAAGTAGGTACAATTTTTATGTTTCTATATGTCCCTAAATTTCTATCATACAAAAAATCGTCTATACTAGAAAGTTTCTCGGGTATTCTAAATTTGACGGTTAAGTAAGTTTACCTACCTATCAAAGGATTCCATGCCCCAAGTGGCAATGGGCAGGGCACATATCGAGGAGAACAGACGGCCGCCTTTAGGGCGGAAAGGTCCTCGAGTGGAGGCCACGTACAGGAAGTCGCAGCCGTGGCAGGCCCCCCACAAGGTGGACCGACGATCCGGTAAAGGTCGCGGGAATCCATTGGATGCGGGCGGCACAGGACCGATTATGTGGAGAACATTGGGGGAGGCCTTTGTCCAGCAGTGGACGTCTATTGGCTGAAATGATGATGGTTTTCTGTCGGGCGTAAAAAAGCTAACGAATAAGCTTGTTAAACAAACAAGAAGTTCCTCCCGAACCTTGTTGATACAATCTAAGTCGACAATCTTGGTGATTTGTCAGCGTGTGTCCTTGCAACTTTCCTTCATGCGTTATGTTTGCGGCTAAGCGACTCGGATAACGAGAAGAAGTTTTAAAGCTATGGCCGTATTTGTGACTTCTATGTAGATTTGGGTCATGAATTTCTGTTGGTGAAGTTGACTGACCGGATGGCACAATTGGTAGTGACCCTGCTTCGTACGCCAAAGGTCGTGGGTTCGATCCCCATCTGGACAAACATTCGTGCGATGAACACATGTGTTTGTTCGGTGTCTGGGTGTAATATATGTATTCAAGTATTATATTTGTGTTCCTCTGTTGTCTGATATCTGTAACACAAGTGCTTAAGCTACTTAGTACGGAATCAGGTCAACGTATGAGATGTTGTGAGAATTATTATTATTATTATTAATGGTATACGTAGATTCTACAGTTTTCTTTTATACCACGTCGGTGGTCAACAAGCGTGCGGCTAGTGGCTTCGCGCATAGGTAACTTTTTATTTAATATTTGTGTTGATTGATGTTACTTTTGATCTGTTTTTACATTCATACGCCCCAAAATTGTTAAAAAAGTAATTCGGTATAGTTTCTAACAATTTAAATCAATTGACATCGCTAGTGTGCCCTACACGTCACCTCAGTAACGTAATCAGACCAACTGAATCATGGTTGCACGTTTCAGAAACTATCTGAAATGTGCAGGTGTTCTCACGCATGCATCTCTCACCGCCGATCTAATTGTAAAAATCCGCACATATAGGATATTAAATCACATTTAGAAATACCCGAAAAAAAAAATTACCTATGAAAATTTTTTACACGCTATTATTGTTAAAGACGCTATATGAATTTTTGTATGAGTACCTAATGTACACATACAAAAGCTGCTGGCATGATCATCAGCACCCAGAGAAGGAAAACTCTGCATTTATATCAAAACCCTCGCCAACCCGTCTGCCAAGCGTGGTGAGTATGGCAATTACCCCTCATGTGATTGAGGGAGGCCCGTGCCCCAGCAGTGGGGACTCAAATGGGCTGACGATGACGATGACCTAATGTCCATATCTATGGTAAAAACATAATTGTTACAATTTATTTAAATAAGTAATAAATATTTAACAACATCACATACATTGATCTGATTCCGAGATAGGCGGCTCAAGCACCTGTGTTACAGATATCAGAATCAACAGCGGAATTACAAATATATACACATAATACTTTTCTTTTGTAAATACATACTTATAATACATAAATAACACCCAAACCAATTCAAACAGATATGTTCATGCACACAAATTTTTGTACTGTGCGGGGATCGAACCCGCAACCCTTGGACCACAGGCAGCGTTCACTACCACTGTTCCAAACGGGTCGTCAAATTTAAAAATAGATTTAAATGTAAATTCATTAAATATGTAAGTAAGTACCTAGTTTCATCAGCTCCATTCTCGGGTTTATCCTGGAACTGGAGCTACATGAGGTGCTGTAATAGGTTACGGGGCTGCCACAATAGATCATCTACTGGTCGCAGTGGCTATGAGACGCAGGGCTCACCCCATTTCTATCAAATAATAAGTATCTAGTTTAAGCATGAGTTTCTTAAGTAGGTAATTGCAGTGCCCTGGCAAGGATCATGTTGCATTTTTACGTCATATAACCTACAAAATGATTGCACTAAACAATTTGAATTTGTTTCTAGCCCACATCTCTCATTAATCACTGCAATGCTGTCTCGTGTAATCCTCATTACGGATCTCCCCTGTCTCACTAAGCTGGAGTTTCTCAAACTTGGCTCAACCGAATAGGGCTGCCGCCTGTCAACGGACGTGGGCAGTAGATTTTTGATTTTAATCTCAGTATCATACGACAAAACCTCGTAACAAAACTATGGAATGAACTATCGCCTGCGGTATTTCCAGACTGATACGACCTGCAAACCTTCAAGGAAAGAGCGTACTCCCTTTTAAAAGGTCAGCAGCGCATCTGTGACTCCTTTGACGTGGCAGGTGTCCATGGACGGCGGTAATCTCTTACCATCAGGGAATACGTCTGCTCGTCTGCCCCCTATATCATAAAAAAAATAAAGTAGCTCCTTATTTTTTGGGAAAATTATGAGAGTACAGTAAACAGTTAAGTACTCTGTGGTCATTGTTAATCTGTTTCTACCTACAGTACCTTCCTATCACTTTACAGGCAATAAATGATTTGATTGATTAATTAATCATTATTAAAATAACTTTTCATAATATACTTATAAATAAATAAATAAATATATATTTGGATAACACAATATCACAAACATAATTACCTAGAGACAAATATAAAAATAAGTTTAAAAACTAAAACCTGACTACCAAAAAAAACACGTTCCAAAAAATGTACGAAACAAGAAAATTGTCTCCGCTGAAATTATTATCCCGTATTCCGTCTCGTGGTCGTATATGCCACATTGATTTTATTTTATTTTTATAATGAATCTTTTTTCCTACAGTAGGTGGCATACGACTACGACAAATACGCATTTTTTTTAGTTCCTTTCTCTAAGTCCCCTAGAGAACGCTGTAGTCAATTTAACGTAACGTCACCTATAACCCGAAGACAATCAAGACGCTTCTAGAGACACCTCATTTGTTCAAATATGATAACTACTTAGTTTAGAAGTTATGAGGGAACAGATGAACAACCATACATAGATACATATAGGTCAAAATCATTACCCTCCTTTTTGCTTCGCCGTAGTCGGGTAAAAATACAAAACAGAGATAGGTACAGTTTTCCGTGTTTTGGTTGGTGGCAACATGGTTGCCACTCAGCTGTTTTGTCACGGTGGATAGCCATGACGCTGGTATTCTACGGGAACCAGGATGCGTCCCTAAGCTGTCGCTCTGGAGCCCGGGGTAAGTAATCTTAGACCATAATTCAGGATTTGGGGAGTCTGGTATCTTAGGTCCGTCTGATCTTCACAACTCTTTACAACTGAATCATGGTTACACGTTTCAGAAACGTGCAGGGTTCCTGACGATGTTTTCCCTTACCGCCGCACAGTGGGCGGTCGCCTAAGTAAGAGTTGGACATTCTATAAAATATCAAACTCGAAGATTAAAGCTTATTTACCATAAGCTTTACCATGTATAAGCACTATCTAGTGCTCAGTATTTCATTTATAATATCCCTTAGAACCTTTTCTAAATGTATTAATAAGTCTTGTAAAAAGAAAGTTAATGAAAACACGAAAATATTGTCGTTCGATTTCTTGACATAATAATTTCGTACTAGCTTATTTTGTAGATCTATTCATTGTATCCTAATATGAATACAGATAATCTAGATTGAAATGGTAAGAATATCATAGGTACAACAGCAGGATTTGGTAAGGCCTTTTGTTTTAAAGACCAGGAGCCCAATTCTCGGGCTCGTGATATTTATTTTCATACGACATATATCACTAAAACAAAGTTTTTTTGTATGGTTTTCGGGTGATATCCGCCATGTTCTAAATATATCACAATCACGAGAATTGGGCTCCAGATAAAATTTAGTTTCGTTGAGTTTACAAAATTTGGCCAGATTTGGCGGACTTCATAGTACAATAGATGTATAGCAGGAGAGTACTAGAATGTAATCAATAGAAGTTGTACCCGGCAGTGGAAGAAACTGTTGAGAAAATCACCAGTAATTACATTTACGTATTAATATTAACGCCTACAGGAAACAATCGAGCAATGCGCAGTTTACATGTATACAATATTTGTTCTCATATTAGGATACAATAAATAGATTTACAAATAAGCTAGTATGATTATTGTGTCAAGAAAACGAACTACAATCTTTTCGTGTTTTCAATAAGTTTTTTTTAACAAGACTTATTAACACACTTAGAAAATATTATAAGGGATATTATAAATGGAATATTAAGCACTAGAAAGTGCTAATACAAAGTAATAATAAATAAGCTTTAATCCTATAGTTTTATATTTCATAGGATGTCCGACCCTTGCTTAGGTGACCGTCCACTGTGCGCCGAGTAGTTAACCTTCAGGCAAAGAACATTGAATAGAGTGATGCAATCTTTCAGATAGGTAGATAAGGTATATTTAACATAAGTACTCAGATCATTTAGATAATATTGATTGTGGTAAAGTAAAGTTACAGTAAGTTTATAAGTAGGCATTTACAAACAGCTCACTTGATAGGTACTTTGTTTGCTGCAAGATGTTATATGCATAGATAATAATAATTCATTTATTATAACACATCTCAACTAAACGTAGATTTTTATAACGCTTTAATTGGCTTGTTTTATTTAAAATTGTGCTATACATATTATATTGATTAGCTGTAAGAGTTCGAAATTGTAAAATAAAGTAAAATGAAAAACAATTTATTAAAATTAAAAAAATACCCCGATGGTGGCTAACTTGGATTTGACATTTGTCACAATAATTATATTCTGCTAGTCAAGCCCTTTTATTTATAAAAGCCATATTGTGGGAGTTGTGTTAAAACATACAATCCATATCATGTAACGGCGGCCATCTTGGATCGATTTTTAATCCTACATAGCTAAGAACACTTACTCCCCCCTTATTCATCTTTCAAACAAAAAAACAAAATCCCCCGTCGTTTCTGCGTCGGGGCTTAAAAATAAGATATCAAGCGGTCGCGTGGCGCTTAGGCGCTCCCTACAGACAAAAATGTAGGACCTCAAGGTGTTTGCAGCATACCGTTCTTTGGGAAGAAACCCTGCCCTGGAAACATGCCTAGCATATTATGCACAATAATAATATATCCTGCTCATTTTGATTTAACTGCATCGCGCAAATCCTAACTCTAGACGCTGAGCAACGAATACCTACTTTACGTAACGTTGCTGCATTGCTATTTATATTTGAACAGGCGCTAGCTGAAATGGAGTTTCTAAAGTCCTATCTATTCAGATTGTGCATTCATATTGTAATAGTTTGGAATATGATGGACAATATCTGTCAGTTAATTCGTTGGATGCAGAGATTTGATTCAATTCACTTAACTTGAGCGAGTGTTTGATGAAAGCTACAACTAAATCAATTTTATGGGTATTACGTACTTATGCATGAGGAACCCAATTCTCGGCATATATAGCCATTATAATAGGTTTTTTGTATGGTTTCTTCATCCAATGTTTTTCATAACGAAAATCCCGAGAATTGGGCTCTAAATATTTTTTTTAAACTAAATTAGAATCTTCAAAAAAAAAATCCGAAATAAGGTTACATTAGTTAGGTATATTATTAATTTATGACTCACCTAAAATTGGCAGTACGTTATTTTATGAAAGTATATAAGTAGATGAAATAAGTACAGGTTCTTACCTATTTATTTGTCAACTAGCCGTAGTAAAACATGCATTTTTCTAGGGAACAGCCATAGGACAGCATACTTAGCAATACCTAGACTAAATATTATCTTACTCAATGGATTTACCCAACGAATTTTCTTGTTCAATTAGGAGTATTAAATAAGTAGGTACTAGTACAGAAATCTATATTACTTTAGGTCAAATTTTACCATTGGTTACTAGATCAGTCGTTTTATTTAGTTGATGAGTTTTTTAGTTATAACCATTGATCGGAGTAGGTAGAGCTATTTTTGATACTAGCGATTTTTTCAAATAATATGGACATGTCTGGAATCCCGGGATTAAAGATATACTTTATACTATTAACAGTTATTTTTGTTTACATCAGCCTTACGAACTTATTCCAAACGCTTTGCGATACCATGTTAATTAAAAAAGTTCTATTTGTTGGTATCGAACGTAACGTACTTAATATAAAGAAAGAAAGAAAGAAAGAAGTAATGTTTATTTGGAACCAATAATTACATAATCGTATCAAAAATTTTTAGTTTTTACAGAACAAAATATTTATTTATTTATTTATTTATTTAAAACATACCTTATTAATTTATTACATTACATTATTAATTTATTACATTACATTATAAATTTATTACATTACATTATTAATTTATTACATTACATTATTAATTGATAACATTTTATTATTATTTTTAACATTCTTTATTTTTACGTAGGTACTAATTTAGTCGAATCGACTTCGTCATTTTTAACTAATCTAAATAACACAATGTAAATAAGACGACTTTTATGAATTCACTCATTGCACAAGTAAATAAATCAAGTTTAGTATGTACTTGATTAATAGGTAGTTCGAATCGCCCGGGTCATAGGGGCTTTGCCCAATAGGTTGGTCCTGGCGGCAGGCACCGCAAGCAGCGGCGGACGCCGTCTCCTTCCCACGTAGCGGTCTGGTACACAGAAACCCAGGTTTTCCAACACCTGCGGGTTGTGCGTCTTGCCACGGAGTAATTTAAAAAGATATGTGGCTAGAGCTGACTCCCTCCGCACTTTCAGTTCATTGTATCCAACCATACCTAGTACAAATAATGTCGGGTACATCAATGGGTAGTACGGATACACCCCATACAGCCTTTTGTACAAGTGCCGCGTAAATTTATTTTGTACTCGCTCTAGCATTAGCGAGTACTTAGCCTCATGCGGTGCCCATATAGCAGCATCGTGTTCAAGATGGCTCCTCACCAAAGCATCATACAGGACTCTGACAGCCGCGATGCTGGTGAAGTATATAAACTTATTAACTACTTAATTACATAATAGGTACCAAAATGGTCTTCGCTCAGTATACGGTTGAGCGTGACATACATTATGCCACGCTAAACCACTGGTACTCTGCGGATGCCAAAAGAACGAGGCACGCGGCCTCAGCCGACGACAGCTATTTTTAAACATTGCAATAAAAGTCACATAAAGATATCACTAAGTACTTACACATACATGTGGAAAACGAAATTATTTAGGAAATAAATACATAGTAAAATATAAAATTATGTAAGATGAACTGGTTACTATTTTATAATATTATTATATACTCTTCTGTAAGATAAGTAAAAAAGACTTGTATTTCAACTTAAAGGTGTGAATTGTGGTGGAGTTTCTTATTGGTGGTGGAATATTATTCCAACACTTAGTTGCAGAGTATCGGAAACTACCCCGGAACGCAGCGGTTTTAAATGGAGGACAAATGAGGCGATCAGTGTTGCGAGATTGTCTTTGCGTAAATTTTAGCTTCTCAAAGAGATACTCTGGAGTCCTATGTTTAATCACTCCAAAAAGTAAGCTCGCAAAATGCATAGCACGTCGTGACTCCATATTCATGAGATCACTCCTGTTAAAATAAGGAGTTACATGTGCTCTAGGAGGAATTGAGAAGCAATATCTGGCGCAAGAGTTCTGAATACGCTGTATGAGCTTTTTGGTCCGACCCAGAAGACACCCACTAATAACTACATCCGCGTAATTTAATTTTGATAAGATTAGAGATTCACATAACCGTATTCGTAGTTCCACGCTGACAAACTGCCTTATTTGGTAGAGTACCTTTAATCTAGAGTAACATTGTTTAACTGTATTGAGTACATGTTTCTCAAACCTTAAATTACAGTCCATCAATACTCCATATAAACACTTTCATGAATATAATTCGTTAAATATTTAACTCTAAAAGACAAAAGTTATTTATTTTAATCCCGGGATCATAGTGAGAATCCCGGGGCAGGTCCATGCTAACATCTATGTTTGCGGTCAATGAACACAAATAGCTCTACCTATTCCGATTATTGGTTCTATCAATAAAAATGCTGTTTGACGTTATCAGGTCGGGGTATCAAGATTCACGAGAAGTTGGATCTAGTTAAATAAATGAAATAAAATATTCTCTGGAAAAAATCTAACAATCTATTCTCCGCAATTTTTTATGACACATGACAAATCATCCCGAAAAAAAGTAAAACATAAACCACGAACAAAGGTTACATACTTAAACATCCTCCCGAGGGAGAGAAAACAAAAAATAAAAAAATCTAAATACGGCCCTGGTAACTAATTTTAGACAACTGTTTCATGATGACATTATTTATCAAGTCCGGGCAAATAAGTAATTCAAAACAAAAAATAAATAAATGAAACACAATTTGGTCACTACACCACGTTAGAGCACATTATGAAAGGCTGAATCGTTGAGGCACTTTAACAACTCGTCCGGACCGGGTAGTGCGAGTTACAGGTGATGGCAACAAGGAATCAACATCCTCTGTACCTATCTCAAGGGTAAACAGATTCTGAATTGGTCTTAGAAACTCAGTTTTCGCTGTCTTGACTCTGGCCGTCCGTACGATTCCGTCCTTCCCAGGTATTAACTCTGTGACAATTCCTAGAGGCCACATAGTCCTCTTAGCATCAGTCTGTACGAGTACCACATCTCCTAATTTAAGTGTTGGTCCCTTCCTCGAGTTTCTTTCCTTTTTCTGCACGAGCATTGCCAGGTATTCGTGTTTAAAACGCTCGCGCAAAGCGTCTCTCAAACTTTGCATTTTCTTGCAATAAGTGATCAAAGTTTCTCTGTCGATTGTATCTAAATCACCAACGTCACCCAAGGGTTGTAAGTTGCCACCATTCACAAGTAGAAAAGGGGTTAGTGGCACTAAGGTGTCAGACTCATTTATATAAGTGAGAGGTCTGGAGTTAATCGTTGTTTCAACATCACACAGGACCGTCATCAACTGCTCATAATTTAACGAAGCTCGACCCAGCACTCTTCTCAACAGTTCCTTAATACTTCTCACCATCCTTTCCCACCATCCACCCCACCACGCGGCAGTAGGGGCATTAAAAATCCACTTAATTTTCTGAACAGCGCAAGACTCCTCGATACGTGACCAGTCCAAACCAAATTAACAAAACCGCGAAAATTTGAACCGTTGTCCGAATAAAAACATTTAACTCTACTTCGACGAGAGAAAAACCGGCGTAAAGCCAAAGTAAAGGCTTCCGTGGATAAAGAAGTTATCAATTCTAAATGTATCGCTCGATAAACAGCACACGTAAACAGCACAATATATGCCTTTGCTTTCGATGACAAATATAATGGCCCTGCTAAATCAACACCCGTAACTTCAAAAGGGTTCGCCGTATTATCAACTCTAGCGAGAGGTAGTGGCGAAGTTTCCGCTTGTGCGTTATTAGAATTGAAACGTCTACACCTTACACATCTCCTTATAATATTTCTAACCAACTTCCTACTACCTACAATCCAATACTGCTCACGGAGTTTAGCTATAACAATAGACAAACCCGCATGTTGACATTTATTATGAATTTGTTCTATCAAACGTTTTATGATCAAGTGATTTGTAAGCAGTATAGGATAAACATAAGCGAGAGACTCAGCCGTTTGCGTCAACTTTGTTTTTACACAGACTAAACCATCTTCATTTAGTACAGTTTCTAGCTTTATATTCTTTAAAACATTACCAGTTAAAGTTTCTGTTTGTAAAATCTTCAAGAGTAATATCTCGGCTTTACCAAATTCATCTGCACTTAAACCCCCAGTTCTCTTGGCTTCCGATCTGCAAATCACAAAGAATCGATGTATCCACGCTAAGACGCGTACCATCTTATTGAAAGAACTTATCTTTAACAGATCATCGATGATACCGGAAGGAATGACAGATGACATGACGTGACATTGAGATTTACTCAGTTCCTCGTTGGCAGCCTCAACGAACTCATCCATTGATTTCGGCCAGTCAGAATCCTTTAAATAGAGCCAGGACGGCCCCTCCCACCAGCGGACAGAATTCAAAACTTTGGCATCACAGCCTCTAGACGGTAGATCTGCCGGATTCAAAGAACCCGGAACATATCGCCAATTTTTAGGGTCGGACAGAGTTCGAATTTCCTTTACTCTGTTGCCCACAAATACAGCCCATTGAGCTTCCTTTTTAATCCAAGTTAATGTTACCTTAGAGTCAGTCCAATAATAAGTGGTAATATCCATATCCAAAGCCTTCTTCACTTTGTCAGCTAGCCTGGCTCCAATGGTAGCCGCTAACAATTCTAACCTCGGCATAGTTACCTTCTGCTTTGTAGGACATACTCTCGCTTTAGCCAGTACTAAAGACACACATGTAACACCATCTAACTCTGTTCTCAAAAATATGCATGTGGCATAAGCGCTTGCGCTAGCATCATTAAATACGTGCAGAGTATTTCTGCTCTTTCTTAAATCAAATTTGGACAGTCTCCTAGGTATAGATATATCTTTTAAAATTTGTAAACTCTCAAACCATGATTTAAAAGTCTTCAAAATATCACCAGGAAGAAGATCGTCCCATTTCAAATCTGACATCCAACATTTTTGCAACAAAATTTTGGGGATTAGCGTGACGGGAGCAGAAAAACCAATCTGATCAAAAGTTTTCTGCGCAATTGAAAGCAGCTCTCGTTTTGTTACAACTTCGGAACTCTTAGATACGCCATCATAAAAACAACTGAGTGTATCAAATTCATAATTCCACGCCACTCCTAAGATCGATGTTACAGTTGGTTCACTATCAGTATACAAACTACTAGACGGGCCAACAACCCATCCCCTTAAATCAAATTTGCCCTCATCCATTATGCGTTTACTGTCTTCAATGAATTTCCTAGCATCTTCTTCATTCTCCACACTAGTAACGCAATTATCGACATAGAAAGACTTCCTAAGTTTTTCCGCAACCTCTTTATCATTCTCAGGACTATTCAATAAATGATGATTAATCGTTGCAGCAAGCAGAAAGGGACTGCACGTTAATCCAAACACAACACGACAGTGTTGATAAGTTATTAGCTTCTGCTGGCTCTCATCTTCCCACCACAAGAACTTTAAAAATTTCCTATCCTCTGCATCCAATGAAATCTGTAGAAAGGCTTTACGAATGTCTGACGTTATTCCAATCGCATGCATTCGAAATTGTATAATCAACGTAGGAATAGTCTCTAAAAAGTTCTCACCCTTCTCCAAACATCCGTTAATAGATATTCCGTTCCTGTCTCTGGCTGATCCATCAAATACTGGTCGTATTTTCGTAGAAGCGTTTGGATCATCCTTGATAACTTCGTGGTGAGCCAAATAATGACCCTCTTCAATGTTATCATTTAACACGGGTTCTATAATACCAAGTTCCAGCCATTCTTTAAAACAATTATCATAATCACTAAACTCAGGCAATCTTTTAGTAGTAGATAACAGTCTCTTATTGGCTAATTCTCTATTTGTCAAAATATCTTGATGTCCTTCTTTCCATGGTAATGGTACCTCATAACGCCCCTCTTCGTTGATCTTGATAGTCTCTTCAAATTTTATTATGACTTCATCTGCTGAGGCATCTCTGGCACTATCAGTTATACCAATAGATTCTAATTTCCAAAGATCTGTCACATCTAACTCGACTAGGCTTATTAAAGTGTGCGTTGCTCTCGAACACATTTTTGGTCCCTGCACTGTCCAGCCTAGCTTTGTTTTAATTGCCGTTAAATCTCCTAAATGAACAAATTCTCCTGTCATAATCATACCTGCGTAATCAGCCCCGATGAGGAGTCCAATCTCAATATCTACTCCTTCTACATCCGAAAGCTGTATGCTGTGTAAAGACAGTAAGTTCTGGAGTTCTTTGTTAGGCACACGCGGTAATTCCCCACAGATTTTCACTTCATCTAAAACTGACATACAAACGTTAAAATTATTATGTACACTACCGACAATTACATTATAAATATTGTGTGTACGTCTTTTTGTTTCGATTCCACCAAAGACTGAGTGAGAAAGTGACTCTTCATTAGATTTTGTTAGGCCAAGTCGTAATGCTAAGTCTTCCTTTATGTAAGAACGTTGCGAGCCGTTGTCTATCAAACATCTCACCCTAAATTCCTTGCCGTCGTGTTTTATTTTCACAACTAGTGTTTGAAGGAATGTGACCGAGGGAAAACTATTGCTAACCGACATAGAAGTACTAGGCAACTTGTTATCCACTTTCGGCTCCTTTTGAAATGCCGGCTTCTTATTTTGGTCAGAGTTTCCCTGGCTTACTTCCCCACACATTACAGTATTATGACGCTTTTTACAAATAAAACACCTAATAGCACTTCGACAGTACTTAGGGTGGTGACCCGAACCTAAACAAATAGGGCAAACGTTCTTTTTCTTCAAAATAGCTCTACGTTCTTCTAAGGACAGTTTATTTAATCTTACGCAATCGTTACTTACATGATTCGACTTATCACAGAAAACGCAAGATAAATTTCTTCCTACTGCGGTGCCCCCACAACTGCTACTAACTAAAGCCGACGCAGTAGCTTGGCGTCCCTCGGTAAGCTCCATCTCACAATTTCCTACAATATTACTATTGGTCGAAAAACTTGCCCTAGCCATTTCAATTCTTTGCACACTTTCTACCTCTCGCCTTAAGAATTCTAAAAGTTGATTAAGACGGTTACCTTTATTGGTCCGAGTTCTCTCAAAGGCTCTTAGGATATCACCCGGAAGCGCCGACTCTACCAAAGGATATAACATAGCAGCATACTTTTCCGAGGTGACACCCAACGTTTCCAGAGCTCGCACTTGTGTGGTTAACTTGTCATAGAGCGCGCAAAGCTCGTGGTCACTTGTGCCGTTTACCTGTGATAAAACTAAATTTAACAAATCACGTACATAAACTTCAATAATTAATTCTTCCTTGCCAAACCGTTCTCTGAGATGGTCTAACGCGATTTTGTAGTTTCCGGCAGATGGTGGGAAACCGGTGATTAATTCTCTTGCCTTAGACCCCTTTTCTGTGGCTTGTATTAAGTACTGAAACTTTTTGTAATCATCGAGTGACTTATCATTATCGATACAGGAAAATTGGCCCCAAAAATTTAACCAGTTGTGTGGGTCCCCGTCAAATTTAATGAACTCTAATTGAGGATAACGAAATTTTTGAGTTTTACAGTTCTCGGTGGGAGATATAATGGTTTTTGTACTTCCCTTCTCGGATTTGTCTTCACTTATTTTGTGGTATTTAGCTTGCAAATAATACCACTTTAGCTTGTATTTGTCCGCCTCTTCCATTTCTCGAAACATCTCCTCTTCTTCTGTATTTGCTGCAGTTAAAAATTCGTCCACCACGGCTTCGGTAGACAAGAGGGTATCGAACTTGCCTTGCAGTAAATGGAAAAGAGCGGATACTTCCTCGCCCAACGTCTCAGGTTCGCTCTCTAGAATCCTCTCCAGCTTGTTCGCTGCGGCCGTGAACCCGCGGCGAGCGATGCTTCTACATTTCTTTGCGGACTCTAAAGTATCCGCGGTCGCCATAATGTTTGACGTTATCAGGTCGGGGTATCAGTGGAAATGATAAACTGTTCGCCTACACCCATGATACTGTACTTAAAAAATTTGGTGATTAAAAAGAGTAACTGGCGAGTTTCTTGCCGGATCTTCTCGTCAGAATCAACTTTCCGATTCCGGTGGTAGAATCACATTATATTTATTAATATCTTAGTATATTTTTTGTATCGACATATATGTTTAATTACATGTATAATATACATAGCTATAATTTATATTTTTTTCATGTATGACGATTTGTAAGAGCTGTATATAAGCCTATGCAAATAAAGAACTTTTGAATTTTGAATTTTTTTGAAGTATTCGCGAGAAGTTGGTGTTGGAGTGACGACCCAATGATACCAGTGCCATAGTTTATAAAGAAAACAAATTGTCTATGATAAAGTGTCTGTTAGGCTAACTGTCAAAGAATATAAAACAGATTTTAAATAATATAATTAAATAAATAAAACACGTTAAGCTCATGAAAATCGCTTTTATCACTTTCATATCACTGACGCCACCATACTCCGCCCACAGGTTATGGGCCCAGGCTCAGTTGATGGAAAGCGAAAATAAGTGGGTATAAAGCAAAGATGGCCAAAGTTCAAATTGAACAGTTAACAAAAGAGAATTATGACAGTTGGAAAATCCAAGCCGAAGCGGTGCTCATCCGAGCTGGACTACACAAATATATTGAGGAATACGATGACCGGGAGAAGGAAAAAGACTTGCAGGCCAAAGCCGAATTACTCCTAATTATATCTCCATCGGAACTTCGCCTCGTAAAATGCTGCAAAACAGCGAAAGATGTGTGGGACACGCTAAAAGGTGCGTACGAGAGTAGTGGACCAGCAAGAAAGGCCACACTCCTCAAAAAGTTACTTCAAAAGAAAATGAAAAGTACTGAAACGGCAAGGGAACATATCAATGAATTTATGGACATCGTAGACAAATTAGCCAATATGAACATCAAAATTGACAAGGACTTACTCGCAGTTATGCTTCTATATAGCCTTCCTGATAGTTTTGAAAATTTCCGTATCGCGATAGAGTCACGGGATAAGCTGCCCACTCCAGAAGAATTAAAAATAAAAATAATCGAAGAGAGCGAGGCCAGATTAAACAAAACTGAAGAAAAAGAAGGAGAGGAAGGAGCCTACTATGGTAAAAAAGCAGTGTACCAAAAGTCCAGGTCAACATTTCAAAACAAGAAAAAAATGAAATGTGAAAACTGCAACAAGTCGGGCCATGCGACGGAAAAATGTTGGTTCAAAAACAGGGCGGTCAATACCAAGAGCCAGATCCCAAACAAGAACCTATACTGCACCGAAGCGAACTACAGCAGCGCCGTGTCAGCATCCACTAAATGGTGCATAGACAGCGGGTGCACGTCGCACATGTGCAATGACAAATCTTACTTTGTGTCACTAATGCCGACTGAAAACGAAAAACTAAAATTAGCTTCCGACAAAACGGAAGATGTTGCAGGGAAAGGAATGGCGAGAATAAAGGTAAAAGGGGTAACCATAAACCTCCATAATACCCTATACATACCAAATCTCACAACAAATTTAATCTCTGTATCCAAAGCGACGGACAGTGGCAGCACTGTAATTTTCAAAAGAGATAAGGCAATAATAAAAGATGCACAAGGAGAGGCAATAATTACCGGTATAAAGACCGAAGGCCTATACTATGTCAATACGGACGTAACAGCAAAAGCCAACCTTACTAAAGAGCCAGAAATAAACACTTGGCATCGTCGTTTGGGGCACATAAACGTCCAAGACCTCGACATGGCAAAGAAAAACAAAGCCATCATAGGACTGACGTACAAAGAAAAAGAGCTACAAGAATGCGACACCTGCATAAAGGGGAAAATGACAAATTTACCTTTTCCGAACGAACGACGTGAGGAAACGAGAGCCCCTGAAAGGCTGCATACCGTACATACAGACGTATGCGGACCTATGCCAGAAGAAAGCAATGCAGGAAGCAGATATTTCGTCACATTCACAGATGAATATAGTCGCTATGGAAGAGTTTACTTTATGAAGAACAAAAATGAAGTCCTAGAAAAATTCAAGGAGTACAAAAATGAACATGAGAAATTTACAGGACATAAAATTAAAATCCTACAATCAGATAACGGAAAAGAATATTGTAACCGTGAATTCGAATCTTATCTTAAAAATAATGGGATTGCAAGAAGATTATCAGCTCCTTACACGCCACAGCAGAATGGTTTAGCTGAAAGAAGAAACAGAACGCTTTTAGATAAGGCTCGCTGTATGCTAATAGAATCGCATCTGCCTCAAAGTTTCTGGGCTGAAGCTATAAATACAGCAAACTACATAACAAACAGAGTACCATCAAAAGCTACAAATGGAAAAACACCCTTCGAAAAATGGGTGGGATATACTCCATCAGTCCGACATTTTCAATGTTTTGGATCAAAAGCTTTTGTACTCAACAAAAGAAACGTAAGAAAATTTACGCCGAGAGCAAGAGAAGGAATTTTTGTTGGATATGCTGAATCCACAAAGGGTTACAGAATCTGGATGGATCATCTTCAATCTGTCACAATAAGTAGAGACGTGAAATTCATTAATAAGATGTACTATGAAAAGGAGGACAAGAAACATCACGTTGAGGGGGGCAACGTCGGAAGCCAAAGCAAAATACAGATCGAGCTACCTTCTATTGACCAAGCTGAAACGTCGGACGAAATCCAAGATCAATATGAAGAGTGTCAATCGTATGAAGACTACTTACCTCCAAACCAACATGATGACTCGCCTCCAGAAGATGAATACTTACGCGACGATGAAGAAGAGCGCACGCCACCTGAAACAGGAGGAGAAACGATTAATGAAGAATCGACTCCAGAAGAACCTGTAAAACAAAGACCAAGGAGAGAAAGAAAGAAACCTGCATGGACCAAAGACTATGAGTCAGAATACTCAGAAGAAAGCATGCTAATAACAGAAAGTACTCACTTGGCTGAAGAAAACATTGATGAACAGGAGTGGCATGACGCAATAAAATCTGAAATAAAAGCACACATTAAAAATGAAACATGGAAAATAGTAAAGAAAGAAAAAGGTATGAATATAATAGACCATAAAATGATACTCAAAAATAAAACCTCTACAGACAACACTATAATAAAAAAGGCAAGACTCGTGGCGCGAGGTTTTAACCAAAAACCTGGCATAGATTATACAGAAACATACTCGCCTGTAGCAAAATTGAGCTCGGTGAGGTCACTTGTCAGTGTGGCAGTCCAAGAGGGAATGACGTTAAATCAAATGGATGTCACAACGGCCTACTTGAATGGTGAATTAGATGTAGACATTTTTATGAAAACGCCAGATTACCTAGAAAAGTACCTAGCTGAAATATTGGTGGAAGAAAGTAACAAAGAAAACTTAACACTTTTCCTTAAAACCAAAAAGATGCTTGAAGACTTAAGAAGCACAAAGCAGGGAAATGTTTGCAAATTGCAAAAGGCTTTATACGGGCTAAAACAGTCAGGACGACAGTGGAATAAACGCCTTGACAATGAATTAAGAAAACTAGGGTTTGAGCCGTCCGATGCTGACCCGTGTTTATATACGCTGGTTACAGGAAACCATAAGGTAATCATAGCCATATACGTAGACGATTTCATAATTGCATTCACAAATAAAAAGATTTGGGAAGACATCAAGAAAAAGCTAAAAGCTATATTTGAAATGAAGGATCTAGGAGAGCTGAAACATTGTCTAGGTATAAACTTTGAACGTAATAAATAAAGCAGAACGAATCAGTTTAAACCAGACAAGTTATATAAAGGATGTATTAAAGAAATTTAACATGCAAAATGCGAAACCTGTCTCAACTCCTATGGAGACAGCACTTAAATTAAAGAAGGAAGAAAAACCTGATGAAAGCATCCCTTATAGAAGTCTGATTGGAGCTCTCATGTACCTATCCGTAGCGACGCGCCCTGACATATCTTACGCTGTCAGCTATCTAAGTCAGTATAACTCATACTACGGAAAGGAACACTGGATCGCAGCGAAGCGCGTACTTAGATACCTATCCGGAACAAAAGAATTTAAATTAACTTTCACTAAGGATAAAGAAAGTATGCTTACCGGATACGCCGATGCGGACTGGGCGTCCTGCCCCATGGATAGGAGATCCTACACGGGGTACTGCTTTATGAAAAGTGGTGGGGCACTCAGTTGGGAGTCAAGGAAACAGCAATGTGTAGCGCTGTCAACGGCAGAAGCCGAATATATGGCCATCACGAGTTGCTCGAAAGAGGCCATACATCTACAAAGACAGCAGGAAGGATTGGGCCAGCGCCAGTCAAAAGTGAAATTTTTTAATGACAATCAAGCTGCCCAGAAGCTGGCCACCAACCCAATTATTAGCAGCAAGTCAAAGCATATTGACATCAAACAGCACTACATTAGAGAAGTCATACAAAAAGGCATGGTAGACATAATGTATCTGCCGACAGAGAATATGATCGCGGACATATTTACGAAAGCTCTACCGCGGCCTAAGTTCGAGAAGTGCCGAGACGAACTCGGACTTGTGTAGGCATGGTATCCTGTGTCAGGAGGAGTGTTGGAGTGACGACCCAATGATACCAGTGCCATAGTTTATAAAGAAAACAAATTGTCTATGATAAAGTGTCTGTTAGGCTAACTGTCAAAGAATATAAAACAGATTTTAAATAATATAATTAAATAAATAAAACACGTTAAGCTCATGAAAATCGCTTTTATCACTTTCATATCACTGACGCCACCACACTCCGCCCACAGTTGGTTCTAGTTAAATAAATGAAATAAAATATTCTCTGGAAAAAATCTAACAATCCATTCTCCGCAATTTTTTATGACACATGACAAATCATCCCGAAAAAAAGTAAAACATAAACCACGAACAAAGGTTACATACTTAAACAAATGCTAACTGTAATCGATGCATAATATTCCAAAGGTGTGATGTACGTATGAACATAAGTAACCGTTTAAACTTTGGACCAATAAATAAGCTATATGTACCTACCTAACCTAACTACAAAGTGTATAAATTTAAACACACGAAGACGAATATGTCGAATTTATTTTACGCAGCAGAGTTGGTAATTACTTTCACGGGATCCCCTGGCGCTTCCCATTACGTTTGAGGGATAATCGAGAAAATTTTGGATGAGGCATACATTACGAAAACCTGCGGCGTTTTCGTTTTCAACACGAAACTAATATGGCGTGAGCGTGAATAAAGTGTTATCTATTCGATCGAACGGTCGTTTTTAATTTATAAGATAATTTTCATAAATTTTCATGATACTTACCTAAGTAAGTATTCTAAAAACTCGGACGGCCGCACTCAGGGACGTCATTTAAGCTAATGTTCATTAACTTTAGTATCGGTAGTCTTTATGCGTATCAAAATAAGGGACAATATATTTTCTTAAATAACCAACTAAGTTCACCAACGACTCTGAGTGTGGCAGCAAGTCTTTCCTGGTATGGTCAATGGTCATATAATGAGGAGAGGGGAAGAACATGTAACCAAAAGAGTGATGAGTGTAAAATGTATCTGTGAATACCTATTTACATCGCTTTAACCACGTGTTATTACAATCATTCTCAACAATATTTGTTAAATAGTCTTTTGGAAATTCGCATTAAAAAATAATCAATTTTCTTGGTAATTTTTTATGGGGAGTCAGAGAACAAATTAATTTTGCTCAGAATGTTTAGTAAAACACGTGGTTAAAGGTATGTACTTAAATGACTGTGGACCGTGGGAGAGTCACGCCTCGGCACGAATGGGTCGGCTCGACCGGAGTGATACCACGACCTCACAGAAAACCGGCGTGAAGCAGCACTGTGCTGTGTTTCTCTGCGTGAGTGAGGGTAGAGGCCCAATCCCAGGGGAAAAGGGGGGGGCTTAAAGGGGGAGTGTCCATGGGTGGCGGCAATCGCTTACCATCAGGTGATCCGTCTGCTCGTCTGCCACCTATCACATAAAAAAAATGTTCACAGATACAATACACCCTGTATATCAATCACCTCCCGAGAATTGGCTCTTGACTTATTTTATTAGGTCTCGTGCACTCGACGATGAATAGAATAAGAAGGGCGTTCACTCAGCATAATACAATGAATGAATGAAGTCGAATTTGAGATTTGTATAAATTTCAATATCGAGTGCACAATATTTGCTCTCAGATCATAACGATGAGCAGTTTTCTAGTAGGTATTTATAAATTTCGCAGTGATTCGCTAGATGGCGCAATCAGTCCCTGTAAATGTTAGGTGTGGTATGGTCCCCAGCAGGAGGGTATGCATAAGGCGCCGCCACTAGGCGGCGACGTCGGCCATTGCACTTCGGGCCGGCGGCATTCCCCAGCGAGAAAAAAAAAAAAGGTGTGGTATGATATTTCATGTGGACCCTAATTTATGGGAAAATTGTTTCAGGTTTTTTACATTAAATATCTTAATACTTCGCAGTTAATATGTATATTTAGTGTACATTTTAAATGACAGAGAGTGATTCAAAACGAAACATTTCTTAAACAAATAAAATATTATGTATTTTACTTGTTTACTTTTTATCTCTATTTTCTTATAGGTAAAATAAAGTTAAATATGGCAGGACCGTAAATGTTCTGATGATGGTTGGTTTATCAAATATTTCCTATCTATCATAGACAAAAAAAGAACTTTTAATTGATAGTGAGAGTAGCGTCATCTGATGTTGCTTTTAGAAACTACCCGAAAATACCTACTGGAAAACTGCTCATTATAATAGCCCCGTAATCGCATTTATAAAAATGGTCGAAATGGATTGTAACTCAAACTTTCTATATCGATTATAGACTCGATTAAATAAAACCGGTAAACCATAAAGAACCGGTAGCAGCCGCCATTTTGCTCGTTCGCCGCTTCACTACAAGCTGTCATAGACAACGTGTTTTGACAAAAGTTTACTTCGACAAAAATGACGAGCTTCGTATTTCGTGGTTACAAATTGAAATAATCGTGTTTTGTAAATCATGACGGTGTGGGAGAAACTGAAAAATGAAGACTGCTACGCTGTTGGTGAGTGAATTCATTAATATCAGTTTTACTCGTTCAAAAAAGTTTGTTATCTCGACGCTACTATCTGGCTACTATTCGTTACCAGTTTTGCCTCCCGCCGAGCTGAGATAAATATAAACATTGTATCATATCACTTATTCAGCTACTATCAGTGCTATCCTGTTAGAAATTGCCCCCAATTATTCGACGGGAAAATAAAATAACCTTTACAATGAGCCACTCCCATATCTTCAAGGCGAATCTTATGTTGCTAATTCATAACATTAATTGAAGTGACGTTCTAATGTTTTCGTAATGATTATCTAAACATTTAATTGTCGGTAATGTTTTTTCAACGGTTGCTCGAGATGTTATGTCAAGAAAGCAAACAAAATCGTGTCATTTGTTTACAGAGAGAGATTGCTAATAACTTTGACTTCTGTGCTGCCAAGGTCTTCTAAGCTATAACTCAAGCGAGATTCTGTGGTGTAGCTTAGAATGACTATGATTACTTAATTAAAAATGAAAATGTTTAAGTACAGACAGCCATGCATAAGGTTATTACAATCTGTCGAGTTTCCTCAATTGACATTGAACTCAATGTGTTTAACAATAAGGTGATAACCAGTTGACTAAATTTGGCAGATTTGTATTTTGTGGCTGACTTAACTCAAGTTTATGAGATCAGTCTTTCTTTGTTATCAAAGCTAATTTAAACTTATAGTTCCATGACCAGTTAGAGTGATGGTAGCTCAATGGATACGAATGCGCCTTCTAAGCAAGTGGTCGAGTTTCGAATCCAAGCCTTCACCAATAGTTTTTCCAATCTACGTGCATATCTCTACCATTACCATCTGCTCGGCGGGGAGGGAAAACGTCGCGAGGAAACCTGCATGTTTCGGAAAAAGTTTCTGAAACATGTACACATGATTCAGGTCAGACAGCAGTTGCTTCATTGTAATTACCAGACCCCCCCAATCCTGAATCATGGTCTAAGCATACCCTGGGCTCCACAGCGACAGCTTTGGGCATAGCTGGGAATTGCACACTAAGATGAAGAATTGTTGCATGTAAGAAATAAATTGCAAGAACTCTTTCCTTGCAGAAAACCGTATAATTTCTTACTACATTTGATGTTTTATTATATATTAACTTTGGAAAACCTAGTTTAAGTATACAACAAACATGTTTCTACCAATTTTTTTTATTATTAGAGCAGCTATAAATTAATAGAAACAGAGTGTAAATTTATGCAATAATGGATTAGATTCATATGCAATATTACTGCATAATGAATTGTGCAATATTACATTTTTCATAGTCACAACTTCACAAGTACAAGTTGCGGCACATAAGTGTAGCGCAAGCTGTTAGTTTGAACGCTTGTAAAGTAGCGCGCTTTATACAAAAATGATTTCTGTGCATTCAACGTCACTTCTACACTTACCTTCCGTAGCCTGTATCAACCTCCCTACTACTACAAATATATCAGTGGACTGATCCTACTGAATCTTTATATTGAGCCTGTTTGTCAATACAATTCATAAAATACAAATACGTTTATTGCTCATTAAGACATGATACATATAAGAAACATAGAAGTGGGTAAATTAAGTCAAAAAATTAATGGGCTAATGGACATTTGCTAGTGACCCAGCCTCATACACCAAATTTTGTTTGTTAGATTCCCATCCTGGACCAACATTTGCGTGATGGACACTAGTGCTTGTCCAGGGTCTGCAATAAAAAAAAACTGCTTAATCAATATTTAAAAGACAGGGTCTTTATAGTGCAGATAAGTAGATTCCCGGGTCAGGCCAAAAATTTGTACCTAAGTTTTCTGTAAGAAATTCTTAGTGTCAGCCCGGAGTCTGGAAGTAGGTGGTCTTGCGCCCCCACGCCTCGGAAAGCACGTTAAGCCGTTGGTCCTGTGCCCAATCCCTCTCCGGTCGTCGGAATACGAGGGTAAGGGAATGCATTTGTGTAAGCACACACACTTGAGCCCTATAATATATCCTGCGTACGTGGGTATTGTTGAGGTTTGCAGCTGTAGCCGTAATTGGTTGGAGGATTATAAGCAGATTATCACAAAATAAAAATGGAGGCAGCAATTCAGACAAGTTTATAAATAACTGGTTCATACTTATTGTGCTACTAATCTAAATTAACTATTGAATACTACAGTATTATTAACATAAATCAGCTAGTGTTGGTATACTAATTGAACAGGAAAACACAATGTGAGTTTCCTTATATTGGTATTGATGAAACTCATGGAATTCATTTTTATTTGGATGTTCAAAAGTATACAAGGAATTAGGTATATTGATAAAGAGAAAAATGTGATAAACACTTGTTTTCATCAACTATATCGTAACGTTTTGAGAATATGATTATTTGATTTTTTGTTGGATAATTTTTACGAGGCTCCTTTGTTCAAAATCCAGGTTCCATGACATCAGAGAATAAAAGACCAGCTTTTTTTATGTGATAGGTAGCAAACGAACAGACAGATCAACTGATAATTAGCGATTGCCGCCGCTCATTCATTAGGGAGTGCTAGACTTCGGCACGAATAGGCCGGCTTGACCGTAGCGATAAAACGGTCTCAGAAAAACCCGCGCCAAGCAGCTGACGCTGCTTTGTTTCGCTGAGCGAGTGAAGGCACCGGAGGCAGATCCGGGGATGGGGATTTTAAAGGTTAACAGCGCATTAGCGTCGTCACTGATGTTGCAGGTGTCTATGGGCGGCTGCAATTGTTTTCCGCCAGTTGATTCGCCTGCTTGTCTGCCACCTATAACATAAAAATGCTGCTGGAAAAATTTTGGTAAACCTATGCCATACAGTAATTAAGTGCATTTATTCATGGCATACTACGTAGCTTCTCTACTAACCGAAGCATGAATTTAAATTACTTTAACACCCAACTTTTCAGAACTAAAAGTACATGTACTGGAATTAACCCCTAGTGTACTGCATATTATAGAGATTGCCTAAGTATGTTGGATTAACTGGTATTTTAATTTTGCAAAATTCATTCATTATTTAAATTTTTTTCATGGAACACCAACCCTGTGTGATTTTTGTACTTCTTGCATTTCTACCGACGAAAGTATTTTTTATTTTTACATCTCAAACATAGACTTAATGCGGTACTAAGTAGCTTAAGCACTTGTGTTACAGTTATCAGACAATGGATATCAGAACTACAAATATCTCCATGGGCGGCGGTAATCGCTTACCATCAGATGTGATGTGATGTGATGTGTTTTAAATTGATATAACATTTTTATAATCAAAGGCCGGGATCTTTATTAAGGATCGAGGCGAGAAAAGCCACGCGACCCCACTAGTAAGTGAGCAATTAAGTCAACGAGCATTGACGGTCGGTAATCTCAATGATATGACGCCAGGCACAGTATACTGATGACGGCAAGGCAAAGTTAAAAATTGCTTTTAAATTCTGCATTGAAAGATACTAAAAGTAATTCTAATTTTAAATATATTTTGTAAGAATAGATCACAGAAAACCTGTGTGAAGCTGCGCTTGCTTTCGTCGAGTGAGTGAGGGTACCGGAGGTCTTTATCTACAATGGCGTAGCTAGGCGTGGGCGACGTGGGCCATCGCCCACGGCCTCGCGAGGGAGCATGAATGACCCTACTGAAATGTTTGCTTGCGGGGCCCCTCCGAGGTCGAAAAAATACGTGGCCCTACAATTATCTATCCCCTCTCCCCCCAACCCGGTTTGCCCACGTCTACGTTTAGCCACGCTACGCCACTCAATACTCAATACTTTATTTGCTCCACAATGTATATAAGTAGTGTTAGTTAGATAGATAGATATGTAGAACCATCTATTCCCGGAAAATACGACACACCACATTTCACAGATAAGAAAGGACGCAACAAGTATAATTATATAATATTTAAACAAAGAGAAAAAGAAACAAATACAAACTAAAACAGCAAACAAAACACTACAAATATAAAATTAGACAAACAAAAAAAAATTTAAAAAAAAAAGCTCCGTCCTCAACCTTTCCGTGCCCAAAGCGTATAACCGATACCCTATTTTTATATCCACAAATTCAAAAAAAAAAATATTGGACGGAATGAAGTTCGCCGGGGGACAGTCAAGTAGTAAAAAAATGTCATCTTAGCGTGTGATTCCCGGTTGCGTGCAAAGCTTTAAGCCCGGGGCTATATTATTCTGTGCCCGGGGTACGCTTGGGTCATGATTCAGGGTTTGGGTGAAAAATTATTTCAAAAGTGTACACAGTGTTATCCTGCTGTTGTTATCTAAACTGTGCCAGGGTGCTTTACGGTGTGTTTTTCTTTAGAAGAGCCCTCGAGAAAGTCGCGTCGGGCGAATCTTTCGACCTACATTCTCTTCATTAGGGCTCCCGTTTGGAGAAGACCTGACTCTTTGTAGTGTTTCGAGATTTTTAGTCCTCTATTTTTTTAAAATGATAGGTTAGGTTTCAGACGAGCAGACGGATCACCTGGTGGTAAGCGATTGCCGCCGCCCATTGACACCCGCGACACCAGTGGAGTCACAAGTGCGCTGCTAACCTTTAAAACCCCCTTTCCCCCGGGCTGGGCTTCTCCGGTATCCCTCATTTACACAGCGAAACACAGGACAGTGCTGCTTCACGTCGGTTTTCCATTCATGCAGAAGCGTTTCTCTCCCACGGTCCTCTATGAATGGCGGTGGCACTGACATGGTGGTGACATCACACTGGTGATACATGTCATGTCATGATGTTACAGAAAAAAACGATTTCACAGTTACCTACTCGTATGCATATTAAGCATACAATAGTCAGAAAATTTGACCTGACTCCAAATTTGGCGGAATGTACCTGTACCCGTGACTAAGAACCTACAGCTCCTAGGTATGCTATGCAGGTGACATCCAAATTAAATTTCGGCCAGTACATCGAATCCATAGCCCAAACAGCAGCCAAAAAACTTAGTATTCTCTCAAAGGTCAGGCGGTACTTCACACCGGAGCAGCTTCTACAACTTTACCAAGTTTAAGTCCGAACTTGCATGGAGTACTGCTATCACCTTTGGGATGGATCTGCTAAATACCAACTGGCTGCATTGGAATCGATCGAAAACCGAGCAAGAAGGATTGTTGGCGACGCTGAACTTTTTACCGCAAGTTATTTAGCCTTGAACACAGGTAGCGTGTCTTTCGGTCTTTTACTGGTTCCTTTTGGGAGAGTGTGCAAAGAAATTACATGATCTAATTCCAACAGCCCCCTTTCATCATCGGGAGACAAGACGGAGAAGGGGTTACCACCCTTATGTCGTAAAAATACCGGCAATTCGTACCAAACGGTTCAAAAGTACAGTGGCGGACACATCAAGCTATACAAAACTGTCAAATTTCCTCAATCGATTTCGCACTCAATGTGTAACAATATAAGATTTATAATCGCATGAAGAAATTTGACAGTTTTGTATAGCTTGATGTGTCCGCCACTGTACATTCATGCTGCATACGGCCAATGCGAATGGAATTCTCTGCCGAAAGATGTGTTCCCTGGACGATATGATCTGGATATATTCAAGAAAAGAGTGAATAGGCTGTTACTAGACAGACATGATCCATCCTCAGCCACGTCATCACTTACCATTAGGTGAGATTGTGGCTAAATGTCTGGCTGTTCTAATAAAATAATAATAACTCATTTTATTCGAAGTCTTTAAGTTAGCGGTCTTGTACCCCCATGCCTGGGAAAGCATGTTAAGCCGTTGGTTCTGCGTCTGGAGCCCAATTCTCGTGCACTCGATAATAGAAATTTCATACATACAAATCTCTAATTTGTCTTCAATGTCGAGTGTACGAGATCAGGCCCCCTGATCCCTCTTCGGTCGTGTCACTTTGGTGTCCCATCGAAATATGAGCTTCTTGAACTGTGGATACCCAGAATAGGCTTGTGTCCTCTTGTTGGTAGATTGAATTGTCCTCTTGATAGACTCATTTCTTTCAAACAACCACCCGCCATACTATGGCACACGACACCCACCATAATATAAGAACCCCTCAAAAGTGAAAACATCGGTGAAAGAATGGTTTTGTTACCTTGGAAACTCTTCAAGATAAGACAATTTGAAAATCACTTAAAATAGACTTGCCCAAAACGCTCCATACAAACGCGAGGCGTGACGTCGGCCCTCACTAGTTTGTGCGCATCGCGAGATAGATTTGTTAGATAGCTATATAATAGATAATATATATGAAATAGTGCGTTTATAAAAATGGTTTCTTAACAAAAGTTGCTATAAATTGAATAAGATAGTCGATTGTTATATAAAAAAATCGTAAATTTAAGACTTAAAATTGACTTGCCTATCTTTGCCTTTGAGGGCTCATAACAAAAATAATACATAAGGTTTCATGCTGAAATTTTGTACATAGCTCTTTTAAACCGTTATTTCTCAATGCAATTTAAAAAATGAAATCTTTGTCTTTACCTTCCGTTTCGGAGGTGCACGTTCTTATCCACTGAGCTACTATCGCTCAATTCTCATACTAAAGTATTCAAATTTATTCATTACCTATATCTTTTACTTTCTCTCTCATCCTTAGTCCTATTGCTCATGTATCTACAAGAGCCACTTGACATGTGTTACGAAACATATAATATATCGCCGCCTCTCTAATGCCCTTGCGCATCAATTTGCGGCACTAACCGGATAAATAAGCAGTAGACGTTGACACCTGAGAACCTGTCTAAAATCGAGAACTTATATTAATAAGTTCTCGATTTTTTTTAGTACTTTATGAATGACATACATCATTTTACAGACAGCCACATTTCAGGTTACCATAATCTGTCTTTCCTCAATCGATAATGAATCTAACGTGTTTGACATTAAGGTGAGAGTCGATTGTAGAAATTTAACAGTTCTATTTACTTTGATGTGTGGCTGTACGTACAGTCTTTATGACGTTTTGCAAGTGTTGCGTAAAGTCCGATCACGGTTATTTGGCACGTGGGAAAATTTGGAACTAACGCTGAATCCATAAGTCCAGTGCTTTTAACATTTTCCCATAGAACAAATATTTTACAGCGCCACCATCTCAATGTCACTGAAGTGCCTTCTGATCTTGGTCGGTCTGTACAAGTATACACTGTTATTTTTTATCGTTTACATGCCGAAATCACATAATAGGTACAAAATAGAATATCCTCCCGGCAATAATGTATGGAAAAGCAGATTTTTTTTATTCATCATCAGCCCATTTAAGTCTCCACTGCTGGGGCACGGGCCTCCCTCAATCACATGAGGGGTAATTGCCATACTCACCACGCTTGGCAGACGGGTTGGCGAGGGTTTTGATATAAATGCAGAGTTTTCCTTCTCTGGGCGCTGATGAGCATGCCAGCAGCTTTACCTTAGTCGCCTTTTACGACACCTCGGTAAGAGTGAGGGTGGCCTATTCTACTCTGCCGGGGACCACACGGCACGGATTTTTTATTCGCTTAATTTAAACCGACTTAGAAAAAAGTTTTTTTTCGCAGAACATTTTTTGTTGATCTAACAAGCTAAATGGACTTCATTCACGATACCTATTTTAAGGTTTTCGGGATGTAAATATAGATTAAATCAAAAGAAGATACGCCACGTCCCTTCAATTAGACAACTGGAAACGGACCTATTTGTTTTGACATACGCTTGAGGGAGTCATCAAACGCACTACGCGCATGCTACGCGTCATGTCAAAAGAAGAAAGTAGGGTCAACAAAAATAACTAATTTCTAAATCATTTATTTTTATAACAGTCGAAATTATTATAAATGTATTGTTGGTACTATTATAAATTATTATTGCATATTATACTTACACAACGTTGACTTATCTTCGAATAGGGACATTCACTTGTGTCTACAAAATCTGAATGTTGCCCTCGATTATTATGAGATCCCATTGTCAGATCATGACATGCTTAGAATGGGATTACCTGGGAAACTAACTCTTTCAAAAAAAATCCAAATGACCTACCTAGTTGGGGAACGTGTATAATAAATGATCCCGAAGAATCGATAACCTCCTCCTTTTTATGAAGTCGGTTAAATATAAACAATAAAAATAAGTTTTTTTTAGTGACACATTTTGCACTACTACTACTCAGAATAAATTAACAATAAATATTTTGCAATTATATTTTTTGATATTTTTATGCTGACTCTAACTTTGTGTGACGTAATATCGCAAAATGGCGATGAAAACATTGTAAAATATAAGAAATAAACAAAATATTTTGTACTTACGAGTGAAATGAAAAATAAAACCCATGGAACCATGGGTTTTATTTTTACGTTTTGAATTATTTGTATAGCGCGTAAAAGCGCACGTAGGCATTTTGATAGTCTTTATCCCACTTAAAACAACTAATTAATATTTCGGGTGACGCTACCGCTTGTCAGACTGACATTTGTGACTGCGCGAAATTAGGCGCCGGGCGCCTAATTTAAGCGGTACATGCGGTATAGACGAGTCACCTATCTTCCGCTATTTTGATTTAATCTAAAGATGTAAACGATAAAAATAACGGTGAATATGCAAATATTTTTTTCTCATTGATTGAAGACAGCCAGCCAGACGTCGGGCGGGTAAAATCCGTCAAACTCAAATGATAAATATTAAACCAAATTGGTTTGATATTAATGGGGACAATTTAGGAACTTTCCGAGCCGATTTTAGAATTCAATTTTTTTCGGGTCTGGATTTTCTGGGAATGCCCTACTTTGAGACGAGATTAAAGTGCCTGGCCCACCAAGTATGTATGACGATATTCTATAGAACACACATAAGAGTAGTTAGTTTTGCTGGCACCATTCCACTATTGGTATACTAGGCGAATAATGGGTTGCCGTCCCTGCATGATTGAAGTTCCAGCCAAGTATACTAAGCGCTACGCAAACTCCTTTTTGATGCGAACAGCCAAGGAGTGGAACTGGTTACCCGCCCATCGGTCAGTCGGACTCGCCCATGAAGGGTTCCGCAGCAGCAAGTAAGATATATGGAAGGTAAATTGCGGTTTACGGTTTATAACATATTAAAAAAAACTACTCACTATATCTAGTTCAAACCAATTTTCGTTGTCACACACACACAATTTACCACTTTGGGAGCGTCTCTTGCGCAAAGTATTGTGTTTAGATAAAAATGATGTTAAAAACCTCAACATCAATTTTAAAGACCTATCCATAGATACACACAGGTAAAGGTTTGATGAAAAAAAATTTTGAGTTTCAGTTTCAAGTATGGAGACCCCCTATTTTTTTTTATTTTTCCAATTTTTATGTAAAATTCGTAATGCGGTTAAAATATACATCTATTTACCAAGTTTCAATAGCATAGTCCTCATAGTTTCGGAGAAAAGTGGCTGTGACATACGGACGGACGGACGGACTTGACGAATCTATAAGGGTTCCGTTTTTTGCCATTTGGCTACGGAACCCTAAAAATCTGCCAATCTCTGACCTAGTACACAAGCGTATTATTTACTCGTGAGAAAAATGGGAATAATGTTTATTCTAGTTCTTCAGTTATTCCCAGTATTAATCCGACTACTTATTTTAGTTTTGGAATAAGAGGACTCGACTCCAGGTGTCAGCTCTTCAATAGACAGTAATAGTGGGTTGATTCACGTAGGCAGGGACGTTCACTATTTAGAACGTACAGCCTATTACACTAGTATAGGGGACGTCCCAGTTTTGAGACTGGATAGATATCATCTGTGTGCATTGTCTGGCGCACTTGTTTAGCTAAAAATAGAACCCTAGTGGTTTGTTTTGCTGTTGTCTAGAAGCGAGTCTTTATTCTTTCCTGTGTGATACAACCTAAAAACACATTTTTTTCGACATTGGGCCTTGTTGACCACTTCACTTTGTTCCTTTCCTTACTCCTTGGCCACTAGTTTATATATTAACTTATTTTATTTGTTTTTGTTTAAATATATCTTTCCTATGTTTTACTGTGCAATCTCCTTATGTTTACGTTATATGTCCTATCTACGTAAATCTTTTATATGGTCAATAAATGTTTACTTATTTACTTTAAAAAAACACTTTTACTTAAAAAACACATTTTTTTTTCGATATCACACTATCACCACAATGCTGAGGGATTCCTGATTTTCTCAATGGAGTCTCTAATGCGATATATATTTCTTTAAATCAGAGTGGAAGGTGTCATACCTGGTGTGATTTTAAGAGTACAGAATAACTGATCTCTCAATTGCGATTCTACTTTAATACCAAAAATATCTTTATCATCAAGCTCGCATAAGCGAGCCCTATTCTCGGGATTTTCGATAAGAAAAAATATTGCGGATGCGAAAAAAAACCATAGAAAAATAACTATGTTTTGATGATATATGTCGTATGATGACAAATGTCACGAGCCCGAGAATTGGGCTCTAGGACATATGCAAATAAAATAGGTAATAATAGCAATATAAATAGGTAATAATAGCAATATAACCTGTAACTATTTGCGTCTATACTCGCACTCGTGGGGTGCGAGTATAGACGCAAATAGTGTGCGAGCGAGAAGTGAATAGATGCGCCGCCATTTCTGATGATTCTTTATCCGCACAGGTTGTACAATATTTGAAATTGATACATTGTAATAAATAAATAATCGTTGTCTAGTTAAGATTGAAAGGGGATTATATGTCAAGTCAAATAATAGTATTTACGACTTAAGGACCTTCCAGAAAAATCATAATATGTAACACCTTTCTAAAAGGCTGGCATCGCATTAGCGACCTCTCTGATCTTGCAGAAGTACCATAACGTGGCTCGTTTGCTTGTTGCCTCTAGCATAAAAAAACTACTAACATTCAATTTTATATGTCAACAAAGTTTATCGTATCAATATAAATAACTGAAACTTAAAAATACTATTCTTTATCATTGCTTCGTTTTGGATTCCCTGGTATACTCAGATAGATTGTGAGACATTGACCATCAGTGCTGTGTCACATCGATGCATGTAATGCATTCGATAAGATATTGCTTAGAACTTTTCTAAGCCTTAGATCAATATGTAATTTGACCCTTGGCACTCGAAAACGCGTTTGAGGGTCTGTCGGGGTCTGTAGTAAGGCTTTCTACATAAAGAAGATTCACTTTTTGACGTGAATGGACTGGCTCGACCGGAGTGACACCATAGCTTCCCAGTAAACCACCGTGAAGCGGCGCCTGTGCTGCGTTTCGACGAATGATGGTATGTTTTGTATAGTCACTTTGATAAGCCATTTTGGCGATAATACAAATCTACGTATCTAATTCCCTCTCCCAGAGTTACTATTTCAGTACAGCACATCATCTTGGCGTGTAATTCCCGGTTGCGTCCAAAGCTGTCCTTTTGGAGCCCGGGGTGAGCTTAGACCGTGGTTCAGGATTTGGGGAGTTTGGTAATTACAATGTAGCGTATGCCGTCTGACCTTCGCAACCCTTTAACAGGGGAACCAGACCAACTGAATTATGAGTACACGTTTCAGAAACTATCTGAAACGTGCAGGTTTCTTACGATGTTTTCCCTCACCGCCGAGCTAATATATAATATCCAGAGGTGCATGCTCGGATTCGAACCACGACTCTCCGCATGAAAGTCGCGTTTTTATCCACAGAGCTACCATCGCTCGTTCAGTACACGACCTGTTAACTAATTCCCACAGTACCTGTTCAATCAACAAATCCCCCGTCCCATTCGCTCCCCCGAGGATGTCCCAATTATCCCGCTGTCAAAACACGGGCCAATCACGTGCGATTTAGTTGGGGGCTGACGTCATTGCGAATTATCAATAGTGATGTGAGTTGACGCCTTATTTTTGAAACTAGCTCGATTCCAACTGATCCCTTACAAAAAAAATACATAATAATAATATCCTTCAACCGATTTCGGCTAGGGCGGCCAATCTCAACGATCAGCCTCTTACGCAGGATATATTATAGTGCACACACTTGATGTGAGCAAACACAAGTGCACTCTCTATCCCTTGCCCTCATATTTCGATGGGACAACTAGTGTGACATGACCGGAGAGGGATCGGGCGCAGGACTATCGGCTTAACATGGTTTCCGAGGCACGGGGGTACAAGACCGCCAACTTCCAGACTCCGAGATGACACTGAGAAATTCTTAACATAAAAACTCCGGTACAAATTTTGGCACGATCCGGGGATCGAACCGGGACTCCAAGCGAAGCCGTCGCTTTAAAGTGCCAAGCACTACCCAATGCCGCAACGAGGCAGTAGTAAAAAAAATCCATACTGATATAATAAATGTCTGTCTGTTTGTCCTTTTTTTTTCACGGCAAAGGGATGTTGAGATGACGCTTAATTTTTTGTGATTGATTCGATGATCCCTTACAAAAATTCATACTGATATTATAAATGTGAAAGTGTGTGTGTCTGTCTGTCCAACGATAACGAATTGACGTGATTTTTAAAGCGGAGATAGTTGAAGAGTTCATTTTAGAGTCGCAGAGGAGTAGTTTTTAGTTTGGGTTTATTGTTGAGAGTTAAATGAAGTACCTACTTAATTTTCCCGTGTTGCCGTGTGGTCCCCGGCAGAGTAGAATAGGCCACCCTCACTCTTACCGAGGTGTCGTAAAAGGCGACTAAGGTAAAGCTGCTGGCATGATCATCAGCACCCAGAGAAGGAAAACTCTGCATTTATATCAAAACCCTCGCCAACCCGTCTGCCAAGCGTGGTGAGTATGGCAACTACCCTCATGTGATTGAGGGAGGCCCGTGCCCCAGCAGTGGGGACTTAAATGGGCTGATGATGATGATGATGAATACAGTGTTTCTTGTGCGCATCGCAGTGGTCTCTCGAGGTGTTCACGGAAAACCAGCGTCGCGGCGTCAGTAGACGACACGATATTATGCTGAGTGAGCGCCTTTTTCACTGACACTATGTATAAGTATTTCTTTGTATAAATATTTCTGTTTTTTGTCAGGAAATAAATTATTTTTGCTTTTCTATTTTCTATTCTTGAAGAGATGGAAAGTAACATAGGCTACCTTTTGTCTGTTTTTAACAAAAGCGAAGCCGCGGGAAAAAGCTAACATCCAAAACAGTCTCAAAAAAATCGTCTCTTTAATTTCGTCTCAAACGCTCATCTATAAATAGAAAATAGCGTGAAAGATCAAAGGCTGTCTTCGCCAATTTATCATACGAACAAACTTAGAAGACTGGAGCGAAACAAAGTGGCTAGTATTTGAAACAATTAGGACTATCTTGATAATTGAAGGTAGTTAGACTGATTTTAACTCGTCTGTCTAAGTTCAGTCGCCTTGGTCTAGTGGTTTCGACAACTGATCAAAGCCAAGGTTGTACCTGTAGGGGGTAGTTACTTGCCTCCTAAATTAAGGTCAACAAAACTAGCGCGAAATCTTTTGGCTCATCAATAATGGACAACATTTCAAATTTTTAACTTGTCCATATTGTTTTTTTATATGAAAGTATACATAAAATGAACAGACCCATATTTTTTCTTTTTTCAAAATTTGTCCATTTTCATGCATAAAATAATTATTGAAATTCTTTTTATTCTAAATAGACGTAAGCGCCAAATGACGTCATCGGACGGCTGAATATAGCGATATTCCTTTGCTTATCATTGTTTTAATAAAAAAACCGGCCAAGTGCGAGTCGGGCTCGCGCACAAAGGGTTCCGTAGCAGCAAATATACATTATAAAGATTTTATATCATCGCGGATTTTTAAAGGTGTACAATACTGTAGTATATTTTTTGATCTATCTTATAAGGTTTAGCCATCGTTTTCAGTGTAAGCACAATAACTTAACCAAAATTACAGTTAAATCAACCTATCTCAAAAACTATAAGAGATACTTTGATCAAACCAAAAATCGTTGAAAGAGTTAATTAGCATGCATCACCTCTATTTTTTTTAGAATTTTATACCCCGTAGTTATAAAAATAGAGGGGGGGGGACATACTTTTTACGACTTTGAGAGCTGATATCTCAAAAACCGTTCACTTTAAGAAAAATGTTTTTTAGAAAACTTTATATCATTTTAAAAGACCTTTCCATTGATACCCCACACGGGTATGTACATCGAAAAAAAAAATTTCATCCCTCAGTTACATGTATGGGGGGCCCCACCCCCAATTCTTTTTTTTACTATTTAGTGTCATATTTTTGTAGCGGTTCATACAACACATATTCCCATCAAATTTCATCACTGTAGTACTTATAGTTTCCGAGTAAATCGGCTGTGACAGACGGACAGACGGACAGACGGACAGACGGACATGACGAAACTATAAGGGTTCCGTTTTTGCCATTTTGGCTACGGAACCCTAAAAAGGTACTACTGTCAAAGGTAAATAATACTAGTGTCAACATTGTCAACGTCATTCATACATTCAACGTTGACAAGTTGTCTTTTTTTTTGACAGTTACATGTCATGAGTTTGGCATTACGTAAATTTAAAACTATAATGTGCTAAGCAAAGAAATATTTTACATTCTGCCGTCCGATGACGTCATCTTACGTTTTTTAGTTTTTAATTTTTTTCTCAGTAAATAAGCAATATAAAAAATGAATAAATATATATTCGAGCAGCGGAAAAGTAAACAAAGAATTGGTATTTTTTGTTTCAGAGCTTAGCAATTTTGAAATGTTGTCCATTGCGATGAACACTTGTGTTTGTTCAGTGTCTGGGTGTAATATATGTTTTTAAGTATATATTTGTGTTTCTCTGTTGTCTGATATCCGTAACACAAGTGCTTAAGCTACTTAGTATGGAATCATGTCAACGTATGAGATGTAGTGAGAATTATTATTATTGTTATTAATTGCCACAATTAATTAATAGTGGCAATTATGAGACATTTTCAAAAAAGTACAACGTTAAGAATAGCCGCGATTCCAGACGACCTTTATGATACCAGGGGCTGTGCTTTGCCAAGTGAGTGAGGGTACCGAAGGCCCAATCCGGGGCGAAGGGGAGATTAAAGATTGGAAGCGCACTTGTGATTGTGAATTCACTAATGTTGCGGCAATGGATTATCTAATTAGATAAGAGAAGTAAATAAATTGAATTGAATTATTTTTTCTATTCATCATCATTTTATTCTTCTCATCAAACTCTACGTGTACAAAAACTTAAGTGTAGGTTTTTTATAATACAAAAAAATATTCCTAACAGAGAATCACGCTTATAAATCATTGCAATTCTAAAGCGATCCACACGTATACCGTTAGCGGAGAACGTTGCAAAAATTGTAATAATGATTAATAAATTACAGTTGAATATGAATTAATCATCAGTGAACCAACACGGGTGCAAGCGCTAGTATACAAATCGAGCACCGATATTACATTACGATCATATCGAGTGACAGGTGCACTATGGAGTCATGTTCGCGTAGATATAGAAACTAGTAGACATGACGGTGATAAAAAAAATCTGCGAAAAAAAACCGCCTTCAATAACCACGATCTGAAAAGTGTAAAATAATATTCCAATCACTTCAAATAGGTAACATTTTATAACAGTACACTCGAGAAAAGGTTTTACCGAAGTCGGCGCCCAATTGCTATCTTGTAAATTAATACAACATTCAAATATTCAACAGAGATTAGGCGCCGACTTCGGTAAAATCTTTTCTCGAGTGTACTGTTATAAAATGTTACCTATTTGAAGTGTATAAAGTGATTAAAATATTATTTTACACTTTTCAGTTCGTGGTTATATTAAAGGTTTTTTCGCAGATTTTTTTTTTCAAGCTTTTTAGTCTCATTTTTAGACACTTTTTCTTTTTCAACAACTTTTTCTTTGGTATAACGTAACATTTGTACTATCCGAATACCCAATTCCGGGTTCGCCGCGGAGATAAGTATAAACGGCATTGTTTTTTGTGGCGGCCACTCAGAAAAACACCGGCGAATCCGTTGCGCATCCGCGGCGTAAACGCTGCGCAGCCATGACGTGGTCGCTTAGTCGTCGCTCTGCTTTGAAATCGCTCGCAATCCGCCAGTGTTACTGGAGCCCAAATCTCGTGCTCGTGATATTTATTTTCGTACGACATTTATCACTAAAACATAGTTTTTTTGTATGGTTTTCAGGTGATATGCGCCATGTTTTCAAAATATCACGAGCACGAGACTTGGGCTCCTGATGTTGTACTCGTATATAGATGTTCAAAATAATAAAATTTTCTTTCTTCTTTCTTCAGTGTGGCACCTACGTTAGGTCTTTAAAGAAAGATGATTAAATTATTTACCTATTTTCCAAATCTGACATCGCTACTTTGTGGCAAACCAAATTTAACGCGAGCGGAGCTGCGGGCGACCGCTAGTACAAAATATAGCAAACTACAAGGTCCTAATGAAAGCACATAAATCGAGACTTGACTGAAAATTTATCGCCGCCGTAAAATAACGCCGATATCATAAAATATCCTTTTCCTACCTCCGAAAAACAAGTGATAAAGATTTATGTGTTACTAGACACTTGCCCAATGATATGGGTGTAATATTTTATTTCCGAAGGATTAGATATATGTAGATGTTGCTATTACCGTGGTGAGAAAGAAGTTGGTCTAATGGCGTTCAATACTAGTAAGATACTTTATTCAACAATCGTTTTAATTTAATACAGTAAAATTCTTAGTATAATTACAAATCTTGTGTAATAATAAAGAAGTATGAGCTATTTATTAAATAAATCAATTCATACTTGTGACTCCACTCCGTCTGTTCGTCTGCCACCTATCACATAAAAAAAAGAAAAAAACTCGTCTTTGTCGTAAGGTTAGATTACATGACCAGCAAAAAAAAATGTGGTCACTTTTTGTCATTAATAACATTTAATCAATAAGCCTCAAAGATCATAAATGCTGGTCTCTGGTTGGTACCTAATAAAAAAAAACTCAAATTATTTTCAATTAAATTCAAATGGTGGCCCTTCTGGACCGAAGAAGACCTTTGAAACAGCTTTAAATTTCTTAAACATATTAAATTACCTACATATCCAAAATCCAAACGTATTTTACGAAGATTTATCCCAAAAATATAAGATTTCAAAGTGATCCGATGTACAGACGGCGTCAGGTCGATTTACCCCCCGCAGTGCATAAATAGCACTTGTTTGTCAGACATAAGGGCGGTCCCAATTCCAATACAAGTAACTCCACGTGACGCTGTGATACCTATCGTAAATAAGGGTCATTTCACCAAGTACTTTTTTACTTAGTATGGGAAGAATAGTTCAAGCGGTTTTCGTTAGATGGAGCTTGTAAAAAGCAGATGTAGCTTTAAAAAGCAATAAAAGCAGATGGTTCGGCGTTGTAGCGGTAGATGTCACTTGTAGCATGTTTACATCGCGCTAGTAAAGCGTGTTTCCGAAATAATTAACTAAGGACGCCTTCCCTACAGTAGCAATTATAGAAAAGTATGGGAAGTATACCGGAGACGTAGAAGGTATTAGGAATTTTGTTATGTTAGCAAATAAAATTGGTTCTGATACTTTATTTAATCGTCTTCTCGAAGGTGGCCGAACAAAGCCGTCGAGTATTGGTCGTTTTCCTCTAGATGGCGCTAGCACTGGCTAGCCGACGGATGCCTCTATCTCAGTACTCGTATAATTATATGAGTTACTCTATGGCGTAAATATTAAACTTGATGTAATTTTTTTTAGTCGACATAACTACACATTACAAGCTTTAAAAAGACCTATTTTAACAAAACAAAAAAGTCGCAATTTTTATTCGTTATATTTTGTCACGGCATTTTCACTGAAGGACACTTAGAATGTTTTCAATTTACGAGAAAGCCTGGTTGAATCTGTCGGTACCCTTTTCAAGGGAACTTTTAGTATCTGAAAAATTAGAAACCTTTTTACAAGTTATCATGACGGCTGTTGTAGTTTATTAACAAGGTTTAATTTATTTGCTGATGATTTTTAACCAAATAAAAACTATTTGCGTTCATGAAATATAAAAATCTGTTACATACGGTGATTCATGAGTCCAAATAATACTTCTCGTGATGGTGGCAGACGATCGGATCACTTGGTGGTAAGCGATTGCCTCCGCCTATGGACACCCGTAACTCCAGTGTGCAGTGGAGTCACAAGCCACACGCCTTGGGCTTCCGGTACGCTCATTCACTCGACTAAATACAGCAATTGGTAAAGATATAAGATAAAGATTTTTTTAAGAGTGTCGATTGTAAAATGATGTATTGTGATGTGGTCAGTAAAATGTTTCTTTCTTTTTTCTTATTGCTCGCTCTTTGACCGATATATATCAAATATATCGGTCATGTCGAACCTATTCTAAGTCTATGGCGCACCAATCGTCATTCAACTCGTGCGCAGCAGTCCACCGCGATTTTGGTGCGCAAGCGGCCCGTTGACTCACGCATTCCGCCCTATTGTCACCGAGTAATTGTTCAGTGAGTATTCATACTTGTGAGCACATTATATGTATGTGTGTGTTTGAAGAAAGGGACCTAATCGGAATGATTGGGTGACCTATGGATGTTCCACGATTGTAATCAGAATTCTTTTAAAGCGTTTTTAATGTTTCTCTTTTTATCTTTTTGAATCCTGAACGGAATGGAACGGATTTTTTTTTGTTTATTTTTTTAATATTATGCGTCATTCGTCAACGCGTGTTATTTGTTTTCAAATTGTGTAGTTATTTTTTTCGATAGGAGTGCTGCCACGTTTTTTTTAATTATATGCCTGACTTTATTTTTACATTTTAAATAAAAACTCATAAATTTAAGAAAAAGTTAGATAATTTAAAAACATAAAACGTAGTAAAATACCCAAAAAAAAAACTGTTAAAATGAAGTACTTCTTATCACTTTTAATTATATTTATGTTAAAGTTTTTGTTTAAATATTTTTATGAGCTGTGAATTTTCAGTAAACTTAAAAACATTCCCACTGCAGGGCAAAGGCCTCCATCATAGAAATCAAGTTATCGCTTGATGATGATATGATATGATATGATGGGATTAGGATTAATCACCACGCTTGCCAAATGCGGGTTGGCTAAACTATAAAATAAAAATAAAATAAATTTGTGAATTTTACTATGTTTTATGTTACTTTTTTGTTTTGTTAAAAACTTTTTGCACATTAAAAAAAACATATCATTCCTTCACGAAACGTTTACGATAATACGAGTAAGGTGCTATCACTTTAGTACCATGTCAAAGTAACTACTCTGCCTATTATAGTCAGTTTCTAAGGGGTACCTACATAAAAAATGGTACTAAAGTATAAGCATAAGTATATATAAGTATTAAGCTACTTTTTGATGCTGGCCGTACTCCCATCTACATATTATAATGTCTTCCTATCATAAGTGTAACGTAATTGAAGTGTTTGTGTTGCCAATTGGCGATCAGTCATGGTGTTCATCAAATTTTTATGGTTAAGGCCATAGTTTTTTAAACCTTCTAACGGAGTTGTGCTGAAAACCTTTGCACCCCTTAAGCCCGATTTGACCATTTTTACCCGACTGCCAAAGAAGGAGGGTAATGTTTTTCGAGTGTATGTATGTATGTATGTCTTTTCCTTTGTGACCTCCTGTAGCCTAAACGGCTTGATGGATTTTGATGTATGAGGTATCGTTAGATTTGTCTTGATTACGGGAGTGTCATAGGATACATTTTATCCTAAAAGTCCCACGGGATAAAGATATAATAATATTTTTTCTAAATTTCCCTTTAAAAAAATATGTATGCGGTATCATTAGATTCATTTCAATCACGGGAGTAATTAATATAGGATACGTTTTTTCTCAAAATTCCCACGGGAACATGTTAATTCTGCGTCAACGCAAAGCAACTCATGCGTTAGCAAGCAAAAAGATAGGGCGTGGCCTGGCATGCGGCGCGCGGCGCGGTGCGGAGGGGGATATGCTCGAGTATACAGCCCGAATGCGGCAAATGTGGTCGAAATAATTTAAAATGGTACTTACATATACATAGTCTTCTACATCTACAACATTTTCGTTAAATAAAAACAGCTAAAAAGTTATAAATAAAAAAAATTATTATTAAAAAAACAAAATACCCGACTGCACACTAAAAAAAGAGTAAAACAAGCCCCACAATAATATTGATCAATCAAATGCTAAAAACTAATTATGTAATACCGTTTAAACAATACCTATATTAAAATATACTACAATATGTGTTCGTAATCGATAGTTAAATAAACAGAAACTTATTTTGAATACAAATTTACTGAATATAATTTATAAATGTTAATGGAAAGCATCGCAGGCGGGGACCACCTTGACCGCCACCAACGAAAATTCTGCTAAATGGTGCACAACCGAAATGACTATAAATAAGCCTCTGTTGGTAAGCCTCTGTTGGTCCCCGCCTGCGATGCTTTCCATCAACATTTATAAATTATATTCAGTAAATTTGTATTCAAAATAAGTTTCTGTTTATTTAACTATCGATTACGAACACATATTGTAGTGTATTTTAATATAGGTATTGTTTAAACGGTATTACATAATTAGTTTTTAGCATTTGATTGATCAATATTATTGTGGGGCTTGTTTTACTCTTTTTTTAGTGTGCAGTCGGGTATTTTGTTTTTTTAATAATAATTTTTTTTATTTATCTAACGTTACATTTATGGTATAGCGCAGTTATATGCAGTGTAACATAAAAATCCGTTCTACCAACTACTCATCCAACAGTCAACGCCTATTCCGATGGTAAATCGTTAGACCGCCAATTTTGACAGAATTAGTAATATCCTAGGTAATTCAAAATTACTTTGTCATTGTTACAGCTGTTATTGACTTATGCCATTACCTTTTTAACCCTACTTAACAAAAATATCCTGGTGGCATATCATAAATCGCAAAACAATACATGTGGGATGGGGTTTCAAATAAATCCAAGGACTTGGGAATAAGTAATACTATATTTAGTATCTTAGCGTCGTCTGTACACCGTCTTTACACGTCGTCGGTCATTCGTCGTCTCCCACTCACACGTCATTCTAATTCAAACATCGATCTCGTACACGTTCCTTGCCATGCATCCACCGATCACCAATCCCACATACATATTGTTTTTTGCCGGTTTATAATGTCATTCGTTCATTCATTCGTTCTACAAGGTATAACTATACCGGCTTTGAGAGAACGCAGTTGAGTTTATTACGAAAATAAAGTAACGAAGTAAATTATCCTGCGGATATCCTTTAATAACAGTCAAGTTGGTCGAATCCGCCCTTGTCAATGCATAGGTATAATGTTCAAAATCAAATTTAATTAAAACACGATCTTTTTTGCAGAACCACCGCTATTTATTTTGTTAGGTACTCGCACTGACAGATAAAAACAAACGGTGTTACCAACACAGAAAATATTAAGGTATGTAATTTAAGCCTAAGAAAAATATGATACGTGTTACTATATCAAACAGAGGGTTCAAAATACGAAGAACTTGAGGCTGCCGGTGGCTATGGTGTAGGCGTTTCAAACGCGAAAAATTTGATCTTAAATAGTTTAGTGTCTGGGTGAGCTGATAGGCTTAGGCCTAGATGATTAGTCATCTCTAGTTTTTTTTATTGGTTTACTTTAAGTACGTGCTTTTTTTGCTAGTTACATAGTTGGTTTCATCATCAGCCTATCGCAGTCCACTGCTGGACGTAGGCCTCTCCAATTGTTCGCCACTGTGATCTATCCATGGCTTCTTGCATCCAGCTCTTGGCAGCCATCCTGCGCAGATCGTCCCTCCACCTAGCCAAAGGGCGCCCTACATTACGTTTGCCAAGACGCGGTCTCCACTCTAGAACTCGTTTACCCCATCGGTGCATAGTTTGTTTGATAGATAGAAACATTTATCCACTGAAAATACGATACACCATATTTTACAGATAAGAAGTTACACAACAAGTATAATTTTATAATATTTAAATAAATAGAAAAAGAAACAAATACAAACTAAAACAGCAAACGAACCGTTTGCTGATTTCAAATTATAAATAATGTTGCTCCGCGCACAAAGAAAAGTTTTCTTACATACATTTTTATGAGATAGGGGGCAGACGGGCAGACGGATCACATTTAAGGTGACGAGTAGGGCAAACTAGCGACGCCAATAGATTTAAATTTTTAGCTACTAAACCGGATCTATTTTAAACCATTTCGGGGTTACAACCTCTCGGCAAACACTTATACTATTTATTGAATACCAATGCACAAATGTTGGGTCCGTTTTTGTACACGAAAAATTGATGCACGCCAAATGTGGCCGTGAATCAATTTTTACGGAACAAACTCCGACCCAACATTTGTGTATAGTTATCTAATAAATAGTTTAAGTGTTTGGTGAGAGGTTGTAACCCCGTAATTGTTTAAAATAGATCCGGTTTAGTAGCTAAAAATTAAAATCGATTTGCATCGCTAGTGTGCCCTACCCGTCACCTTAACGATATACCGTCACAGTCTAAGCTTCATCTCTAGTTTGAGATATGAAATCAAAAGGATTGCACCACCCTCCCCTCTTCTATCTAATGTCGTTTACCTGAAGGTTGTCTGGTAGAGATCGCTCCCAGCGATAAGACCGCCTAAATTGTACATTGTATCTCTGTATACCTAGCTTTTAAGTTTTGTATAATGTGCAATAAAGAGTATCTATCTATCTATGATTATTGGTGTGGACTGGGCGCCTCGCCGTGCTTTGTTGTCCAATGATGGGATATTTGTTGTCCAATAATAAAAAGTTTGACAATCGTTGTCCAACACTATCATACCGCTATTGTATCGCAAAGAAAGCCATTTTATAAGGCAGATGTGATGGACGTGCCTGTGCTTAGGGCTGGCAAATCGCCTAAACGGTTAGCTAAAATATATCACACTGAAGTGGCGCAAACCAGTATATTCAGGATTTATTGAGAAAATTGTGAGCATGGCAAATAGTTGTTTATCTTTTGTGTTTTGCTCAGTAAAGGCCCAACTTAGGTCGTGATATTAGAATTGGCCTGTCTGGTTATAAGTGATTGGTATCGCATATGAAATATATCTTAAGGCCCAACAATTGATGGTCATGTAAGTTTCAAATAACTTGTCTGACAGATGTCCGCCCGTCGAGTGTCACAGAAAACTTCTTTATTTTAATATTTTCATGTGGTAGGAGGCACATGAGCAAATGGATCACATAATAGTAAGTGATTGACGCTTTCCATGGACATCCGCAACCAGGGGAGTCACAAGACCCCTGGCAACCTTTAGAGACTAAAGGATCTTCCCCCTGGATTGGGCGTCCGGAAACCCCACTCACTTGTCGAAAGACAGCGCAGGCGCTGCTTTACGCCGGTTTACTGTATCACTCCGTTCGAGCCGGCCTATTCCTGCCGACTGTGATCCCACTGGTTTTACGGGTTTCCATGAGCCGCGCAGCGAAAATCGCTACTATCAGAAAGCCATCATGATCCGTTTGCTCGTCTGCCAACTATTGCATAAAAAAAAGGAAAATTTGACGGACGGTCGAGTGTCATCATCATCATTTCAGCCAATAGACGTCCATTGCTGGACATAGGCCTCCCCCAATGTTCTCCACACAGATCGGTCTTGTGCCGCCCGCATCAAATGGATTCCCGCGATCTTCACCAAATCGTCGGTCCACCTTGTGTCTGCCACGGCTGCGACTTTCTGTACGTGGCCTCCACTCGAGGACCTTTCCGCCCCACGCGCCGTCTGTTCTCCTCGCTATGTACCCTGCCCATTGCCACTTGAGGCATGCAATCCTTTGGGCTATTTCTGTGACCTTAGTTCTCCTGCGGATCTCATCATTTCTGATACGATCACGCAGGGAGACTCCGAGCATAGCCCTCTCCATGGCTCTCTGGGTGACTTTGAGCCTCCTTAATCGGTCGAGTGTCACTGAAATTAAACGTCCCTAACCCAGATTGCTATACCATCTCCTAATAGGAAACGAATTAACATTGGTCCGGTGTCTAACTGGCCGAGCCAATGGCCTGCTACCCCGGGTTGAATAAATTAACTCGTATTAACTTGTGGTTTAAGCTGTTGCGTTTTACTCTGGTATAATTCTCACAACATCTCATTCATTCACCTGATTCCTTACTAAGTAGCTTATGCGCTTGTGTTACAGATATCAGACAACAGAGGAACACAAATATATACTTAAATACATATACATATATTACACCCAGACACTGAACAAACACCACGACCCCACGACTTTTGGCGTAAGAAGCAGGGTCACTACCAATTGCGCCATCCGGTCAGTCACAATGGGGAGTGTTCTGAGGAACTGTTTGATCTATGCCCTGCAGCTGAATTCTTACATCGAACCACACGCAACCGATTGTCATTCCATCCCCATCATCTCGATGGATGGCGGTCTAATACTGTGCGTTTCTCGCGGAACTTTCTACCACGTACCTCAGTACAGTGGAACAGTTTGCAGTTTGCTGCAGGAGTATTTCCAGACGGCTACGACTTAGGGACCTTCAAGAGAAGAGCGTTGGTACTCTTTTTTCAAAACATCCCAGCATCACATTAGCGATCTCTCTGATTCATCATCAGACCTCCGCGAGATGTTCATGGGCGGAGTTGATTACTTTCCATCGGGTTATTCTCTTGCACGTTTGTCGCCTCTATCATAAAAAAATACTAATACTTTAGTCTTTACTTCTGTGCTATACTATATACTAACTGAGGCAGTAAGGGGAGACGTACTGCCTCAGTTAGCGAAGTATCCATGTATCCAAAAGTGCAAGTTGCGGTACTGCGAATATCTACTTTCGAAAATAATTGAAGTAACCGTGTTTTGCTTTTAGGATGCTCTCAAATTACATGCTTTTGAGTAAGTGCTTACATTAACGTAAAAGTATACGTCTGAAGCTTAAGCTTCGGGTAATGTTCTGCGTTTGTTATAATCCTAAGCTCGGGGGAAATTTGTTTTTATTTACCGCTTACAAGTTAACACAAAGTGCTATGAAACATATCGTTAAAGGTTCTATGTTAAGAGGGCTTTTCGGTTCAGTGGCGAAACCAACAGATTTTTACTGATTGTAACGAATTAAGACAATAAATGAAAACAATAATCAATACTTTTAGACGACCCGTTTGGATCAGTGGTAGTTAATGCTGCCTTTGGTGCAAGGGTTGGGGGTTCGATCCCCGCACAGTACAATCATGTGTGCATGAACATATTGGCCTGGATGTTTATATTAACAAAATATATATGTATTCCCACTGTTGCTTCTGATATTCGTAACACAGGTGCTTGAGCTACGTCTTATCTCAGAGGCAGATCAATGTATGTGATGTTGTGAAATATTTGTAGGTATATTATTTAAGTACCAGGCCGTGATCTCGGGTTCCTGGGTTTGATTCCCGGGTCGAGCAAAGGTATGTTTCGAATTTTTCGAACATAGCTCGGGATTGTGATCATCAATCCGCATTAGGCAAGCGATTAAGCCTAATCCCATCATAGTAGCGATGACTTGATTTCTATGATGGAGGCCTTTGCCTTGCAGTGGGACAGTATATAGGCTGATACTTATTATTTAATACAAAAATGATTTGTGATTTTTCAAGCTTATTTTGCACATGCCATTTATATCACAATCATCTCTACCAAGATTGAATAAAGTGGGCACTAAATATTTTGGCGTGTGCATAATAAGATTGAAAGTCACACATTCTTGATCAATTTTTGATTTATTGCCCTAATTTCATTACTGATTGTAATGAAATTAAGACAATAACTTTGACTGCCTCAGTGGCGCAGTAGTTAGTGGGTCGCACTTTAAAGCGATGGCTGCGCTAGAGGTCCCGGGTTCGATCCCCGGGTCAGGCCAAAAAAGTGTACCAAAGTTTTCGGTAAGAAATTCATGGTGTCAGCCCGGAGTCTGGAAGTTCGCGGTCTTGTAAGTACCCCCGTGCCTCGGAAAGCACGTTAAGCCGTTAGTCCTGCGCTCAATCCCTCTCCGATCGTGTCACGCTAGTGTCCCATCGGAATATGAGGGCAAGGGAATAGAGAGTGCACTTGAGCACAATAATATATCCTGCGTACATGGCTGCTCGTTGAGATTGGCCGCGGTAGCTGTAATCGGTTGGAGGATATTAATATTACAATCAGTAACGAATCTTTTGGTGGCGCCACTGAATCGTGTAAGGACTAGGCGGCTGTTATCCCATTTTCAGAGCTTCGAAATGCAATATTAAAAAATGGTATGCTGTGAATAATATATTGGAGTGTTAAAGATAATATTATAAGTGTGATAGGTAATATATGTGGCTTCTAAGGTTACATAATAATAAGATATAGAGTTTCAGTTGCCTTTGATACAAAGACTCGGAACTTTGTTAAGAGCGGTGGTAGTAAGGTCGATTAGTACAGACAGCCACACATTAAATAAATAAATAAATATTTCACAACATCACATACATAGATCTGACTCCGAGATAGGTAGCTCAAGCACCTGTGTTACGGATATCAGAATCAACATTGGGATTACGAATATATAAATGTAATACGTTTCTATATACTTATAATACATAGGAAACACCCAGACCAATACAAACAGACATGTTCATGCACACAAATGTTTGTACTGTGCGGGGATCGAACCCACAACCCTTGGACCAAAGGCAGTGTTCACTACCACTGTTCCAAACATTATCTGTCTTTACTCAATTGGTATTGAAACAAACGTGTGCGATAATATTGAGGAGTGAAAATAAATTAAGGGAAATTCAAAGATTTCTTTACATTGTTAAATGGTTGTCTATATGTACGATCGGGGAATCTGCCGCATAACCACCCGAAGAGCAAAAATCGCTTGCAGCTTCTATATTTTTTTTGATAGATTTGACGCCATTTTTGTGTCGTGCGTGCTGGCGATTTTTGTTTTAAAGTTCCACAGTCCCCGTCGTACGTCTTCACACGTTCGAATCCAAGCTGACATTCCTCTTTTCTTTCCAGCGATATACAACTTCACCCCCACCTCGAGCTCCCATCTCCAGCTCGACGTGGGCGAGCTGGTGCACCTCGAAGCGGAGACAGAGTGCTGGTACTGGGGCCGAAGCCTCCGAAGGGACGCGCACGGCGCCTTCCCGAAGAGTTACGTGGTCATCAGAGATTGCAATGTAGACAGGTACATTATCATAATACCAGCTACAAGAGGTCTACTGCAAAACAACAGCTTTCCCTTATGACTTCTGCGTGGTACTGGGGCCGCATACTCCGAATAGCACGGCGCCTTCCCGAAAAAATACGTAATCATCTCAGCTACAAGACGTCGACTGCTAAACAAAAGCTTCTCCCAATGACTTTCAGGCTGGGTGTTTGGATGCGGCCAGCATCCAACTTCCTGCAACCTTTCTTCTGTAGTGTACGGGTGGTTTGATTGAGCATCGTGTGTGCCCATTTCGCGCGTGGGTGGAGGGTGAAGCTCGCCGAGTTCACTCCTACCAGCGAAGTTCTTCCAGGAGTCGTGATAGCACCTTAACGTTGCTGAAGTCTTTCTGAAGACTACCATTCCCCGACAGCTGGCTACACTGCTGCACTACTGCAACCTGTATGAGGTCATCTGTCCACTTTGTGGTTGGACGGGGGCACGTCGTACGTTGCTGGAACATTTGTGACTCCATTGGTGTAGAGAGTGTCTGGGCGCCGGCAATCGCTTACCATCAGGCGATCCGTCTGCACGTCTGCGAATGCGCATTTTTTGACGCCGCCCATAGACACCCGCGACACCAGTGGAGTCACAAGTGCGTTGACAAACTTTAAACCCCCCTTTCCCCCTGATTGGGCCTCCGGTACCCTCACTCACGCAGCGAAACACAGCACAGTTCTGCTTCACGCCGGTTTTCTGTGAGGGAATTTTTGATGGATCCAGAATCTTTTCGCTAAGTTGGCCATCAGTTCTACGATCGCCTGCTAACTTAGTCGAGCTTTGTCGGTGACTTGTTCGTTTTGTATAGATCTCCTCATATTTGATTCTGATTGGAAGCAAAATCGAGTATAGCTTTTTCTTTAGTATGCTGTGCAACCTTTGCTTCGGACTGGTAAACGGCGTTACTACTTAGATTACCGGAGTTTATCCTGAGTCCTATATACGAGTACGTCATCTAGTGAATTTTCACATGCGACAGTTCCCATTTATTGGACGTAATAGAATTCTATATTGTTCCCAATAAAGTCTAAAATTGACGTACTGGCTTTATTACCACTTTAGTATCGCGTATAAAATAGTAGAGTTCTCATGCTATCTACGAGTAAAACAGGTCATCAAATCCGACATTCCGATCTCCCACATATTAACCCAATACAGTAGCATCGTATATCTCAACCAGTAATGCGACTGATAATAATGTTTCAATTAAACTGTACATGAGTCACCACTCAGATTATTGGGTCGACGACCCGGCCATTGGGTCACTCCGCCCGTGGGGGTCACTGGGCTAATGTTAGACCCACTGAGATAGGGGATAGGGAGTGCGAAAATTGATAGATAAATTAATAAGCACTTGAGATAAATGGAATTGTTGTTGTTGAATTAATTGTATTGTTCCATTTTATCAATAAATTTGACAAATAACTTGAATATTTGCTGATGTTTTGTAGATATTGATAACGACAACAGGTGGAGGTACGGAACCCTTCAACATACATAACATTGTAAATATATGACCCGCCCTCACTTAGTTTCAGGACATTAGTTCCACTTTAAACCAATAGATGGCACTAGGTGTTGAATTAAATCGCGCAATGCGTTTCGTGTTTTCGGATTACGTATTACCGCTGTATTTAGGATTTACCTCTTTATATATAGTATACATAAGATTCTTTATTCATACATTATATAACATCTCATCTCATACATTGACCTGATTGACTAACGGCCGCACTCAGAGCTGTCATTTAAGCTAATGTTCATTAACTTTTCTATCGGTAGTCTTTATGCGTATCAAAATAAGTGTCAATATTTTTTCTTAGGTAACCAACTAAGTTAATCAACGACTCTGAGTATGGCAGTAAATAGCTTAAGCACTTTTGTTACACTGAACAAACACAAGTGTTCATCACACAAATGTTTGTCCAGGGTGGGTATGTTTGTTTAAGTGCGAGGAACGAATAAATATTCGCTGTTCGTTCACCGGTGTCTGCCACACTGTCACATAAATACAAACAAATAAATAAATTCTAGGAATTCTCATATCATAATTCATAATTATTTTCGTTCCAGATGTGGTGGTACAGTGGTCGCTTCCGCAGGAGGCAGCGGCGTCGCACACGACATAGCACAGACCCTCAGGGAGTGGCTCGAGAGGTGGAAGAACCTCTACATTGTGAGTTGTACCAAAATCCTATCCTTTTAATTTAACCAATCGTTTAGGTAGATAATGTAGTTTTGAAAACGAATACTTTCATTACGAGATCAACCTATCAACAGCTTGTGTCCGTCAAGTACTCCTCTGTTGCAAAGGTGAGACCTCGATCGCTCCTTTCTCTTGCTTCGGTCAATTCCTTCACTGCTGAGGATAGTGACTCCTTTGACTTTGTTAACCAGCTGCCTACCTACATCGGTTGCGTTCCGTGGCTCTGTATAGGGCAATGTTTATAATGTTTATCGACCACTTTAATGTAATGTGATTTCTGACTTCCCGAATCCTGGATCATGATCATAACCAGTGTAGGGTCGCAAAATTACCCTACACTGGTTATGATCATAGGCATAAGCAGAAGAATAATTAAATTGAATATTTAAAAAACCCCCGACACAACTAAAGCTTCATTTGATACCTATATTGTGTCAGTTGGAACAACAAATAGGTTATTTGTCATTTTCTGACTGCGGCCATCTTGGATTTGACATTTTTCACAATTAATATATTCTGCTACTCAATCCCTTTTATATGATACCCATATTGTGGGAGTATCGATTTTTATCCAACAAAGCTAAGAACACTTCCTCCTTATTAATCTTTCAAAGAAAAAAAAAATCTAAATCGGTTCATTTGTTGGGGAGCTACGATGCCATAGACAGACACACAGACACGTCAAACTTATAACACCCCGTCGTTTTTGTGTCGGGGGTTAAAAACATCGCAGTACAGCTTCGCACGAAACTGACTCAACAAATTAGAGATGTCAAATCTTATATTTCGTTAAAGATTTTCAATGGAACAACGGTCTCAAATTTTCATAGCGATTTACCCTTTCTTTTTCATTTTTTATAGTGACACAGTATATTGGCTCTCCTCAGCCTGGTGGTAAGCAAAAGGAGAAGCTATGTTGAAGTTACAACGGACGCAATTCAAGACATCACTTCCGTTGGCACTGCCATACTGGCTTGCGAGATGCTTCTTCACGCTTCGTTTATAGGAATCCATATTGTAGGAAGAAGGAAATATATACATCATCATCAGCCCATTTAAGTCCCCACATGCTGGGGCACGGGCCTCCCTCAATCACATGAGGGGTAATTGCCACACTCACCACGCTTGGCAGACGGGTAGGCGAGGGTTTTGATATAAATGCAAAGTTTTCCTTCTCTGGGTGCTGTGATGATCATGCCAGAAGCTTTACCTTAGTCGCCTTTTACGACACCTCGGTAAGAGTGAGGGTGGCCTTTTCTACTCTGCCGGGGACCACACAGCCTATATAATATATACTGGAAATGAATTCCATTTCTTAATTGTACTTTTTCTCTGGTTACAGACAAACGATGAGCGGTTCAAGTTTATGGAAGTAAGCATGCGTGCGTTACTCGAGCTGAGGCGAGAGGCGGCCAGCGGCACGCTGCCTCAAGATCAGCTGAGGAGGGTCGCCAGGACTGCCGTCTTCACCATTGATAAGGGAAACAGGTACCTACTATATTCTTTGTTGGACGAGAGACAGGAGCACTAAGTGACCGTCGGAGCCACGCTTCGGCATGAATGGGCCGGCACGACCGGAGTGGTACCACGGCCTCACAAAAAACCGGCGTGAAGCAGCACAGTGCTGCTTCGTTGCGTGAGTGCGGTTACCGAAGGCCCAATCCGGGAAATGGAGGGTTTAAAGGTTGGCAGCGCACTTGTGACTCCACTGGTGTCACGCGTGTCTATGGGCGGCGGCACTCGCTTACCATCAGGTGATCCGTCTGCTCGTCTGCCACCTATCACATAAAAAAAAAATCTTAGTTGAGGCCTTGATCTGCTTTGGCCACCTCACTGGTGATCTGCCACGTGGTCTTGTGCCCTGCACTACGAGACGCTCTATGGAGTCACTTCCTCGACAAGATACATGCCCGAAGAAGGGCAAGATCCGTGACTACATCGTGGTTGATAAGTTTAATTATTTAAGAAAATGCTTCATGTGACATCTAGGTTAAAATGCAGATTGCTGGATACACTTGGGGTTTATTTTTCACATATGCTTCAGATTCTAAGTAATGCATACCGAATCGCGTTCATCCCGTGTGCCAGCGAACCACATATAAATCATTGTAGCGAGCAAAGAGAAAAGCCCAAAGCGTTTTGATAATACTTAGGTTTTAAGATAGTTATTCTCATAAAGACAAAATACAGTCGCTTACATGAGAACAATCATCATCATCATCATCCCATTTAAGTCCCCACTGCTGGGGCATGGGCCTCCCTCCAGCATATGAGGGGTAATTGCCACACTCACCACGCTTGGCAGACGGGTTGGCGAGGGTTTTGATATAAATGCTGATAGTTTTCCTTCTCTGGGTGCTGATGATCATGCCAGCAGCTTTACCTTAGTCGCCTTTTACGACACCTCGGTAAGAGGGAGGGCGGCTTATTCTACTCTGGCGGGGACCACACGGCGTTGGGTGTCAATGGGCGGCGGCAAACGCTTACCATCAGGTGATCCGGCTGCTTTTCGCCACCTATACATAAAAAAAAAACAATTAAATGCTTGCTTTCATCCATCGTGTCACTAATACTACCTTGTTTCCTCTGCAGAGCCCTAGGAATGGAGCTAGCAGTAAGGACAGCTGGCGGGCAGTTGGTAGACCCACTGCAGACTTCTACTTACAGACTGAACTCCATGCACGATGAAGCCAACGCTAGGATCGACAAGAATATGGTACGTGCGTATGTTTGTTACTGTGGATTTACCCAGCAGCACATTCCGTTTGAGTGAGGGTACCGGATGCCCAATCCAGGGGGGTTAAAAGGTAAGCAACGCACTTGTGACACCATTGGTGTTGCAGGTGTCCATGGGCGGCGGTAATCGCTTACCGTGTGATCGCGTACCGGTGATCCGTCGGCTCATCTGGCAGCTATATCATAAAAAAAAACATACTTTATAATAGTTATTTACGAGAATTCTACCATGTACCATGTACAGGTACATGGTAGAATTCTCGTAAATAACTATTCTAATGTTAGTGACCATGAAAGTTTTAAAACATACTTTGAGAATGCACCCAGAGAGATGGACCCATGTTGTCATGAAATGGCAGCCTGCAGATGGCCGTCGCCCACGAGGTAGGCCGAAAAAGAGATGGCGTGACGACCTGGAGACCAATACTCCCGTAACTGGCAAACGCTGGCAATGAATAGGGAGCAGTGGAGGTTATTAGGAAGCCTTTGCCCAACAATGGGACCATTTGAGCTAGAAAAAAAAATATTTTATCTGCGGCCAAACGCATGGGCGGTAGCTTTGGAATATGCTGGGTGACAATGCGCTTCCAAAGGATTGATTAAATTATGACTTTCAGAACTCTTATTTCTTTTAGGTGTGTTGCCCTCACGACCAACAGTCGGAGGCGGAGTTGAAGCAGAGGTGCATAAGCGGCGCACTGTGTAGATACGCAGACCTAGATTCCTAGATAGGTTTATTCATTATCATTCAATAAATGGAGTGCGCTCGCGTCATGGGAGTCGCGGCACGGGCAAGATTCAAGGTTCAAGTGTGCCCGCGCCACGACTTCGTCATTTTGTTTAGTGTGTATGAATGAATTAAAACGAGAAAAGCATAACCGCCTCCGCCTCGACTCTATGTAGAGACCACTCCTAAACCGTGCCACGACTCTGCCGCCGCCGCCTTAATATACCAGTGGTAGACGCGTCTTAAAATGATTATAACGATTTATTAACAAACTTTTTTTTTACTATAATTAATCAAGACGGGAATTAACACGATAACATTGTGTACTCACATATTTTACTCGACGTTTCCGCAACGTTACATTTGCCGTGGTCATGAGCGGACTGGCGGTCCACGGCGTCGTCTGCTGGGGCCGGGCTGTGAATCTTCGGACACCCTCACATTTTCCGATATTAATTCGCCACTAAATGAACTGTCAGTGAAACTACTCCGACGCACTACACTAACAGTATCGGTGTTTGTTTGTGTTAGTAACGGCCTAGCTCGGGGTTTGCACTTGTTAATTACTGGATTCCATGTTGATGATATTTTAAATCCATCCTCCCGATTGAAAGTCTTGTAGTTCTTGATCTCAATCGCTTCACGTACTATCCTAGTATGATAATGACGATCGGTGGAGAGGATTTAAATATGTTAGTACACAATGTTGTATCACATAATAAATATCGTGTTAATTCCCGTCTTGATTAATGGACAACATTTCATATTTTTAACATGTCCATATTGTTTTTTTATATGAAAATAGATATAAAATTAACAGACCCATATTTTTTCTTTTTTCCAAATTTGTCCATTTTCATGCATAAAATAATTATTGAAATTCTTTATATTCTAAATAGACGTAAGCGCCAAATGACGTCATCGGACGGCTGAATATAGCGATATTCCTTTGCTTATCATTGTTTTAATAAAAAAAAGGTACTACTGTCAAAGGTAAATAATACTAGTGTCAACATTGTCAACGTCATTCATTCATCCAACGTTGACAAGTTGTCTTTTTTTTGACAGTTGCATGTCATGGGTTTGGCATTTCGTAAATTTAAAACTATGATGTGCTAAGCAAAGAAATATTTTACATTCTGCCGTCTGATGACGTCATCTTACGTTTTTTAGTTTTTAATTTTTTTCTCAGTAAATAAGCAATATAAAAAATGAATAAATATATATTCGAGCAGCGGTATTTTTTGTTTCAGAGCTTAGCAATTTTGAAATGTTGTCCATTATAGTTAACATGCACAGCGAAAATTTAAAAACAACTTTTTTATTCCCGATCTCCAGGAAACAACCCCCACCACCCAGCCCACCACGAGCCCAGGCACAGCGCGCACGTACACGATAGCTGTGCGCGTGCACAACTTCGTGTGCCGCATGTCGGACGCGTGCGAGCTGCAGCTGGCACTGTACGACGCGGGCGGCGCGAAGCTCACGGAGCATCTCCTGTTGCACTACTTGGCGCCGGGGGCTACGCCTGCGCAAGTCGTCTTCACGGTGAATAACAATTTCCCCATTTTATCTCGAGTACACTGCGTTTACGCCGTGTGGTCCCGGCAGAGTAGAATAGGCCACCCTCACGAGATGGTGGAGCACTGTGGACGCCCTTTGCCCCACCTAGGGGGCATAAGACATTAAGTCAAGTAAGTCAAAGACCTGTGTCAATATACTGAAGAGCGCATCTAAGATGTCTTGCAGGAATTTGACCAGCTCCTCACTGGGCACTTGGAGCAGCCGCTTCAGCGCCGTCCGCAGCGTGCCCTCGGCGTGGTGCGTGCTCCACTTCAGCACGCCGAGGATCTCCTCTGTGATAATAAAACAATAAATCAATATTTAACGACAGTTGTATCATCCTATCTTATCAAGCCGTGTGGTCCCCGGCAGAGTAGAATAGGCCACCCTCACTCTTACCGAGGTGTCGTAAAAGGCGACTAAGGTAAAGCTGCTGGCATGATCATCAGCACCTAGAGAAGGAAAACTCTGCATTTATATCAAAACCCTCGCCAACCCGTCTGCCAAGCGTGGTGAGTATGGCAATTACCCCTCATGTGATTGAGGGAGGCCCGTGCCCCAGCAGTGGGGACTTAAATGGGCTGATGATGACACTGCGTTTCTCACGTCATTTCCTACCGCGCACAGTAAAACCTCAGCGAAACAAAAGATTTCTTGGTAAAGCTCTGGAACCAGATGCCATCGGTGTTGTTTGTTGTTCTCGAACAGATGGGACCTGGTGACCTTCAAGAAAAGGCTTGTTCCTTGTTCCTTCCTTAATAGCCGGAAACGTATTATGATATATCGGATATTGCAGAAGTCCATGGACGGCGGCGATCTAATGCAATGGATTCCCGCGATCCTTCACCAGATAGTCGGTCCACCTTGTGGGGGGTGCCACGGCTGCGACTTCCTGTACGTTGCCTGCACTCGAGGACCTTTCCGCCCCAACGGCCAAAGTATCAAGAGTGATAGAACTAAAGTGCTATTGGGCAGGACACTTAGCTAGACGCGGTGATGGCAGGTGGAGTAAATGACCGAATTGGTTCCTAGAATCGGCAGACGAAATTCCAGGTTGTCCAGTGTCACGATACAGTAAAACTGTAGGAACCAGTTGCCAGCGGTGTTGTTCTCGTAACAGATGGGACCTGGCGACCTTCAAGAAATGGCTTGTTTCCTTCCATTAAGGAAGCCTGGCAACGCATATGTGATACATCGGGTGTTGCAGAAGTCCATGGGCGGCGGCGTTCTTGCCATCAGATGTGCCGTCTGCTCGTTTGTAAGGTAGACTTATACTATTTATTAAATAACCATGCACAAATGTTGGGTCCGTTTTTGTACGCGAAACATTGATTACCGCCAAAAGCGGCCACTTTTAGCGTGAATCAATTTTTACGGAATAAAAACGAACCCAACATTTGTTCATGGTTATTTAACAAATAGTATAAGTGTTTGCCGAGAGAGTGTAACTTCGAAATTGTTTAAAATAGATCCGGTTTAGTAGCTAAAAATGAAAATCGATTGGCGTCGCTAGTGTGCCCTATCCGTCACCTTAGTTAAAAATCAGGGAATAGTGTAATCCACAACGTGTGAAGACACCAATTCAGAACTCCTCCCACCCTTTTTACCACACAAAGTCGCACTTCGACGACTGAATCCCTGGCTTTTGACTATATCGGTCTGCCTTCGATAGAATCTCAGTTCGGGATTTTCACGATACTAACGTTCTATCTATGGATTTTTGTCCATTGATCGTTCGTTCGTCTGGACCGTTTTGTAATAACGTTGAATTTTGTTCTAGGACTTATCAAGTGATGTGAAAAGAGAGAAAATCTTCCTAGTGTGCCATGTAGTTCGAATAGGATCAATGGACCCACAGAATATTGATCACAGGTAAGACAAGACACGTTATCTCAAATCTGTTTTACTTGATTCCAGTGAAGCAAAATGTAGAGTTATAAGTTTGGACCTCTAAGTATGCATGGATGTTTGTCAGTTCTCTCATAACTAAACTCCTCTTAGTCACCTTTTACGGACTAAGACTGAGGGTGCCCTATTCTACTCTGCCGGGGACCACACGGCAAGCTGCTGGCATGATCATCAGCACCCAGAGAAGGAAAACTCTGCATTTATATCAAAACCCTCGCCAACCCGTCTGCCAAGCGTGGTGAGTATGGCAATTAGCCCTCATGTGATTGAGGGAGGCCCGTGCCCCAGCAGTAGGGACTGACGATGGGACCAGTAAATGGGCTGACGATGATGATGACGATGAAACTTCTCATCCTCATCTTAGCGTTTAGTTCCTGGTTGCGTCCAAAGCTGCTGCTTTGGAGCCCGGGGTACGCTTCGACCATGATTGAGGTTTTGGGGAGTCTGGTAATTACAATGAGGAGACTGCCGTTTGACCTTCGCTAACCTTGATCAGGGAAACCAGACCAACTAAATCATGATATTTTTTTATGTCATAAGTGGCAGACGAACAGACTGATCACCTGATGGTAAGCGATTGCCGCTGCCCATGGATACCTTGCGCTGCCAACTTTTAAACCCTCCCTTCCCTCGGATTGGGCCTCCGGTACCCTTACTCACGCAGCGAAACATAGCACAACGCTGCTTCACGCCGGTTTTCTGTGAGGCCGTGGTATCACTCTGGTCGAGCCGGCCCATTCATCCCGAAGCTCGACTGTCCCTCGGTGGTTACACCTTACTATCCCTCATAACTTACATTATTATAAGGTTTCATTACTAGTTAGCCTACATTGTACTAGTATGTTACCATAGAATAAGATTATTTATTTATTTATTCTTTATTGCACAAGAATTACAGCATTTTCTACCAGTCAACTATTAGATCTGTAAACTTTGTGCAATAATAAAGTGTATCTATCTATCCATTTATCATAATTATTGGACAAATGAGGTGTCGTCGAAAGCGTACTTGACGATGAGGTATAGGAATATTACGCGTTTTCATAGCAGATGCCTATTCGTTCTTGCCTTAAAGATGTCCAGATTATAGTGTCTGCTATTTGCAGACGCAGTTCCGTAGCTTGCGCGCCGTTAGCTGCGCCTTTGGAAGGTGGGATGCGGAGGCCCTTCGGCGTGGTGTGCGCTGACGTCACGCGCCACCTCGCCGCCGACAACCCCGACAAGCAGATACAGCTGCCTTTCTACGCGTGAGTCATTCCTACTTGTAATACTACAACATTTCAAAATTGCTAAGCTCTGAAACAAAAAATACCAATTCTTTATTTACTTTTCCGCTGCTCGAATATATATTTATTATTTTTTTATATTGCTTATTTACTGAGAAAAAAATTAAAAACCTAAAAAACGTAAGATGACGTCATCGGACGGCATAATGTAAAATATTTCTTTGCTTAGCACATTATAGTTTTAAATTTACGAAATGCCAAACCCATGTAATGCAACTTTAAAAAAAAGACAACTTGTCAACTTTGATGAATGAATGAATGACGTTGACAATGGTCACTCTAGTATTATTTACCTTTGACAGTAGTACCTTTTTTTATTAAAACAATGATAAGCAAAGGAATATCGCTGTATTCAGCCGTCTGATGACGTCATTTGGCGCTTACGTCTATTTAGAATATAAAGAATTTCAATAATTATTTTATGCATGAAAATGGACAAATTTTGAAAAAAGAAAAAATATGGGTCTGTTCATTTTATGTCTATTTTCATATAAAAAAACAATATGGACATGTTAAAAATATGAAATGTTGTCCATTACTCTGATCTGACTGCCTCGGTGGCGCAGTGGTTAGTGGGTCGCACTTTAAAGCGCCGTTGGAGCCGTAAAGTCCTTGAGTGGAGACCGCGACTCCGTAAGCGTAGTGTAGGACGCCCTGCGACAAGATGGGATGATGACATTCGAAGGCTGGCTGGTGTGGGCTGGATGAGAGTGGCCGAAAATCGGGAGCAGTGGCGTGCATTAGGGGAGACCTATGTCCAGCAGTGGACGAGTGAGGGTTGCTGATGATGATGATGATGATGATGACTTTAAAGCGACGGCTGTGCAAGAGGTCTCGGGTTCGATCCCCGGGTCGGGCCAAAAATTTGTACCTAAGTTTTCGGTAAGAAATTCTTAGTGGCAGCCCGGAGTCTGGAAGTTGGCGGTCTTGTACCCCCGTGCCTCGGAAAGCACGTTAAGCCGTTGGTCCTGCGCCCAATCCCTCTCTGGTCGTGTCACAGTAGTGTCCCATCGGAATATGAGGGTAAGGGAATAGAGAGTGCACTTGTGTTTGCGCACACACTTGAGCACTATAATATATCCTGCGTAAGTGGCTGATCGTTGAGATTGGCCGCCGTAGCCGTAATCGTTTGGAGGATATTATATTTACTCTGATAGCTTAGCCAAAATGATATCATCATCTTCATCATTTCCGCCAATAAACGTATCCAAAGGATTCCCGCGACCTTCACCAGATCGTCGGTCCAGCAAAAGCCAAAGCCTCCGATAAGAGATGTCGCCATCTATCTCGGTCTTGTGAAGCTTGACGTCAAACTCTTTTTTTCTCTAAATTCTTGCTACTACGTCTCCCCTGCTTTACTACGGACGCTCATTGGGGGCTATTGTATGTTAAGAATCCGCTAGATGGCGCACTATAACTACAAGATGTTTGCTTATTTTTGAACGTAATATTATGTCAAGGAGACTACCAATTTTTTTTTATATGAGTGGTGTCAGACGAGCAGTCGGATCACCTGATGTTAAGCAATTCAGCCGCCCATGGATACCCGCAACACCAGTGGAGTCACAAGCGCGCTGCCAACCTTTTCCCCTTGTTCCCCCTTTTTTCCCTATTGTACAAATTCAATTGATTATAATCTGTCGTCGTAAAACGTCCTCACTCTTCGTTTGAAGAATGTTAATAATTGTCTTATTATCATTTTATAGTTGTGAGAAAGAAACCATGGACACATTACTGAAGAAAGTGTTGACGAATCGAGATCTGAAAGACGCGAAACAAGGCCAAGGGCTCTGGGTGTCCATGCAACTTGTCGAAGGCGATTTGAAACAGGTTTGTTTTAACAAGTTATAAAAATGAATGAATTGACTTTTAACAGTGGTGAGCGTCGCCGCCATTTTGAAAGACCAAACAAAATGATGGACGTAGTATGATTCAATGAATAAGTACTTAAAAAGAAAAGAGATGATGACCATTTTTCTGTTCTATAATTGGCTGTAAACAGTCACTCAGGTTTTTCTAAATGTTAGCGTCTTTTGGAGGAATATTGGATCAGCTACTACGGTAGTGACATCTTTCTAGTGATCAAAGTAAATATTGGAGTGACGTCACAGATTTAGGAAAAAACTGTCCGAACAGTCAGTTCAGATCAACACAGCGTATCATTTTCTAGCAAATATGTGTTCTTCGTCTTCACTTTTACCACCCCCCATTAGGTTAATTCTACAGTCGCGAGCAAACAATTTTTTTTTTTTTTTTGGTCAATAAGCCAACGCTTGACCACAATCGCACCTGATGGAAAGCGACGATGAGGTCTAGGATGATACGCGTTTGCCTAAAAGATGCCTGTTCACTCTTGCCTTAAAGATGCCCAGATTATAGTGGTCAGGAAAAACAGATCTCGGCAGAGAGTTCCATTCCTTAGCCGTCCGCATTATAAATGTGGAAGCAAATCGCTTCGTGCGGATAAGGGGTATTTCTACCACATAAGGATGAAAGCTCTCGCCGCGCCTTGTCGTCCGATGATGGAATGGGCTGGGGGGGATCAAATTATGTAGAACCTCCGCACACTCCCCGAAATGAATCCGGTAGAAGACCGAGAGGCATGCCACTCGTCGACGGTGGTCCAGGCTCTGCAGGCCAGCTTCGGAGAGTGTGTCATCATCGATGAGCTTCTTCGCACGTCGCTCTATTGAGTCCAGAGCGTCTAACTGATACCGGGCAGATCCGTCCCAGAGGTGACAGCAGTACTCCAAGCAGGAGCGAACCTGGGCTCGATATAGACTTAAAAGCTGCTTGGGCTTAAAGTACCGCTTGACTTTCCAAAGGATGCCTAGTTTTTTAGCTGCAGTTTTGGCTATGGACTCAATGTAACGACCAAAATTAAGGCTAGCCGACAGATCCAAGCCCAATAGCTCGAGATGGTCAGTCACTGGCACGGAAACATTTCGGAAAGTAGGAGTCAGATGAAATGGACTCCTTTTCGCCGAAAAAAGGCAGGCCTGTGTTTTGGCGGGGTTGAACCCAACCAAATTGGCATCTCCCCATATGGAGACAGCATTCAGGGCTGTGTTCACCCTCTGAACCATGCCCTCCCTCAAAGAACCGACATCTGCACCGTACCTCGCAACTGACAGATATCTATCCGCAACTGTGCTGTCATCAGCGTACCCAAAGATACCGGGTGTCAACAGCAAGTCGTTGATATGTAGTAGAAATAGAGTTGCGGAAAGAACAGAACCCTGAGGGACACCAGCATTGATTTCATGGCGATCAGATGAGTAGCCATCAATGACTACCCGAATTGATCTGCCCCTCAGAAAATCCTCAATCCATACGCAAAGGCCGGTGGAGATTACGTACGACGGAAGCTTGCCAATGAGACTTGCGTGCCAGACCCTATCAAAAGCCTTGGAGATGTCGAGGGAAACAGCGAGAGCTTCGCCGTGTTTCTCGATGGCTTCACTCCACAGGTGGGTTGCATACACTAGAAGGTCCCCAGTAGACCGCCCGCGGCGGAAGCCAAATTGACGGTCACTGAGGAGATCGTTGTCTTCTAGGTATGCAAGGAGCCGGTTGTTCAATACACGCTCCATAGTCTTACAGAGTATGGAGGTGATTGCGATAGGACGGTAGTTAGCTGGGTCAGCACGACTACCTTTTTTAGGTATAGGTTGAACATTAGCAAGCTTCCAAGTACTCGGTACTAGTCCAGTACGGAGGGAAAGGCGGTATAGGCGAGTCAAAATAGGAGACAACTCAGGGGCACAGGTTCGTAAGACAATTGCAGGGATGCCATTAGGACCACTAGCCTTATTAATGTCTAGAGTGCTGAGCGTGTTGAGTACCTCTTTCTGTCGAATATAGACTTCAGACATCTCAGAAGAGCATTGAGGTAGCTTAGGTGGATTTCTGCCAGCTGTATCTAGTTGCGAATTGCTCGCGAAGAGAGAGGCAAACAAGTCTGCCTTCTCCTGGGCCGTGTGAGCTAGCGATCCATCGGACATCACCAACGGCGGCAGCGACGACCGGCAAAAATTGGCCTCGACCGACTTAGCCAGTGACCAGAAAGCTTTGCTTCCAGACGGATAAGAGACTAATTTGTCTCCTATGCGGCTAATGTGGTCGAAGCGGGCCTTTCGGAGAGCACTTTTGCATGACTTAGCGGCACTGTTGTAGGCTTTCTTCAGTTTCGACACATTCTGCGATTTGCGGGATCGAGCGTCTGCCCAGGATTGGTAGGCGGTGTGCTTGACCGCTTCGGCCTTGGCACAGTCCGCGTTAAACCAAGGGTGAGCTTTGTTCTTTTGCAAAACGTCAGTGTATGGAATAAAGTATTCCATAGCCTGAAGTATCACGTCAGAAATTGACCTAAATCGACTCAGGACCTAATTTTCATACTAACATATAATTTCAGAGACCTATAAATATGAAGGTATCTGTGCCTTAGTGACAATTTTATTGGAAATCTATTTCAAAAGTGTTCAAATTTCAATGGATTGTTTTAACAGATTACAGAAACAGATAAAAAAAAAGAAAATTGTGGTGGATTTTCGCAGCCCATTGTACGGAGGAAGACAATTTGCTCAATCCTAATTTTAAGAAAATTGACATAATTCTGGAGGCTTGTTAAACGATTAACTAAAAAAAGAACATCTTTGGCATCAATTTATATAAAATTAAGCACATATATATACTTTCATATTTATAGGCCTCTGAATTTAGTATTTTGTATAAAAATTAGGTCCTGAGTCGATTTGGTTGCTAGCGAGTGTATTTACCGATGATTTCCTTCACCAGATCAGAGAAGAAAACCCGCACATAATGGTCGGCAACCCCGCCGTGGCTCGCAAGATGGGTTTCCCCGAAGTGATCCTGCCGGGGGACGCGCGCAACGACCTGTACGTGACGCTGGTCAGCGGCGCCTTCTCCAAGGGCGGCAAGACCTCCGAGAGGAACATCGAGCTGGCGGCCAGGGTCGTGGACAAGTTCGGCCAGACGCTGCCGGTGAGTGGCATACCGACAATTATGTGGCAATACCTCCTATCTAACAAGAATAGGTTATTTAACAAAATTCTGAAAACTATCTTAGGGTATTCATTTGTTTATAAGGAGCCCTAAAAAATACTTTTCTGTTTTTATTTAAGATATTTTAATAAAAAAATGAAAAAGAAAATGCAATATTCAAATATGCCGCAAAAACGCGTCTTTTAGCAATATGGCGGCCAGTGACGTAGATTGTCCATAAATAAACATTGAGCTTGTTGGTGTTTCAGTGTTTCTCTTTCGATTTTTTTTTGTTTACTTCGTCCTATGAAGGAAAGGCAATCAACCATAGGCAGTAGACTTACGCGTAATATACGTCACGGGCCGTTTTTAGTCGTGTGACCCCTGTTTAAAAAGTAATAATTTTAGATGACGAATTTTGATGAAATAATGCAATATTTTTATCTTGCGTTATTACAAATCGCTCCACAAAAAATATATTACCACTGACGTTATAAAAGAAAAGTATATTTTTATCACTGTCAAATAGCCTATTTTCGAGAAAATTGTTTCCTTATGTCATTGATGTTAAGGTTGATTATTAATGTCAGTTAATTTGTTAGATCGGAGGAATGAGGGTTTTCGCGTGGCGAAAATCTGACATAAACCGCTTAGGTTGTTTAGTTTGTCAAATTGACATTTTGACAGATCGCGTTTAAAAATAACCAATCGCATTGTATATGGACGTCACTCCTATAATACTCCATGTAGCGGATTTTACACACGCGAAAACCCTCATTGCCAAATCACCGTAACCAGTGGCCCGATATAGGAATCTTGACTACCTCGGTGGCGCAGTGGTTAGTGGGCCGCACCTTAAAGTGAAGGCTGCGCAAGAGGTACCAGTTTCAATTCCCGAAATCCAAAAATTGTACCTAAGTTTTCAGTAAGGAATTCTTAGTATCAGCCTCGTCCCTCGGAAAGCACGTTAAACTGTTGCTCCTGCGCCCAATCCCTCTCCAGTCGTGTCACAGTAGTGTACCCTCACATTCCCGTCGGAATATGAGGGTAAGGGAATAAAGAATGCACTTGTGTTTGCGCACACACTTGAGCACTATAATATATCTTGCGTGCGGCTGATCGTTGTGATTGGCCGCCTTAGCCAAAATCAGTTAAATGATATTATACTTACTCAGGCTGAATGACAAATGGAACAAATAGTTTGGATCGTCGCAGGCGAGTTGTCGATGTACAGCTCAAGCCGATCCTTATATACTTGTTCCCTTCAGCGATACCTATTACGTCCAATCGAGCTGCATTGCCCCGTTTGCCAGTCCTAATAGCGGAGTAAATTAACATCATCTCAGCAGCCGGAGCCGGAGCGGTACGCATGGACTATGATCCTGGATTCGGTGAATCTGGTTATTACAACGAAGCGACTGCCCTCTGACCTTCGCAACCCTTACAAACGAGAATCGAACCAATCGAATCATGTCCACACGTTCAAAATAATCATAACAACACAATCTTCCTACCTTGACCTTCAAGAGAATAGCGTACTATTTTTATAAAAAGGCCGGCAACATGCCGCCACAATAGCGATCTCTCTGATTTCGCGGATGTTCTTGGGCGGCTTTGATTACTTTCCATCAGGTGACTCGCTTGCTCGTTTGTTCGCCTCTAGCATAAAAAAAGCAATTGTGTGTAACTATCTACAGTTTGAGGATCAATCTGAAACGAGCGAGATTTGCTCATGGTGTTGTCTTGAGGCTGAAATTAAGTCAGTATAGATTTGAAATGTCCAGAAGTTTGTGTTCAGATTTCGAACTTACATTGTCTTTTTCGCAGTTTTTAAGAGTGAGAGCACTCTCTTATACACCGAGTTGTCAAAGTTTACTTGCTTAAAATAAAGTTTCTTTGTCGACAGGGTGTAATATCGCTTGGCGCTGGAGTGAACTTAGCGGACGAGTATACGTCTATAGTGTACTACCATGACGATAAACCCCGATGGCAGGAAGTTTTTAAGGTAAGATTAGTACTAAATTTAGTTTTATAATAAAATGCTTCCATCGAAAATATTAGTATCGTTTAGAAACGGTGTTTAAAACTGACGTGTGTAAAAAATCCGTTAGCAGTAGCAGTAGTATTGTACTTAAAAGTAATGTTTTAAAATGCATTGTAATACATGTAGTGTAAATTATCTAGTAAATTACATAAGAGTCATTTAGCGTCAAACTGCCGTTTAAATACAAATTATAACAGTCCTTATTACAAAAAAAATGTCAATTATTTTTTACACACATTTGCTAAGTATACTTTTGTAGGAGTTCGTAACAGGGTATTTTCGAACTGACGTACATTCGCATTCGTATGCTTTCTAACTAACAATACGTCCGCCTTGCATACTTCTGGCCAGCGAAATTTCGAAATAGCGTACATCGAGATCATGCACTTTAGAACTAACATAAGTCTCAGCCCAACATTACACACTCGATGGTTATGACACTCGATAGCCCCCATTTTATTAGTTTCAATGTTACTTGTAAGAAAATGACGCTTAAAACCCACAGTAGATGGCGTTGAACAGTCAATCTCTATGAAGTCGTTAAATGTTTCAATGTTCAAAATTATTAGAAAAAACCCAATCCTCGTCCCCCACAGGTCTGCCTAAACATAGAAGAGTTTAAAGAAGCCCACCTAGTGTTCCTCTGTCGACACCGCAGCTCCAACGAAGCTAAAGATCGAGCTGAGAGACACTTCGCGCTGTCGTACCTGAGGCTCATGCAGCGGGAAGGCACCACCACCCCGGATACTCATCATCACCTCTGTGTCTACAAGGTATGTTGACTTATGTATGGTTACGTTTGATTGCCTTGGTGGCGCAGTGGTTAGTGGGTCGCACTTTATTTATTGCGACGGCTGCGCAAGAGGTCCCGGGTTCGATCCTCGGGTCAGGCTAAAAGGGAGAATGCCCAAGTACGGGTCCCTTATGGAGTATCGTGTGCCTGGATTTTAAGTTAACCTAAAACTGTGCTATAACTTTTATTAATACGGTATTTGTACCTAAGTATAAAGATCAAATTAATTAAATATTTTTCGACTGTTTATTATGTCCGTTCGAATTTAGCGTGTTTCTTCTGTACCCTTATCATGAGTTTGAAAAACTGTTCTCACTATCGAAAACTATCGCTTTGTCCTTTTAATTGTGATGCATGTGAAAGAGACATAGAAATAGTTTTGCATAGCGATGATAGTATTTCAAACTCATGGTAAGACCTCTGATTAGCATAGAACTCTATGCTGGGTTTGTGCAAGGTTTATAAAAATCTCGTTTATGTCGTGTCATATTTGGATACACTTTTGCATTTTTCAAAAGAACATTGTGTATATCGCACGAGAATCTCACACTAGACTCCAATTCTCGATATAGATATCGAATGTGAGATTTCCATACATTCGTTAATATGTTATTCATATAATTTTTAGATCGCATTTTAACTTTAAACCTAAATGAATCGAGGATAATGGACTCTACAGCTATGGTGCCATAGTAATAAATACTCGGGGCGACCAGTTCTACAGCAAAATCATTTTCTGGCTGGCACTTATTTATTTTTTTATTGCATGCATGATCTGTTCGCTATATGACTGGATGACCGGGTTGCGCAATTGGTAGTGACCCTGCCTCTTACGCCAAAGGTCGTGGGTTCGATCCCCACCCTGGTCAAACATTCGTGCGATGAACACTTATGTTTGTTCGGTGTCTGGGTGTAATATATGTATTTAAGTATATATTTGTGTTCCTCTGTTGTCTATTATCTGTAATACAAGTGCTTAAGCTACTTAGTACGGAATCAGGCCAACGTATGAGATGTTGTGAGAATTATTATATGTTACAATTTTTACTAAAGTTCTGATACATGTATCAATTTATTGGTGAGCACTTGGACCAAAAAGAGGATGAATAGTTTTTTGGATTTTCGCGTTGCATTATAACTATAATGTAAACTAAATACTGTAATTTATTACGGGGATTAACACGATATTTATTATGTGAAACAACATTGTGTACTCACATATTTGGCTCGACGTTTCGGCTACGTTACATTTGCCGTGGTCACGAGCCGACTGGCGGAGCACGGCGTCGTCTGCTGGGGCCGGGCTGTTAATCTTCGGACACCCTCACATTTTTTGATATTAATTCGTCACTAGATGAATACGGTATATGACTATTTTTTTTTTATTTTTGCAATCAAAAGACCTCTCAATTATAGAAACATCGTTGAAAGAATCACTTGATTCTCATTTAAACTACCTGAGATATCACAACTTTAAAATCACATTATTTTGGGCAAACCTAAAACGCTCCATACAAATGGCTACTAAGATGTGACGTCACACGACAGTATTTTGTATGCATTTCATTTGAATTTTGTATGGTAGCTATATCAAATGTTTCGTTTATGTCAATGGTTCTATTATAATAGTTGGTGCAAATTGTATGGATTATTCAATGGTATAATTATTTTTTAATAATTTCATACTTTTAAAATGGACTTGCCCATGAATCTTTGAATGACCATAAAACCGGCTAGACGTTATATTTTTAATTGAGAATTTTTGCCATTGGCACATATTGACCCATATTTTGATAAAATATTTATATTTTGTAAAATCTTGAGCTTAGTCATATACCCTATTGTCAGTGAAGCTACTCCGACACACTACACTAACAGTATCATAATATAATAAATATCGTGTTAATCCCCGTGTACGAGTCAACTCGAACATTTTATTGTATGACGTGTATTTTGATGATTCCGATGTACAGCCAACCTACTTTTGCAGCTTTATGTAAAATCAATGAATTAAAATCAGTGCAATAAACGCATTCGGCAGCTATACACGTCTTATTATTAAATCCCATCAGCGGTTGATAGGGCGGCGCTGTCTGACATCTCGGTTACTTCTGGCATCTAGTACCGAACGTTACACCCCGTATTGATACATTAAAGAGGATGAAAATAGGATGTCACTCTAGTACCGTGTTTTGTAGCGGGTTCTCTTTCGTGGGGCGGTCTCTTACGTCCATTTTTCCACAGATCGACGCGAAACGATCGTCTCCTACGAACGTGGACGTAGAGGCGGCGGCCGCGTGCCTCGGGCTGCCGTCGCGGCGCGACGAGCTGCCGGCGGGAGCCGAGAGAGGCCTGACGCGCGGCGTGCTCTCCCTAGTGCATAGGGACACGCTCGTCGTCGCCACGAAACTGTGCTCCACCAAGCTCACGCAGAGAGGTAAGCCGCCCACAAACATCGCTGTCCAAAAGAAGATGGCATATCTCCTTTTTAATCCCCGACGCAGAAACGTCGAGGTGTTATAAGTTTGACGTGTCTGTGTGTGTCTTTGTGTCTGTCTATGGCATCGTAGCTCCCGTACAAACTCGAAAAATACATTTCTGGATGCAACTGGGTATAACATGGACCTGGTGACCTTCAAGAAAAGGGTGTACTCCTTTCTTAAGAGCCGGCAACGCATATGTGATACCTCAGGTGTTGCAGATGTCCATGGGCGGCGGTGATCACTTTCCATCAGGTGTGCCGTCTGCTCGTTTGTCCGCTATAATGTAAAAAAAAACACGCACAAAAAAAACACCCACAAAAAAAACACGTTGGCCGTGTGGTCCCCGGCAGAGTAGAATAGGCCACCCTCACTCTTACCGACGACCCGTTTGGAACAATGGTGGGGAATGCTGCCTTTGGTCCAAGGGTTGCGGGTTCGATCCCCGCACAGTACAAACATTTGTGTGCATGAACATGTCTGTTTGTATTGGTCTGGGTGTTTGTATGTATTATAAGTATGTATTTACAAAAAGAAAAGTATTATATGTATATATTTGTAATTCCGCTGTTGATTCTGATATCCGTGACACAGGTGCTTGAGCTACCTATCTCGGCTACTGCTAGTAATTATTACCATGTTGTAGGCGTATCTATCAGTTGAATCGAAATATGTCGCTTTCAAGCCCGGGTACGCTTGGACTATAAACTAAGATTTGGGCAGCGTCATCATCATCATCATCAGCCCATTTAAGTCCCCACTGCTGGGGCACGGGCCTCCCTCAATCACATGAGGGGTAATTGCCATACTCACCACGCTTGGCAGACGGGTTGGCGTGGGTTTTGATATAAATGCAGAGTTTTCCTTCTCTGGGTGCTGATGTTCATGCCAGCAGCTTTACCTTAGTCGCCTTTTACGACACCTCGGTAAGAGTGAGGGTGGCCTATTCTACTCTGCCGGGGACCACACGGCCATTTTGGCGGCAATTTTGGGTAGTGATATCTTTATGCAGAGAGGTAAGCCGCCCACAAACATCGCTGTCCAAAAGAAGATGGCATATCTCCTTTTTAATCAGTGGTAGTGAACGCTGCCTCTGGTGCAACATTGCAAACAATTGTGTGCATGAACATATCTGTTTGTATTGGTTTGGGTGTTAACTATGTATTATAAGTATGTATTTACAAAAGAAAAGTATTATATGTATATATTTGTAATCCCACTGTTGATTCTGGTATCCGTAACACAGGTGCTTGAGCTACCTATCTCGGAGTCAGATCAATGTATGTGATGTTGTGATATATTTATTATTATTTAAAAAAAAACCCCCGACGCAAAAACGACGGGGTGTTACAAGTTTGACGTGTCTGTGTCTGTCTGTGTGTCTGTCTATGGCATCGTAGCTCCCGAACAAACTCGAAAAATACATTTCTGGATGCAACTGGGTATAACACGCTGCCCAAGTCTTAGTTTATAGTCCAAGCGTACCCGGGCTTGAAAGCGACATATTTGGATTCAACTGATAGATACGCCTACAGCATGGTAATAATTACTAGCAGTATTGTATCATCATATAAACAAGCAGACGCGCCACGGATCTCGGTATGCTCTGGGATAATAATAGTCGCCTCGCCTCGCCAACCCGTCTGCCAAACGTGGTGAGTATGGCAATTACCCCTCATGTGATTGAGGGAGGCCCGCGCCCCAGCAGTGGGGACTTAAATGGGCTGGTGATGATGATGATGAACAATAGTCGCGGTTGCGTTCACAAAGTTAAGTAAGTAATAAATACTAGAAATACCGGTGTCACCCTGCTCATGAACGTTTATTGTGTTGTTGTAGGTGAATCACTTACAGATGGCGTTAGTTTGCAAATAATAATACTTTATATTTGGGTATCTAAAAAGTTGTTTCGTGTAACATTCCCTAAAACAATCCGATTACTCCAGACGCGCAGCTCGAGGTAACGCGTGTCGACAACAGTAGCTTTGAAATTGATTTCATAAATATAATTATAGTGCCCTAACACAAGTGCCAAGATACTTATTCCAAGGTTACCGTGGGAGAGCCACGCTTCGGCATGAATGGGCCGGCTCGACCGGAGTGATACCTCGGCCTGGTTTTCTACCAGCGTGAAGCAGCACTGTGCTATGTTTCGCTGCGTGAGTGAGGGAACCGGAGGCCCAATTCGGGGGAATGGGGTGTTAAAAGGTTGGCAGCGCACTTGTGACTCCACTGGTGTCGCGGGTGTCCATGGGCGGCGGCAATCGCTTACCATCAGGTGATCCGTCAGCTCCTCTGCCACCTATCACATAAAAAAATATTTAAGTCCCCACTGCTGGGGCACGGGGCTCCCTCAATCACATGAGGGGTAATTGCCATACTCACCACGCTTGGCAGACGGGTTGGCGAGGGTTTTGATATAAATGCAGAGTTTTCCTTCTCTGGGTGCTGATGATCATGCCAGCAGCTTTACCTTAGTCGCCTTTTACGACACCTCGGTAAGAGTGAGGGTGGCCTATTCTACTCTGCCGGGGACCACACGGCTTGATAGGATAGGATGATTTAACTGTCGTTAAATATTGATTGATTGTTTTATTATCACAGAGGAGATCCTCGGCGTGCTGAAGTGGAGCACGCACCACGCCGAGGGCACGCTGCGGACGGCGCTGAAGCGGCTGCTACAAGTGCCCAGTGAGGAGCTGGTCAAATTCCTGCAAGACATCTTAGATGCGCTCTTCAGTATATTGACACAGGTCTTTGACTTACTTGACTTAATGTCCCTATGTCCCCTAGGTGGGGCAAAGGGCGTCCACAGTGCTCCGCCATCTCGAACGGTCTTGAGCTTCGCGTTTTACTTCGCTCCAAGTTAGTCCTAAGGTCTTCGCTTCTGCAGTGATAGTCCGCCGCCAGTTGGCCTAACATGCGCACAGCGACATATTTTGTCTACCCCGTTATCTCGTGTTTTATTCGTTTATGTCTATATGTCTTCCGACGCTAACATGGCTGCACTTAGAACTCGACTCTTTACGATCGTGATGCGCATGTTAGAGAAAACGACATATTAGTCGATATCGACAAATTTCTCGTATCTCTTCCGTGACATATCTCGCGATGGCATGTTAGCCCGACTGGATTGTTTAGGGCGGCCACGTTTCCGTTGACACAGGTAACCTTAATAAAAAGTTTCAAAGATTTGGGAGTTAGGTAGGTATACTCATATAATGCGATAAGGATTGAGGCGAACGTGAGTATGGAGCGTTGTAATACAAAAAATCAGAAAGAAATCTAATAAAAATAGTAAGTGTTCGCTTGCCATTCATTCAAGAAGAATCATTGAAAGCTGACTATAGTGTGTGGAAATTCCGCTAGATGGCGTGTTATAAGGCTGATTGATTATTTTGGTGGTTATATCTGAACGTGATATGTCAAAATACCAATTTGACAGTAGATTACCCATACTTTTTAAATTACTAGCTTTCGTCCGCGGCTCTGCCTGCGTAGTATTCATTTTTGTTCATACCACAAGGAACATAACAATTTTTCGGGATAAAAAATTCCTGGTTCTAAGTCTTTCTACTAATTTTCAACCAAATTAGGCTATCCGTTCTTGAGTTATAAATAGTGTAACTAACGCGACTTTTTTTTATTAATATAGATTTTCACCTGACATTGCTAAACCACCATTGAAAGTTTCATAACGAACTTTCATATTCCTGTCTCTATCTCTCAAATCCCATTGTTCTCAGGTGGAAGAAGACCAGCACTACAATGACAATAGCTACGCGGTTTTAGTACTGGAGTGCCTGCTTCGAGTGGTCTCGCTGGTGGCCGACCACAAATACCAACATTTCCAGCCAGTGTTGAGAGTCTATATCGAAGAGAGTTTCTGTGATGCGGTGGCTTATGAGTAAGTTATCATTATTGCTATCAGATCTTCTTATGTGGTAGGTGAAGGACGAGTAGATCACCTGATGGTAATCTATTGCCGCCCATAGGGTGTCCAACAACACGACGACAGTAATAATAATAATATCCTCCAGCCGATTTCGGGTAAGGCAGCCGATCTCAATGATCATCAATCATCATCGCCAATCTCAATAGCGCTCAAGTGTGTGCGCAAACACAAGTGCACTCCCTATTCCCTTGCCCTCATAAGCCGATGGGACAACTGCGTGACACGACCGGAGAGAGATTGGGTGCAGGACCAACGATGCTTTCCGAGGCACGGAGGTATAAGACCGCCAACTTCCAGACAACGCAAAGACTGCTTCACGCCAGTTATCTCCGCTCTCCGCTCTCCTCCTCGCTCCGCTCGCCGAGCCGGCCTATTCATGCCGAAGCGTGTATCATATTAATTTCAAGAAGACAGGCGAACTTTGCTTTGGAAATGTAAAATCGTATCAGATATTCGATCTTGAATGGAACAGTCCTATTAGCAGCATCTTTTACTGGCTGGATGGTACTATTGACGTTCCGTATTGACGGTGGTGCCAACTGGTGCCATCTATTTGAACTTAGTTTGATAAAGGAGATCCTCGGACTTTCAGAATATTTTGTGCCCCAAATATGAGTGCCCGATTTTTTTGCGTTGAATTCTTTAGGATTTGTCTTCGTGATGTTCAAATATTTTGGCATAACAAAAAAAATGTTTTTGTTAGTCAATTCACTGAGAATGCAGTTGGACTAAAAAAAAGGATGTCATTTGACCAATATATTTGATTCAATATAAAGTGGTGGTGCCACCTATAGTCGCACGCACGAACCCTATTGTCGAATTCCTTTCTTTCTTGAGGCGATGCTGTGTTGCCACAACTTTTATTTTACCATTGTGTCTCCAGGAACCTCCTTAGCGTGATGGTGTGGGTGATCAAGATGGCGGACAACGGGGAGGCGGCGCTGAAGAGATTACTGACCTGCATGAAGTGCGTCGAAAGCCTCGTACGAGTCGTGGTGCGGTCTAGGCAGTTGCGGAGTACCCTGGGCGGCGGGACTGACTTCAGGATGAGATTTGAGGTATGTGACGAAACATCAGAGGGGACGTTCAAGTGTTACGTAAGCAGATTTATTACAGTTATTTACCCCTCCTCCCCCCTTGTCAGCAAAAGTAAGCAAAGCCCTTACCTCTCTCCCAATGCTTACGTAAACATTTTTCGATTTTTTTGTCACAGCTCGGCAACCCTATTAACCGTATGCATTTATTTGTAGGTGATTCTCCGAAAATACATTTCGTTTTCAAGCAAACAGAATGTGAGGGTTGCCATTTGTGTTAAAAAGAAAATAATTATCGATGACGTAATCATTATCTAGACTCCCATAACCCCCATGTCATCCAAAATAAGCAAAGAAAGTATTGTCCACAGAACTTTCTAGAAGCAATAGTGTGGCTGATGCGGCGAGGTGAACACGCGCTCACCTGTCAAGGCTCCGCGCTCAAGTACCTGCCCGCAGCGGTTCCGCACGCGTTAGCTGTCTGTCCGCCTACTGAACTCAGGTAAAAAATAAAAATAAAATAGTTTATTGAACAACTTTAACATATGACAATGGGTTACAATATATTTTGGTTCTTAACTTAATAGGTAAAGTTGTGGCGAAAAGCGCGTCATATGCACTGGTTGCCATGATTTCTACACTAGGCTAGGCCTGTCACGTAGATAATCATTTAACACCGGTTACCACTTTACGTTATGCGACTTATGTCAACTACAGACGAATGCCAAATAGTATGTATTTTGAAGTAGTATTTAACTGTGATTCTAGTTTTAACGTGCTACGCATATAACAAATGCATAATAATATCTATTACATAGGAAAGGACCTTGGGATGAATCTTTGAGAGGGTTTGTGCATGGGAGTATGTGTGTGTGTGCATGTGTGTTAGTGTTTCGGTGTGTGAATGTATGTGTGTGCGCCTGTCTTGTGAGTTTGGGCATTTCAGTAATTAAATTGTATGTTATAAGTATGCTTATATTCATACACATATAGTAAAATAATAATAATAGCAGCAAAAAAAAACAGTTAAGCTGCTCTCACAATGCCTAAGGGCCGATTTTTTGACCTGTAGTTACCTTTTGGTTCAATTATCTATAGTCAACTGTCTAACCAATAGTCAAAGAGACAGCGTCAAAGTGACGTAATTCCTTATGATATAACTATTGGTTAAGCTCACTGTTGTTCAAAGAACCGCCGCAGAACCTACAACCGATGGGGTATTTCCCATACGTCTTTAAAATTGCTAAAGTGGGCAGGCTGCTTGAGGTCACTGTTTCCCCTTTGAGAGTTGGACCTCTGTATCTCGCAGCGCCTACCTAGTCCGCGCGCTGGACGCGCTGCCGCTGGGCCGGCTCAGCAAGCAGCGCATGCTGGCTCTGCTGGAGCTGGTGCGCGGCCCGCTGTGCGCGGCGCCGGCGGCTCGGGCTCTGCTTCTGCCTCACCTGGCGGCCACGGTGCGCGCGCTGCTGCGGGACAAGGCTGAGGTGAGTTGGGAACGTGTAGTGTAAGTGTTTGGGTATTACGCAGGATCACATTCAAAAGTCAGAAGTGGGCTCTCCTCTTGCTTGCCATGAGACTTCATCGTCATCATCATCATCGTCAGCCCATTTAAGTCCCCACTGCTGGGGCACGGGCCTCCCTCAATCACATGAGGGGTAATTGCCATACTCACCACGCTTGGCAGACGGGTTGGCGAGGGTTTTGATAGAAATGCAGAGTTTTCCTTCTCTGGGTTCTGATGATCATACCAGCAGCTTTACCTTAGTCACCTTTTACGACACCTCGGTAAGAATGAGGGTGGCCTATTCTACTCTGCCGGGACCACACGGCTAAATGACCATGAGACTTGTTGAGCCAATATTGTGTTTTTTTTTTGACTGACCGGATGGCGCAATTGGTAGTGACCCTGCCTCTTACGCCAAAGGTCTCGGGTTCGATCCCCACCCTGGACAAACATTTGTGCGATGAACACTTGTGTTTGTTCGGTGTCTGGGTGTAATATATGTATTTAAGTATATATTTGTGTTGCTCTGTGGTCTGTTATCTGTAACAAAAATGCTTAAGCTACTTAGTACGGAATCAGGTCAACGTATGAGATGTTGTGAGAATTATTATTATTAATATCCTGTGTCACTATAAAAAAAACTTGGATGAAGAATTTTGATAACAATGAAATCGCTATAATTTGTCCTTCCATATTTTTTTTAGTCCATAGAAAAACACATAATTTCTGAAAGGTGTAACCATGGTTTAGCTGGTCTGGTTCCACTGTTTCTGGAACGTGAAACGTTTATTGTTTTAAACTTTCATGATCACTAACATTAGAATACCGGTCAGTTACTCCGTAACCATGGGGCTTGTTACAGTGCCGAAATAACGGAAACTCAACCCGTAAATAACTATTCTAATGTTCTGTTTAGACTTATATTGTCATCTAATTGCGGGCCAGTATGGCAGTGGCAACGGCAGTGATGCCGCGTCCGTTGTAATTGCAACGTGGGCTCTCCTCTTGCTCACTATCACAGTCTGAGAAGAGTAAATAGACACAGAACCACTATAAAAAAAAAAATATTTTTGATAACCAAAAAATCACTTTAATTTGGCCTTCCATCAATTTTTTTCTAGTCCATTGAAAAATATATAGTTTCTGAAAGTGTAACCATGATTTAATTGGCGTACCAAATACCCACAAAATGTACCCAAAGGTTGTCTGGAAGAAATCGCCACAAGCGATATGACCGCATTATTGTACTTATATGTTGTTGTCGTATCATACTTGTATTTTGTTTTTGTGCAATAAAGAATTTCTATCTACCCAGAGCTTCTAAGCCCAGGGTTAAGCAAGTCTAAACAAGAATCCTTCGGCGAGAGATCTTAAATATAAACCTGCGTAATACCTAAACGCTTAATATCTATTTAATTCACAAAATTCCTAATATTTAATTCGTATTCCGATTTATTGATTAAACTTAAAAGATACTTAATTTTTTGAAATATTATTCCACCACTGTGTGTTGCTATGCAATATTATCAAGTGCAATTGCATACAATTTCTATAAATGTTACGTTTTGATTATACATATATTTTGCTTTTTTATCATTTCAAGGTTTTTATGTTTACAGTTACAATTAAGATTGTAACATTATAGCCTCATTGCGAATAAAGTAATTATTAATTTTAGATGGTAATTTGTGTGTTACATTATTCAGTATTCGTTGGGAGGAAAGTTTTGTGACTCACTATTATAGTTACTACTGTCTACTTTTTCAAAATTCAAAAACAAAATTAGCTAATTCGACTCGACCTTTGGCGAGTATCAGCCCGTTGACACATAGTCCGTCTCCGTGTTTATGGTATCCGTTTTACCATGTATGACAAAAAAAATCTTTATTTTGTTTACAATAATAATTATATCCTCCATCCGATTACAGTTACGTCGGCCAATCTCAACGATTACGCAGGATATATTATAGTGTTCAAGTGTGTGCGCAAACACAAGTGGACTCTCTATTCCCTTACCTTCATATTTCGATGGGAGGCCAGTGTGACACGACCGCAAAGGGATCGGGCGTAAGACCGACAGCTTATAACGTGCTTTCCGATCCACGGGGGTACAAGACCGCCAACTTTCAGACTCTGGGCTGACACTAAGATTTTTCTTATGTGATAGGTGGCAGACGACCACCTGATAGTAAGCGATAGCCGCAGCCCATGGAAACCCGCGACACAAGTGTCAGTGTTTCAGTTCTCACTGAAAACTTAAGTACAAATGTTTTGCCTGACCACGGAACTCTTGCGCAGCCGTCGCTTTATAGTGCGCCATCGAGGCAGTAGCGTATATCACTCCATATGCCATCAATGTATTAAAACGTAACCGATAAAACGGATAAACGGATATCATGTGTGAACAAGCTGTTACTCTTTTCTTATCGATATTTCATATCAAACGGCAAGACATTTCTCCCAATGAATACAAGTGAATCCAGGAATATCTTCATGTAAACGTAACCAATGTGTCTGTCCGTAATCCACATTGTTTGGTATGTACGCACTTGGCACACCCTGGCAATGGTATGTATCTAATTGTCCACACCGAATCGCGGTCGAGTCTTGGGTAGTAAGTACTGTATTTTGGTTGGCGTGTAAGAGAAAATGTTTAAAATTGTGAGTTATTTGGTCTTTCGTTGGTTTTTGTACAATGTTCATGGCTGCCTTTTTAATTGTTACTCATTTTGTTAACTGTGATTCTAGAGTTGGGTTTGACTTCTCGGGGCTTACAGCGAAAGCGTCCCGTAACTATGTTTGTGCTTTTCTAAAACGTATAAACCACTTTTGGCGACCTAAACAAATGATATGAAAACAAACACATTTGATTAGGAACAGTCCGGAATTCCTTGTCAGGAAGTTCCTTTATATTGGAACTAGGGGAAAACCCTATATCGTCGCTTCTATTTTCAACTGAATATTATAAGTACTAACTTATATTACATAGTCAAAACATTTACTTATAGGTACATTCGTAAACAAAAAAAATGTTTTCATACATACGCTTAATACAATATCTAAATAAAGATAAGGTCTTGTAAATATCTATAGGTACTGTGTAAAACAATATTTGTGTTGTAATTTTAGCTACAAAACAACTTATAATTTGTTCCGATTTCACCTTCCTCTAGGAAGGAATATTATTTATCATTATGTAATAAACAAGAGACAATAAACATGCAATAATTGATTAATTATGAATCACAGCGATATATAGGGTGAATAACAAATAGGTGGATAATTTTAATTACTGTTATTGTACTGTTTTGCCTATTCTCAACAAATGCTATCTATGAATTTTCATGAAATATTATTTGGTTTATTTGACTATTTTGTATGAGACAATACAAAAGCTTTTCCATTTTAGTTGGCAGATCAAAAATGATTATGCTACTAATGTGTAGAGTAGTAGGATACATCCTGTATAGTCATTACATTTTAATTTTATACACATACTATTGATTTGTCTTAACTTACATTCCTGTTCTGACTGTTAATAGTATCAATCTACATATTTGTATTGTTTTCCTTATTATGCATTTAGTTGTCATTTTAAGCTTCATTGCAAAATAATACAATAGTCCTTTTAGTATTTAATTTATCTCCAACAAATGTACTTGTGTGTTTTGGTTACTTTTGTTCAGTGAATTTGACACCTTGCCAACTAGGTTAGAATCGTTCCAAATGTCTATAACTGTCAACATTGCTACTTTCTTTATGACAGTCGCGTCTTGCGACTACTGTAGTAGACGAAAACTTCTAAGATTTGGTTGATTATGGACTCAAATGTGATTAATAGAAAGCCCAAAATGAAGTAAAAATAGCGTCATTAGTGTTGTATTGACTGACTTTCAACATGTTAAAGCGACAGTCATCCGCTTTAGAACTGTACTCGAACAGCAAGGCGATAGTGAAAGACCTGTTACTCACATGGCTAAGGAACAACAAAGTGTATTTCCACCCGAGACTCGGCCGCACCAGTAGCTCCAGCTGTTTGGATGTGAATGTACGCGGCGAGCACCGGAGCGGCGACCAGGTAAGCACGCATGCGGATGCACGCTGCCTGGAACACATATATGTTGCTAGTTCGTCACCGTTGATGCGCAGTGTTACGCGGCTGGTAGTATCCGAATTGACTGATTACAAAAAAAAATCTTTCCTTTCTAGTGTTGCTAAGCTTATAAAGAGTTTGTCAGTTCTAAGTCCTTTTTTTGTATTAATCACTCTTTTTACTTATTACTGAGATTATAATTTGTAAATCATCTTCGAATTTAAACGAAGCTTTTGTTAAGTATAGTTAAGTATATTTTTCTTTTATACAATGTACGTCCAAGCTTTATGAAAATTCAAACAACACCACATGTTCACAATTAATAATAAGCTGGCAACGTATATATGATGCCGCGGTAGTCTCAGGTGTCAATGGGTGGCGGTGTTTTTTTTATATTAAATGGGTTTGCACTTGACCTGATCTCACCTGATGGAAAGTGACAATAAGGTCTAAGATGTAGCGTGCTTACCCACAAAAAGCCTATTTATTCTCAACTTAAAAGACACCCTAATGGACAACATTTCATATTTTTAACATGTCCATATTGTTTTTTTATATGAAAATAGACATAAAATGAACAGACCCATATTTTTTCTTTTTTCAAAATTTGGCCATTTTCATGCATAAAATAATGATTGAAATTCTTTATATTCTAAATAGACGTAAGCGCCAAATGACGTCATCGGACGGCTGAATACAGCGATATTCCTTTGCTTATCAATATTTAATAAAAAAAAGGTACTACTGTCAAAGGTAATTAATACTAGTGTCAACATTGTCAACGTCATTCATACATTCAACGTTGACAAGTTGTCTTTTTTTTGACAGTTACATGTCATGGGTTTGGCATTTCGTAAATTTAAAACTATAATATGCTAAGCAAAGAAATATTTTACATTCTGCCGTCCGATGACGTCATCTTACGTTTTTTAGTTTTTAATTTTTTTCTCAGTAAATAAGCAATATAAAAAATAATAAATATATATTCGAGCAGCGGAAAAGTAAACAAAGAATTGGTATTTTTTGTTTCAGAGCTTAGCAATTTTGAAATGTTGTCCATTGTAGCTCTCTGGTAATACAGAAGCCGGCAAGTTGTTCCATTTCTTAGCAGTTCGCTAATAATCTATAAAAAATAATGTATTAATAAAATAAAAATAAAAAACCAATTATCAATAACTTTTACTCAAATAAATGAAAGAATGCTTTTTGTGATTTGTCTGTTCGATTATCCTATCAAAAACATCTGAATTATAGATCTAAACGAAGAACATAGGTTTATTATATGTTTCGTGTCTACTTATAAAAGGGGGAAAATGTTTATTATAAAAACATAAGATAAGAATGAATGTGAGATATGTATTTGATTGAACGAGTCTCTGTTCATTTACTAATGCTTTTGCTTATGTGAACATAAAAAATCTGCTATGTTTTGTTTGTCATATACGTAAAAGTAAATGTACTTAACTACTGAATTTTCAAACTTATCAAGTTATTCCTACACATGTCTCACATGCATCTAATTTGTGTTAACAATGACTAACATTTCGTACAAGTTGAGATGAACTATTTTTGCTAGACAAAAAATTTAAGTAAGTAAATATTTTTGTTTGTAATATTGATGTGTTGTAATATTACCACTAAGAGAGTTCGTCTGACCCTGTACTTTACCGTTGCTTGTCTAACTAACCCAGAAATCATTATTTAAATAATGATCTACTTTCGAAATTCGAACGAAAATATATACATAACAATTAAAAAGAATATTTACATTGTTTCATTCCATATTTCATAATGATACCATAACAAACAGATCTAAATTTCACACCTTTGTCAGATTGCATAAAACTCTTCAATATTGATTGCCTTTATCATCGAGCATCGATAGTACTTTTCAACATAGTAAAATTATGAAGAAGTAGTTCAAATTCTCAGGAACCTTGTGAATTTTTTCAAGACATCATAACTTAACTAATTTATGGCTACAGTGTGGTTGCAATATATGAATATATGTACTTCGACTTTCTAATCTGCTCTAGATTAGTTGGGTTTTCTCGGATTTGCCGTATCTTTGCTGTTAAAAAATATTGATATTTATAAAAAGAAGTAGCTACATTGGTTGATAACTATTTGTATTTATAACGTCCAGCAGCCCAAGTCTCGGGATTTTTGAAATGAAAAAACATGGCCAATATCGCGTAAATACTATTCAAAATATTGCGAAATTTAGCGATATATATTCAATTTATATAACAGGCGCGAAAATTCTTTTTAAAAAATTTAATTTTAATATATGTTAACAGGATAGATCATCATCATACACCTTTTCATTTATAGCAGATGTTTTCAGCAGCATCGCTCGGTGTGGTGACATTACAGCTGCGCTTGAGGCTGTATAGTCCTATGCGGGAGTGAATTTTCCGTCCGCATTTGCAACACGTGAATTGAGCTCTGTTGCGATTCATCTACTACGCATATTCTATGCTAAGAATTGCTTTGTATCTTTAGTCAGATGTTATGTTAGGAGATATAAAGACCACGCGATTATTTATGCGGGAGTGAATTTTCCGTCCGCATTTGCAACACGTGGATTGAGCTCTGTTGCGATTCATCTACTGCGCATATTCTATGCTGAGAAATACTTTGTATCTTTAGTCAGATGTTATGTTAGGAGATATAAAGACCACGCGATTATCCGTTGTATAATACTAAAAATAGAGGAAACCTACTTTCTTGTACTTTTACTATGGTCCTAAGCCATTGAAATAATTTATCATACCTATCACAATGTGAATATTATTAGTATCGCTTTTGTATCTATTCGCTTGGTATCTATTTGTTTTAACCAGTGAAAATGAAGTTGTTACAACGGAGTAGATTTAATGTTAGTGTTTGGTTTAAATATTGAATTGATGTTCATCCATACTCAAGCTAAAGACTTCTTGAAGAGCACTTGCAATGCAACAAGCATAGTGACAAGCCGACGCGACGCGCTCATCCTAAAATATTTCTGCTCAACAATGGCATAGTCAGATACTTAAGTATAGAAAAAGAAATAAGAGTACTTGTTTCCTCAAAATGGACAATACGTCAAAAATATATATTAGTACTTTTATACGCTTTTCGAAAAAAGAAAGAGAAAAAGATGACCCACATTTTAGCTAAATTAAATGTGTGTTTCTATTAAAATATATATATTTTTAATTATTAATTTACATGCCGGAAGTGGCGTAGTCCAGAGGCTCAACGTATCGTGATGTCGGTGCTATATGTCTTATAAAAAATTTGGTGACTTTAAGTTACTTACTGTCACTGTCATTACGTCTTGTCCTTTGAATATTCACTTCTCAAAGATCTTGTCATTTTACTTTTTTTCTAAATGAACGTGAGCAAAAGCGCGTTATTAATTTGACATGCCGAGTCGATCGACGTCACTGGAGGATTTCTTTTTCTCCATAAATATCTGTGTCAAAAAGTCTGAAATTATTTTTCTTAAATTTCTATGAGTCTAATCAAGAAATAGTGGTTATTTTTCACTTTCGGAAAATGTTTTTTCGTCGTATTGTCCATTGTCCTGGCCCTAAGGTAAACTTTCGCTTTTTCTAGGGAAACCAGCAACCGCGAAGGTACTACCAATGAACAATAATGATATACAATACATACTGGCCAAATTTACGAATCAGTCAGTTGATTTTTATTGCGCGATTTTGAAGTTTCTTGCCAGTGCTTTGTATCTGTATCTGTTAGCATGCTTGGATAAATTCAAGTTTATTTTAACACAAACTAAACATTTTTATTGTACTTCTTTTGAATACTTGAGTGTGAATATCAGTACAATATACAACCTTATTCAGTCTCCACGCCACACCACGCATCGTGAGATATGCACACAAAATCGTTCTAACTCCATGTCACCAAAATGTACCGTCCTCCTATAAGATAGGCATATGATCCTATGTCTCGTTGTCTTCTGTCACCTTTCCATTATTAATATGTATTGTAAACTAACATCACTTTATGTGTGTTTGTGTGTGTGTTAGAGTGAGCATGTAGTGTTTTTGTTAATCTAATATCACGCTTAGGTAGAAAATCGATTCTAAGTGATTTCGTCTTGTGAATCGAAATCCTAAAGGTTTTCAAATTTAAAAGAATTTGAGTTTCGAAATTTATTAAACTGACTTATTGATACTTTGTTTACGATATGTCTTGACTACAGACGGTTTATAAAAGAGCGTATTTTTCTTTCAAATTAACGTTAATTCATTGACATTTTAATTTAGGAAACAGTATTTTTTTGGAATTAATCTGGTCGAGTAAAAATAAATAAATAAATGTGGGTTTTACATTGGTAGATATTTTGTAGTTGTGTGTGTTTGTGTGATCACTTTACTAATAAACCACTGTCTTGATTTGTCACACGTTTTGTCCTTTATGTTATTTGTGTCTTCTTATATTTGTTTATATAAAATAACTATTTATGTTTATTCATGTTATAATTTAATATAATAAGTAATTTATATACTGTTATAAACATCTGTAATTTTTATCTCGTATACATAAGTTCTTTTAATTTTTTTCAATTTTAACAATGCAACGATTTTTGATGATTCTATTTTTGAAACAACTTACAAGCGAGCACAAGATGTCGCTTAAGAACTAAATTGTGTGCAAACTCTTGATGTGTTGCATGCCACGCATTTGCGAGATGGCAGCTGTCACATTGACTTTTCAGTGACAGCTGTCAACTAGTAAATGTTCTGACTTGACATTACAGTTAGTTTTTGTTAATTATGTAAATATCTAAGTAGATAAATACTGTAATGCCTTGTCTTTGTGCTATTGGTGTATGCTTATGACCGACGCCCGGACATTCAATTTTCTTATTAAATTGGTTAATACTTGACCACTTGTATGACCTGAATCTTAAACTAGACTGGCTGTAGATTACTTACAATGAGGGAAAAAATAAAAAATAAACATAGTATTTTTACAAACGGCGTCACGTGTAGAGTTACCCTTGTTGGACTTGGGACCGTCCTTATGCCTGAGACACAAGTGCTATTTTTGCACTGTGCATTTTTCCTTCATTACATTTCCGGGGAAGGGGGGCACCTGCCCAGAGGGGTACGCCCTATGAAAGTGTAACAGTATCCAGCGCACAAATTATAACAAAGTTTATTTTACTATCTATAATGAGCTTCATTCGAATGAAAACGACAGCCTTATATATCGTTATTTTTTATCGTTTACTTTCCGAAAACCACATAAAAGGTAAGTATCCTGAATGAAGTCCAATTAGCATGCTAGATCAGCAAAATAAGCCAAGAAAAAAAATTCAGTTCCATACATTATTGTCGCGAGAATATTATATTTTGTATGGAACAGATGTTTTTTTTTTTCGCTTATTTTGTTGATCTAACATGCTAAATGGACTTCTTTCACGGTATATATTATGAGGTTTTCGGGATGTAGACGATAAAAAATAACGGTGTATAAGAAAATCGAAAAGGGAAATCACTTACGCGATGCAATCCACTCACAGCGCCTTCTATTGCTTCAATTTGTAACCAATACAGAAAAACCCGGATTGCCGGAAACCCGTTTCGGGTTTCTCAAAATTAAGTCCCGAAACTAAGCGAAGGCCACTAGTTTATTGACAAAGATCTTAGTTATTAAACCAGCCAGTCTAGTCAGTAAGATGTTCAGCGGAGTGTCGGCATGTCCGGGCGTGGGTGTAGCGTGTAGCGTGTGGCCGCAGTGGGACCGCGACGCGGCGCAAAAGTCCCGCTCGGTCGGCAAGGCGGCGCGGCTGCTTGGTGAGGACACGACGCGGCTGCACGACGCGCATCATATGCAGCAGAGAGTACGTATACTGTTTCTATTTACAACATGTAGATCAAGGATGCCCAATTACAAATTGTGGGGCCGTACTGTCCTTATATTTGAAATTTCCGATCCAGAAAATTGACCGAATTCGGTTAATGCTCTACCGCCACAAAAATTGGCGGCGCGGAGTGCGCTCGACCAATCCAAACAGTTAAATGTCGCCGTCACTGACTAATAAGATTAACGCTCGCAGCTAGAACCCTGCAACTGCGCGAGCTCCAAAGATAACTTTAGATTTGTCAAGCACGCTCCGCCCCCAGCTGATTGACCCATAGAGAAAATAAACTTTTTCGATTGATTGAGCGCGTTCCGCCCCCCCGCGTCCCGCGAACCATAGCAAGGTCATCTTTGTTGTGGCAGAGCGGTCCATGGGGAGATCGAATTCTGGCGCTAATAGTACAGCTATAAGTCCGATTAATTCAGGAGACATCTTTTGACATGTATATTTTATTTCGTTATATTCCATCATAAGTCGCATCAGAGCAGAGGGCCAACAAAGAATCGAACGAGCGAATCTTTATCCTCATCCATTTTAAACGAGGTATGAACCTAAATTGCATAAAGATTTTTTTATCTTTATCTTTTGTTTGCATGCGATGGGTACGGGACGATTTTGTTGTAGGACCTCTGGTGCGTCAGCTACCTACTAATTGTTTTTCGACGACTACTCAAGAAAAATATATTCAAGGAAATATTATTTCACACTTATTTAATTAAACCGTTAACTAGAATATTTATTGGTCAATGATCATATTGTAAATAGCTTAAAACCAATGCTTTAAAATGCCATACAAATGCTAATATACAATATTTTATCATATCAATATATTGTAATATTTGCAAATAAAGTGATAAAAGTCAATGAAATTCGTCTGTCTGATGTTCCTATAGGGGACGTGCGCGTCAATAGCGCCAACTGGTGCCACTGATTTGAACTCAGTAGTCAATAGTAAGTGCTGTGAGTCCACATAGACGGTGGTGCCATCAATTTGAATGTGCCACCTATAATTACTGCACGTCCTCTACTTGCTATGACAGTCACAGTGTTTAAACGAACTTATCTATAAACGTAGTTTAAACATAATTTTAACTATTATCAGAATATTTTTGCTTCGTTTTTGACTTTTGTCCCTTACTAACCAGCATTTAAACATAAGTACTAATTGCGAATATTTTTATGCAGCCAAGTCGAGGCGTATAAGGTTAGTGCTTCATAAATACAGCCGCTCATTTATGTTGTGTTTTGTGTATCATATTGATTCCAGGTCTTAAAGAAAATCCCTGTGTTCCGAAGTAAATTTTGGTTCCCGCAAACATTAAAACATTTTTTTTTTCAAGAAATGTCTACGCGTGCTTCTAATTCGGGCTATGCTCTTTAGGGTTTCTATTGCATACACCCTTATGGCTTAAAGCCCGCGTTATTCTGTTGTTACTGTCATATTTTATTACATGCACCCCAAAGAAAGTAAGCTTTTAACACTCAGATCTCTTTAAATCCAATACTTTGCCCAATGGGGATTATCGTATGTGAAAAATCCGTTAGATTGCGTATTATATAGTTGACTCCCTCGTTGGCGCAGTTTAAAGCGACGGCTGTGCTTGGGGTCCCGGGTTCGTTCCAAAATTTGTGCCTGAGGTTTTCTGTTAAGAAATTCTCAGTGTCATCCCGGAGTTTGGAAGTTGGCGGTCTTGTACCCGCTTACCTCGGAAATCACGTTAAGCCGTTGATCCTGCGCCTGATCCCTCTCCGGTCGTGTCACACTGGTGTCTCATCGGAATATGAGGGCAAGGGAATAGTAAGTGCAACTCGGGATAGCCGAAATCAAATGGAGGATATTATAATTATAGGGCTGAGGTCCATCTACAAGGTGTTTGATTATTTTTGAACGTGATACGTCAAATGTAGTTTGACGAACGAAAAAAGTTGTACTTCAGTCCAACATTACGCCATCTAGCGGATATCTCACACGCTATAGTTCCCTTTTAAATCGTTCATTCAATCTTCAACTGTGCTGCATTTAACTCAAAGTCCATTGTAGGTGGAGCTCTGTGTGGAGACCCTCGGTGAAGTGATGACGTTACTGGCACGCGATGACGTCGGGCCCGTGGAAGCTGATAGAGGCGAGCTGGCTAGAAGACTGCTGCCCACCGTACTTCATACTGCGGCTTCTATGCTGAAGGAGAGGAAGATAGACGAGCAGGGGCCTGCTGATGATCCTCTACTGGTAAGTAATCTCATCATCATCAACCCGTTACAGTCCACTGCTGGACATAGGCCTCTACTCCAATGTTACCTACTCCGATTGATCTTTGGCTACTCACATCTGCCAGCCATCTGTCGCAAATTTGCGGGCTCGTCCGGAGTGATACCAAGGCCTCACAGAGAACTGTCGTGATGTTTCACGACAGTTCTCTGTGAGGCCTTGCTGTTGCACTGTGCTGTGTTTCGCTGCGTGATTGAGGGTACTGGAGGCTCAGTCTGGGGGAAATGCTTTAAAGTTTGGCACCGCACTTGTGACTCCATTGGTGTCGAGGGTATCCATTAGGTGATCCGTCTGCTCGTCTTCACCTATCACAAAAAAAATCATCACTCCATCTGGCCTGAGGGTGACAACATTACATACATTGTCCTGGTCCGAAACTAAGGTTTTCCCTTGTACTATGGAAACCAGGACACACCACTGCATTTGCTAAACAGAAAAAAGGTATGTTTTTTTTTTATAAATATTTCACAACATCACATACATTGATCTGACTCCGAGATAGGTAGCTCAAGCACCTGTGTTGCGGATATCAGAATCAACAGTGGGATTAAAAATATATACATATAATACTTTTATTTTGTAAATACATACTTATAATACATAGCAAACACCCAGACCTATACAAACAAACATGTTCATGCACACAAATGTTTGTACTGTGCGGGGATCGAACCCGCAACCCTTGTATCGGAGGCAGCGTTCACTACCACTGTTCCAATCGGGTCGTCTGTATGTATGTATGTTCTTATATGATTCGATGACAAATGAGACGCATGTAAGAAGGCATACTGGGCCGATTCCAGATACCTTGGGAACAGGGCTAGAGTATGATGTGGTGGATGGATGTATGTCTGATTTTATTCACGTATGTTCCAGAGGCGAATAATCTGCGTCCTCCTCGACATGGTGCGCCAGATGTCCGACGAGCAGTACACAGTCGTGGTGAAGGCTCTGGAAGCGGAAGGCACCGGCGCCTCCAGATCCCTGGTGTCCGATGCACTGGCGCTGCTGACGTCACTGCTGCAGCGACCCGTGTTCAGGGCCCACTGGGCTGATATGCTACATCTGCAGCATTACGTCATGCTGCATGCCTTGAGGTGAGAAGAAAGTCTTCTAGAATAAACTGGTGGCTCAGGTGTTCCTTGCCTCTGACGCGCTACCGCCGCTCACGTTACTGCTGCAACGACCCGTGTTCAGGGCCCACTGGGCTGATATGCTGCATCGGCAACATTACGTCATGCTGCATGCCTTGAGGTGAGAAGAAAGTCTTCTAGAATAAACTGGTGGCTCAGGTGTTCCTTGCCTCTGACGCGCTACCGCCGCTCACGTTACTGCTGCAACGACCCGTGTTCAGGGCCCACTGGGCTGATATGCTGCATCTGCAACATTACGTCATGCTTTATACCTTGAGGTTGGTAGTTAAACAGAACTGGGGCGTGTAGTAAAGGTTTTGATAGCGGAAGGCACTGGTAGATCAGGGCGATGGTCTCTGATTTTAAGAACGAATTGGTAGCCCAGGTCAGCCATAGTCTGACATCATTAATTTATTTTTACATCTGAAGGTTTGCAGCTGAGGATTGCCTAGGTCAAACGGTAATCACTTGATTATAATTACCAGACTTGCCGTACCATTAAGAAATGAAACTCGTTGCCGGCGCATGTATTTCCTCCTTCCTACAATATGGATTCCTTCAAACGAAGCGTGCGCATCTGGCGGACCAGTATGGCGGTGCTAACGGAAGTGATGCCTTGACATTGCGTCAGTTGTGATTGCAACGTGGGACATCCTTTTGCTTGTCATCAGGCTGAGGAGAGCCAATATACAGTGCCAATATAAAAAATCTTATCAAATACTGTAGGCCTTATTTAAAGTATTGAGTAAAGTACACGTTACGACCGAATCGGAATTTCCCCCTCTTTCAAGAAGACACACAGTCTCCTTTGTTTGGATGCGACAGGTATATTCTCGTTCGTTACGGCACAGCTTTAAATTCAGCCACCTGGATTAAGCATTCAAGCGTACTCCGGGTTCTGAGGCGATGGCTTCAGACTCAACTGAAAATAACACACTCGAGTTGAGTTACTTAATATTTTGACGTAATAATGTAATGTGACAAGTCATTCATTTATTTGCAGATTACTAGCAACGACCTTGCGAGATCGCCTGGCCTCAGTGGACGAGTCTGACACGGAAGCGATATCAGCGATACACGACTTATGGCGGGAATGGTTTAACGCTTGCGGCTCGCTCGCCACTTGCCCAGCGCTACAAGTAAGTACCTCATGTGCACACCACATGTTGCGTGTGAAAAATCCGCTAGATGGCGTACTATAGCACTTAGGCTCATGTACAAGGTGATTGCTTATTATTGAACGTTTTACCGTGGGTGAGTCACCGTTCGGCATGAATGGGCCGGCTCGACCGGAGTGATACCACGGCCTTACAGAAAACCATCGTGAATCAGCACTGTGCTGTGTGCCGGAGGCCCAATCTGGGGGGTCCAAAAAGATCCAAAAGGGGGGTTTAGAGGTTGGCAGCGCACTTATGTCGCGGGTGTCCGTGGGCGGCGGCAATCGCTTACGATCAGGGTGATCCGTCTGCTCAATCTGCCACCTATTACATAAAAAAATCTAACGTGATATGTCAAAATGTCAATTTGACGAAGGAAATATCAAATATCATACTACAGGGATTCTGGCGGTAGGACACTAAAACACTTCGCGTGGGTTGATGCCATTCAAAGGTTTTAAATTAGATCTAGTGGATTTTAGTTAACAAATTTGGTGTTTATTTTCACCCGAGATAGCCCCCATTGCGTACGAAAAACTTACATATCATGGAATTTTTATGAAGGTTAAAAATGTTTTCTTTTTTTATATTAAAATAGTTTATAATGAGATTGCTACTACTTTCCGATATTTTTACGCTGTGCAAGCGTCATGGTCACAGTATAACTGTTTTATATGCAGGTGTAAGTTTTAATCAATATTTTTTTTATTTATAGCTGGACACCCTGCCACCGGCACGAAAGCAGCGAGTGGCAGGCTTGTATGGAGACATCAGAAGAGCCGTGGCGCTTTTGCTCAGCGAAATGTGGTTCAGTCTGGGTGAGAATGGATACTTCGATACACATCGTATAACCGTAAATGGGGACATCTATTTGTGATAAATCCACTTGATGGCGGATGTCCTTACATGTAATGAGAAAACCCTCATTACATGTAAGGACCTCCGCCATCTAGTGGATTATCACAGATAGCAAGTGAAAAATCAGCTAGATGTCGTTCTGTTGGACTGAGGTCCAACATCAACCGCATTGGTTGTTTAGTTTGTCAAATTGACATTTTGAGAGATCACGTCTAAAAATAACCAATCACATTGTATATGGACCCCACGCCTATAGTACTCCATCTAGCGGATTTCTCACACGCAAAAACCCTCATTGGTTATTTTTCAAAGTGATATGTCATAATGTCGAAAGAACTTGCTGTTGAAGTTGGAAATCAGTACGCCATCTATCGGATTATTCACACGCGATAATTCAGTTCGTATTGTTCCCCTGTCGAAGAGCTGCGACGGTGGGACGTGTGTCGTACCAGATTAACCAAATCCTATATCATGGTTCGGGAAGCTACGCAGCATATTTTCGGCCCATCTACCGCAGTGTCTCAAGACGAAAGTCTTTAAGGAGGCTTAAAGTCAGCCAGAGAGCAATGGAGAGGGCTATGCTCGGAGTCTCCTTGAGTGATCGTATCAAAAATGATGAGATCCGCAGGAGGACTAGGGTCACTGGACATATCCCAAAAGATCGCATGCCTCAAGTGGCAATGGGCAGGGCACATAGCGAGGAGAACAGACGGTCGTTGGGGCGGAAAGGTGCTCGAGTGGAGGCCACGTACAGGAAGTCAAGGTGGACCGACGATCTGGTGGTGAAGGTCGCGGGAATCTATTGGATGCGGGCGGCACAGGACCGGTATGTGTGGAGAATACTGAGCGAGGCCTATGTCCAGCTGTGGACTTCTATTGCCTGAAACGATGGTGATAATGATATCATGGTACGTACCCGGGCTCCGAAGTGACGGCTTGGAATGACACTGAAATGAAAATGATTTTTTTTCTGTTTCTAGGTGAACACAAGCGTGCCTTCATACCGTGTTTGGTGGGGCCGTTCCTCGAAGTGAGTTTCCTACGAGACGAGGAAGTGAGAAACACCACGATACCGCTATTCTTTGACATGATGCAGACTGAGTATTTGCATAGTGTTGCTAGTGGGGAGAGTGGTGAGTTGAGTTTTAAATTAATATATAATTTTATTTATTTATTTTATTTGGCACCCAGAACAAAGTTACAACAACACATGATTACACAAAATAACATTTAGAAAAATAGGTTGCAACACCAAAAATATATGTACGCAGCATAACAATCAAACAAGAGAATTATTAAATATTAACATGTTTAAAATAAATAAATATGTATTATACAACATGCTATTTAAATAGCGCAAAAAAGGGTTTCCTACCGCTCAGCCTATGAAACTGAACATCTTTCACTTTGGGACCAACACTCTGTTTTATACAAATTGGCTTGCTACGCTGATCGATTTGTATGAAACAGCTAACCTAACCTAATCCCTGATGAATAATTGGATGAATGAATAAATCTTTATTTCACACAATAAGTAAAAATACCATACAGTTAATACTGGTAATAATATAACAAAACAATAACACAAATAGGTACTAAATAAAATAATAAAAAAGTGTCAAATAGGTGACCGCTCAGTTTTTGTCGACACTGGCCGAATATAGCCAGCGCCGACGCTGGTTTTCAGCGGCTAAGGATGAAGCCAAATTTGGACAGAGAAAGCACAGAGGTGCAACTTGGGGACTCGATGGGATGGTTCTATATACTAATAGTACAAACAAATATAATTGACTGCTGTATATATTACAAGATAGTATTGGGCGCCGACTAAAATAATATTTTTAAATAACATTTTATAACAGTACACTCGAGAAAAGGTGTTACCGAACCTTTTCTCGAGTGTACTGTTATAAAATGAATGAATGAATGAATGAATGAATGAATATACTTTTATTGCACTCAAAATAAAGTATGAAAACTTAAAACTAGATATTACAGGATATGTACAACGAAGGCGGCCTTATCACTATGAGCGATCTCTTCCAGTAAAAATTCCAGTAAAATGTTATTTAAAAATATTATTTTACACTTAGTTCGTGGTTTTTAAAGGCGGTTCCTTTTCGCAGATTTTATTTTAATTACCACATCTCAATATTTTGCAACAGAAAACCACTTGAAGGAGCTAGAAAGCGAACTGATAGACAAACTGGACGTATTGGTGGAGAGCGGGCAGGGGGATTCTGCTTGGCGCGCGCGCTTCGTGTCGCTGTGTGGCGCCCTCTGCCGCGCCGCCGCCGGCGGCCTGCGGATAGCTGCTGCCGCCTTGGTAACTTACTTACTTACTTACTAAGAAAGTTTATTTATTTATTTTTGCATTTGTTATATGCGTAGCACGTTAAAATGAGAATCACAGTTAAATATTATTTCAAAATAAATACTATTTGGCATTCGTCTGTAGTTGACATAAGTCGCATAACGTAAAGTGGTAACCGGTGTTAAATGATTACCTACGTGACAGGCCTAGCCTAGTGTAGAAATGATGCGCTTTTCGCCACAACTTTACCTATTAAGTTAAGAACAAAAATATATTGTAACCCATTCTGTCATATGTTAAAGTTGTTCAATAAACTATTTTTTTATTTATTTTTTATTTGGACAACCAACAAGATCATACACGTTAAAAGCTAAGAGATCCGCTTCCTCTGGTGTGGCTGATGTCCATAGGTGACGGTGATCACTTACCATCAGGTGACTCGCTTGCTCGTTTGCCTCCCTTTCTCATAAAAAAAATACAAATTGTCAAGTACAGTCACGAGCTTTAATTTGAGACCCGTTTAAGTTACATTTCGTTAGAACATGAATAATGCAATAAGGTCGAAATGATTTCAAATGTCTTATCTAATCGACCCTTGAAACGATAACCTCTTTGCAAAAAGCTATCATTACGCTTTTCTAATTACGAACATATGTTTTATCACTCGTGTCAGAGTCAGTCAAGAAAATAATTTATTGTTACATTTTCACAAATAGTAATTAAGCAATTAATAAAATGCTTGCGGCTAATCCTGACCAAATAAGAGTTAAAATTATTGATTTGCACGAACCAGGAATAGGCATTCACGAAATATTACGACAAATAAATGTGACTAAAACTAAGTTATTACCCACGTAACAATTGTCGTATGCCCTCGCTCAAATTGACGTTTTTGCACGGTTGCCACTAGAAAACTAAAGTTGATGGTATGGATTGTGACTTTGACACGTTGAAATATTAGCTCTTAATAGCGGAATTTGCTACACGTCATTCAACCTTGGGTGGGTCCTAAATTAAAGCTTGTGACTTGCGCTGCGTTGGTGCTGCTTTAATTACAGGTCGCCACGGAAAGCGTAAACAAAAGTAGTTAGGAGCATAAGGCTTCCCTTAGCTTATGAGGAAAAAGAATATTTTATTAAATAATAATTACTTGTTTACACCCAGGCATTGAGCGGGTTTAGCGACCAATAGTATGTCGTAGACTCTAATAAAGAAGTCTCATATTGAGACTTCTTTATTAAAGCCCATGGACAACATTTCATATTTTTAACATGTCCATATTGTTTTTTTATATGAAAATAGACATAAAATGAACAGACCCTTATTTTTTCTTTTTTCAAAATTTGGCCATTTTCATACATAAAATAATTATTGAAATTCTTTATATTCTAAATAGACGTAAGCGCCAAATGACGTCATCGGACGGCTGAATACAGCGATATTCCTTTGCATATCATTTTTTTTAATAAAAAAGGTACTACTGTCAAAGGTAAATAATACTAGTGTCAACATTGTCAACGTCATTCATTCATTCAACGTTGACAAGTTGTTTTTTTTTGACAGTTGCATGTCATAAGTTTGGCATTTCGTAAATTTAAAACTATAATGTGCTAAGCAAAGAAATATTTTACATTCTGCCGTCCGATGACGTCATCTTACGTTTTTTAGTTTTTAATTTTTTTCACAGAAAATATGCAATATAAAAAATGAATAAATATATATTCGAGCAGTGGAAAACTAAATAGAGAATTGGTATTTTTTGTTTTATAGCTTAGCAATTTTGAAATGTTGTCCATTCTAGTTCTTGTGATATCATGGTTTTCATGCGACATCTGCCATATCCCAATAAATAATAATGTGCGGCGGCAATCGCTTACCATCCGGTGATCCGTCTGCTCGTCTGCCACCTATCACATAAAAAAAGTTTTTTTTTATCATATAGAAAATCCCGAGAATTTGGCTTTTGGTCTTGATTTTTCTGTCTGATTAAACATGCAAAGAAATCGTTCATTTTTCCGTCTGATCAGACAGAATAATAGAGGACGTTTTTGTCATCAAGTAGCAAGAAGAAAATCACATTTGATATAAGTCGACTTGTACCACTTTTCACATAACGCACAGAATTATTTTTTAATAATTTCATACTTTTAAAATGGACTTGCCTATGAATCTTTGAATGACCATAAAACCGGCTAGACGTTATATTTTTTGAGCCGTGTGGTCCCCGGCAGAGTAGAATAGGCCACCCTCACTCTTACCGAGGTGTCGTAAAAGGCGACTAAGGTAAAGTTGCTGGCATGATCATCAGCACCCAGAGAAGGAAAACTCTGCATTTATACCAAAACCCTCGCCAACCCGTCTGCCAAGCGTGGTGAGTATGGCAATTACCCGTCATGTGATTGAGGGAGGCCCGTGCCCCAGCAGTGGGGACTTAAATGGGCTGACGATGATGATGATGACGATGTTATATTTTTAATTGAGAATTTTTGCTATTGGCACATATATACCTATATTTCGTAAAATCTCGAGGTTAGTCAAATACCCTATTAAGTTGAGTATTTTTAATAGCGATATTTTTCTTCAGGTGGCCGCAGGTGCCCGTCAGTTAGATACGTTACTGCAGTACCGCGCCGCGGCCGAACGCTCCGGGACGCCGCATAGGATGCAGTTGACGACCCGGGTGCTACACTTCTACGAGCAGATTGAGAGACCGCATATGTATATAAGGTAAAAACATGAAATTCTTACACTTCCGTCCTTATATATTATGGAAATAGCATTGTTTGTGAAGGCCAATCAGGAACTTTTCCCTCGTTTGGCAGATGTTGTTAGTCGCAACCGACGTGACGACACGAGACTATGTATGCCCTTCTCAAAGACCGCTCTAAAGAGTAAAAGTATTTTATGCATGGCACCAAGAATTTATAACAAAATTCCAATGACATTAAAAAATATTGACTTCAATGGATTTAGACGGAAGCTTAAGGAGTTATTAATTGAAAAATGTTATTATAACTTGACGGACTTCTTTAGTGACAAATTTGTATAATTATTATGAAGATTTTGACATGTGCAGTAATATGATTCGATGTATGATGTAAATTTAAAGAAAATCCTAACTTAAAGTAAAAATCATTTCATTTGTATGCCGCAAAGGTACGACATGTTGAAACCTTTTATGTATGTAACAACCTTTTGTACACATGTTTGAACAAATAAATATATCTTTATCTTTTATCTTTGTCTTTATCTAAGGTGAGATTTGCGACGTTGTTTGCGACGGACCTCCTTTTTTCGGTTATGTGCAGATAATGTGTTTTAATTAATGTTTTTCTTGTTTTTTAGTGTGTATTGTTGTTGTGTTGGTGTGTTTTTTGTTTTTTATTTTTATTTTATATTTTACATTAAAAAAGGCACCCGCGGAAGATCAGCGCTGAGGTTGTCGGCCACAGCACATGCTGAGCGGGGACCTATTTTTTTGTACATTCTTTTAACCATGCATGTAGTGAGAACTGTGTAAATGTGCAAAAATAAACGATTTTTCTTTCTTTTTTTCTTTCTTTTTGTATTTTCTACCGGACTACTGCGAAGCAAAAAGGAGGATTACGATTTATACCTGTATGTATGTATGGTTGTTCATCTGTTCCCTCATAACTTCTAAAGTAGTTATCATATGTGAACAAATGAGGTGTCGTTAGAAGCGTTTTTATTGTCTTCTGGTCATAAGTGACATGACGTCACGTTAAACTGAACCCTCTACGGGACTTAGAGTAAGGAACTAAAAAAAAAATTGTTTGGCGGTACCGTGTGGGGTCCAATAAAATCTTTTTTAGCACATTTCAAATAGGTATATAATTTTATTTACATAACTAAAAAAAAATTACCAAAAGAAAGAAAACCGCCTTCAAAAAACACGAACTAAAAAGTGTAAAATAATATTTCTAACACTTTATACACTTCAAATAACATTTTATAACAGTACACTCGAGAAAAGGTGTTACCGAATTCGGCGCCCAATACTATCTTGTAATTTAATACAACATTCAATTATTCAACAGGGATTAGGCGCCATCTTCGGTAAAACCTCGTCTCGAGAGTGTTATAAAATGTTATTCGAGGTGTATAAATTGTCAAAAATATTATTTGACACTTTTTAGTTTTTTTGCAGAATTTTTTTTTTCAAGCCTTATAGTGTCACATTTTTTGGCTCATCCTCAAAATTTATATTGTTAGAACGAAGTTATTGCTAAGGCGACACAACGACGATACTAGCGCCGCCATGGGATTTATATTTATCGTGGCGAATAGCAGGCATTTTTTCAAAAGTGAGCAACGAGTGAGAGGTTTAAGGAATGTATTAACATTTTTTTGCGAAACATCTAAAGAAGTAAAAATTTCTTCCTACAAGTAACAATAACCTCCAAAGTTGAAAAGTGTTACACTTAAAATTATTTTAGGAAGTAATTGTTACATAAGTTCGTCTCCCTAAAATTGTTAATACTTACCTTAAAGTATTTGTTGCTCATTTACTTAAAAAATATCTCTTATTCGTTACAACCAATATAAATCGCTTGGCGGTGCTAGTATCGCATTGTGTCGCCTTAAGATGACATACTGATGTAGTACTAACGAGCCCGTCCACTGATTCGTAGGCAACTCACTACTCTAGTGTCAAAGTAACCTAAGTCTAATATTAGTCTTCAAAAAATCCTTACTGGCAAATTTTTTTTAGAACGTTAATAAAATAAATTCATTTACTAACTGTGCGGATAAAGAATGGGATGAGAAATGGCGGTGCATCTATTCACTTCTCGCTCGCACACTATTTGCGTCTATACTCGCACTTGTGGGGTGCGAATATAGACGCAAATAGTGAGCGAGCGAGAAGTGAATAGATGCGCCGCCATTTCTGATCCCATTCTTTATCCGCACAGGTTGTACTGATGTAGTACTAACGAGCCCGTCCACTGATTCGTATGCAACTCACTACTCTAGTGTCACAGTAACCTAAGTCTAATAATAGTCTTCAAAAAGTCCTTACTGGCTAATTTTGTTTAGAATGTTAATAAAATAAATTCATTTACAATATTATACCATGACCTGATTCCATATTTATGCAGCTTAAGCAAGTATATTTAGATAGTTGATTGATCGTTGTTCGATATCCGTTACACAAATCCCCATCATTTTATTGTTCATCTAAAACTACGAAAAACGACCTAGGCAACTCCATTTGAATCAGTGGTAGTGAATGCTGCCTCTGGTGCAAGGGTTGCGAGTTCGTTCCCGCACAACACAAACATTTGTGTGCATGAGCATGTCTGTTGTATTGGTCTGGGTGTTTTCTATGTATTATAAGTATGTATTTACAAAGAAAAAGTATTTTAAAGTATATATATATATATATATGTTATAGTAGTAGTGTTGTATATATATGTAGTGTATATATGTGTATTTGACTGACCGGATGGCGCAGTTGGTAGTGACCCTGCCTCTTACGCCAAAGGTCGTGGGTTCGATCCCCACCCTGGACAAACATTCGTGCGATGAACACTTGTGTTTGTTCGGTGTCCGGGTGTAATATATGTATTTAAGTATATATTTGTGTTCCTCTGTTGTCTGATATCTGTAACACAAGTGCTTAAGCTACTTAGTACGGAATCAGGTCAACGTATGAGATGTTGTGAGAATTATTATTATTATATGTAATCCCACCGTTGATTCTGAGCTCCCTAACACAGGTTCTTGAGCTACCTATCTCGGAGTCATATCAATGTATGTGATGTTGTGAAATATTTATTTATTTATTAATTTTTAACGCTAGAGGCTACAAACGAGCAAGCGGGTCACCTGGTAGGAAGTAATCGCTATCGTACATGAGCATCTTATCAGGAACCTGTCATTTTTGGGATAAAAACTATCCTTTCTAAGCTTCCTCTCGACCAGTTTTCAGCCAAATGAGTCCAGCCGATCTTGAGATATAAATATATGGATTCTTTTATTTCACTTTTTTAAACAGATACGTCCACAAATTAGCCAATATGCACCACACGGTATCACAAGTGGGCGGAAGCGGGCCTCTCTTTGCGGCTTCACGCCAAGCTTCTGTCATGGACTCACGAACCTCTACCTCCGAGACTGCGGCATCCCTCCCCAGAACAACAGGATAAACATTCCACTCATAGGGAGCTTAAGGTATGTGTTTAACACTTAGGGCACAGTAGATATATATGCAAGCAGTATGGACACTACAAACAAACGCTCGATTACGCACGCATTCAGACGCACACTTTACACGGATTCTAAGGTCCCACGGAGTACAATCGTAGGAACTAAATTCAGGGTGGTCGGTTTTATTCGAGTGCCGCTTACTTTATTTTGGTAGAGTAATTTGAAACCATTTTTTGATAACATACATAATAATGTATGTAGATACAGTAGTAATCCGAAACCATTTTTGATAACATACATAATAACAAAAAATACTCGGACCACTTTCGTTATTACAATCTTAAGTTATTACCGTGCTAACGCTCATACTAACCCGTTCCAAAACGCAATGTTTAAAGGGGGTAAAAAGAGGATAGTTCCGGAACTTTTCTTAGCTCGCGTTTTGTAATAAGGGGAGTAATGTTAAATTGTACGCCGTGTGGTCCCCGGTAGAGTAGAATAGGCCACCCTCACTCTTACCGAGGTGTCGTAAAAGGCTACTAAGGTAATGCTGCTGGTATGATCATCAGCACCCAGAGAAGGAAAACTCTGCATTTATACCAAAACCCTCGCCAACCCGTCTCCTAAGCGTGGTGAGTATGGCAATTACCCGTCATGTGATTGAGGGAGGCCCGTGCCCCAGCAGTGGGGACTTAAATGGGCTGACGATGATGATGTTAAATTGTAAAGCATAATTTACGGACATACAGTTAAAGATAGTGATTCTGAACGTGCAACAACGTTTTGAATGGTTTAGTTCCCTTATAAAAGAGTTACGAAGGTCAGACGGTAGTCGTTTTTTTATTGACCAGACTTAGCAAATCCTGGATCGTGATCTAATAGTGTTGCTTATCGATAGCAAAAGTAAAATCGATAGTAAAATTAGATCAATACTATTTGATAACCCTAATACTATCGATACTAGCAATTGCTTAATGTCCAAAACTATCGATAGTATCGGACACATTTAATCAGGCAGCATACCGGAGTGATACCACTGCCTCACAGAAGACCGGCGTGAAGCAGCGCCTGCGCTGTGTTTCGCCGTGTGAGTGAGGTTACCGGAGGCCCAATGGGGGAAAGGGAAAAGGTTGGCAGCCCACTTGTGACTCCACTGGTGTTGCGAGTGTCCATGGGCGGCGGAATGGCTTACTATCAGGTGATCCGTCTGCTCGTCTGCCACCACCCATATTAAAAAAAAAACGAAACATAGCTGACATATCGAAACATAGCTGACTCTCGATAGTACAAAACTATCGATTCTATCGATAGTTTTTGATTAATCCTTTTAAGAAACAATACTATCGATAGTATTGTGTTTCTTCAATACTATCGATAGTATTAGCGTTATCAATAGTATTGCTCACCATCTTTACTAAAGATAGTATAGATAGTTTTAACCAATAGCAATATTGAATAATAGTCCGAATGATTTACGAAGTCAACTATCGATATGAAAACTAGCGATAGTTCCGCAACACTAAGCTAATCGTACTCCAATCGTCGAAGCGATGGCGTTGGACGCAACTAAAAATTAAATGTTGATAAAATCATTTACTTCCAGGAATTTCTCTACTTGGAAATAGCGGAGCTCCTCAACCGCGGCCGTCAGTGGGAGATAGCCGTGGAAATAGTTAAAGAACTAGTCAGCGTGTATGAAGAAGAAGCCATCGGTTACGGACCCCTGGCGGAGCTGCATGGGCAACTGGCGAGTTTGTATGGCGCCATGCTGAGGACTCCCCGGTACCACCCTGGGTACTTCAGGGTCGTGTACTATGGGAGAGGGTTTCCAGATCATCTCACTGTGCCTAATGTAAGTAAAGTGGGATCTCCCTCTCTTTTCGGCCTGTTTTGACCTTTGGAAGAAGATCTTCAATCCATGCTACTTGTCGCGGTCTTGTGAAATCTTATCCACTATTTCCTGATGGTTATTTTTATGTCCCAATGATATCTGAGGTCTCATCGGAGGACGTTTTGACCACCTTTCATTTAAACGCTGTTTGATCTAGTCTTATAAAAAATATGAAAAATCCAGAAAACGCCAACTAGTACATACTTAAAAATGATAAATTATATTGTAAGCACACACACTAACTACACACCTCCACCGCGCACGGTGGACTATACTACCGGTTGGCTGATGACGTATAAGAAGCGAAATTGCCTTTTCTAGCACTTACAATTGACTATATTGCTGTCTCTTTCATTCCGCTAACAGCGGACGTTTGCTACGGCCGTCAAGCAACAGGAAAAGAGAGCGACGGAAACACAGTGTACGCTGCTATTTGATAGCGTCATCTAGCGATAAATTTAGCAACTTGGGCAGGCGATAATGCAGCACCTCATAGGTAGTGTTTTCTAATTACGAAAGTCGCACGGAAGAAATCCCTACTGGAGATAAGATCGCCTTATAGTACACACAGTCACATATCAGGTCACTACAATCTATCAAAATTCCTCAATTGATATTGAAACTTGGGCAGTCGATAATGCAGCATCTCATAGGTAGTGTTTCCTATTTACGAAAGTCGCACGGAAGAAATCCCTACTGGAGATAAGACCGCCTTATACTACATGCAGTCACCTAATGTGTTACCACAATCTGTAAAAATTCTTCACTTGATTAAACCGTGTTTGACATAAAGGTGAGATTTTGACTGAAGAAATTTTTCAGTTTTGTTTACTTTGATGTGTGGCTGTACGTGCAAACAATCCATTTTGGTCTTTGTATGCTCGTTTAGTTTTGTGAAATAAAGAATATCTATCTTATTATCTTTTTGCCCGTTTTGATCAGTGTACGCTGCCTTTGGTGCAAGGGTTGCGGGTTCGGTTTCCGCACAGTAAAAACATTTGTGTGCATGTCCATAACTGTTTATATTGGTCTGGGGGTTTTCTATGTATTATAAGTATGTATTTTCGAAAGAAAAGTATTAAGTCACAATTACATTCGCAAGTCGCAGATGTCCATGGGCGGCGGTAATTCAATTACCATCAGGCGAGCCGTCTCGTTTCTCTGCCATAATGTAAAATATAAAAAAATAAGTGTATATATTTGTAATTCCGCTGTTGGCTCTGCTATTCGTAACACAGGTGCTTGAGCTACCTATCTCGGAGTCAGATCAATGTATGTGATGTTGTTAAATTTTTATTTTTATTTTATTTACTTGCGATGGTCCGAAGATATTGTAACGGCCAGTGAGGAAACAATGGATGAGGCTGGCAGAGGACAGAGAGGAGTGGCGTGATAAAGAAGAGGCCTATACTCAGCAGTGGGTGGATGTGGTCTGATGAATGAATGAATGAATGAATGAATGAATGAATGAATGAATGAATATACTTTTATTGCACTCAAGTATAGTAAGAAAACTTAATACTAGGTATTACAGGATATGTACAACGAAGGCGGCCTTATTACTATGAGCAATCTCTTCCAGATATTCTGATATGATTGATGATGATGACTTGTGACTCCTTTTTATTTACGGGTGTCCATGTGCAGCGGTATTCGCTTACCATCAGGTGATCATTTTGCTCGTCTGTCCTGATCACATAAAAACGGTCGTTATCGTCCCCAGGGCTTCGTGTACCGCGGCAACGAGTACGAGCAGCTGGCGGAGTTCAAGGAGCGGCTGCTGGACGAGTGGCCCGACGCCGACGTGCTCATGAAGCTCGACCCGCCGGGGGACGACGTCACCCTGTCCGAGGGGCAGTGTATCCTTTGTCAACATTCATATATGCTACTACAAACAAACAAAGATGCTACTAGAAACAAACAAACAAACATTTTATTGACCATCATAATAAATAATTTAACAATAAACACATATTATAGCCCATTCAATATTTGAATTAGATTAGGACATTTCTATTTTGCCGGCCGTGTGGTCCCGGCAGAGTAGAATAGGCCACCCTCTTTCTTACCGAGGTGTCGTAAAAGGCGACTAAGGTAAAGCTGCTGGCATGATCATCAGCACCCAGAGAAGGAAAACTCTGCATTTATATCAAAACCCTCGCCAACCCGTCTGCCAAGCGTGGTGAGTATGAATTCTAAAGAAAATACTCTCGATTCTTAAAATTATCGGTTAGGTTTAAAAGGAGTGTTTCACTTTTAATGTCAAAATAGAACTCATCGTCAGCCCATTTAAGTCCCCACTGCTGGGGCACGGGCCTCCCTCAATCACATGAGGGGTAATTGCCATACTCACCACGCTTGGCAGACGGGTTGGCGAGGGTTTTGATATAAATGCAGAGTTTTCCTTCTCTGTGTGCCGATGATCATGACAGCAGCTTTACCTTAGTCGCCTTTTACGACACCTCGGCAAGAGTGAGGGTGGCCTATTCTACTCTGCCGGGGACCACACGGCCTATATATATAATTCCTTAACCAAGCCAAAATAGATCTACAAATAAACGCCGTAGAGCCGGTGACGAGCGACAAACTGAAGAGGTTATCCGGAAAACCCGTCGCAGACCAAATACTCATGTACTACAAGCACAACAACGTCGACAAGTTCGTGTTCTCGAGACCTTTCCATAGGCCAGGTAAATACATTTTTTTTATATGACAGGTGGCAGAAGAGCAGACGAATCAATACGGTATTTGACTATATTATTTTTATTATTGTAAACAAAAGACTTCTCAATGATAGAAACATCGTTGTAAGAATTACTTGATTCTTATCTTCATGTTCATATTATTTTGGGCAAACCCAAAACGCTCCATACAAATGGCTACTGAGATGTGACGTCACAAACAAGTATTTTGTATTCATTTCATTTGAATTTTGTATGGTAGCTATATCAAATGTTTCGTTTATGTCAACGGTTCTATTAAAATAGTTGGTGCAAATTGTATGGGTTATTCAATGGTATAATTATTTTTTAATAGTTTCATACTTACATATTTACAAAAGAAAAGTATTATATGTATATATTTGTAATCCCACTGTTGATTCTGATATTCTTAACACAGGTGCTTGAGCTACCTATCTCGGAGTCAGATCAATGTATGTGATGTTGTGAAATATTTATTTATTATTTATTTATTTATACTTTTAAAATGGACTTGCTCATGAATCTTTGAATGACCATAAAACCGGCTAGACGTTATATTTATAATTGAGAATTTTTGCTATTGGCACATATTTACATATATTTTGATAAAATATTTATATTTTGTAAAATTTCGAGCTTAGTCAAATACCCTATTGATGGTATTGCGAGCAACAAGGCACAAGGACACAAGGGCACCTTTACCCAAAGGTTGCCCGGAAGAGATCGCTCAAAGTGATAAGGCCGCCTTCGCTGTACCTATCCTGTAATACCTAGTTTGAAGTTTTTCATACTTTATTTTGAGTGCAATGAAAGTATTTTATTTATTTATTCATAATCATTACATGCTAGCTTACAGATTTCTCCAATTTGCTAGCAAGTCATACAGTAATTTACAGGCATGCATAATTATGTGATACAATTTTAATTAAATCAATTATTACAAAAATACAACGTCAAAAAATTAAAAAATAATAAGTACATAATTAAAATAAATGAATAAAATATGGCAAACAGACAATCAAATTAAATAGTATATTATTATTACATCCTATCCACTCCATTAATAATACAATTGAATTGATTTAATAAATGTCCAATTCCGTCAGCAAATAAATCCAGATCATCATGCTGAATCATTATGTCCCCGATCAGACGCAGGGCATTATTTGTCGGAGCAAACGATGCTCTTTGGGTGCGCGTAGCTGGTGTTTTTATAAGCCGCGGCTTTCTACGGGGAGCAACCATGCCCGTCTCATCCCACTGCAAACACCTTGGCACCAATAAGCCAACCCTTTCCACAATTTCTTGACAGTCAAGCCTACCCCGTAATATAGAGAGATAGTGTGATATCGTAGCCATTACTCTCCTAGCCTTTAAAGTTTCAATTTCAACCATCCCTAAAACAAACTGAGAGGGATACAGGTATGGATAGTATCCATGACATTTTTTATAAAGCCATCGAGCAAACTTACGTTGTATTCTTTCAATCATAAGGCTATATTTTTCTTGGTACGGGTTCCAAGCAACAGCCCCGTACTCAAGCTTGCTGCGAACGAACGCATTGTACAATATTTTGGCTAGTTTAATATCATCAAAATCGGCAGAGGTTCTTATGACGAACCCTAGCATCTTACTCGCTGCCTTACATATTACATTTACATGCTTATGAAAATTTAACGTATATTCATTCATTCGTCCACTGCCTACCTTAAAATCCCCCTTCCCTCTAGGTTGGGCTTCAGTTACCCTCGTTCACTCGGCGAAGCATAGCGCAGGCGTTGCTCCACGCCGGTTTTCTCTGTCGTGGTATTACCCTGGTCACGCTGGCCCATTCATGCTGAAGCTCACTGACCGGATGACCGGAGTTAAAACATTCTATCGTTTAATTTTTTTTCCCATACAATGAAATGTCAAACATCGAAAATCTTAACAAGATGGCTTCTCGACAGCACACGCATTACATACGATCTTTCCTCAAATTTTGAAATACAGAAGAATATCATACAACCGATTACGGCTACGGCGGCCTATCTCAATGGTCAGTCACGTACGCAGGATATATTATATTGCTCAAGTGTGTGCGCAAACACAAGTGCACTCTCTATTCTCTTACCCTCATATTCCGATGGGACACTGCTGTGGTGACACGACCGGAGAGGGATCGGGCGCAGGACTAACAGTTTAACGTATTTTCCGAGGTAAAATTTTTTGGCCCGACCCGGGTATCGAACCCGGGACCTTTTGCGCGGCCGTCCCTTTAAAGTGCGACCCTTTAACCACTGCGCTACCGAGGCATGCAAAGAGAAAAAACAATTTAATAACACCATAGTACCATAGAGTTCGAGAGTTGATAAAAAACTTCTTTATCTTTCACAGGCCATCCGGATCATGAATATAAATACATAGAGAATTTATTTCATCTGTACATTGTTTTGGTTACAGAAGAGTCGCTGAATGGATCATCAGATGACCTTTCGAGTCAAAATGAATTCGCTACGAGATGGTTAGAAAGGACAGAACTCGAAATTAGTGATAAACTTCCAGGTGAGTGTTACCTAATACAAAATTAACTGTTTTACTGATTAGGATTGGGCCTCTTTTTGGATCACAGGGTTCACTTGAACCATGATTTAGGATTTGGGGAGCTGGTAATTAGAATGAAGCAACTGCAGTCTGACCTGCCGTTGTACATTGTACCTCTATATATGTTGTGCAATAAAGAGTAGGTACCTATCTATCTTTATATCTACTTGTATCCCAACGTCAAGTAAAACATATTGTGAACTAGCTCCTGTCCTCAGCTTCTCACGTGTTACTCCTTCCCTTCACCAATTTCTACTCAAGACAAACAAACATACACACTCATCTTACCAATGTATTCTCATTAGCTTGGGCTATGGGCTAATCTATCTAAATGTATACTATTTTTAAAGTTAATCCTACAAACACCGGCAATGCTTATAGGTAATCCGAAAACACGAAACGCTTGCGCGATGTATTTCACACCTAGCGCCATCTATTGGTATAAAGTGGAACTAAATTCCCGTAACGCTATAGTAGGGCCAAAATAAAAGGCCACATTTGACACTTAATCAAAATTCGACGACGTAACCTTTTAACAACGGGTATTAAATTTATCGATCATTTTATGTTAAAATAGCATAATTTCTTAATTTTTTTTAATTATGTTTGCTTCTATTTATTGCACTAAAGACAAAAAAAAAATATTTCACGATTTATTTTCTCTTCGAATGCACAATCGAAGCTTTCGAATACGCGTGGTAACACCGTGTTACCGTGAAATTTTTACCCGTCGAGTGCGCATGGTAACACCTTGTTACCTTGATTTGATTTTTTGTTTTGGCCTTTAGATCCTTACTTTTTAGGATTCAAACTACTATAGTGCTATTGTATGTATGTTTTAAGTTCATTTCATCCTTAAAGTATTTATAAACTTATTAAATTGTACTTTTCTAGAGAACTAAACGTTAGTACGATGTTGTATCTGTCAACCCATTTTCTTTTTAAGCGCTAGGGATGTTCCCCAAATAATCGAACGAATGGTACAATGGTTATTCGTTTAGGAATTTTCAACTATAAATAAAAAGCCACGTTCGTATTAAAATAAAACGTATTATAACTTGGCAGATAGAAAAACCATTTATGCACACAATATTAACGCTTTGATTTCGAAGAAAAAGAAATAAACTGGCCGCGGATCGATATCTAGGATCGGTAGGTACCTACTATCTTCTTTCTTTTCAATAATTTCGATTTAAATTTCTGGAAATAAAAGTACTACCTAATAACTTATTTTCCATTATTATTGTATTCGATTCACGTTCGTTTGAAGTAAATATCGATTATTTACTTTAATCGGATTTTTTTAGTAAGTCACCTCTCTATAAGAGAAACGTCGAATATGACCTATTATTTTAGTGTTATTAATATCATGGACTATTTATCTCTGTAGTTAACTATAGAGATAAATAATCCATGATATAAATGTGGGATTGTGAGCGAAATAAAAACCTTTAACTTTCTTCAATTTCTTCTTTATTTTAACTTTTGCGTACACACTTTTTCACCGCCTCCACAGAACTCGCCATCTTCCTACGTCACACCGGTGACGTGTTCTGTCTCTTTCATACATCATACTTTCTGTTCACCTTACTCACTCACTCATCTACGTCATTCTTTCTGTACCTTTCACACATTAGTATTTCTATCATGCATCTCATTCTTACTTACGTTCCGTTTCCCACATCCGCCCGTCTTGCAATCAGACTGTCCTCAGTCTTATCAGTCATAATCATCTTTCACTCCAACAAACTTATTAAATACTAATAAAAAACATCTTTTAGCAAAATAGCTTAAAATCTATCTTATATAAACATCTAAAATCTTACTCTTATAATATCTTTATCGACTTTCAAAATTAAACACACTTAAAACTAGCACCTTATTATTACTTATCATTAGGTATACACAAAAATAAATAGGAGATCAGTCAGGGTTCCCAGGCCATGCTTTCATGTGATCTGCGGAACTGGATGTATTGTTAGGTCCCTCTACCCCGCTATGTACCTTAGCCACCTCATAACGGTCCATACCCTTCACACCTACTACCCGATATGGCCCTAGAAACTTAGGTTTTAATTTAGCGTGAGTACTATACTGCGTCCTTTTTATAGCAACTAGGTCACCTACCTGATATTTCCTACTCTGTTTCCTTCTCTTATTATAATATCTTTGATTCTCTTCTTGAATTTTTAATATTTGGGATCTAGCAGCTTCTCTCAAATCTTCTCTCTGATTTTGATATTGCTCGCTGCTTTCTTCTTGAAGTAATTGTAATATTTGGGAGTCCTCCTTCATTTTAATTTTGGTGCCAACCATCAGCTCAAATGGTGTCGTAGAAATACTCCTCTGATAGGTACCATTTATGGCTCTTTGAAGTTTGCTAACATGCTTATACCAATTTCCAGGTTCTTCTATGCATAGCTTGGTAAGTACAGATACAATAATCCTATGTATCCTCTCAACTTGACCATTCCCTCGTGGAATCCCAGTTGTGATAGTCACATGCTGAATGTTTTCATTATCACAATATTCTTTAAAGTCATTACTTGTAAAGGCCGTACCTCTATCAGTTATAATTCTAGCAGGGTTACCAAAACACTGCTGATGAGTCTTGAGTTTATCCAATGTTTCTCTGGTGGTGGTACTTTTCACAGGAAAAATCCACACAAATTTGGTGAAAGCATCGACAACAGTCAGGATATAATTATATAACTTCTTTGTTTCAGACAGCGGCCCTATATGATCTATGTGTAGTGTCGACAATGGTATTCCTTCCTTGTCTATAGGGTTAAGGAAACCTTCTTGTTTACCCTCCTTTTTGGTAGCTAAAATGCATGGTATGCAGGTTAGAATAAAGTCCTCAATCTTCTTTACTAGATCTTTTATGAAGTAGTCTTTACTTATGTAATCAATCATCTTCCTTTTTCCAAAGTGGCCAATGCTATGTGCTCTACGGATAATATCATTTTCCATATCTTTTGGTATAACCAGTAACCTCTGCTGAGATTTGTAGAGTACTCCATTTTCTACAAAATAATCTTCATATGGTTTTTCTTGAACTATTTCAATAATAGCTTTCAATCCTTCATCATTTTCTTGTGCTCTTTTTATCTGTTCATGCAGGTCCCTTGTTATTACTCCAGTGTAGTTGATTCGACTTAAGGCGTCTACATGTCTCATTCTGGTCCCTGATCTGTGTTCCACAGTATAATCATAGTCTTGCAATAATAGTACCCAGCGTGCTACTCTGGTAACCAGGTCTTTCTTTCTCAATGTCATCTCGAATGCTGAGCAATCTGTAACAATCTTAAATGGAATCCCGAGTAGGTACTTACGGAACTTCTTAACTCCCTCAACAACTGCCAGCGCTTCCAACTCATAGCTGGTATACTTCTGTTCACTCGGAGTTGTTTTACAGCTAGAATAATAAACTGGATGCATCCCTCCGTCCTCTGGGCATTTTTGCATCAGTATAGCTGCATATGCGTGCATGGATGCGTCCGTATGTAATTCTGTTGGCAAACCAGGGTCATAAATCTTCAAGATTGGCTTCTCACATAACTTCTGCTTCAGGATTTGAAAGGCTTCTCTTTCATCTTTGTTAAATTGAAAATTCTGATCCTTCTTAAGTAAACCCGTCAATGGTGCAGCAATGGATGCGAAGTTCTCAATGTACTTTCTGAAATAAGAGGTTAATCCTATGAAAGAATGCAGTTGTTTTAAAGTCTTAGGTTCAGGGAAATTAAACACAGCTTTAATCTTATCAGGTGTAGGTGTGACTGTACCATCTTTAATCACATGACCTAGATATTCAACTTTTCTGGTAAGTAACTCACACTTCTTCCAATTTATTTCCAGTCCGTACTCACTTGCCACCCTTAGAACCTCTTGAAGTCGCTCCAGTCCTTCCTGGTAATCTTTAGATAAAATCAGTAAATCGTCGATAAATATCAAAAGGAATCCTTTGGCCACTAAGTCCCTAAAGATAATATTTATGTAGCGTGTGAAATACTTTGGACATATGGACAATCCAAAAGGAGCTTTTAAGAATTCGTACTGCCCTGAAGGAGTTACAAACGACGTGTACTTTATTGACTCCTCACTCACATTTAAATGAAAAAATGCATTTTTTAAATCTAATTTACTGAAAACTTTCACTTTAGATAATTTATCAATATGATCTTCGACCACAGGCAAAGGAAACTCATCTTTAACCATTTTACTATTTATTTTACGATAATCAACACAAACTCTAATAGATCCGTCTTTCTTTTTCACCAAAACCAATGGACTTGCATATTCAGAGAAACTTGGTCGTATAATTTTATTATCCAGCCACTCACCTATTTGTTTATCCACTTCTATGTTCTCAATTATTGATAACCGTCTAGGACGCTGAGCTACTGGAACCTCGTCAGTCAATATGATCTTCATATTGATTGGAGCCTCTTTCGTCTTCACGGGGGTGTATGATCGAACCAATTCATCGACCTGATGCTTAACCTGCGGATCAGATACACAACACATGGTTTCGGAACCTTGATCACCAGAAAACACTTCGTCAATTGGAATTACCGTGACTGATCCCCGATCTATCCTAACTACAGTATTTTGTAAAAATTCGTGTCCTAAAATCACATCATAAGGTATCACGTTGTCTGGCACTATATGGAAGTCGGCTTGGAACGTTTGATTATCGATTTCGATCGATGAAGTAATTTTTCCTAGCGATTTTGCCTTCTTTCCACCCAGTCCGAACAACGTAACACATTCCTTCGTAAAAGACGTCATACCCAGTTGGAAAAATAGTCCACTCTTAATTAAATTTAAATCACTGCCACTATCAACAATGCACTGCACTTCTAAATTATGAAACCTTATAGTTTTTAATTTGTTTACATCCGAATCGGTCTGCACATTACGTTCACCGCTTGTCATTGTGACGTTTGTCAAACAGTTCCCGCCTGGCCACTCACGATTTTCGGTCGAAGCGCACAGAAACTGTTTTACCGATTTGACGCCATCTTGATTGTCGCCGTCGACTCGCGCGCCCTCTGTCGTCGCCCGTCGCAGTTTCCCGCCTCCTTCGACATTGTTGCACTGCGTTGAAATATGGCCATACTTATTGCACTTAAAACACTTCTGGCCCCTTCCACGATGAGGACACTCGCTGGATGTATGCTCGAACTCACCGCAGTTATAGCAACGTATGCCGGGCTGACTTTTAGCTGCTTCCTTGTTATTTCTTACAGTGATGTCCTTCTTCGATTTATCTTTGAACCGCTCGTACAACTTAAGCTTTTCCTTTAATTCGTTGTAGGTGGTTACTCCGTACAACATTATTTTGTTGGCCTCGGTGTCGACTATACCTTCGATTATGTACTCGATGGCCACATAATCAGCCAGCTTTCCCCTCTTGCCCAAAGCCTTCATCTCCAGCATGTAGTCGTATACTCGTTCATTTTGTCCCTTTTTTCGTCGAGCCATCATTTCGTGTACTTCTTTTGTATTAACCGAATCCGGGAACTCTTTAGATAAGGCCTTCTTCAACTCGTCATAGCTTTTGAATGGAGCCTCCGATCGCAGCCATGTCGCCGCTGTTGAGGTCAACGACCTTCTAGCAATAATCAGCTGTTGTACCGGTGTCAAACCGTATATCGCTGCGTTATCTTCTATCTCCTGCGCCCATCTCGACACAGAGTACGTTTTGTCGTGTCCTGAGAATCTTGGGATCGCCTCCTCCACATAGGTGAGGTTCTGCAAACCTGTATTTGCCATGTTTGGTGTGGCTTCTTCTTTCCGGTCGTCGTGACACTGGTGCTTGTCGTCCTGGTCGTCTTCGCCGTCGTCGTGGTTGTCGTCGTGATTGTCGTCGTCGTCGTCGTGATGTTCGGGGCGGTCCTCCTCGTGTTGGCTGCTGGAGTCGTGCTGGTGGTCGTCGTCGTCTTGTTTAAACAGCTCACCCGACACTCGTCGCAGCAGGAAGTCCAACGTCTTTTTCGCCGCCACGCCTGGAGATTCCGTGGTGGTGACTGGCACCACGCGGTCGTCGTCGTCTATGTGCGCCTGCGGCGTGTTTAATACGAAACACGGTTCGTGCAGTCGTCCGTCGTTACCGCCGTGAGATTGCGTCGTCGTTTCACGCGTTTTCGTCTTGAAACCTCACGCCGATTGCCGTCTGCCGACACTTGTCTGCACGCGCCACGTGCTCCCGTCTTCGAAGATATTTCGCTCACGTCTCTTGGATATCGTTACCGATAATCCAGGAGGATCCCGGACGAGCCCCCAAAATGTGGGATTGTGAGCGAAATAAAAACCTTTAACTTTCTTCAATTTCTTCTTTATTTTAACTTTTGCGTACACACTTTTTCACCGCCTCCACAGAACTCGCCATCTTCCTACGTCACACCGGTGACGTGTTCTGTCTCTTTCATACATCATACTTTCTGTTCACCTTACTCACTCACTCATCTACGTCATTCTTTCTGTACCTTTCACACATTAGTATTTCTATCATGCATCTCATTCTTACTTACGTTCCGTTTCCCACATTAATAAGATAAAGTATACATTGTGCCGCTGGTGCTCTCCAGCACTGGAGTTATCCCTACACATCTTCACTACAGTATCAAACTCTTAGGTCTCCCGGAAAATACATATATAACACTGCAAAAAGCTGCTATACTTAACACTTGTAGAATAGTCAGACGTTTTCTACAAGATGAACCGTATGACTCGAGTCCGCCAAATTAACAAAAACTTCAGTTGCTTGGTAAAACGCCCGTAACTGAACTTTGAATCCAGCACTGACGCTGAGAAAAAGGATAGGAAGATAATAACAATAATAATAATGTCCTCCAAACCATTGCGGCCAATCTCAGAGATCAGCCATCGACGTAGGACATATTATAGTGCACAAGTGCACTCTCTATTCCCTTACCCTTCTATTTCGATGGGACACCAATATGACACGACCGAAGAGGGATCAGGCGCAGGACCAACTGCTTAATGTGCTTTCCGAGGCACGGGGGTACAAGACCGCCAAGTTTCAGACTCCGGGCTGACACTGAGAATTTCTTAACAGAAACACTCAGGTACAAATTTTGGCCGGACCCGGGGATCGAACCCGGGACCTCTTGCGCACGTCGCTTTAAAGTGCGATCCACTAACCACTGCGACACCTAGGCAGAGAGATATTAGTATGTTTTTGAAATTTCATGATTATTTTGTAACACTTAAAAAACGAGCACAAAAAAGGCACGGGACCAGTGTCCGTGGAATTTGATTAGAATTAAAAAAAAAGTATGTATATAAGACGTTTATAGGGAATTGTACAATTTAAAAGATTTGTGTTGCTCTGAAAACAAAGTTTTTATTTATTTTGTTAATTAGCACTAATATACAATGTAATTTCTTTGTTTAACCTAAAACTATTAATCTCACCTGAAAACAAAGAAACGACATTCAAAGTTTATTATTTAAATTGTCAATTCCTTTCAGAATCTTTACAATAATATTTATTGCAAATCATGTTTATCTCCACTGTCTCCACTTGTGTTCACTGACACATCAGTTTCATTTACGAAGCAAGTTGAATTTTATAATACTGACATTTTAGAAGATCGTGAATAATAAACGATAGTCGCGTTTACGAAGATAGTGAGCAATTAAGAAACTAGTTTCTTTACATGTATTTGAAAGTTATTGATGTTCGGTGCAGGCATCCTCCGCTGGTTCCCGGTGGAGCGGCAGCGCTCGTACTGGGTGTCGCCGGTGGAGGCGGCGGTGGAGGCGCTGCGCGACTCCAACAGGAACCTCAAGGCGCTCATCCTCGGCGCCAGGGCGCCCGACGCGCCGCTGCAACCTCTCACTATGCGGCTCAATGGTGAGTTGTATCAGTTATAGTTTTCCCAAGGTCTGCGGGATGTAGGGGCACACTCCGCCCTCTGCTGATTGGCTTAAAGGAAAATAAACTTTTTAGATTAGTCAAGCGCAGGGAAACTAAGGTCACAGACATAGCCCAAAGGCTTGCATGCCTCAAGTAGCAATGGGCAGGGCACATAGCGAGGAGAACAGACGGCCGTTGGAGCGAAAAGGTGGAGTGCCTCGAGTGGAGGCCGCGTACAGGGAGTCGCAGCCGTGGCGCCCCCACAAGGTGGACCGACGATCTGGTGAAGGTTGCGGGAATCCATTCGATGCGGGTGGCCTAGGACCGATCTGTGTGGAGAACATTGGGGGAGGCCTAAGTCCAGCAGTGGACGTTTATTGGTTGAAATGATGAAACGCACCCCACCGCGCTTAACCAATCGAAAAAGATTATTCTTTCTTTGAGCCAATCAACAGAGGGCGGAGTGTGCTTGACTAATCGAAAAAGTTATCTCTCTCGCGCAGTCCCACGGTTATATGTAAAAGCATTAATTTAATGTGACATATTTCGCCTAATATGTATTAGAGAGAGATGCACGCCCTCCAATAAAGGTTAACCATGATATTGGTACATACAAGGTCAGAGAGTATGAAAGCGACAGGGTTACTCTTAGTAAAAATAAGCAGGCAAACAATATTAAAATATTAATATATAAAACAAGTTGTAATCATTAATATCAACACAAATTATCTATAATACAAAATATTTGTAATATTGAAGCAACAAATATTTGTTGTGATCTTTTTTGTTGTGACCTAAAATTTAGATTTTTTCAAATTGCATCGCTGAGTGAAAAGGACAGTGGCGCCCGTCCTTCTTTCTCTTTCTCACGTGTGGCTGATCCAGTCACTTTTTAAAGAATATTAGGTCTTATTTTAAGTAGTTAAAGATCAATTTTCAAAATAAATTATTGACAATTGACAAGTCCCTTATAGATACTACGTCGATGTGTAAAAGTCGTTCTTAATGACCTGCGATGGGAAAACTGTCTTTACTATAATTTTCTCAAATACATCCTAATAATTACCAACTTAATATTACTGGTAACTTTATTGCGACATTGTCGCTCATATGTTGGTATACCTTTTTAATAAATAATAAATAAATAAATATGTCAATGTCACTGAAGTGCCCTCCTAATCTTGGTCGGTCTGTAGGTCGACTTCAACAGGATTTTCACGTGTAATACCAAAATTATATTACGTGCAAAACAATCATTGCCCTCGAAGTTGGACCTCCCGTCCACCTATCACCATCTGTCGCATATTTCCTTCATGGAACGTGTTTATTTCAGGCATAAGAATAGTTATTTACGGGATTTCTATCATGAACCTTATTTTTGAGTAAAAGTAGTCAAAAACAATGACAAACAGAAATCTGCAGAACAATCAAATCGGGTCCAAATCACTGGATTGAGTTTTATAAACCTCAGATAATTTCGACAGAACGTACATACCAAGACTGGTCAGAAAGAAAAGAAAGAAGAAATTACAAAGTACAAAAATTTCAATCGTGAGTATGGATGGGTTTAAATTGTCAAATGTCTGGAATCAAGTGATTCGAAAATGTAATAACCGTAAAACTAAACAAAGTGTCATTTCGCGGCCAGATACTGTGAGTGTTGTGTGTCGAGAACAGGTGCTAGAAAATAGTGAGTTAGTGAACAGTGGTACCGCAGGTGCGCGTAGTAAAAGACTGCGTAGGATGGTACACTGATTTGCCTGCCAGTCACATCGCTTGCAACAGTGCCGAAATATTGGCAACTGTAAAATAAGTTACATGGTATAAATCCCGTTAATAACTTCTTTTTTTTATATTAGAGGTGGCAGACGATCAGACGGATCACCAACAACACCAGTGCAGTCACAAATGCGCTGCCAACCTTTTCCCCTTCCCCCCCATTGGGCCTCCGGTAACCTCACTCACACGGCGAAACACAGCGCAGGCGCTGCTTCACGCCGGTCTTCTATGAGGTAGTGGTATCACTCCGGTCGAGCCGACCCTTCATACCTAAGCGTGGCTCTCCCACATTTCATCGTCATCGTCATCGTCAGCCCATTTATGTCCCCACTGCTGGGGCACGGGCCTCCCTCAATCACATGAGGGGTAATTGCCATACTCACCACGCTTGGCAGACGGGTTGGCGAGGGTTTAGATACAAATGCAGAGTTTTCCTTCTCTGAGTGCTGATGATCATGCCAGCAGCTTTACCTTAGTCGCCTTCTACGACACCTCGGTAAGAGTGAGGGTGGCCTATTCTACTCTGCCGGGACCACACGGCCACATTTAAAATATTCTAATATGACCATGAAAGTTTAAAACAATGTATGAATTCCAGGTATCCTAGACCCGGCGGTGCAGGGCGGCATCGTGAACTACGAGCGCGCGTTCCTCACGCCGGCCTACGAGGCGCGCCACCCCGACCACGCCGACCTGCTGACGCAGCTCAAGGACCTCATCGCTGACCAGATACCTCTACTTAAATTCGGTATGTCCAAAATATCTAACGTGTGACTACGCCTTTCCAAACATGAAATTTTATCTCTACATAGTGAATATTGCATAAATTGACAACGAAGGCTTGTTTTATACTTTTTCAGCGACGTTTTTTGTCGTAGTTGGGTTTTAGTTTTTTTACTTTTATTTTATTTGTACTATTTTGGTGTCCAAGTGCTAGTAATATATATATATATTCAAAATGTACAAGTCAAGCGCTTTCAAATGATACCAAACACGGCATATTTATCATAACTTTATTTTTTTACTCTGTATGTTTTGTCCGCTAGAGGGCGCCACATTAGATTTTGTGAAACTTCATATAGCCTATAACCAGCGGACGATCAAGACGCTTATAATGATATGTCATTTGTCGAATTCTGATAAGTAGTTAAGAAGTTACGTGGAAACAGATGAACATACATACATACATACATACATACATACATACATACATACATACATAGCCTGTCAAAATCATAACCCTCCTTTTGCTTTGCCGTAGTCGGGTAAAAAAGGGGGGGTGTAAATGTTTTCAACGCACTTGTGACTCCACTGGTGTCGCGGGTGTCTATGGGCTGCGGCAATCGCTTACCATCAGGTAATCCGTCTGAACTGTGAGAATTATTTTTTGCAAAAAATGGTTTACAACCAGTGCGGATAAAGAATGGGATCAGAAATGGGGGCGCATCTATTCACTTCTCGCTCGCACAATATTTGCATCGCAAATTTTGACGCAAATAGTGTGCGAGCGAGAAGTGAATAGATGCGCCGCCATTTCTGATCCCATTCTTTATCCGCACAGGTAGTACAACTATCAATATTTCGAATAAGTAAGTAAGTAAACATTTATTGACCACATAAAAGATTTACATAGACAGGACACATAACATAAGCATAAGGAGATTGCACAGTAATACATAGGAAAAAATATTAAACAAAAACAAAAAAATAAATAATAATAAGTTAATATATAAACCAGTGACTAAGGAAGAAGAAAAGGAACAAAGTGAAGTGGTCAACAAGGTCCAAGCTCAGCATGTGCTGCAGCGGTTTGCCGCCGCTGCCGCGCTGGTTTTCAGTTTGGACCTTGAGTGACTGGGGAAATCAATTTTGAATGTGACAGATAACAAGGAATACCGAACATAGCATGTATGCATCGTTTTTGCATTTTAAATATCCTGTCTTTGTTTATTGAGTTGGCCCAGAAAATAATACCGGACCGACTCAACTAGACCATAATATGCCGAGAGAAGTGCATCAATCGTTTAAGTTTGCGCCAGCTTATAAAGGGCAAATGTGTCGCGGGTGTCTATGGGCTGCGGCAATCGCTTACCATCAGGTGGTCCATCAGCTCGTCTGCCACCTATCACATACAAAAAACAGATCCTAAATCTTACAGGCGGTACCATATACACTTGCACAAAAGGTCATTCAACTCTTCTTTCCACCTCGCAAAATATATGTCGCGTGATCTATTGACTCAAAAGACCTTATTGTTGGCCAGATTCTTCTACCTAAGTTCGGTAGTCATCATCAATGATCGAAGTAGGTAGTGAGAGCTATTTGGGTTCATTGACCGCAAACAAAGATGTTAATATGGACATGCCCCGGGACTCTTGACTATGATCCCGGGATCACAAATCTTACAGTTATCTATTACAACCAAAAACAGATTACCCTGTACTAGATCCTATTATTATCATCATCATCTTTTCAGTTAATAGACGTCCACTGCTAGACATAGGCCTCCCCCAATGTTTTCCACACAGACCGGTCTTGTGCCGCCCGCATCCAATGGATTCCCGCGAGGATTGCATGCCCTCAAGTGGCAATGGGCAAGGCACATAGCGAGAACAGACGGCCGTTGGGGCGGAAAGGTGCTCGAGTGGAGGCCACGTACAGGAAGTCGCAGCCGTGGCGCCCCCCACAAGCTGGACCGACGATCTGGTGAAGGTCGGCCACTCGAGCACCTTTCCGCCCTAACGGCCGTCGGTTCTCCCCGCTATGTGCCCGGCCCATTGCCACTCGAGGCATGCAATCCTTTGGGCTATGTCTGTGACCGTAGTTCTCCTATGATATGTTGATATGCAAGCTTCCGCAAATGTAATTGTTATTGTTATTCGTAGGTTTGGAAGTCCACGGGTCCAGGCTGCCAACCAGCATGGAGGCGCTGCACTCGCACCTGCTGTCGCAGTTCCGGCGCGTGCAGCAACACGTGCACCAGAGATATGGCCGGAAGGTATGCGCTAAAGTAACTATTTCTAATCATCAATGGACAACATTTCAAATTTTTAACATGTCCATATTGTTTTTTTATATGAAAGTAGACATAAAATGAACAGACCCATATTTTTACTTTTTTCAAAATTTGTCCATTTTCGTGCATAAAATAATTATTGAAATTCTTTTTATTCTAAATAGACGTAAGCGCCAAATGACGTCATCGGACGGCTGAATACAGCGATATTCCTTTGCTTATCATTGTTTTAATAAAAAAAAGGTACTACTGTCAAAGGTAAATAATACTAGTGTCAACATTGTCAACGTCATTCATACATTCAACGTTGACAAGTTGTCTTTTTTTTTGACAGTTACATGTCATGAGTTTGGCATTACGTAAATTTAAAACTATAATGTGCTAAGCAAAGAAATATTTTACATTCTGCCGTCTTTTTAGTTTTTAATTCTTTTCTCAGTAAATAAGCAATATAAAAAATGAATAAATATATATTCGAGCAGCGGAAAAGTAAACAAAGAATTGGTATTTTTTGTTTCAGAGCTTAGCAATTTTGAAATGTTGTCCATTAAGGTGGCGCATCGACGAAATTGTGGCAATTATGAGACTTGTTACCTGCAACGCCCTGTTGGTCAAGTGGTTTAAGTACCGGGCCGTGATCTCGGGGTCCTGGGTTCGATTCCCGGGTCGAGCGAAAAGTATGTTACGAATTTTTCACACATAGCTCGGGTTTGCGAGATCACAAATCCGCATTTGGGAAGCGTGGTGATTAAGCCTTATCCCATCATAGTAGCGATAACTTGAAGGCCATTGCCCTGCTGTGGGACAGTTTATAGGCTGATACCTTCAAGAAAAGAGCGTACTCCCCTTTAAAAAGGCCGACAGCGCATCTGTGACTCCTTTGACGTGGCAGGTGTCCATGGGCGGCGGTATTTGCTTACTATGCCGGGTGACCGTTAGATACAGTTGGTAGGCCGCCGGGAGGCAGCTGGTGGCCCGGAAGAAATGATGCACAAGGACTTTTATACGTAACTGGTCTATTATTTATAATGCAAATGGCATCATGGAAGAACATCTCCAAGGCTTATATACTAGAGATAACTGACGTCATCTCGTATCACATACGTGGTCAGATCTGCTGACACAGCGTACGTGACGGAGATAACAGTCGGTCTTCGAGATAATCCTAATCGTGCGTGCCGAGCTGCTACACTTTCCATCAGGTGATACGTTTGCTCATCTGACCATAATAAACACATTTTTTTTAAATACGACGGTGAATCCATAAAGTAAAGTATTAAGAATTTTTTGAGACAAAATTATGTCATTATTTCCTCTTACGGGGTAACCATTTTTTTTTGTAATTGCTAAAAGTGGCCACTTAAGGCAATAATAAGAATTAGTTACTTGTACGAAGATAATAATACACATGAACATCTCAAAATCTGTGGTCACCAATCCGCATTTGGCAAGCGTGGTGATTAAGCCTAATCCCATCATAGTAGCGATGACTTGATTTCTATTATAGTGGCCTTTGCCCTGCAGTGGGACAGTTATTGGCTGATACTTTTACACCCTTACACTGTGGAAGTTCCACCAGCTCCTACTAAGCGTTTCGCTTCTTCTTTCTTGGTACAAACTGCTAAGGAATGGACCAACTTGCCGGCTGTATTCCTAGAGAGCTACAATTTGAGTGTCTTTTAGTCGAGAGTGAATAGGCTTCTTCTGGGTAAGCACGCTACATCTTAGACCTTATTGTCACTTTCCATCCGGTGAGATGAGGTCAAGTGCAAACCCATTTAATATATTTAAAAAAAAAACTGAAAAATGTTTAATATCTTCTTTTTTAATTCGCCGTGTAAAAATGAACACATTTTGTGAGATTATGTAAGAGTGAAAGTGAAAATATCACTTGCGAATGAAAAAATTCTAAAAAACACTAAATGTCATATCTAACTTTATACAGGCTGTATCTGTGAACATTTACATCCCTTTAACCACGCGTTCTACCAACCATTCATAACAACAATTGTTCAACGACTTTTGGAAAAACATCGAAATTTTTTTACTCCCCATACAAAATGACCAAGTCACGTGACCGACTTTGTATGAAAAGTTGAAATTTTTTATGCGAATTTCCAAAAGTGATAGAACAAATTTTGGTTATAATGGTTAATGGTATGTAAATGTTCACAGATACACTCTGTATATGAATATTTTGTAGCGTCGATTTTATATTTATTCTTTTCAGATGTGTGACTTCGAGCCCGAAACGCCTGAAGTTCAGCTGAGGACGATGCGGGACAGCCTGCCGTCGGACCCGGGGCTGCGGCCAACCGGATATCCGATATATCCACTGGCACTGCCGAGTGAGTCTATTATTTAATTAATAGCATTGTATGTCACATAATAATGTTTTAATCTTCAAAGTAAGAAATTATAGGGAACCTTTTACTTTTTCGCATCATTATTATTATTTATTATTTGAAATAGCCGTGTGGTCCCCGGCAGAGTAGGATAGGCCACCCTCACTCGTACCGAGGTGTCGTAAAAGGCGACTAAGGTAAAGCTGCTGGCATGATCATCAGCACCCAGAGAAGGAAAACTCTGCATTTATATCAAAACCCTCGCCAACCCGTCTGCCAAGAGTGGTGAGTATGGCAATTACCCCTCATGTGATTAAGGTAGGCCCGTGCCCCAGCAGTGGGGACTTAAATGGGCTGATGATGATGATGATGATGATAGAAATGGGGTGACCCTTGCGTCTCATAGCCACTGCGACCAAATAGATGATCTATTGTGGCAGCCCCATAACCTATTACAGCCCCTCATGTAGCTCCAGCTCCAGGATAAACCCGAGAATGGAGCTGATGGGGGAGCTCTTGATCTCGTCTGCCGAGATCATGTGTGCTCCCAGGTGCCGGCTTCTGCAGCGGTGCAGCGCTATGCACTCGCCGAGGACTTGGATAATCGTTTCCTCGTCCTCGCGATTTTGAACAGAACCTTGGTATCTGAAAGGACCATGTTGTGCAGGTGCTTGTTTAATTTGCAGTGCCCTGTGAGGGTCCGAGTGAGTGCCCTAACATGCTCGTTTCTGATCGAACGGCTGTATCAACGCCTTTGACTGTTCTGGTCGAGGTAGTCTTTTCTAAAATTCAGTGCTTTGCTTATGCTCCCATTCTTTTAACTCCACGAAGGCTGGAAACCTGACCGTGCAGGCTGGAACGCCACTTATTGGTTCCGGTCCGAGTAGTGGGCTCTCTGCCCTTTTTCGCATCATACTGCTTGAACTTATCCTTAGGCAATACTTAAAAAAAAACTTGAATAGTGTGAAATGCCCCGTTGGTCAAGTGGTTTAAGTACCGGGCCGCGAACTCAGGGTCCTGGGTTCGATTCCTCGGTCGAGCGAAAAGTATGTTTCGAATTTTTCGGACATAGCTCGGGTTTGTGATCACCATTCCGCATTTGGCAAGCGTGGTGATTAAGCCTAATCCCATCATAGTAGCGATAACTTGATTTCTATGATGGAGGCCTTGTCCCTCCAGTGGGACAGTTTATAGGCTGATTAAAAAAAAGTGAAAAGTTGAACTTATAATTCTCACGTTAGAAAGTCTACCCGTTACCTTAAGAATTCAAAAACATTGTGTTTTTGAATTCTTAAGGTAACGGGTAGAACACACTAGCGACGCCATTTTATTTAATTTCTTAGTAACTAAACCGGATATCTTTTTAACAATTCCGAAGCTCCAGTCTCTCAGAAAACACTTACACTATTTATTTATTACTTATACATACATTTTGGTCTGCTTTTGTACTTGAAATTTGAATTACCGCCAAAAACGGCTACTTGTGGCGTTAATTCAAATGTTCAGTGCAAAAACAGATCAAAAAGAAGTGCACAATTATTAATGTTTGCATAACGACTGCAGCTCCGAAACCGGTTTCATCATCAGCCCATTTAAGTCCCCACTGCTGGGGCACTGGCCTCCCTCAATCACATGAGGGGTAATTGCCATACTCACCACGCTTGGCAGACGGGTTGGCGAGGGTTTTGATATAAATGCAGAGTTTTCCTTCTCTGGGTGCTGATGATCATGCCAGCAGCTTTACCTTAGTCGCCTTTCGGTGTCGTATACCTCGGTAAGAGTGAGGGTGGCCTATTCTACTCTGCCGGGGACCACACGGCTTAGTAGCTTACAATTTAAATCAATTGGCGTTGCTAGATAGGGGTACCCGTCGCCTTAATATGAAGATTGTGACATGAGTGTAAATAAAATAAGTTATTTGAAACCCAACACAATAGATTAGCATATTGGAAAGTGTTAATACCACTATTACGCCATGTGCAGGCGAGATATATTACTTGTTTACTAATTTTATTATAATTGATAATTTGTTTCAGTTCCGCTTCGAGATCAAAGTTCTTCAGTTTCAATAGTGCAATAAATCCACTAACAAGGTAATAACCCTATGGTTTATTTCTGTATTCCGTAATAGTTCAATAACTTTTAATAACTGATTTGTCTGTTTGTGAAAAGTTAATGGACAACATTTCATATTTTTAACACGTCCATTTTTTTTTTTATATAAAAATAGTCATAAAATGAACAGACCCCTATTTGTCCTTTTTCAAAATTTTGCCATTTTCATACATAAAATAATTTTTGAAATTCTTTATATTCTAAATAGACGTAAGCGCCAAATGACGTCATCGGACGGCTAAATACAGCGATATTCTTTTGCTTATCATTGCTTTAGTAAAAAAAGTACTAGTGTCAAAGGTAAAGAATACTATTGTCAAAGTCAAAGTCAAAGTCAAAGTCAAATAATTCTTTATTCGCATAGGCTTGTACACAGCACTTACAAATCGTCATACATTTGAATGACTTAAAACTATTTATAAGTACTTATGTATAATTTACATGTTAATACGTAAATATGTTGATACATAAAATATACTAAAGAAATAAATAAACATAATGCGATTCTACCACCGGCTCGGAAAGTTGTTTCTGGTCGAGAAGATCCGGCAAGAAACTCGCCAGTTACTCTTTTTAATCGCCAAACTTTCATACAATGTTGTGTCATCATCATACCAAGCCATACAGTTCAATTGTTACACAAAATAAAATAAAGGAAATATTAATAAAATAAATATTATGAGGTAAACCGAAGCAGACCAGTCCCCAAAGGTGGCACCTGTTCACAAGTATGACGTATGTGTCAGCCATCATTTCACTCAACCATATTAGAGGGAATGTAATGACCCGCCACATAGCGCCACCACCTCAGAGACATTTGAGTGAGCATGACTACTTAGGTTCCCCTCATAGGTCACAAAGAGTAGTAGTTACTTAATACAACACTAACAAACTGCAGGACGAGGTGTACAATAGTAGTAGGTGGTTAGCATCTTGTCAATTTTTGAATAATCAATATAAATCAATTTTTATACAGTAATACATGCTGCTAAGCCTAATTTATTAAAAATGAGTAATTATATAATATTAATAATTTCCGTAAATATATATGAAAATGCTACAAGTGTGCAGGCATGGAGGTCATTATGTCCATGAATCCTTATCATTTAGGTAGTCTACAATCTTATAGTATCCTTTACTCATTAAACAGGCTTTCACGTGAGATTTAAATTTATGCGTTGGTAACTCAATGACATTTTGTGGCAACTTATTGTACATTTTAATACTTAGACCAACAAATGAATTATTAATTTTTTGAAGTTTCAGATTTGGAATCGCGAGCTTGTGTTTATTTCTAGTGTTAAAACCATGACAATCAGATTTTTTCGAAAAAATATCTATGTTCTTTCGCACGTACAAAATACAGTCTAAAATATATTGAGAAGCTACGGTTAAGATGTTAATGCTCTTAAATAATTCTTTTAGCGAATCGCGAGGTCTAAGGTTGTATATGGAGCGGATGGCCCTCTTCTGCAATACAAATATAGTCTGTATATCAGCAGCAGACCCCCACAACAAGAGACCATAAGACATTACACTATGAAAATAACTAAAATAAACCAATCTCGCGGTTTCAATATCGGTCAGTTGTCTAATCTTCTTAACCGCATACGCGGCGGAACTAAGTCTTCCCGCCAAGGCTGCGACGTGGGGTCCCCATTGTAATTTGGCATCCATGGTAATGCCAAGGAAAACTGTTGAATCAATGACTTCAATACGTTCATTATTCATAGTGATGTTAGTATTGACCTGTCTTACATTGGGCATTGTGAATTTTACACATTTAGTTTTCTTAGCATTAAGAAGTAAGTTGTTAGTGGTAAACCAATGGAGAACTTGTGACAGAGTGTCATTTACATCGTCAAACGTACTTTTTCTTCGGTCAACATTAAAGATCAACGAAGTGTCATCAGCAAATAGCACTACCTCACAAAGGTCTTGTGTAAAGTAAGGAAGGTCATTTATATATATCAGGAAAAGCAGAGGCCCCAATATCGATCCTTGGGGCACTCCCATCAATAGAGGAGTGCCTGAAGAATATGTCCCATTAATGTTTACTTTCTGAATTCTATCAGACAAGTAAGAATTTATCAAACTTAGTGAAATCTTGGACACACCATAATGAGCTAATTTTAACAACAATGTTTGGTGCGTAACGCAATCAAATGCTTTCGATAGGTCACAAAATACTCCAACAGCATCCTGCTTGTTTTCCCATGCATCAAAAATATGCTTGATAAGTGCAACTCCTGCATCAGTTGTTGACTTACCTTTAGTGAACCCAAATTGTTTATTATGAAGCAGGTCGTTAACTTTAAAATGAGACAGCAACTGAACGAATATGACTTTTTCAAAAATCTTACTCAGTGCTGGTAATATAGAAATAGGCCTAAAGTTAGAAGGATTACTTTTATCACCTGATTTGAATAGCGGTATGATTTTGCTATACTTCATTAAGTTAGGAAATTGGCCTTCGTCAACACATCTGTTGAATATCATTGACAAATGGGGTGCGATATGCAGTATTATGTTTTTTAAAATGTCTACGGATATTCCCCAAAGATCTTCAGTTTTTTTTATATTTAGATCTTTAAAAGTTTTTACTATTATCTCAGGTGTTACATGGGTAAATCTGAAAGGTGTTTTACATTCGTCAACTTTTGCTTTTAGCAAGGAGACAGCAAGATGTGAACTTGAGTTTAATGTACTTGTCGTTGTCACTGGTATATTAGTGAAAAAAGACTCAAATGCATTTGCCACATCAGCATCAGAGTCAAGTTGTTTGCCATTGATTTTTAGAGAGACCTTGTGTTCTTGTGTTTTGTTTTTACAAGTCTCTTTGTTTATGATATTCCATGTGATTTTAATTTTGTTAGTTGCTTTACTTATTTTGTTTTTAATGTAGTTTGATTTAGCAGCAGCGCATACTTTCTTGAAGCATTTAGAATAGTTTTTTACATATTCTATTACTGTATGATCACATGAATTAGCCTTAATGTCATATAATTCAAACAATTTTCTTCTGCTTATGTATATACCTGTAGTGGCCCAGTCACTAAATTGATTTTTAGAATTATTTTTAATGGTCTTCTTTGTGAAGATGCCATTAAATTCCTTTTCAACAATTTCGAAAAGGCTTTCATATAATTCATCAACACTATTTTCAATACATGGAATTGAGGATATTTTATTACAAATATTCTTCTTGAACTTTTTTACACGCCCCTTAGTAATGGGCCTATATGTGAAACTAGTAGACGGAACATTTCGATGACAGTCGATAACAGCCATCTGACCACTGTGATCAGAGTTTATAAAATTTATTATGGATTTTTCCCCTACATTACAATTACAGAATATGTTGTCCAAACACGTAGCTGAAGTGGAGGTGACTCTTGTAGGTTCATTGAAAAGGTGGTGTAAATTGAAAGACTTAAAAAGATTCAGAAACCTAATAGAGTTCTGTGAATCCTCTAGGATGTTAATATTAAAGTCACCGCACACAATAACTTTTTTACTTTTTGCACAAACTTTTCTCAAGACCTCTTCCATGCTAGTCTCAAATGAGTCATAAATTGCAGAAGGGGGTCTGTACACGCAGACAATGATATGCTGCTCCAGCTCTGCACACGAAATTTCAATAGTTCGTTCTATAGATAGTGACTCAATGTCTTTACGTTGTTTACATTTAAGAGAATTTTTTAACAAAATGAGTGACCCTCCTCTTATTGCCGAGTCTCTCGTGAACGAACTGATAACTTTGTAATTATTAATACTAATAATTAATTGATGTTGATTTAACCAATGTTCAGTGAGACATAGTATATCAACATTCATTTCTTGTAAAAATAATTCTAGCTCTAGTTCTTTACCAGGAAGTCCCTGTATATTTTGGTGAATAACTTTTAAATTAAATTCCCTGGTCAATAAATTGCTAGAGGCGTCCTCTATTGTCTTAAACTTAAATTTAAATTGTTTGGAATAATTTCCAAAGTCTGCCTATATATATTATTTATATTAAATGCTAACAAAGTAGCTAGTTCTTTTTTTACATTAAAAGGCAAATAAAACTTTTTGCCAGTCACTATCAACTTATAATTAATAAATTTATTTGTGTCAAAAAACACAAAGTTGTCGCTATGACTAGTAACTAAATTATATAATGTAGTATTCAATAGGTGAATACTGTTATTTTGTTCTGATGAATAGTGCCTAGAAAATGGGAAGGCACAAACAACTATTTTTTTTACAGTAATACCTTTTAAAAGGGAGAACCCTTTAATAATGTCCTTTTTATTTGAGTTGAATCCGTTCCCCATCATTAATATAATAATTGAATCTCTATTATAATTACAATTTACCACCCTATCTATTATTTGGGTAAGAGTTGCATTTGGCATACAATAATTAATAATTTTACAGTTGAGTTGCTTATGCAAAAGGGGACCATAGCCAACTCCTATTGAATCCGAAAATACTAGTACATTGTTTGTATTTGTAGTACTAGTAGTAGTCATAGTAGGCATAGTACAGTTCGGTATATCCCTATTTGTGTCTAACAGGATATTTGACATATGTGGCACTTGGTACTGGGCAGCAGGGCTGCCACCCTGGCTGCACTTACCTTCCTCTTTGCCGCTACTCAAAGTGGGAACCTGGGGCTCGTCTGCCGCGCCCAGATTGCAGCTGCACTGGGCCATGTACCTGTTTGCAGCCAGGATGTGTTCATGTATCTGTCGCTGGGCAGAGGTATAATTTCCAGTCATTATTTCTAATGACCTCTCCAGACGCTCGAGCTGAGTCTGCAGTTCTTGAACATCAGTCTCGTACCTTAGCCTACTTTCTTTTAATTTTATACTATATAATTCTAAGCTATCAATTAAATCTATCCGTTCCTTTCTTAAAAGTATGTTTTGGTTAAAACATTTTTTCCTTTTAATTAATTTATTTGTTTTCGTAATGTATTTATTTATTTTAATATATTTCTTAACTTTATTTTTACTACTTAACTTGGTATGATTATTGTTTAGAGTAAGACAACCAATATGAGAGATTTCCCGCCCAGCTGGTGACCCTATCAACTCCTCATAAAGGCTGTGAGTGTGTAAAGCCTCTTGACATTGTTTGTCCTCTTCATACAGTCTGATGGTCCTGTTTGCGTCACATAGCTCCACTTCGAGGTCCTGGATACGAGTTAGGGCCTTCTCGTATGTGTTCCGGCATTCATCGAAACTGCTGACTATTGTGAGGAGGTTATCACGTTGAATAGTGACATCCATAAGCTGGGTATGAATATCTGCCATTTCTGTTTTTAGTTGAGTATTTAAGTTGATTATTTTCATAGACTCCTCCTCATTTTCCTCACGTTCCCTAAGAAGCTGGTTTTTGTCCTCCCTGTGTTCCTTCAGTTCCTCAAGGGCACACTTTAGTTTTGTTTCCAGTTGTTGAGTGGTGGCCTTGCGAGTCATCATCTTGGTAATGTGCACCAAAAGGCAATCCTGGAATTATTAACAAAGACATATAATTCATCAACTTCAGCAGATGAATTTGAAGTTATTTATGTTATGTATATGTGAGAATAGGTAGGTATGTAATGTAATATTATTTAATTTTAGGTAAGTCAATGAAGTATTTTTAAACGAAAATAAAATAAGTGTCAAGTAACTACTTATAAGTAAAGGAGGGTAGAACACAAATTTTTAAAGAACTTTAGGGAGATAAAATTGAGATATATTTCATTCAAAAGGAATAAAATCGTATTTACTTGGACTGCAACACAAACCTCAGTTTTGTTGTCAGATTTACCTATACATATACATGCATAATAGGTATCTAAAGCTGAGACTTTGGGACGAAAATAAAAACTCAGAAGTTCTGTTTATGATATGATATTATAGTATTCAATTAGGATAACAGCACTAAGTACTGTGAAATGTTTTAACACGTAAAAATTGAGATATATTTCATTCAAAAGGAATAAAATCGTATTTACTTGGACTGCAACACAAACCTCAGTTTTGTTGTCAGATTTACCTATACATATACATGCATAATAGGTATCTAAAGCTGAGACTTTGGGACGAAAATAAAAACTCAGAAGTTCTGTTTATGATATGATATTATAGTATTCAATTAGGATAACAGCACTAAGTACTGTGAAATGTTTTAACACGTAACAAAAGGGACCGTAAATAACCTGTTTGCAAACTCCTCGTAGGTAGGTGTTTGGAGGTTATTGTTTGCATTGAATTAAGTCAAATATAGATGATTACGTTTTTATCGTTGCACTATTGAAGTAATATGTAATTAAATGATAGAAATAACACTTATACTTCCCCGGTTTGTCCGTTGTCGGTTTGAATCACCTTGACAGGTTGTCTCCGAACAGTTCCTCGGTATAAAAACCAGGAATTATTGAAGCCACAGGCTTGCGCACATTTATCCTAATTAATTAGCCACTTAACACAATAATTGACTCAATTTTAACACAAAGTTTAATGAATTACATAATAAAATTAATTTAATTATTATCAGCTGGCGATTTGACGTGTGACGCTTAGGGTTGCCAGCGCAAAAAAAAAAATGACATGAATGAATGTCAAAATTGTCAACGTCATTCGTGTTTCCGTTTTTCCGTTTCTGTGGAACGAACTCGCAACCTACATACATTATTTAATATTTTTTCAATTTTAAAACGTTTGAACACAATGAATGTTACTCATTTTTTGACAGTGTCATGTCAAGGGTTTGGCTTTTCGTAAATTTAAAACTATCATGTGCTACGCAAAGAAATATTTTACATTGTGCCGTCCGATGACGTCATCTTACGTTTTTTAGTTTTTAATTTTTTTTCTCAGTAAATAAGCAATATAAAAAATAAATAAATAAATATTCGAGAAGCGGAAAAGTAAATAAAGAATTGGAATTTTTTATTTAATAGGTCAGCAATTTTGAAATGTTGTCCATTGTTTCAACGGCTAGTGGACATCGATCCTTATCTCAGCGTGTGAATCCCGGTTGCTTCCAAATCAGTCGCTTTGGAGCCCGGGGTACGCGTGGACCATGATTCAGGATTTGGAGAGTCTGGTAATTACAATGAAGCGAATGTTGTTACGAGTACATGCTTCTGAATAATGATTACACGTTTCAGAAACTATCCGAAACGTGCAGGTATCCTCACGATGTTTTCCCTCACCGCCGAGCTAATAGTAGAAATACGTACATACATTTGAAAATTCTAGAGGTGCATGTTCGGATTCGAAGCAATACCTCCCCCCGCATGGAAAGCGTTTTCTTATCCAATGAACTACCATCGCTCTTAGGCAAGTGGAAAATATAACATTTGATTCGGTTAAAAGTCACAAAAAATAGATGTCAAATGTTTTTTTTATTGATAGATGGCAGACGAGCAGATGGATTACCTAATGGTAAGCGATTGCCGCCTCCCATAGACACCCGCGTCACCATTGGAGTCACAAGTGCGCTGACAACCCTTAAACCCCCAATCCGCCCGATTGGGCCTCCGCTACCCTCACTCACTCAGCGAAACACAACACAGTGCTTGAAGTAGCACCGGTATTCTGTGAAGCCGTAGTTTCACTCCGGTCGAGCTAGTCCATCCATGCCGAAGCGTGGCTGTCCCACGGTCGGTTTAATAGTAAAAATGTATTTACAGTAGAAATAGCAGTGGCGGGGTAGCGGGCTACTTCGGTACTCTCCAGAGCACTCCCAAGAGGAGGGATAAACGAAGAGCAAGGAAGGTAAGCAAGTCAAGAATATGGAGGGTCTTATTCATAAATGGTTTTTAAACCTTTGTTAGCTAAAACCATGTTTTCATTCATTTTTCCAAAATGTTTTGTTTCAAACGTCAAAAGAAAGGTTTATTGAACATTTATGAATAAATCCCGTAGTCTTTAGGGCACTGTAAAAAATGCATTTTATTCTTAAAACTTGCACAATTTATATAATAGATTATTGAAAAACGCACGAGGCACTTATAAGTTCAAGAGTTCATAATTATCAGATATAAATTATTTATTAATTTATTTATTATTTATCGTAGCGTTTTGTCCCGGTTGTGTCCCAAGACGTCGCTTCGGAGCCTGGAGCCCGTTTTCTTACTTCTATAAGTACTTCAAAAAGTTCAAGAGTTAAATTATTCAAATAGATCAAATAACAGATTTGTTTTCGATATCTATTCTATTCCACAGAATAGATTAAATCACAATTGGTTTTTTAAGAAAAGTTGATAGTAATTATGAGAAAAAGCCCATGTTAAAATTTTGCCAGTAATATAAAAAATTTAATACAGGGGTATTCAGCGTAATTATGGCACTCCCATGCCAAGGTTTTTAATTTCATAATTTGCCTACAATTTATCCTACCTTTTCGCTTTCGTACATTTAACAACAGCACCAAAGCCACAACGCATCTGCATCTACACCAGCCGATCGTAATGCGAATGACTTCAAACCTTAACCGCATGGAATAAGATCCACTTACCGCCAACAGAGCGAAGTCGGCACCCCGGCGAGTGGGAGCCAATGGTACACGTCATCAACGCCGAACGGCAACGTGTGCAGCGCCGTCAACAGCGCGCTCGCTAGCGCCACCAACAACAACGTTGTCGCGGCCGCTAGCGCCGCGCCCGCCGCCGACACGCCGTCGGCGTCGCCGCTGAGGGAGCTCAGGCAGGAGGTACGTAGTGTAAGTAGACTAGTGTGTTTGTTTTATTTAGTTGTTAGTGTGATGGTTTCGGTTTATAATCTTTCCACTTAAATTTGTAGATTTGATTGTATTTTTTTTGATAGATGTCTTATACACCGTCCTTTTTTTATCGTCGAAAAGAAATCAGCTATACCATACAAAATACAACATCTCCTTTTTTTTTTAGCTTATTTTGTTGATCTAACATGCTATTACTTCATTCACGATATCTATTATGAGGTTTTCAGGATGTAAACGATGAAAAAATAACGGTGTATGTATGTATGTATTATTATTATTATTTGAAAGAAACGGGCTGAGCCTTGCGTCTCATAGTCACTGCGACCAGTGGATGATCTATTGTGGCAGCCCCGTAACCTATTACAGCACCTCATGTAGCTCCAGCTCCAGGATAAACCCGAGAATGGAGCTCCATTCTCTCGTCTGCCGATCCTGATCCTCGACCTGATCGTGTGTGCCGGGTCCTGCTAGTGGTATATTGTACGCACATGCGTGATCGTATCAGAAATGATGAGATCCGCAGGAGAACTACGGTCACTGACATAGCCCAAAGGATAACATTCCTCAAGTGGCAATGTGCAGGGCACATAGCGAGGAGAACAGACGGCCGTTGGGGCGGAAAGGTCCTCGAGTGAAGGCCGCTTACAGGAAGTCGCAGCCATGGCAGGCCTCCTACAAGGTGGACCGACGATCTGGTGAAGATCGCGGGAATCCATTGGATGCGGGCGGCGCAGGACCGATCTGTGTGGAGAACATTGGGGGAGGCCTATGTCCAGCAGTGGACGTCTATTGGCTGAAATGATGATATTGTACGCACAGTACAAACATTGGTGTGCATGAACATGTCTGTTTGTATTGGTATTGGGTGTTTTCTATATATTATAAGTATGTATTTGTAATTCCGCTGTTGGTTCTGATATCCGTAACACAGGTGCTTTAGCTACCTCTCGGAATCAGATCAATGTATGAGATTTTGTGAAATATTTAATATTGATTGTGCATTTGAAGTGCATGTCTGTCACGTAATGTCTCGCACGCGCACGTCCGCAGGGCAGGCGGCGCTGCCGGCGCGGCAAGCGGTAGTGGTGTGGGTACGGTCACATGAGTTAGCCTGACGCATTGCAAGCTTGTCTGCTTCTTATTATGTATAGAAAACTTACTCCTCCCTTAGGAGCCGACAACGCATGTCTTCGGTGTTGCAGATGTACAAGGGCGGCGGTGATCGCTTTTTTTTTTTTTTACTGTAGATAGGTAAGCGTTTGACCATATTTCACCTGATGGTAAGTGATAATATGGTCTAAGATGTAGCACGATTACCTAGAAGATACCTATTCACTCGCGCTTTGAAAACCCCCAAATTGTAGCCACTAGGGAACACCTCTTCAGGCAACTGATTCCACTGTTTCGCAGTACGAATAAGAAAACAGGATTCAAAGCTCTTTGTGCGGACTTTTGGTATATCTACCATGTACCGGTGTCGATTTAACACTTACCATCAGATGCGCTGTCTGCTTGTTCGTCCGCTATAATGTAAAAAAAAATCTTTATTGCGAGGAAAAAACAATAGCAAAATATTTGTTGAGTTATTTATTTAGCGTCTTAAAATATCGTTATTACGAAATGATGTCATATAAGGTTATAAGATTTTCAGACTTTTAATCTAGTCCTGTGTAAGTCCAGAAAAAATATTGTTATTTAAAAAGGTGCTCATATGCCTAATATAAAATGTACTTTCAATGACAGTTCAATGACAGTTCCATGACAGTTCAACTGACAGTTCAATGTCAGTTTTTTTTATCGAGTTGCGAATCCGCTCCATACTTCGTGTTCGGTCGCGGTTTCTTCGCGCGCAATACGCGAATAATAATTGTGGAACAGGCTTTTGGGATTTCACAAGTGATATCAACTGGTCATATCAAAAGTAAACCCTAGCTTATTGAAACTCTCTTTAAATTACCTATCTGTAGAGTATTGTACAAACAAATATATATTTTTTAGGTACATAAATTATGTGTTCAGATATAACCTCAAAAACTTCAAACTGTTATATCTTTATTTATAGACTTGCGACAATCATGTAACTAACGACAATTCGTTGAGGTACTCCAAGATGTATAGTATTACATATTTTTCATACCAAGACGCAAAAAAAAAAATACAACAGACAGTACAATAAGGCGGTCTTATCGCTTGTAGCGATTTCTTCCAGACAACCTTTGGGTAGAGGAAAGAAACGGTGTCCACGGAACTCCATGGGCGGCGGCAATCGCTTACCATCAGGTGATCCGTCTGCTCGTCTGCCACCTATGATATAAAAAAGATAAAATTGATAATTCAAAATAAGACCACTTATACAAAATTCTACTGGAAGTCGCATTGATTATTAATAAACGAAATATGATACCTTCTGCCAGGAGTCTTTACGTAGAGTATAGTCATTAATTTGCATTAGCTGCGTTAAGTCGCCCGAACACTCTTAGGCGTGTTAACCTTGAGTTGGCTCAGAAATATAAAACATGTTATAATAATTATCATGATATGAGACTTCATTTTCACTTAACAGAGAACTCACGTGTTCTCTGTTAGTACGATATATCTTCCTAAAAAAATTGAAAACTTCTTTAAAAGAATTAATGAAAATGATACATAGAATAAAATGCGGCACTTCCGCATTCATTTTCATTGTTAATAACTATGTTTTCTAGTTTATGCACCACCTAATCATTCCTAGATTTTCTATAGGACCATAAATTACCCATAGAATTACACAATGTACTTCCTGCACAATATTTTTCATTATGCGATATATTGCATTCGCTAATCAGTACGTGAATAAATGATAATTAAAAACAGGACATTTGTACCTTGATGTAAGAGTGTAAAAACCAAATAAACAACATCAATTGTCAATGACTTCCATTGTAACTTCAGTTTACAATTCCGGGTTTAATTTTATCTTGTATTTTGCATATTGCAGTCTGAATCATGTGTAGGTTGTTATTTTAAAGAAAGTTCCACAATATTTTTTAAAGGACAACATTTCATATTTTTATTATGTCCATATTGTTTTTTTATATGAAAATAGACATAAAATGAACAGACCCATATTTTTTCTTTTTTCAAAATTTGGCCATTTTCATGCATAAAATAATTATTCAAATTCTTTATATTCTAAATAGACGTAAGCGCCAAATGACGTCATCGGACGGCTGAATACAGCGATATTCCTTTGCTTATCATTGTTTTAATAAAAAAAAGGTACTACTGTCAAAGGTAAATAATACTAGTGTCAACATTGTCAACGTCATTCATGCATTCAACGTTGACAAGTTGTCTTTTTTTTTGACAGTTACATGTCACGGGTTTGGCATTTCGTAAATTTAAAACTATAATGTGCTAAGCAAAGAAATATTTTACATTCTGCCGTTCGATGACGTCATCTTACGTTTTTTGGTTTTTAATTTTTTTCTCAGTAAATAAGCAATATAAAAAATTAATAAATATATATTCGAGCAGCGGAAAAGTAAACAAAGAATTGGTATTTTTTGTTTCAGAGCTTAGCAATTTTGAAATGTTGTCCATTGCTCACTTCGAGCGACGCGTCGTCTTCATGTAGCGTCTATACAGACAAAAGTATTAGCTTCATGTACGAATCACAAAATGAATGATGTGAATTGAATGTGATGAATAAATGGAAGAGGTTTCACTCTTCCATTTATTTACAAAAATTTAGTTCCTAGAAAATGCGCCATTGATAATGTGTCAATAAAATCGCGAAAATAAATGATGGCGAAAATAAATAAATGACGAACGTCATTAGGCTGTGGTAACCCCATAGCGTAGTCGAGACTGCTATTTCCCTTACAAAAGGTTATAGACAGCAGAGTTTTTGACATTTTCCCATAGAACGGTTTGGATCTTCAAAAGAAGGCGGGCAAGACATGATCTCTCTGATTTTGCAAATATTCTTGGGCGGCGTTGATTACTTTCCGCGTCCCGCGTCCCGTGGACCATGGGAAGGTCAGCATTGTGGAGGTAAAACTATAATGGACCGCATTCCAAGGTTTTTTTTTGTCTTTTTTTTATCAATAGGCTAACGCTTGACCACAATCGAAAGCGACGATGAGGTCTAGTATGATATTGTTCTTATAATGTCAAGTAAATAATAGGTCCCTCTATGGTTACCGTTTTTTCTAGACACAATAAATTGTATAACTCCTTTAATAAGCAAAAGTCACCATATGTACTATCATTCGTTCCTAAATGTTGTCCATTAAAGCACAGTTAATTATGGAATGGTAGCATTAAAAGTTACTTTATAAATTAATAAAAAGTTAGTGTGGAAAATACAACTTCTAAGAAAATCGCCATACAAAACGGCAGTTTCATACATAAAGACCTAATATTATAAATACGCACGAGTTCGGTTTTGTCTGGTCAAAAACAGCGGAAATAATTGTTGCAATACCTAATAAAAAATACCATAAATTGTTTTGACTGTTGCTACTATAATGCTTAGGAGTCCTTCCTCAAGATTCTATTTTTCGAGCAAAAATGCCTTACTTAATGCTTAACGCTTGACGCATCATGACGCATGACGCAAGCTGAATGCCGACATTAACGCATGACGCATGACGCATCGCTCGAAACAGTCGGGGGAATATTTTTATCATCAAGTAAAATAAATAAAAGGTGATGTTTAAAGTTGTATTCGAAAACAGTTACATTTTTGTAAATACCTATTGCTTTCGTTATCTAGAACAAAATGTTGTCGAATATTCGAATTTCTTAAAACGTTTCAGACAAAAGTTGTAGCAGATTAGGTGTATAATACGTGTTTATAATGTTGTCATTGTTTATCGATACACGCGATAGTCATTATAAAGGACAATACGACAGAAAAAAATTATACGTTTTTCGAATAAAGAAAGAAATATGAAAAGATTCATATTATTTACTTTTTATTAAATGTGAGTTTTTTTACTGAAATATATATATTTTTAAATATTAATTATTATATGACTGGTCATGTCATTGTTTGACGTTTGGGTTTATGGATTACCTTTTTTTTAAAATCAACGTGAGCAAAAGCGTTATTTATTTGTCACGTCGAGTGATGACGACACAGGAGAATTTTTACATTTTATTATTTTTCTCCATAAATATTTGTTTAAAAATTCTGAAATAAAATGTGTATGAGTCTAATCTAGAAATAGTAGTTTTCATTTCGGAAAATGTTTTTTTGTCGCACTGTCCATTCCGTAATGTACGTACAGACACATCAATGTATACAAGACTGTTTAATTTCTTCAATCGATTCTCACCTTAATGACAAACACGTTCGGTTGAATATCAATCGAGGAATTTTGACAGATTGTAGTAACTTGATGCGTGGCTGTTACAGGGGGTTATTAGTATTATCAATTCAGTCTTGTATCACCTGCATTAAAACGACTGTCAGCTACCAACTTTAGCTTCAGAGCAGCTTTTCCAATGCGTAACAGGTTGATGGCACTTTGGTTTGTCCTCAGCTGGTGACGGAGCGTCCGCTCCGCGCGGAGGTGGAGCGCGAGCGGAGGCTGTCACAGCGGACGAGCCTGCTCAACTCCTCCGCTCCGCCGTCTAATAGAGACTCTATGGGTGAGTGTTATGCCTAAGCCACGCAGGAGGATGCTCATAGGAGCGTTAACAGGGCATTATGCAACGAACAAAATGCTGATGAAGATGAACGGAGACGAAGACGGAAACCATAGAACATCTTTTATGTGAATGCGACTCACTAGCCAGAGGCAGAATGTGTCTTCTAGGTAACGCTTATCCTAAACCAGGAGACTACAGGCACTTCAATCCGAAAGACATCGTGATGCTGATGAAACGAATCTTTCGTGAGTAAGAGCGCAAAAGAAAGGGGAGGTACAAAAGATCCCTTAGGGTCGACGTGCCCCGTGAAAATGGCCCCTAACAGATAAGATAAGATAAGATAAGCCACGCAGGAAAGGTGACTTACTTGACTTAATGTCATATGTTCCCTATAGTGCATTCAGTATCTGAAGGTGAATAGGACAGTTCTGTTTTGACATTAAAAGTGAGACGCTCCTTTTAAACCTAACCGATATTTTTAAGAATCGAGAATACTTTCTTTAGAAATGTGATCGACTTTTTAAGTTTGATTTATAATTTTAATCAACATATTATCTATTAATTTAAACTATCTGGATATGGAATACAATATGTAAATATTCTTAGTGCACACGCTTTAAATTACAAATAATTAAATAATATGCATCTTATTCATCTGAAAAACCAGTAACACCAGTGGAGTCACAAGCGCTGCTAACCTTTTCCAATTCCCCCGTTACTCTCATTCGCGAAACACAGCGCAGGCACCGCTTTTCTGTGAGGCCTCGGTATCACTCCGGGCGAGCCGGCCCATTCATGCCGAAAATGTGCGAACCCACCGTATCTGCTCCCTCTTAATGTCCGCATACAACATGGATTGTTCAAATGGTTGCCGACTACCCAATTTGATTATATAGCTTAAATAAATAAATATATAAATGTGATTCAATTCCCGCAGGTACAACAGACTCGAACCAAGACGACGAGGAACCTCCCCCCCTCCCCGAGAAGCTCTCCCACCGCTCCATGGACCTAGATGGGGACAACAACAACAACAACGGGGAACCGTTCCTCCCCCCCAGGAACAACTACGACACGGTCTGGTCCCCCAGGGGGTCGTTCCTGTACAACTCGCTGGCGATGAGAAGAAACACCGGGGTGGATAAACCCCCCACTCCCCCTCCGAAGAAGAAGAATGCGCAGAATAATGTGTGATTGCGTGTATGTAAGTTTTTAATTGTTTTTTTTTTTATTATTTAAACGCTGTGACCCTTTTTAACTGTCATATAGCTTAATCCTGCTGTCCACCCTTCTCAGTACAAAGAGGGGGTGTACAATGGGAATTTTTAAAACATTTGTTTCGATGTCCACTCGGGGTGGACAAGCAGGAGATGAAGAGCGGGAATAAGCCAAGCAAGATATGTTGCTATGTCCAAACACAGCGAGAGAAATTTGCCGTTACACAAGTATAGATTTCTGCGCGTAGCAGCTGTCCAAACATAGCGCGGCTGCCGCGCCCGATTGCCGCTCGAGGTTTGATCATAAGTATCAGCCTGTATAACTGTCCCACTGCAGGGCAAAGGCCTCCATCATAGAAATCAAGTGGGATGGGATTACTCTTAATAGACACCTCTGTGTTTGGTCATACCTTTAGAATAATATTCTTGGTAAAAATTCTCACTAACCCATTCAGATCAGATTTTTATTTTTGAGTCGACGCCTAAATACACTGGGCATGTATCCCCACCTTTTTTTTGTACTTTAGGATAGTTTACACTTCGTGTGAAGCAGAAAGAAGGTACTCAAAATACTATATGGTTTGTGCTTTAGCAATTTCAAATTAAAAAAAAAATACATGACGTCATTTTTGTAGTACGAAAAGACATTTAAATTTCATCTTTGTGTATATTCGTGTATGGAAAAGTTATGACTATAAGTTAGTTTTTGTCTTCCTTTTACGTCAACAAAATCTTTTCGAAACGTTTTAATCTAAAAGTGATATTTTTATATTAAAATGCCATTTATTGTGCCCACCATTTTGACATAGTACTTACAAAGTCGTTACCATTTTTATAAATAAATATAGTACATAAACATAACCTCGTTATGATATCCTATAACTAAGAGAAAAAACAATGATTGATATTACAAACAAAGTTTGTGAAAAATATAGTGCAGGGCTGCCCAACATTTTTACATTAGAAAAAAAATCAAAGATAAACAAAAGGCCAAAAGAACACTGCATACTGGCCACTCTTTAGTTATTGTAGTAAATACATTTAATCTGCCAGATAATTTACTTACACCAATCATCTAGTCTCGAATTAGGGTATTTCCTGTACCATGATGATAAATGATATCTGTAAGTTAACAGTAGCTTAGTGGTTGCGGGGGAGGGGAGGAGGGGGCACCTTTTATGGGGCGGTAAAATCACGGGTTAATCCAGGGGTAGGGTGGCAACGATGCCGTTTAGGGAAAGTTAAAGTTTTAGAGGGGGGAGATCCTGAGGGCAGGGAGTCGAGGCGGCGCTTTTTGGCATCAAAATCTAAGCTTCGTCTTAGGGGGAGAGGGGGGTGTTGAGGAAGTGAAGAGAGCCTAAATAGTCTTCCGCCCCGGGCGTCCGCCACCCACGCCACTGGTGTTGCAGTTATGTTAACTTTCAATGATAGGCCAAATGTTATGTTATGACCATTCATTAGCGAGCCAGGGGTTGAGCAGCCCTGACGTGAAGTGATAGAAAAGGTCTTCCCTTAAAAAGATTTCCATAAGATGATGTTATTTCTGAAGTTGTGTAGGTACATATATAGTAAAACATAGATTTAACTGTAAAATGACATTTTAGTGCATAATTGTAGCATTGTGATAAATACTCGATGCCATTTATCCAAAGCCTTTGACATAAACTGTCACATTTATATAGGTACTGTTACAGTGCGACATGTCAGAGGGCCTACAACGAAAACGGGCCCGTAAAGAACGAGATTATACCAAACAAAAGAGATTAACATTCTACCAAACAAAAACGACGCACATAGCGTGTGAAAAAGACGGAGACAAAGATTTGGTCGTGAATTCTGTTTCATTGTAGGCCCTCAGTTTTGACGTATAGTAAAAATTTGTGTCAAGTTACACATCAGTGATACTGTTTGATAATTTGCAATACGACGGCCAACATTTCATTGTCGAACTGTAAGGATTATTTTGATATTATAAATCTTAGTGAAAAATAAGTTACCATTGTAACAATATATTATTATCTTTTAAACGTGTTTTAGTCCCTAGGATACTTTTTAATGCTGTAAATGTTTTAAAGATATTAAATTAGTATTTATGGTGCGCCAATGTTGATAATTGATAAAGACAATATTAGCATATAAATATATTTTTACGCTTTTTGTGTGCATGTTAAATTCGGAACAGTGCTTATAAAAGATTTTCTATATTGTGACATCGAGAGAAATAAATACTCTAATAAGAAATCATTGAGCGCAATTCTAACATCCGACATGGAAATATCCCTAGAGGTACATATTACACATTATTAGAATCTGTCATAATTATTTTATTTGAAGAGTTAAACAAAACCTATGTTTTACAATGTTATCCGTCATCTTAGAATTATGTAACTGTGTAATAGTGATGTGATAAATTAACATTACGTAATCTTCGCATTCGTATACGATTGTATACTATTCACATCACTATTATACGTTTTTCATCTTCGTCACAGCGACAAGTAAAAAATTTAAGGCATTAGAAAGCGTGTCGCATAATAACATACTTAATCATAGAATTTGTATATATTTTCGATGTAATTTTTCAATTCAGTATTGTACTCGTAATGATAATAATGATATTTGTTTTAATTTACTGCAATTTATTGAACAAATATCCAAATGTGACTAACAAATTAAAATCTATTTCTTTTTTAAGATAATTTTAGTCTGTCACAATATTCGGTGGGTATATTGAGAGTATGATGATATTTGAAGATACGTAATCAATTTTATAGCTTAAAGATATAAGTGATCTAACATCTAAAGATTATATTTTGTAATTTACAAAGTATAATAGATTTTGTCAAAAGTGTTATTAGTTGATTAAGTTGTTGATTATTTTTGTCAGTGTAGAGAGTTTGCGGGACGATTTTTCAGAAGTTGTATTAATGATCTCTATGCCTAATTTATCGAATACATTTCATATACACAACTTTTCAAATATTCGTTTAATGTGTATAAATTGATAAATCGTAACATCACTAACATCAAATCTGAAATTGCAACAATTTTTTGATTTTATACCAAAGATTGTTTGGCATTGTTATATTTAAGAAAATGCGAATATTAAGTTTTGACTTATTAGCAAATTAGCATAATAATAAATTTAATAACTTACAAATATAATTTGTCATGTTACATACACCATAACATCTTATGGGCTCGTAAAATTATATTACTCATAACATAAACATACTATGTATTGTGTAACAAATTGATAGACATAAAGAGGCTTCTGAGCTTAATTAAAATGTTTATTGTTTTTCCTCAATGTATATTCCGAAATTGGAATGTATTGTTATTAAGGTAAAAATACTTCTTAAATAAATCTTACATTATGTACAATCAGCTGTATTAAAATGTATACAATGTAGTACCTTTTCTCAATAATACCGTCCGTATTCGGGTAGGAAAGTAAATGTTAGATGGTACCTAGCTATTATGACAAGGTACAAAAGTGTATACATTTGTCTGCAGCCGACCGTACTTTTCACGTTACTTTCGTCCCGCAAAGCCATAGAACGCACCAAATATTAAACAAATCGTTGTTTTGTGTATTATAATAACTGTATGAAAGTAGAGAATAAAATATATTATTTTGTACTCACTTCGTAAGGAAACAGTATGAATATTATTTACGAGCAATAAATAGTTTTTATCTTATTAATTGTATTATTAAACTATTTGTCCTTGTTTGGTTTTTAGAAATAATAAGCTAAATGGAAAGATTTATCATCGTCAGCCCATTTAAGTCCTCACTGCTGGGGCACGGGCCTCCCTCAATCACATGAGGGGTAATTGCCATACTCAACACGCTTGGCAGACGGGTTGGCGAGGGTTTTGATATAAATGCAGAGTTTTCCTTCTCTGGCTGCTGATGATCATGCCAGCAGCTTTACCTTAGTCGCCTTTTACACACCTCGGTAAGAGTGAGGGTGGTCTATTCTACTCTGCCGGGGACCACGCGGCTAATGGAAGATTATTCAGAATGAATTATAACACCGACTGCCTCAGTCTTTGGCTCGAGTATACCTAACAGTAGGTTTTTTTTGTCATAGGTGACAGACGAGCAGACGGATCACCTGATGGTAACTGATTGTACACCCGCGACACCATTGGAGTAACAAATGCGCTGCCAACCTTTAAACCACCCTTTCGCCCGGATTGGGCATCCGGTACCCTCACTCATGCAGCGCAACAGCACCGTGCTGCTTCACGCTGGTTTTCTGTGAGGTCGTGGTATCACTCCGGTCGAGCCGGCCTATTCATGCCGAAGCGTGGCTCTCTCTCGGTCAAACTTTGAACCGAGAGTACTAAGTACTTCCCTTTTGAACCTGTAAGCGCGCCATCAAAGAAAGCCCCTGGTAAGCGCGCTTCAATCGCTATCAATATTTAAATTTGAGCGTCTATGTCTATAGACACAAGGACAAGGTATCTAAAATTTTAGTGCCGTGTTTGGATGCGGGACTGCATTCGTGGCGCGGACGCGACTGGGCCATTTTGAACAACTTAACTTTCATAATCACAATTCAAAATTATGAAACTAATTGTTCCACTTAAATCACCGGCGTGAAGCAGCACTGCTGTGTTTCGCTGCGTGAGTGAGGGTACCGTGGGTCCAATACGGATGAAGGGGGAAGGAGGATTCGCAGCGCACTTGTAACTCCACTGGTGTCGCGGGTGTTTATGGGTAGCGGAAATCTCTTACCATCAGGCGATCCACCTGCTCGTCTTCCACCTATGTGGCCACCTGTCAAATAAAAAAATCACATTGTAAGTAACTATATTATCCGGGCACTTAAGAAAAGAGCCCAAAAATGTATGGAGTCTGAATCATCTTTGGTCTGATTCGGGAATCAATCCCGATTGAGTACTTCAACGCAGCCACTGCGCCAGCGAGACAGTCAAGATAAACACGTTTATTATGATTCTGATAAGTATTTTTATAGTTGGCTACAAAAGGCTTATTAATAATTATTTTTTTAGGTCACTTCGTCAGGATTGCAGCAATGTTTACGAGAGGTAAAGAGTTGTCTAGGTAAACAAAATTCAATGACAAATTACCATAATAAACAAGATTGTGATCATTTGTAGACTGCGTGGGGGTCTAGAAAGTTCTGAAAACTTTTAAAAAAATCAAATATTCGTGGTTGTCTGGTCACCAGTTCTTAACTTAAGGTGACCTGTAGGGCACACTAGCGACGCCAATCGATTTTAATTTTTAGCTACTAAACCGGATCTATTTTAAACTATTTCGGGGTTACAAACTCTCGGCAAACATTTATAGTATTTATTATATAACCATGCACAAATGTTGGGTAAGTTTTTGTACGCGAAAAATTGATTTACGCTAAAAGTAGCCGCTTTTGGCGGTAATACATTTTTCGCGTTTTGGCGATTGCCGTCGCTAGTGTGCCCTACCCGTCACCTTTACGCCGAAATTGCGCTTGCTCTGCATTTCGCCGAGTAGGGGGGGTTATGAAGGTAAACTCTGGATGGAACGGAGAGTTTTAAGGTTGGGCTCTCTTATGACTCCACTGATGTTCCGAGTGTCCATAGGCGGTGACAGTCACTGACCTTCGTGGCGGTGGTCTCCTCGTGTGCCACGTAAAAAAAGTAAGTATCAGCCTATATACTGTCCCACTGCAGGGCAAAGGCCTCCATCATAGAAATCAAGTCATCGCTACTATGATGGGATTAGCCTTAATCACCATGCGCATCCTTATGCGGATTTGTGTTCGAAAAATTCGAAACATACCTTTGTTCCTTTGTTCGACCCGGGAATCTAACTCAGGACCCCGAGATCACCATAGACCAAACATAAAAAATTTGCGAAGCACGCGACTTAAAAACTAAACATTCATTATCATCTTAGCGTTTTGTCCTGCTTGCGTCCCAAGCCGTCGCTTCGGAGCCCGGGGTCCGCTTTCCTACTTCGACTCCACTTCACACGGTCTTGTGTATTCCTAATGGTCAATTTATTGGCACGCATCACACGCATGTCATCGCTTACGACGTCAAGCTTTTAGTTCTATGATAAATGTAAGTTAAGTGTTAAGTTGTTGCTGAATAAATATTTTCTATTCTATTCAAGCCACATCTTTTTGGGTCTACCCCTTCTGCCGGGCCCCGGCGGTGGTGGTATGGCCCTACATTTGTTTATCCACGCAGCAGTCCGCTTTACGCACAGCTATAAATATTAAACATTTAATTTAAAACATTTTATATATGTGTGTACTTCTGTCTGTAACCCACACGATGTTATGTTACCCAAGAGTTAAGCTTAAAACAATGTATTTTTTATATTATTTTTCCCTATTTTTATCTCTGTAGTGTAGGGTCCTACAAAAAGGTCTAACCACAGAGAACTTCGAATGCTGTAACAACTTGAAATATTTGCATGCTACAATTTAATGGCTAAATAGGTTTAAGCAACATGTAAATTTACAACATCTACATTCTATGTAACCTCCCTATTTATTGGCAAATAAAGTATCTTGTATTTGCTCGCTAAAACGGCAAGAGATCCTGTATGACTCCCCCTGTATTCCCCCTGTATTGTTCTCTTGCGGGGACCACGAGTATTTGCAATGGCTTGTGCAGGTTCCCCCGCCTCACACTGGCTAAAAGACATGTGGTATGTAATTTGATAAATATCTTTTTACGAATAAGTTTAATCCACAGACTGGGTCCGTGCTTTTGTTTGGTTAGTTGTTTTTTTTTTACATTATTTCTAATTTGCTTAGCGTTAAATGGAAAGGTTTCCCTACTTGTAATCTCGGCTGTCTAAGAGATATAATATCTTTTCCAGACAACTTTAGGTAGGAGCATAGACTTAGGATGCCGCCCTGTAGGAGAGAATGGGGGCTATCGCGTGCGAAAAATCCGCAAGATGGCGTACTATAGGACGCGATGTCAAATTGTCAGATAACGAATAAATCAGCCAATGATGTTGAAGTTGGACATAGAGTAAGGTAATTAATAGAACTTGGATCTCAGTTCACAAGCACGCCATCTAGCGGATATAACACACGCGATATCATTACATTCCCTCTAATATGGTTGAGTGAAATGATGGCTGACACATACGTCATACTTGTGAACAGGTGCCACCTTTAGGGACTGGTCTGCTTCGGTTTACCTCATAATATTTATTTTATTATTATTCCCTTTATTTTCTTTTGTGTAACAATTGAACTGTATGTCTTGGTATGATGATGACACAACATTGTATGGAAGTTTGGCGATTAAAAAGAGTAACTGGCGAGTTTATTGCCGGATATTCTCGACCAGAAACAACTTTCTGAGCCGGTGGTAGAATCACTTTATGTTTATTTATTTCTTTAGTATATTTTATGTATCAACATAGATATGTATGAACATGTTTATTATATATAAGTTCTTATAAATAGTTTTAAGTCATTCAAATGTATGACGATTTGTAAGTGCTGTTTACGAGCCTATGCAATTAAAGAATTATTTGACTTTGACATTGATAGCCCCTATTGAACAGGATAAAGAAAAGATACAAGTGTGAGTCTGAAAATAGTCATCAAACCACGTGAAAAGCAGAGTATTATTACATAACTCTGGTGAATAGTCAATTTCTTTCGTTCTCAAAACACACTCACTAGACATTCTTTGTTTACTAACTTCATTTGCCAACAATTAATGTCTTTCCGGGCTTGCATTGTCTGTGCAATTATTGTGATCACCACACCAAGTGGTAACCACACTTGGTTACTTTGAATAGGGAACAGGATTCTCTTCTCAAAGCTTGATTATGGTAATTAGGATACCGATTTTTTTTTTTATGTAATCGGACGTGGCAGACGACAAAAGGAACACATCCTGATCTAAGACCTAGATATTTTTCTAAATTTATATTTAGGCAAATGAATGTCAAATCAAAGTCAAAGTCAAATAATTCTTTATTTGCATAGGCTTGTACACAGCACTTACAAATCGTCATACATTTGAATGACTTAAAACTATTTATAGATACTTATGTATAATTAACTTGTTCATACATATATATGTTGATGCATAAAATATACTAAAGAAATAAATAAACATAATGCGATTCTACCACCGGCTCGGAAAGTTGTTTCTGGTCGAGAAGATCCGGCAGAAACTCGCCAGTTACTCTTTTTAATCGCCAAACTTTCATACAATGTTTCATACAATGAATGAATGATTTAAATTTACTGTACACGAAATCAAAGTTACCTACATTAAGGCGACGGGTACGGTCAAATAGCGACGCCAATTGATTTTAATTGTTAGCTAACTAAACCAGATATCCTTTTTAACCATTTCGAGGCTACGATCTTTCGGAAAACACTTCTTATACTATTTATTTATTTAATACTCAATACTCAATTCTTTATTGCTTCCATAGTGTACATAACAGATGGTAAAGTATAACAAAGCAACCACTATAGACCCTGTTATTTAATATATTATACTTAACTTTTGGGTCTGCTTTTGTTCTCGAAATTTGAATTGCCGCCAAAACCGGCGACTTATGGCGTTAATCCAAAATTTCGAGTGCAAAAACAGACTCAAAAGTTAAGTATAAGTATTAAATAAATGGTATAAGTGTTTTCCGAGAGATCGTAGCCTCGATATTGTTATAAAGATATCCAGTTTATTTGCTAACAATTAAAATCGATTGGCTTCGCTAGTGGGGTATACCCTTCACCGTAAACAATTCTATTAGCGAAAACTGACTTACTAATTGACCTATCAACGCAGGGCCTATTATAAGGGTTAGAAACTTGAAATGTTGCTCAGGGTTTTCTTTTATAGCGTAGGGGAGCACTAAGAAAAAAAATTTGTAAATTCACCCCCTTAAGGGGTAAACGAGAGTTCAAAGTTAGTGTAAAACTTTGCTGTTTTTGAAGTTATTGGAATGAAATTCAGTATGAAAGTTCTTCAACGAAAGTCATAAAAAAATGTAAAATATTTTATCAAAAATCATTTCCTAAGCCAATAAAATAGGGGTTGGAAGTTTGTATGAAACTTCTCTGATTTCCATACACCTAGACGCCATATTACTCTTTTTATGTGGCAAACGAGCAGACAGATCACCTAATGGAAAGCAATTGCCGCCGCCCATGGACACCCGAGACATCAGTGGAGTCACTAGTGCGCTGCCAAACTTTAAACCCCCCCTTTCCCCCGGACTGGGCCTCTATCCTCTACTCACGAAACAACACAGCGCTACTTCACGCCAGTTTTCTGTGAGGCAGTGGTATCACTTCGGTCGAGCCGGCCCATTCGTGCCTAAGCGTGGCTCTCCCACATTTTTTAAAGTTTCCAGAACTTTCTAGACCTATATGTATGTACCTACTCATCAAAGTTATTAATAAAATGAGTTATTATTAATACGTCTCTAAAAATAACTCGCGTACAGTCATCGTTCTAAAACTAACCTACTTAGTTATACGAGATGAGACTACTTTATGTTGTTATTGCTGGAAAGTTACAGTCAAGTAACCGCAAAAACAACGTAATAATTACAAGGTTAATTAAATTAATCGATTATGTAATCAATTCAAAAAAATAATCCGGAATTCGGCAAAGATTTTCCTATCTTTTCAATTAATTAGTTAATCTGAATCTTAACAATATTTTGTTGTGTGGCCCACCCACACTTATTTTTAATTTAATTTATAATTTTATTTAGACCAACTGAGATCATAATTACAACAATTCACATTAATCACATTACATTACATAGATTTTACTAAATTACAATTAAATTATCATACATTAAATTGAAATAAACCCGTGCCGTGTGGTCCCCGGCAGAGTAGAATAGGCCACCCTCACTCTTACCGAGGTGTCGTAAAAGGCGACTAAGGTAAAGCTGCTGGCGGCATGATCATCAGCACCCAGAGAAGGAAAACTCTGCACTCTATCAAAACCCTCGCCAACCCGTCTGCCAAGCGTGGTGAGTATGGCAATTACCCCTCATGTGATTGAGGGAGGCCCGTGCCCCAGCAGTGGGGACTTGAATGGGCTGATGATGATGAAAATAAATAAAATTGAAATAAAATTAAGCAGTCACTACATGAATCATCGCGGCATGGTTCATGTAGTAACAGTCAAATCGACTCGCAAATAGTCTGAGGATGCTGTTGGGACTAGCGCGAACATCCCTGATGCCGAATCAGGTTATGTATGATATGCCGTTCTCTAATGTATATTTTAGAAGGGCCTTAGTCAATGAAAATAAAGATTTCCCTATTCGCCACAAACACACAATGGGCTATGGGAACTAACTTATAAGTATGCTTTTAAAATGTTTGCCAATGCCTTTTACTATTTTAAATATTTTGAATATGTTTGTAAAATAGCAGGTACCTAGTTATTTTTTAATTTATATTCAAACATCTTGAATTCGAAGCATATTTTGTAACGTCATAAATACGCTTAGTGTTCCCATATGTCATTTCCCCCAATTTACTTGAAATAGATCGTAGGGAAAAATAACATACTTCTAAAAATGCCTTTTGATTGAATTACTATCTGGTAACATTACGGTAAAACAAAATAAAGACAGCCCACTGTCTTAGTTTTCGTGTCACCCTGCAAATACGTCAAACTAGCGCCATCTGTTACTTGGTCCGGGTGAATAAGTCCTTGAGACATTGTTGTTACCACGAAGTTCATCATTAGCCCATTTAAGTCCCCACTGCTGGGGCACGGGCCTCCCTCAATCGCATGAGGGGAAATTGCCATACTCACCACGCTTGGCAGACGGGTTGGCGAGGGTTTCTGATATAAATGCAGAGTTTTCCTTCTCTGGGTGCTGGTGATCATGCCAGCAGCTTTACCTTAGTCGCCTTTTACGACACCTCGGTAAGAGTGAGGCTGGCCTATTCTACTCTGCCGGGGACCACACGGCTATACTAATGTAATCTTCTCGTATCACCACAAAGTTATACTAATGTAATCTTCTCGTATCGGATGGTGTCCTCGCACTTGGTGGGGCTTGGGTGTCGGGGTAGAGCCATCACCCGGGCTGCATGTCGCGTCTTTCATGGCGCGGTGTTCATGCTCCTCTGGGAGAGGAGGCCTCCCAACACTGCGCAGTTGGGGCGGTCTTCGACCCCGGTTGGGGCCTGTCGGCGACCCTGTTGCGCTAGGCTGTCAGGGAGGGGGAATCTTCTGAATACAACACAACTAGCTCCATCTGTTACTTGGTCCGGGTGAATAAGTCATTGAGGCATTGTTGTCACCTCTTCTGAATACAACCTATCTGAATAGCTAGCGTATCTAGGATCAAATGAAGGTCAACGCTATTTTATTGAAAATATCCTTGATCCAGTGGTTTTAAATTTTAAAAATATTAAAATATGTTATGAAATACAAATGCCTCGAAACGGTTTTCGGATTAGAACCTATTTAATTTTTTACCCCATTCAAATACCAATGACAGAAATACACACATAGTTCAAGTTCTTTAGCCAACAAGGCGCTACCTCAGCATATCCCGCAGTGACTCAAGCCGCTGCAGCGCTGGCTTTCAGTGTATGGTTTGGCTATGGTTTTCAATCTATCTATCAAGTTCTAATTATTAATGTATGACAGGGGCGGCTCTAGCCCACGAAGCGCCCGGGCGTAATTAATAATCTGGCGCCCTCTTCTTTCAAAATGCGCGAACAAAATGGATCACTTCAGATATAACATTTTTTTTTTAATTAATTCATTTCACCCGTGTCAGAGATAGCCACTCTTCGTTTACTAGCTTTAACCTTACATTTTAGTAATAATAAAGTAGGAATAATAATGTTTATTAATGAATTTAGAGACTAACATTATATTTATTTATTACAATAATTAGTAAATGCGTGTGCGTGTACGTGTGCGTGTGCGTGTGCGTGTGCGTGTGCGTGTGCGTGTGCGTGTGCGTGTGCGTGTACGTGTGCGTGTACGTGTGCGTGTGTGTGAGTGTGAGTGTGTGTGTGGTGTGTGTATGAATGTTTATGTGTGCTCGAATGTAGCGAATATAACAAGAGGGTGGTTGAATGAAGAGGAGAACTTAATTAACCATCTCATCGCGGATACAAACTTAGAATATTTTCAGTTTTGTTATAGTACAAACATTTCAGGCAAGTGATAAGTTTTATTTTACATTCTCTAAGTGTCAGCGGATGTATCTTATTTATTTTATTGTAAATTTGTGTGGACAGATGTTCAAACATGCTCGACTACCTATGGGCAGTCACTTCATTGTAATTATAAGACATCCCGAATGCTGTATCATGGTCCAAGCGTACCCCGGGCTTCGATGCGATAGCATCGGATGCAACTGGGAATCATACACTAAGATGAGGAGAACGATCAGTACTCGCGCCCGCTCCTTGCGAAGCGTTACAGTTGAGGCTCTATGTGTAGCGAGGGGCTTTCGGCGCCCTCTAATATCAGGCGCCCGGGTGCACCGCACCCCCTGCACTGAAGGTAAAGACGCCCCTGATCGATGACGTGCCTACCTAGTACTTACCTACCTATTTGTGGTTACTATCCACCTTGATTGTTGTTTCCTAACTACAATGGAAAATGGTTTAATAATCAGGTAAGTGGTGTGCAGGTTCAGGTAAACCACAAAATACAGTCCATGATGACAGATGAATATAGTTTACGCATAGTTGATATGCTGACACTTATACAAGGTGTTATTTTTTTATACGTGGCAGATGAGCGTTGATAAAAAAAATGTCTTTACAATATAATAATACAGAACATTTATGAATGTCAAATATTATGTAATCTACCGCTGATTCGGAATGTCAATTTCTTCAAAGAATCAGCAAGAAACTCAGTAGTTACTCTTTTCAAATGTTATGGTAATTACAATATTCATTCTTATACAAATTATGATTACAGTGACAGATAGAGTTTGATAGAACGATGGTAGCTCAGTGGATAAGAACTCGCCTTCCAAGCGAGGGGCAGTGAGTTGTAATAATATAGTTCAATGGCAGGGGGTTGTGTTTATTTATTATGAAGCTTTTATTACAGATAAATAAATCCATACAAATTCGTTAGTAACATTTTGGTGCTTAAAAAGTATGTTAGTATATTCAATTATTATTATTGGGGACAGGAGTGTGTAAGGACCTCCAGTGTCCCAAAAATGGACCATCTATCTGGTCCGCTATAACAACGAGGAGGCTGTTGCCGCTGGCCCGTGTCCGCCCTTTTGCGCATAATCGTACAGACGCAGTCCGTACGCTTAAAATCCGAGCATGGACCTCAACATTTTTCAAATCGATGTGCGTATTTTTACTATTAGCTCGGCTGTGAGGGAAAACATCATGAGGAAACTTGAATATATCGGTTGGTTTTAAAACGTGTTACCATGATTGAATTTGTCTGGTTTCCCTGTTAAAGGGTTGCAAAGGTCAGACAGCAGTCACTTCATTGTAATTTCCAAACTTCCCAAATCCTGAATCATGTTCTAAGCATACCCTGGGCTCTGAAGCGGCAGCTTTAGACACAACTGTTTACTATAAGTATGCTAAGATGAGACATGGCCGACGAGCAGACGTATCGCCTGTTGGTAAGCGATTGTCGCCCATGAACACCCACGACACCAAGAGTCACTAGTGTATTGTCAACCTTAAAACTCCGCTTCCCCCGGATTGGGTCTCCGGTTTTTATGTGCTAGAGGCGACAAACGAGCAAGCGATTGAAAGTAATATTAAGGTTAAAGATATTTATTTCTCATAAAAAAAATATTTCACTTACAATGAGATAAAGTACCTACAACTAATTTCAATATTTTAAATAATTATATTAATCTTATTGTTTATTATTATTTATGTAATGTAATGATATTAATATATAAAATATTGTATATTTCTGCCATTCTCAATTTCATTTGTTAAACTACTTTGCACTTCTCGCTCGCACACATATTTGCATCTATACTCGCACTCGTGGGGTGCGAATATAGACGCAAATAGTGTGCAAGCGAGAAGTGAATAGATGCGCCGCCATTTCTGATCCCATTCTTTATCCGCACGGGTTGTACAATAAAATTATCACTAAATTATAATTCTGCCATTCTCAATTTCATTTGTTAAACTACTTTACACTGCCTTCCCTTATTACGAATACGATATTTCTTTCCTCTACCCAAAGGTTGTCTGGAAGAAATCGCTACAAGCGATAAGACCGCCTTATTGTACTGTCTGTTGCTGTTGTATCATGCTTGTATTTTATTTTTGTGCAATAAAGAATATCTATCTATCTATATTAATCTTATTAATGTTTATTGTTAATTAATTATCATGCAATCTGCCTATGAACATCCACGAAATTGGAGTAATCGCTATATGTGTTGCCGGCCTCTTTAAAAAGGAGTACGCTCTTCTCTTGAAGGTGCCTAAGTCGTAGCCGTCGGGAAATACTCCCGCGGGCAAACCGTTCCACAAAACTGTTTGAACTGTGGTTTTCACTCATTTGGCGAAACAAGGATCAGGTGCTGCTTTACAAACTCACTCTTGTATCGGATTCGAACCTACGCTCCTATACACTAAGTCATCGAAAATACGGCAAAAAGTAATTTTCCGAAATGAAAAATACCTACTATTTTTAGATTGGACTCAAAGAAATAATATCAGTATTTTAAACAGATATTTATGGAAAAAAAATGTTCCTCCTGTGACGTCATTAATTGCCATGACAAATTAATAAGGCTTTTGCTCACGTTGTTTTAAAATTACAAGACAAAATAATACTTATTATATTATTATTTTGTCTTATCATTTTAAATCTGCACGGCTGTGGTACACGAACAAATACGAATCTTCGAATTTATAATTATTTATCAGGTATTTATTTATTACCGATGACGTTGAAGGGATTTTTTAGAATACAATCTCTATAACGACAAAAGTATTTATTATATGATTCAGGTAAAATCTTATTTACCTAGATATGAATTAGATAAAGGAAAAATATAGTTATCAATGGAATGCGTGCGTATTTACTAACTTCCTGTAGAGAAAAACTAAGCATCCTATTCATAAATTTTAATAATTAGTTTTTTAGATTTTCGCGTTGCATTATAACAATAATGTATGAATACGGGGATTAACACGATATTTAGTATGTGAAACAACATTGTGTACTCACATATTTGGCTCGACGTTTCGGCTACGTTACAGCAGCCGTGGTCAAGAGCGGACTCCGCTCGTGACCACGGCAATCGTGTTAATCCTCGTATTGATACATTATGGTTTAATAATTAGCCTTTTTAAGAATAGATTAAAACGCCTGGGTAATATTTTACTAAAAAAAATTAATTTTATTATTTAGGTACTGATTTCCTAACGGTAAATACAACGTAGTTTTTATCGTTTTCATCCTGAAAACCTCATAATAAGTATCGTGAATGCAGTCCATTTTGCATGTTAGATCAAAAAAATAAGCGAAAAGAAAATCAGCTGTTCTATACAAAATTTAATATCCACCCGACAGTAACGTATGGAATAGCGGTTTCCGGGATGTAAACGATAAAAAAAATAACAGTGTAGGTATACTGTATAAAAAAAATGTTTATTGATCAATAAAGGTTTACAATATATAAGGACTGAGCGATAATGCGAAGATTTAGAAGTTTCTGACATAAGGTATTATAGATAATCTTATAAATAAATATTTCACAACATCACATTCATTGATTTGACTCCGAGATAGGTAGCTCAAGCACCTGTGTTACGGATATCAGAATCAACAGTGGGATTACAAATATATACATATAATACTTCTCTTTTGTAAATACATACTCATAATACGTAGATAACGCCCAGACCAATACAAACAGATATGTTCATGAACACAAATGTTTGTACTGTGCGGGGATCGAACCCGCAACCCTTGCACCAGAGGCAGCGTTCACTGCCACTGTTCCAAACGGGTCGCCAGAGAAATTATCTGGATTTTTCAAATCTAGATTATAGTTTCTTAATCATCGAAGTACTTAGTAAGTAAGTAAAAACTTTATTGTAAAATTGTGGTGAGAGATGATGATGATTAGATGATCTTAAGCGAATATATAACAGAAAAAATTTTTTTTTTCTTGGTTGTTTGAATATATTTATGATCATCCCACTGATCTACATACAGTGTGAATCTTCATAAAGTCATCGTCAGCCCATTTAAGTCCCCACTGCTGGGGCACGGGCCTCCCTCAATCACAAATGAGGGGTAATTGCCATACTCACCACGCTTGGCAGACGGGTTGGCGAGGGTTTTGATATAAATGCAGAGTTTTCCTTCTCTGGGTGCTGATGATCATACCAGCAGCTTTACCTTAGTCGCCGTCGGGTGTCGTAACACCTGGTATGAGTGAGGGTGGTCTATTCTACTCTGCCGGGGACCACGCGGCGAATCTTCATAAAGTGCACATATCAAAATCAGGGAAACTACACCCCATTATAAGGGTAGGTAGTATAGTATCGGACACTTATGAATATATTGCTCTATTTTCAAAACCGTAAGGTCAATCAGTATGTATAACTCAATGTATAATTTATTTATAGTAACATCTAATCGTATTTGTTCAATGTAATCCTTTAAATTTAAAACGTACTGTGCAAATTAAACAAATATTTTCAAAAAAAGTTGGTAAATAACGGACATGAGTCGGCAGTAGGTATAGGAGAAATAGTTCGACGAAAAAAATTTTTTTTTAAATCTTGTGTTTTTTTTATGATTTTTGCATTTGTTTTACAATTTCTCCTAAATTCATGCGATTGACCCTACTTTTTTTATTCTAGCTTGTGCAGGGCATTAACTTCCTAGAAGTAAAAATTGAACATATTAACTCAAAAACAACAGTTTCTATGACAGTTTGTAAAAAAAAAACATAAAAGCACTATGTAATATTTTTAATTTATTTTTCTGTTGATAAAATGGGGTGTAGTTTCCCTGATTTTTATATTTGCACTTTATGAAAACTCACACAGTTATAGGCTTGTCTCCTATATAAGAACCCCTCTAAAGTGAAAACATCGGTGAAAGAATGGATTTGTTAGCTTTGAAACTCTTCGAGATAGGACAATTTGAAAATCTTTTAAAAGACTTGTCCAGAACGCTCCATACAAACAGCGACAGGCGTGACGTCAGCCCTCATTAGTTTGTGCGCATCGCGAGATAGCTTTGTTCGATAGCTATATGAAATAGTGCGTTTATGAAAATGGTTTCTTAACAAAAGTTGCTGTAAATTGAATAAGATATCGATTGCTATAATAATATTTCGTAAATTTAAGACTTAAAATTGACTTGCCTATCTTTGCCTTTGAGAGTTCATTACAAAAATAATACATAAGGTTTCAAGCTGAAATTTTGTACATAGCTCCTTATGACCGTCATTTCTCAATGCTATTTAAAAAAATCTGCCAATCTCTGACTTAGTACTACTACTACTACTGTCATCGTCGCACTTGGTGCGGTTCGGGTTTCGTGGTAAACCCTTTACCCGGGCTGCATCTCGCGCCATCTCTTGGCGCGGTGTTTTCGCTCCTCTGGGAGAGGAGGCCTCCCGACGGGCGGACTTTAGGGCGGTCTTCGACCCCTAAAGTGGGGCCTGCCGGCGGCCTATTTGGCGCTAGTCTGTCAGGGAGGGGGGAAAGGGGTAGTCGCCGGCTGACTTAGTACACAAGCCTATTTGGTCGGCGACCGTATTTTGTAGTTTAGCAAGAGTTTTAACGTTTGTGGTAGATTGCTATTCACACTTATTAGGAAGGTCGGTTATGTAGGTAAGTTCGTGTTACAGCGCCATCGGATATGTTTAGAACACCAATGCACGTACATTAACGGTTTCACATTTTTAAACAAAATCGCCATACTTATTCCTCGGTCTTTTAATAAACAATATGCCTCGGTTTTATCAACTTCAATACCTAGGTCAGGTCTAACCATAACAAGAGGTTTGTATCTTTATACTATTTGCTATAAAGGTACTGTTACACATGCTTAAAGCATGCTACTTTTGAGCAAGTGCCGTGGGAGTGCCGCGCTTCGGCATGGATGTGCCGGTTCGACCGGAGTTATACCACGGCCTCACTGAAAACCGCTGAGAAGCAGCACTGAGCTGTGTTTCACTGCGTGAGGGTACCGGAGGCCCAATCTGGGGGAAGGGGGTGTTTGAAGGTTGGCAGCGCACTTGTTACTCTACTGGTGTCGCGGGTATCTATGGGTGGGGGCAATCGCTTACCATCAGGTGAACTGTTTGCTCGTCTGCCACATATGGCTTTAAAAAACAAAAAAGTGTTACTTAGAAGCATGTGTAGACGGACGTGCTAAAACTAAGCATGCTTATTTTGAGCATGCTCAAAAATAGCAGGTCGATTTTTAAGCATAATACCTGTAGTACAACTGACCGGATGGTGCAATTGGTAGTGACCCTGCCTCTTACGCCAAAGGTCGTGGGTTCGATCCCCACCCTGGACAAACATTCGTGCGATGAACACTTGTGTTTGTTTGGTGTCTGGGAGTAATATATGTATTTAAGTATATATTTGTGTTCCTCTGTTGTCTGATATTTGGAACACAAGTGCTTAAGCTACTTAGTACGGAATCAGGTCAACGTATGAGATGTTGTGAGAATTATAACCTGTAGTGCGGATAAAAGGGAAAGTATGGCTGAGTGCTTTAGCATGTGTAAACAAACATGTTTGCTTATTTTCAAGCTTACATTTTTTTTTATGTAAATAGGTGGCAGACGAGCAGACTCATCACCTCATGATTTTTTTTATCAGAAAGAAAGAAAGAAAGAAAAATCGTTTATTTTGCACATTTACAGAGTTCTCACTACATGCGTTCAAAAGAATGTACAAAAAAATAGGTCCCCGCTCAGCATGTGCTGTGGCCGACACCTCAGCGCTGATCTTCCGGGGGTGCCTTTTTAATGTAAAATATAAAACAAAAAATAAAAAACACACCAATACAACAACAATACACACTAAAAAAACAAGAAAAACATTAATTAAAACACATTATCTGCACATTACCGAAATAAGCAAATAAATAAATATATACACATATATACACTCATATAAAAAAAAATACAGAAATATCATGCTAGAGGCGACAAATGAGCAAGCAAGTCACCTGATGGAAAGCAATCATCGCCGCCCATTAACATCCGCGAAATCAGAGAGATCGCTAATGAGTTGCCGGCCTTTTTAAAAAGGAGTACACTCTTCTCTTGAAGGTCCCTAAATTGTAGCCGTCGGGAAGTACTCCCATAGGTAAACTGTTCCACAGAACTGAGGTACGTGGTAGAAAGTTCCGCGAAAAACGCACAGTATTAGACCGCCATCCATCGAGATGATCAGGATGGAATGACAGTCGCTTGCGTGTGGTTCGATGTAAGAATTCAGCTGCAGGGAGTAGATCAAACAATTCCTCAGAGCACACCCCCTGATAGATGCGGAATAGAATGCTGAGGGATGCTATATTCCGCCGCAGTGCGAGAGGATCAAGTCGACTAGAGAGAGTCAAGTCACCGACAATTCAAGCAGCCCTACGTTGTACCCGGTCAAATGGAAAATGTTGGTACTAAGGTGCACCAGCCCAGAGATGGCAAGCGATTGCCGCCGCCCATGGACCAGTGTAGTCACAAGTGCGCTGCTAACCCCTTCCCCCGGATTGGGCCTCCAGTACCCTCACTCACGCAGCGAAACACAGCACAGTGCTGCGTCACACCGGTTTTCTCTGAGGCCGTGGTATCGCTCCGATCGAGCCGGCCCATTCATGCCGAAGCGTGGCTCTCCCACGGTTAAAAATATGGGTAATAGCATGCTTATTGATAGCAAATGTTGACAGTTCCTTAAGCATGCTCATATTTAGCAACGTTTAAGCATGCTACAAATGAGCACGAGTACCTGACAGTAACTTAAATGCAATATAAAAGGTTTCTTAGAGTGACGGGTAACGCACACTAGCGACGCCAATCGATTTTGATTTTTAGCTACTAAACCGGATCTATTTTAAACAATTTCGGGGTTACAACCTCTTATCATCATCATCAGCAACCCACACTCGTCCACTGCTGGACATAGGTTTCTCCTAATGCACGCCACTGCTCCCGATTTTCGGCCACTCTCATCCAGCCCACACCAGCCAGCCTTCGGATGTCATCATCCCATCTTATCGCAGGGCGTCCTACACTATGCTTACCAAGTCGCGGTCTCCACTCAAGGACTTTACGGCTCCAACCTCTTATACTATTTATTAAATAACCAAGCACACATTTTTGGCCCAACGCGTATGCGAAAAATTGATTCACGCCAAAAGCGGCCACTTTTGACGTGAATCAATTTTTCGCGTACAAAAACGGACCCAACATTAGTGCATAAATAGTATAAGTGTTTGGCGAGAGGTTCTATCCGCGATATTGTTTAAAATATATCCGGTTTAGTAGCTAAAAATTAAAATCGATTGGCGTCGCTAGTGTTCCCTATCCGTCACCTTAAAAGTTTTTTTCGTAGTGGGCATAAAACAAAGTAGGAGAACCACGTTCTTAGCTTTCAAAGATGCAGCAGGTACACGGATTCGATTAGACGGATGAAGCTTTGGTAATGACCCTGCCTCATACGTTAAAAGGCATTGGGTTTGATCCTCATTCTGGACTAACATTCGTGTGATGAAAACTTGTGTGTGTCTGGGTGCATTTAAATATATATTTGTAATTCCTCTGATTTCCGTAACACAAGTGCAAAAGCCCCTTAGCACGGAACCAGGTCAATGTATGAGATTTTCATTGTTTTTTTTATGTGATAGGTGGCAGACGAGCAGACAGATCACCTGATGGTAAGCGATTGCCACCGCCCATGGAGTCACATGTGCGCTGCCAACCTTTAAACCCCCTTTTCTCCCGGTTTGGGCCTCCGGTACACTCACTCACGCAGCGAAACAAATCACAATGCTGCTTCTGTGTGGTTACACAACAAAATATTGTTAAGATTCAGATTAACCAATAATTAAATCCGGTGATCCGTCACAAAAAAAAATCTGAATTCTTATTCACCACTTCCTATAATGTAGTTGCATTAAAAACTGCCCCAACAAACAACTCATACCATGTATAATTCCGGGTCATTTCATTTAGTACTTCCCTTAATTATAGTAGAGAAAAATAGTTCAGCGTTTTTCGTTAGATGGAGCTTGTTAAAAGCAGATGGAGCTTGAAAAAGCAATCGAGCTGGTGGTTCGGCGTTGTTACGCTAGATGTCACCATGGATTTTTTACTTCGCGCTAGTAAAGCGTGTTTCCGAAATAATTACCCCCAGCCGCCGAACCACAGTGAGTAATTTTAAAAAGAACGGAAAATAAACCAGAGATCTATAAAATACTGTGAATTTTATTAATTAGCTTAAAACGATTTTTGATCCGAAGTTGGTTGTTTTACATAGGCGTTGAGTATTTTATTTATTTTTTTATTTGGTACACAAAACAGAACATCATTATTACAAAATTTAAACTACACAATGACAAATCTTATGAGCTAGATGATATCCAAAAACATGCGTACACATCATGCTTAAAAATGACGGAACTTAAGTTAAGTTAATTACAGTAATAATAATTTATAGTTTAAAACTAACTAATAAAATTTAATTTCAACCCTCCAGTTGTTTCGAAAAAATATGTTGTAATTTTCTCTTAAAAATTAGTATTGATCATTTTGCTCCAGATGGCGCTATCTCTGGCTAGTCGAATGATGCATTTATCTCAGTATAATTATATAAGTTGCTCTATGGTATAATTAGTCTACTGACTGTGCATACAGTAAACAAATGTATACAGTAAGATACTTAGCCACTACAGCTCAGTGTGTTAAGCGCCACAGCTCAGTGTGAGTCTTGGCTCTCGGAGAGACGCGCGTGTGTTCCGCGCAGTCGTGAACGTTTCCCGACAATAGTGTTTTTGAAAATAGATTGTTGGTTTTTAACGGATTATTTTTTGTGAAAAAGGATTTTTTTTATTTATGTGAGTATTTTTTTGCATTTTTTGTGTTTGGGTAGCTGTTGCGTTGTTTTTGGAAGGAGGAAATCTTTCCCTTATAAACACGAAACAGTGTTGATATTTTGTTTTTATTTTTATGAATATAAATTAGGACCGAAATAGAGGAAAATAGTTAAGATTTAAATAATTACTTATACCTATTACCACGTTTATAACAGGCTTTGAAAAAGTATAAATATGTGTTTTTTGGCTATAGCAATATTTTGCAATTTATTCTTAAGTAAATGCACTTATACTACTACTAAAACGACCCGTTTGGAACAGTGGTAGTGAACGGTACCTTTGGTCAAAGGGTTGTAATTTCGATCCCCGCACAGTACAAACATTTGTGTGCATGAACATGTCTGTTTGTATTGGTCTGGGTGGATTCTATGTATTATAAGCAAATATTTACAAAAAAAGTATTATATGTATATTATTTGTAATCCCACTGTTGATTCTAATATCCGTAACACAGGTACTGTGATGTTGTGAAATATTTATTTATTTAATTAAAATTTTTTTCGACATACCTAGGTCTCCGGTAGCTTAGTCGGTAAAGCATTTGCCCGGTTAGGAAACGATCGTGGGTTCGAGCCCCACCCGAAGACTGACGAAAAATTTTAAGTGCATTATTTACTTAAGTATAAATATCGCTAAATAATATTATTTAAAAATATAATGTTATTGTATTATTTTTTAAACATTATAAAAAATAAGTCAAAAATCGAATATATTTAATTTTTTTTTTGTACGCGGGGTCTTTGGATGTTATGAAATTTATTTTAACTCTCCCATTTTGTATATTTTTCAATCTTTACAATTTCCGCATTTTACGAGCTCGTAAGCTGTGGGTCAGGAAACAATATTTGATAAAATAAATTGTATCCACATCGCATAACACCTAAACTAAAAATGATTTTATTAGGATTGTTGACTTTTTTACTGCATAGTAGTTATACAATAAGATCATATGAATTTACTGTATGGTCATTTTCAGAGAATTGGTACTTTTCATGTTAAAATAGTAGGTAAATAGAGCCTACTTCTGAAAATGCCTTTAAAGCAGATGTGTCCCTTCTGGTGATGCGCTTGCTAGTGTTTGCCTGTTTTTTAAAAAAATATTCATATGTTTAATGTAAATTATTTGAATGTGATTTAACGGATATTAAAAAAAAAACTAGCAGGTTCTAAGTTACAAATAATGAGAGCTCCAGGGAAAAGAAAGAAATGACTTTTTTATGAGATTCTAATTCTGGACGCGAATTTATTCAAACAAAGTTGAGTTCACATTAGATTCTCCTACATATGCAGTAAAGGAATGAATCCAATCATGACTTTTTTTATGGAACCATAAATGAAAAACTAGCAAAGTCTAGACTTCTAGTCTAATCACATGAAAAACATAAAACTGTACGATTATTTTTTCAGAGCGAGGAATATTCCAATCACTTACCATAAGGTGATCCATCCGCTCGTTTGTCACCTATTATATAAAAAAATCTCAAGTAGTAGGAACTACGAATTTTAACTCAAGAAATTGGTAACTGACGCCCTTTTAGTCTAGTGGTATAAGTACCGGGCCGTGATCTCGGGTTTGGATTCTTGGGTCGAGGGATAAGTATGTTTCGAATATTCCGAACATAGCTCTGGTTTGTGATCACCAATCCGCATTAGGCAAGCGTGGTGATTACTATCCCATCATAGTAGCCATAACTTGATTTCCATGATCGAGGCCTTTGCCCTGCAGTGGGATAGTTTATAGGCTGATACTTTACTTTTAGTATTGATACTATTGACAACCAGCAATACTATCGATATTCTATCGATACTCTGATTTTACTTTTACTATCGATAGACAATCGATAGTCGACTATCGATTGCAAGGAAAAGCAAAGGTCTCCATGGCCTTTGCTTTTTTGCCACTGCAGGATTGGGACAGCTTTAGTATAGGCTGATACTTTATGGTTTTAAGCGCGATGGCGGACTCTGGTGACTGACAAACAATAAATGTTTATTTGATGATGATGATGATGATGACGATGATGAATGCGTTAAACTGGTAACTTTATCATTTGTTTCAAACCTGGTGGCCTACAACGAACCTGACGTTACGACCGAATCGGAGTTCCCTCCCTTTTACACGCATTGTGTGTGTCCTTTGTTTGGATGCGCCATCCGACATGATATCTTCGTTTGTTACCGGACGGGTTCGTTGTTTAGCCACCTTACTTTTTGTCGCTGGGTAATGTCACCGGCACGGAGTTCAATGGGCCAACATCGCCTTATGCGTGGGAGGGTACGCAGGGCTGGGGAGCAGGAGGGTTATGTCAGAAGCGGGGGGTTTTCCTAACGTTGTAACGGTGCCGTCTCTCTCCAGTCTCCATGGATGTTTGGACGTCTCTGATGACTGGAAACTCCGTTCATGTTCATAGGTTACCTACTGGCTACTTATAATTTAAATTTCAATTATATTGTCGGTCACCGAATCCCATCGATCTTCATTCTTTCCTAGGATTCAGTCCAAAAGGAGCCGCACAGAGCTCCGTGATAGATGCCTAATAGCACACAGCTTTTGACTGAAAAAATATAATAAGTAAAATGTATAATTAAATAATGTTAAATGTATAAAAGTAATTTATGCATAATAATATATTTGTGTTGTTGATTCTGATATCCGTAACATAGGTAAGCACCTATGTTACGGATATCAAGCGAGCTACCTACCTCGGAGTCAGATCAATGTATGTGATGTTGTGAAATATTTATTTATTTATTATTTTATTTACTTTCTTCGGCGCTAAAACCCTTTATGAGTCTTGGCCTCTTCCACAATGGACTGCCAAGCGCGACGATCCCTGGCTGTCCGTCTCCAGTTGTCGCCGTCGTAAACTTTTTCATCGCCTTAAGATCGTCTTCGATGCTATCACACCATCTCTTCTTAGGTCTTCCCCTTGGTCTCTTCTACTGCGGCTTTCAATCGGTAATTATTTTTGGAGCTCTGCTTTTGTTCATTCTCTCGCCATCTCCTGCCCATCTGAGACGTTGCGACTTGATGAATCTGACGACTGGGTAAGAATCATAATTTTATAGATACCATATACCATCTACACTCCATACACGTCCATTTATTGTCACATTCATAGGACTTTTATATTAATTTGTTTTTTATTATACTCGTAATTATTACAGTTACAGTTACCTTTTTAAGTATATATTTTTTTTAAAATAAATATTTCACAACATCACATACATTGATCTGACTCCGAGATAGGTAGCTCAAGGACCTGTGTTACGGATAGACTCAGATCGGATCAGAATCAACACGTTCACTACCACTGTTCCAAACGGGTCGTATATATATATATATATATATATATATATATATATATATATATATATATATATATATATATATATATATATATATATATATATATATATATATATATATATATATATATATATATATATATATATAATTATTATATTATAGATAATGTTTTATTGAATTGTTGCAACGTAAAGCCGACCAGAGGCGTACCGACTAAACCGACAATCGCCCTTAATTGGGGAGGAGTCATGAGTTCAAAGAAAAAACTCTGGATTTTTTTTGTGACCGTAGGAGAGCCACGCTTCTCATGAATGGGCCGGCTCGACCGGAGTAACACCACGGCCTCACAGAAAACCAGCGTGAAGCAGCACTGTCCTGTGTTTCGCTGCGTGAGTGAGGGTACCGGAGGCCCAATCCAGGGGAAAGGGGGTTAAAAGGTTGAAAGCGCACTTGTGACACCACTGGTGTCGCGGGTGTTTATGGGCGGCGGCGGCTAGCGCTTACCAACAGGCGAGACGTCTGGTCGCAAGGGCGGATCCACCGTTGTGGGCAATATGGGCATGCCCACAACCTTAATAGACTTGTGACGTCACCTTTTTACGGTCTATTGAGATCGATAGGCTGATGATAATGAACGATAAGCCTTAATAAAATTTAAAAAACACAATGAATCATGAAACGTGCGTGATTTGGAACGCAGCAAAGAGCCATAGACGATATGCTGACATGTTATGACTTATGTCACATTTTTGACAACTTATTGCCGTGCCGCCAAAACTTCGAGCCGCGTAGCGAGGCATCTGTGGCGCTACTTAATGAGGGTGCTTAAAATTTTTTAAACCGCTAGATGGCGTAACGGGATTCAATAATGTCACTTTGAATGCTGTGACCACAACCTTTTTTGAATGCTGGATCCGCGCTTGTCTGGTCGTCTGCCACGTGTGCGACCCACTAACCACTGCGCTACCGAGGCTGTTCTACATTATGTAAACGACAGATAAGAGTAGCCTAGACATTGAACGCGATAACCCGAGCTCGCTTGTCTAGGTTAGTTCGTTAACTTTAACCGGTTTACTGCGAATGCAAATTAATGCTAAGTAAGTATCAATTTATAACTTTAAGGTTTTGTGAATTTTATTAAGCTCCAGTGACGCAACAGATTAAGGTGACGGGTAGGGCACACTAGCGACGCCAATTGATTTTAATTTTTAGCTCCTAAACCGGATCTATTTTAAACATTCAGGGGTTACAACCTCTCGGCAAACACTTATACTATTTATAAAATACTTATACTTAGCTTTTGGGTAAATCGCCGAGATAATGGTAAAAATACGCATATGGATTTCAAATATCCATAGGTGCATGCTCGGATTCTGGCCACGACTCCTCTATGGAAGGCGCGTTCTTATCCATTGAATTAAGCTTTCATTGCTCTTAATAGACAAAATGGAAAATATTATTAATTAAGGTTACGGGTAGGGCACACTAGCGACGCCAATCGCTTTTAATTTTTAACAACTAAACCAGATCTATTTTTAACAATGTCAGGGTTACAAACTCTCGGCAAACACTTATACTATTTATAAAATACTTATACTTAGCTTTTGGGTCTGCTTTAGTACTCGAAATTTGAATTACCGCCAAAAGCGGCCACTTTTCGCGTGAATCAATTTTTTGCAAACAAAAACGGACCTAACATTTGTACATGGTTATTTAATAAAAAGTATAAATATATAAGTGTTTGTCGAGAGGTTGTTACTCCGAAATTGTTTAAAATAGATCCGGTTTAGTAGCTAAAAATTAAAATCGATTGGCGTTGCTAGTGTGCCTTACCCGTCACCTTAAGGTAAATTTTCGCTTGCACGGCAAGAATCAGTTATACCAACATACCGCTATCTGCCAACCTTCTTTAAATTTTCTTTACATCAGAAGGAATCAATGTTGCTACAAGCAAATCTGAACTCTCCGATCTAACAGTAACAGTTAAGCAGAATTTTCAGGTATTACTCTGACAATTTTTCGATAGGTAATAGGAAAGTGCTCATACCATATCAAAGGAATCAATTTGAAAACTGACGAGCCTTTTCGTTCTTTGACTGTACCTACATAGGTTGCCAGATCGAATATTGTAAATACTTGCTAAATTTTAGGGGATTTTAATACTTTTTGGCAGAAATTAGATCAGCGAAAGATAATTTTTCGAAAGGGGGATCTCTCCGGAAATGTCGAAGTGGTTTTCCGGGATTATTTTCACTTTGTCGGAAGTCGGGAGGATAGGTAATGTCACATTAAGATTATTCATTACAAAATTATACTACTTTACGTAATTAGGTGGTAAAATTACGGTAAAATAACAAGGGCCGCTAACCCGTACCGTACCCGTATAATATACCAAACCTGTTATCTTTAATAGATTAAGGGCTGGTTTTTCAATGGTCCGTTAAAAGTTAACAAATCGATAAAATGAAATACCATTAAAGGTAATAGTCACATTCATGCAAATAAGTAACAATAAGACTACTATCATTTAATTTTGCCGGGTAATACTTTATCCATCTGTTAAATTTTATCAGACAATGGAAAAATCAGCCCTAAGAAATGTATCCACCGTGTGTAGGTGGATACATTTCTACCAACCCAAATGATTAATTTTCGAATAAGTAAGTAATTTTCTGACGCCCTGTTGGTCTGAAGTTTGAGTAGGTACCGGGCTGTGATCTCGGGGTCCTGGGTCCGAATCCCGGGTCGAGCAAAAAGTATGTTTCGAATTTTTCGAACATTGCTCGGCTTTGTGATCCGCATTAGGCAAGCGTGGTGATTAAGCCTAATCCCATCATAGTAGCGATAACTTGATTACTATGATGTAGGCCTTTGCCCTGCAGTGGGACAGTATGTAGGCTGATGCCTACTCTAAGCATCAACAGAGGTCAGACAGAGAAGCTTCATCGTAATTTCTTAAGATAAGATAATGTTTATTCAATATCTTTTAAATTACATACATTACAAATGGCTGGGGTCTCTATTTAAGTATGCAATACCTACCTGTGTTTAGAGACCCCGCTCCTTCTTGAAAAAATACTCATTATCTTTGTAAATTCTTGAATTTACAAAGATAAGGATCATACTAAACTAATGTGTGTGTGTGTGTGTGTGTGTGTGTGTGTGTGTGTGTGTGTTGCATGTGTATCTTTAGTGTGTACAACTAGAGTGTAAGTATATGTGTGTGTGTCCGTATCTATGTGAATTTTAATAGCGTGTATCTGGTGTGTTTGTGAGTATGTACGTGCATGAGTGTGAGTGCGTGTGTAGTTCTGAATTTGTACATGTGTGTTAGTTAGTTTCGGGTATGTATGTGCTATATAATAAGTATATATTAAAACATAAAACTAGTAAAAAATAAGGTTCTCAATTTCATTATAGTCTTGAACTTGTAGCCAATTATGTAATGTGTATTTGCATGAATGTGTTGTTGTGGGGTGGAAATTACTTGACTTACCGAAACTGGTTCCAATATAAGTGTACCCGTGCTCCGAATCAGATTTGGACGTTACTAGGAACGGCACGCTGAGGTGATAACGACAAGCTAGTTTTTCGCTGAACTCGAACAATAATGGTATTGTGTGAGTTCATCTTAAGATATCTTGTACCAAGAATCGGATATTCTACGTGCATTGCTTCGGTGACTGACAAAAATAACGGGACAGGGGACTCACAACGAAACTATTCCGTAACAAACCAGAATTTATTTATAAAAAGATTTTTTTATGGAAAAATCCGATTCTCATAAAAACGAGCTTGGACGTGTACGGCTAGAAATTGGTCACCAATTAGAACACTGCAAAAGATTACATTTGCCCAATTTTTAAAGCTGAATGCTTTGGACAAGCTACGCAAATAGCTTTGAGGGACTACTGTACTTTAATGTAAATGTTGTTTGTTTAATAAATAAATAATAATAAATGTTAAAACCGCCGTGTGGTCCCCGGCAGAGTAGAATAGGCCACCCTCACTCTTACCGAGGTGTCGTAATAGGCGACTAAGGTAAAGCTGCTGGCATGATCAACAGCACCCAGAGAAGGAAAACTCTGCATTTGTATCAAAACCCTCGCCAACCCGTCTGCCAAGCGTGGTGAGTATGGCAATTACCCCTCATGTGATTGAGGTAGGCCCGTGCCCCAGCAGTGGGGGCTTAAATGGGCTGATGATGATGATGATGAAATGTTAAAATCGTGCATGAATATATAGAAGGTTATGAGTGTCATGAATAATGGTATTTGTAGACTGTATTTTATTGATTTGATTGATTTAAAGGAAGGTTTGGTTTATATAAAAAGTATTGACTAAAATATACAATTTTTTGGTATATCATTTATCCATGCAGAATCAGGCTCAAAACCGATTGTCTCCTTTAAATACGAGTTACATAAATTGGACAAATTCTGTAGCCAACAAGGCCCAACTTCATTTGCTGCAGTGGCCGAAGCCGCGCTGGGATTCAGGCGGAGCCTTGGGCGACGTATTTGCGCACACACATGCAACAGAAAGAAAGTCATAACAATGAAAAAAAAAAAAAAAAAAAAAAAAAGGCTATCAGGCAAAAAATAATAATTAAATGAACTGCATTTGAATGATCAGAGGAAAGTCCCAATGTTGGCATTACTTTCCATAGACGTAATCCATACAATCGAGCTCATAATCAACTCATTTAGAATGCGCGTGCGATCCGATCTCGTGCCACTTGCCAGACTAAATCGAAATATAGATAGCTAGGTAGGTTGTGTATGCGTTATAATGTAGTAAGTGTATAAATACATTTATACAGCATTTCATACATTGGCCTGACTCCGTACTATGTTTCTTTTTTTGTGATAGGTCGCAGACGAACAGACAGATAATCTGATGGTAAGCGATTGCCGACGCCCATGGACACCCGTGACACCAGTGGAGTCACAAGTGCGCTGCCAACCTTTAAACAACCCTTTCCCCAGATTGGGCCTCCGGTAACCTCACTCACGCGGTGAAACAGCACAGTGCTGCTTCAAGCCGGGAAAACCGGCTGTGGCCGGATGAGGCCGTGGTATTCATGCAGAAGCGTGGCTGTCCCACGGTAAAAAGCAAGTTAATTTGAGTGCCATTCTGATGTGCCTTACCGTGTACCTATGTTTGATTTGATATCAGGTGATCCGTCTGCTCGTCTGCCACCTATCACAAAAAAACGAAAATGTTTATAATGTAGCTCGAAAACTAGATGAGTACTGGTGTCATTTCAAAGGTTATATTGGTGTCTAAAATACCTACAGATTTTAAAACGGGAAAACCTCTGATTTCAACGGGATAAAAGGAGTTCATATTGAAACTACATATTTTAGAGTATGTCAAAAAATAAGACTCTAAAAAGCTTCAAAATATTTTCTGCGAAAAAAAACCGCCTTCAAAAAACGCGAACTAGAAAGTGTAAAATAATATTTTTAACACTATACACTTCAAATAACATTTTATAACAGTACACTCGAGAAAAGTTTTTACCGAATTCGGCGCCTAATCTCTGCACAAATTGCACAAATTATCATTAAATCATTTATTTAGGTATTTGCACAAATCATGGTATACAAGTATGACAGAAAAAAAGTAAAAAGTCCTCATGTTTCGCTAATATAAAAAAAATAACTTTTAAATAAGATTCGTGTGAAAGAGCTCACTTTGCGAATGTGGTCTAGACGAGGGTATACCTGAACACATTTTTTTCAACTGCCGGAAGTATCCTATCTCGTTGTATGACGTCCTACCCCCCAAAATTCCCCGTCCTATCAACTTCCCTTTCCTTTTGACCCTATCCTTTTCCCCATATATAAAATATCTATGTAATTATATTAATCTTCATAACATTAGACTGTAAAATAAATTAAAATGAACCTCCCATTTAATACTGTGTTGTCTATGTGTACGTTTGGTTTTGTTAAAGGTGGTGATTTTCTAAAAAGAAAACTCAATTAACTAAGAAATAAACTCAAATCACCGGTCAATTCAATTCGTGATAATGTGTCTCTACTCACTTGACATTGGCAGAGTTGACTGCGTCTCCGACGTACAACACTACTAGCCATTAAAAAAAAATAATAACATGCAAATATTTACAATGTCAATAATAAATTAAATTACATTACATAGATTCAAAATTACACGGATTTACAAAATTATTAAATAGTCAATTGTGGAAAATTAAAAATACCAAAAATCAGACATCATTTATTTGCTTAAAAACATGGTTACATATAAGGTGTCAAATATAAATAAATTAGAACTATCATACTTCACCAATCTCGTCGGTATGCAAATATTTTATTAATTACTAGCTTTTGCCCGCGACTTCGTCTGCGTTCACACAATATCTTTATAAATTATAGCCTATGTGTTATTCTGATCTATAAGCTACATTACTGTAAAGTTTCATTAAAATCCGTTTAGTAGTTTTTGCGTGAAAGAGGAACAAACATCCATCCATACATCCATCCAAACAAACTTTCGCCTTTATAATATTAGTAAGGATCTGTTGAATAATAATAATTGAATGTTGAATTAAATTACAAGTTGAATGTTGTATTGGGCGCCGACTTCGGTAACACCTTTTTTCGAGTGTTTTTTTATGATAAGGTGGCAGACGAGCCGACGGATCACCTGATGGTAAGTGAATACCGCCGCCCATTGACACTTGAAACACCAGTACCTTTTAACTCCCTTTCCCCTGGATTGGGCCTCTAGTACCCTCACTCACGCAGCGAAACACAGCGCATGCACTGCTTCACGCCGGTTTTTCTGTGAGTGTACTGTTATAAAATGTTATTTGAAGTGTACAAAGTGTTAAAAATATTATTTTATACTTTTTAGTTCGTGGTTTTTGAAGGCGGTTTTTTTTAAAAAGAGTAGGTATGCTTTTTTTACTACCTGAATACCTTTCACCTTATTCTATGCCGCGACCTAAAGTTATTACAGTACTAAAGGTAATGTCATCCCGTTCCAACACGCAATGTTAAAAGGGGCTGATTGATACTAATTTTGTTCCGTTACTTAATTCCTGAATTGTGATGTGCGTTATTTAATTAAGGTGACGGGTAGGGCACACTAGCGACGCCAATTGATTTTAATTTTTAGCTACTAAACCGGATCTATTTTAAACGATTTCGGGGTTACAACCTCTCGGCAAACACTTATACTATTTATTAAATACTTATACTTAACTTTTGGGTCTACTTTTGTACTCGAAAAGTGAATCACAGCCAAAAGCGGCTACTTTTCGCGTGAATCAATTTTTCGCGTTCAAAAACGGGCCCAACATTTGTGCTTGGTTATTCAATAAATAGTGTGTTTGCCGAGAGGTTGTAACCTCGAAATTGTTTAAAATAGGTCCGGTTTAGTAGCTAAAAACTAAAATCGATTGGCGTCGCTAGTCGTCACCTTAAGTTATTCTTCAATTTACCCTCATGATTCACCAGTGTACATTGCTTTATTTAAACAATACAAAACCTGCTGTTTGCCCAGTCACCTGTTCGTCACATTAACTTTATTCAACAATAAACAAAATTATTAGTCACTAAGATTTGATCAGTTCTTCGTAGAGACACGTGTGTTTGTCTTATCAGCGTAATGCATCTTCACTGTGAAATGAGTTTCTTGTCACAGTACTTACATCGGTTATTTTTTTTTATTTATTTATGCTACTCACATGGTTATTAACGCCCTGTTGGTCTAGTGGTTTAAGTACCGGGCCGTGATCTCAGGGTCCTGGGTTCGATTTCCGGGTCGAGCGAAAAGTATGTTTCGAATTTTTCGTACCTACATAGCTCGCGTTTGTGATCACCAATCCGCATTTGGAAAGCGTGGTGATTAAGCCTAATCCCATCATAGTAGCGATAACTTGATTTCTATGATGGAGGTCTTTGCCCTGCAGTGGGACAGTTTATAGGCTGATTAAAAGAAAAAATAAACATGGTTATTACAGTTGGTATAATCGGTAACAGACCATTGATCACGTGATATCCTGTAAGTGAGCTGCAATATTTAGAGAGCGATACAATACATACATAACGCCCCTGTCCCTTTTTAAACGACTTCAAAAAAAGGTGGAGGTTCTCAATTCGACATGTACAACCTGTGCGGATAAAGAATGGGATCAGAAATGGCGGCGCATCTATTCACTTCTCGCTCGCACACCCACGAGTGCGAGTATAGACGCAAATAGTGTGCGAGCGAGAAGTGAATAGATGCGCCGCCATTCCTGATCCCATTATTTATCCGCACAGTTTGTATATTTTTTTTTTTTTGTTTGTTTGCCGATTACTTTGCAATTTACAAACCGATTTAGATTATCCTTTTTTAGTTAAAAAGTAGAGAGTCCCGGAATGGTGACATGATAACGATATCAGGATCTGAAGATGGGTTCCTGGAAAAAATTGAGGGAACCCTCAAATTTTAAAGGCACATGTAATGTTTTTGTATCTTTTTTCAAAACTGCACCAGTATTTACGCCTGATTGTTTTAATTTTGTGGCTCTGCTGATGGTGGAAGGTCAACTCCTCAACGGTAAGGAGTTAATGGTTAACTCTTTCAATACTGGGCTCATAATTAGTTTGTTAATTATTTGGCGGGGGTGGAAGAGGGGGGGGGGGGGGGGGGGGTTAGGGATTAATGAGACACTAAAAAGCTTGAAAAAGTGTTTCTGCGAATAAAAAACCGCCTTCATAAACCACGAATTAAAATGCGTAAAATAATATTTTTGACAATTTATACACTTCAAACATTTTTTAACAGTACTCTGGAGAAAAGGTTCCACCAAAGTCGGCTTCTCCACTTCTTAGCGTGGCATCATCCCTTACGTCATACAAATAACTATGCAAAATGTACGTTTTCATAAAATATGTAAAAATAAGCACCAAACCTATCATTATAGGTACCTAAAAAGGTACCAGGTACAAGCAAAAAATGCTCAAGCACTTGATTTTTTCTTTCAAAAGTTGTACCTGGAGTAACAAATTACAGACAGCATTGCGAATTTGAGGATCAGATTATTTATTGATGTTAATAAACACTTCTTTTTAGTTTAGAAGTAATTTTAAGTATTAGGTACGGATAGCCACACATCAATTTTGTCTTTCTTCACTCGATCCTCACCTTAATTCCAAACACGTTTGATTTGAAATTGAAATTGAGGAAATTTTACAGATTGCATTGGCCTACCAGTAGGTATTTAGCCGAAATTAGGCACAGATCCAGAGTCTGCCGATTATTGTTAAGTGATTGCCGTCTGACCTTAAAAGACCTTAGAACTGGTTAAACATTCAAAATTGCTATCTAAACATTTTTTTTAAATCCAGTATTATTCAAAACGAGTGCTTTACGTTGTTTTTTTTTTTATGCTAGAGGCGACAAACGAGCAAGCGAGTCACCTGATGGAAAGCAATCATCGCCGCCCATTAACATCCGCGAAATCAGAGAGATCGCTAATGCGTTGCCGGCCTTTTTAAAAAGGAGTACACTCTTCTCTTGAAGGTCCCTAAGTCGTAGCTGTCGGGAAATACTCCCATATGTAAACTGTTCCATAAAACTGAGGTACGTGGTAGAAAGTTCCGCGAAAAACGCACAGTATTCGACCGCCATCCATCGAGATGATGAGAATGTTTTTACCTGACCGCCAAGTAAGTGGTACAAAAACATCTAAGTCTTGAAATTACCAAACCCTGTTTAATTTTAAACTACTTATATTTAAATTATTTAGTAAGTTGGTAATTAAATGAGACACTAAGAGGTTATAAAAAAATTCTGCGAAAAAAAAACCGCCTTCCGCCCATTACTTAGATTAAAATGAGTACTAAAATAATAGCCGCAATGACAATAACAATTAACCGTTTGATGCTAAAATTATTTGCGAAAAAGTTTTTTGGATTTAACGCCAAAAATCTAATGAAAATAAAAAAAGTTTATTCAATTTAGGCCCATACGGAACACTTATGAATGTCAACATGTTTACCACTGGTTCGGAATGTAGTTTTCTGCCGAGAAGACACCAGCAAGAAACTTAGCAGTTACTCTTTTAAAAAAATAAGCTGTTCATATTCATATAGATGACCCGATTGGAACAGTGGTAGTGAACGCTGCCTCTGATCCAAGGGTTGCGGGTTCGATCCCCGCACAGTACAAACATTTGTGTGCATGAACATGTTTGGTTGTATTGGTCTGGGTGTTTGCTATGTATTATAAGTATGTATTTACAAAAGAAAATTATTATATGTATATATTTGTAATCCCACTGTTGAGTCTGATATCCGTAACATAGGTGCTTGAGCTACCTATCTCGGAGTCAGATCAATGTATGTGATGTTGTAAAATATAAAAAAAAAAAACCGGCCAAGTGCGAGTCGGACTCGCGCACCGAGGGTTCCGTACAATGCAAGGGCAATTAGATCTAAGTATTTGAAATGAATTTCAACTTGATAGCTCTACGCGTTCATGAGGAAAAAAGTAATAAGTTTATATTTATTAAAAAATATATATTTTGTAATGTAACTAAACATTTAAGGTTTTCGGAATTTTTCCTTTAAGTGTGCTATAAAACGTTGCTTCATGCCAAATTTCAAGATTCTAGGTCGACTGGAAGTACCCTTTAGGTTTTGATTCCCTTGCGAGTACTTGCGAGTTTCAAAATATGCAGCTTAAATTGCTGTTTCTTTTGATTGCGTTGACATAGAAGTTTGATTTTGTTACAGCTTAAAGGTATTATAGACCTGAGTATTTGGTATGAATTTCAATTTAATACCTCTACGCGTTTATGACAAAATGGGTAGTAAGTTTAAAATTGTTAAAAAAATATATATTATGTGATATAACTAAAAATTTTTGTTTTTCGTAATGTTTCCTTTATCTATGCTATAAGACGTTGCTTCGTACCAAATTTCAAGATTCTGAGTTCACGGGAAGCACCCTGTAGGTTTTGATTCCCTTGCAAGTGTCGAAAATTTGCGGCATAAACGGCTGTATCTTTTGATTGCGTTGGCTTAGAAGTTTGATTTTTTCACAGCTTCACGGGACAGTAGACCTGAGTAATTGATATAAATTTCAGCTTCATACCTTTACGCGTTCCTGAGAAAAAGGGTCTTGACAGACGGACGGACAGACGGACAACAAAGTGATCCTATAAGGGTTCCGTTTTTTCCTTTTGAGGTACGGAACCCTAAAAAGAATATTACTTGGAAACCTTACATAATACAATATTTTAATTTTTTTTTGTAATAAGAGGGCAGTCATCATCATCATCATCATCTGCCTATCGCAGTCCACTGCTAGACGTAAGTCTCTCCAATTGTTCGCCACCGTGATCTATCTATGGCTTCTCGCATCCAGCTCTTGCCAGGCATCCTGCGCAGATCGTCCCCCCACCATATCAAAAGGCGCCCTACATTACGTTTGCCAAGACGCGGTCTCCACTCTAGAACTCGTTCACCCCATCGGTTGTCGGTTCTGCGGCTAATATAGGACGGCAGTGCAAAAATAGTACCTACTTATTAAATTTTTTTTATAAACTATAGGCCAACGCTTGACCACAATCTCATCTGATGAAAAGTGACGATGTAGTCAGGGTGTCTCAGGCATTGTGACTGTCCAAAAAGGGTATCTCTACATGGCGTCGTGTGTACTGTAGGTCAAAAATCAATAAAGAACACGAAGTGAAAAACTGAGGAGGAAATTAAACGCCTATTTGGCACGTTCACCCTTTTATGACGCAACGTAGCTCCGTGACGTCATCTGGCACAAATTCACTGCCAATGCCACTAGTACGATAGTTCCGAACGATAAATAGATATAGATAGATAGATAGATAGATATTCTTTATTACACAAAAATAAAACACAAGCATGATACAACAGCAACAGACAGTACAATAAGGCGGTCTTATCGCTTGTAGCGATTTCTTCCAGACAACCTTTGGGTAGAGGAAAGAAATATCGTATTCGTAATAAGGGAAGGCAGTGCAAAGTAGTTTAACAAATGAAATTGAGAATGGCAGAAATATACATTATTTTATATATTAATATTATTACATTACATAAATAATAATAAACAATACATACATACCCAATAATATATACATAGATAATTTATAACAAAAATTATATAATAAATTATGATATAATGCAGTCATGACTTCCAAAACGCAGTCAAACGCATTCAAATATGAATATGAACCTAAACACATTTCAAAAGGTTATTGGTTACGTACATATGTTTCACTGCAAGGACTGTACGATATGAGGAGTGCATCAACTTCGCTGCCAAGACTTCTGTTGACTTTCGTTTAGTCATAATATTCGTCTGTAGAGATTTCGATCTGAGACAATGCATTTTTGCATTCACTCAATGGGTCATGATTGTATTAATAGACGACCTGATTGGATCAGTGGTAGTGAACGCCGCCTCTGGTGCAAGGGTTACAGGTTCTTTTTTTATGTCATAGTTGGCAGACGAGCAGACGGATTACCTGATGGTAAGCGATTGCCGCCGCCCATGGACACCCGTGACACCATTTCATTATCAAGTGCACTGCCAACCTTTAAACCCCCCTTTCCCCCGGATTAGGCCTCCGGTACCTTCACTCACACAGCGAAACATATTACAGTGCTGCTTCACGCCGGTTTTCTGCGAGGCCGTGGTATTTCTTCGGTCGAGCCGGTCCATTCATACAAAAGCGTGGCTCTCCAACGGTAATTTTTTTTTCGGTTCGATCCCCGTACAGTAGGTAAAAACATTTATGTGCATGCGCATGTTTGTTTGTATTGGTCTGGGTGTTTTCTATGTATTATAAGTGTGTGTAATGTATTTACAAAAGAAAAGTATTAATTGTATATATTTGTAATTCACTTGAACTACCTATCTCGGAGTCAGATCTATGTATGTGATGTTGTAGACTACTTATTATTATTTACGATAGCTCAGCGACCCAAAATGTATTTTGGCCTCCCATATTTGACTTTTTCATTGGTCTCGTTCATTCGCGGTTTCACGTCTGTCGCTGACACGTGGCTAGCTCGTATTTCTAATTTAATTCTTTTATATTTTTGTTCTATTGTCACATTTCTATGCAAATCACCAAATAAAACCGTTGGATATTTATAAAAAGTTGCATTTTTCTGCACTTGAGTGCTAAATATAATATGTTGTACGTAATGTCACGCGCTTTACGATCCAGATACGGAAAATTATTCAAATTGCTTACGATATTATAATATTTAACCAGTTATTATTGTAATATCTAGCAATGGAAGTTGTTATTTTGTATACGGGTTTTATATCGTGTAACATGGTACTCCCTGATACTACCTAATAAAAGTATTTAAAAAAGTATTTTCATCATCAGACCATTTAAGTCCCCACTGCTGGGGCACGGGCCTCCCTCAATCACATGAGGGGTAATTGCCATACTCACCACGCTTGGCAGACGGGTTGGCGAGGGTTTAGATATAAATGCAGAGTTTTCCTTCTCTGGGTGCTGATGATCATGCCAGCAGCTTTACCTTAGTCGCCTTTTACGACACCTCGGTAAGAGTGAGGGTGGCCTATTCTACTCTGCCGGGGACCACACGGCCAAAAAGTATTTTACGTACTTTCAAGACATCCTCCTGTTAGGGTTTTTCAACGCTGTCACTGCTTCACAGTGGAAAACATTCCATCACGAACTAAAAACTTAGCAATTCCTATATCTGCTGCACCATTAAGAAATGGAACTCGTTGCCGGCGCATGTATTTCCTCCTTCCTACAATATAGATCCCTTCAAACGAAGCGTGAAGAAGCATCTCGCGGGCCAGTATGGCAGTCCCAACGGAGGTGTTGCCTGACATCGCTTCCGTTGTAATTGCAACGTGGGCTCTTCTCTTGCTTACCATCAAGCTGAGGAGAGCCAATATACTGTGCCACTAGAAAAAAAAGCGCTATTACTAACAAATCATGAGGATATATTGGAGCGATGGTAGCTCAGTGGGTAAGAACGCGCTTTCCATACGGGGGGTCGTGTTTCAAATCCGAGCATACACCTCTGGTATTTCAAAATCTATGTGCATATTTTGACCATTAGATCGGTGGTGAGGGAAAACATCGTGAGGAAACCTGTACGTCTCGGAGTTTTTAAAGAGTTTCTTAAAATTGTGGATACCTTTGTAGGTATCCATATTCGAGGTAATGTTATATTTAAGTACTTTAAGAGTATCTAAAAGCATCTCACTTCACTTAAGTGTTAGAAAAGCAGCAATTTGTCTCAGCGTGCTCGTAGATAAGTCTAGAACATTATTTCTAGCTAGGGTTATCGAGCAGTGAACTTAATTATCTTAAAAGAGTTTCAATATTTTCGGTTGTGTCTAAAACTTATAACCTTGGAGCCTGGGTTACGCTTGACCTATATGTAGCTTGGACTCATCGTCATCATCATCGTCAGCCCATTTAAGTCCTCACTGCTGGGGCACGGGCCTCCCTCAATCACATGAGGGGTAATTGCCATACTCACCACGCTTGGCAGACGGGTTGGCGAGGGTTTTGATATAAATGCAGAGTTTTCCTTCTCTGGGTGCTGATGATCATGCCAGCAGTTTTACCTTAGTCGCCTTTTACGACACCTCGGTATGAGTGAGGGTGGCCTATTCTACTCTGCCGGGGACCACACGGCACGGTAGCTTGGACTATGTTTTTGGATTTTGACAAGTCAGGATCATGGTAATATGTGCGTTCAGAATATTGTTTTAATCCACTATTTATAAAATGTAATATTTGAAACAAAGACCCATAGTTACTATTTTTATAGCAATCTTTTTTAATATAAACACTTGATTAACTTTTCAAAACTTACAAAATTTCGTCGGCTTAGTCGTTACTCACGTGTTCGTTCAGTGGCCTTATTGGTAGAACAGCCACCCGGATTGTGAAAGATTTGTTCGAGTCCCGCCTAGTGAAATTTTAAGTGTGTTTTTTTCTAAGCACACTTAGGTGCCACAAAATTACAAAATTATTTGTAAACTAAAAGTAATTATTTATCACAAAATGTTGGTAGCCCAATAATGTAGTAAGTAGAAATAAAAAAGTCTTATTGGTGTCATTATGTTGCAGCATCACCGACATACCGATTAATAAAAAGCTATAGCAATATTGATGTTCGCAATTTATTACTCCTTATTAGCAAAAATATATGGAACCGAAACGTGGCCGAACAAAGGCTCAGTCACCCAAGGAGTAATGGAAAATGCTATGCTCACAGTCTCCTTGCGAGATCGTATCAGGAACAGAGAATCCGCAGGAGAACCAAGGCCAAAGACATAGCCTAAAGAATTGCTTCAAGTGGGCAGGGCACATTGCGAGGAGATCGGATGGCCGGTGGGGCAGAAAAATCCTCGAGTGGAAGCCGTGTATAGGAGGTTGGAGCCGTGTCAGGCCCCTACAAGGTGGACCGACGATATGGTAAAGGTTGCAGGAAACCCTTGGATGCGGGCGGCACAGGACCGACTACGTGAAGATCATTGGGAGAGGCGTATGTCCAGCAGTGGACGATTACTGGCTGAAATGATGATGATGTTTAGCAGAAATGATCTTTAAAATTTTAAGATCTTTTTTGGGTCAAGTATACCTTAAGCTGGCAACCCTGCGACTTAGGAAGCCCGCAGCCAGTTATAAATGACGGAGGCAGGAACGGGTTTTGTATGGGGCTATTAATATCCCCTGGTTAGACTGCATCGAAGCGCAGTAATGCAATTCTTTGGGAGGAATTACCAAAAAAGTGGTCCGACATTTCTTACCAGGAATGCACGCAAGGCTAATTATAGTGCGCAAAAGTGGGCAGACAGACCTTTCTAAAAGGCCGCAACGCATCTCCACTCCTGGTATGGCTGATGTGATGATGACGGGCGGCGGTGATCACTCACTTGCTCGTTTCTCATAAAAAAAAACATTTGTGGGCATGCACTAGTCTGATTGTATTATTCTGGATGTTTTCTATGTATTTCAAGTATGTATTAAAAAAAAGAAAAGTATTCAATGTATATATTTGTAATTCCGCTGTTGGTTCTGATATCCGTAACACAGGTGCTTGCGCTATATCTCGGCGTCAGATCAATGTATGTGATATTGTGAAAATATATTAGCCTAGTCTGTATGTATGTATAGAATATAAGTAGGTAATATACGAAGTTAGTTTCTTATGAGGTTTCCTTAGCAGATTTGATTAGTCAACATGTGATTAAGGTCAAAGGACTCGTGTATTCTGCGCGCATTCGATAAATCTATACTATAGAAACCTATTTAGGTTCCCATACGTATGTAAGAAGAAAAGTCAAAACCGCCAAAAAATGACTTACGTGTTGTAAGTGAAGTTCTTACAACACGTAAGTCATTTCTTGGCGGTTTTGACATTTTGATGCCTTTCGCTAGAGAATCGATAGACGCGTTATTTCGCCCAAGCAGAATCGAGATACGACCAATAAAAACCTTTAAAATTACGAAACACGGAAGTCATAAAATGACCTACGCTTTGAGATGACCACGTAAGTCACAATTTAGTTTTTTTATTTTTTTTTTGCTGGTGGCGGTTATGACATTTTGATGCCATTCGTTAGAGACTTTGAAGACGGATGGTTTTTATCAATCAAAATTCATATTATGTAGCCATCAAAAACCTTTTATATGTTGAAAAGGTAACAGAACGGAAGTCAATGATTGAATTCTAAAGGAAATAGCACGTAAGTCTCTGATGAGTTTTTTGGCTTTCCTGAAAGTTGCTTAAAATGACTTACGTGGTGTTAGAACTTCAGTGACGATATACTGGTCTGACCCCAGATAACCTAGTGGCGTTTAAGAATACTGCCAGTGTTTGTCTGGCTTGTCGTAAGAGGCGACTAAACGGGCTTTCGGAGTACGTGAGTGTACCCACTGCTTGGCTTGCTCAGCATACGTCTCCGCGTGGTCTGGATTACCTTATCGGGTGTCCTGGTAGATCGTCGAAGGGCTTATTGCGCCAGGTGAAGTGGCGAGTGCGATTAGCGGTCCGGTCTAGTCCCGGCTGTGAGGTTCCCGACCGCGATTGCGCGGAGATGGACACCCTAGAGGTTTTAGTTAGGGTTTGAGTTCCACCCACACACCACCTTGCTCCCTACATGTAGCAAGGTGACGGCCATGATGGTTTCCCCTGGGAAAAAAAGGAACAGGGCAGGTGAAAGATAAATTATGATAAACTGGTGACCTTGAATTGAAATGTTGGCATTAGATCATAGTAACTACGTTAGTTCGCATTTTGTAACATAATTGATAATATTTAAATCATTCATACTTATTATACGTAGGTCTAATAAGTATGAATGAAAGTATGATGATGAGTGACATGGATCCATGCGCGTGTCCCTTCGTTTATGTTTTTCTTTTTTTTATGTGATTGTTAGCAGACGAGCAGACGGATCACCTGATGGTAAGCGATTGCCGCCGCTGATTTACATCCGCGACACCAGTGAATTTCCAAGTGCGCTGCCAACTTTTAAACCCCCCTTTCCCCTGGATTGGGCCTCCGGTACCCTCACTCTCGCAGCGGAATACAGCACAGTGCTGCTTCACGCCGGTTTTCTGTAAGGCCGTGGTATCACTCCGGTCTTTAGTTTCAAATTGTACCAATAGATGGCCCTGTACCAATTAAATTTCGCAAGTGTTACGCCATTTTTGTTTGTGGTCATATATTAGTAGTGATAGTCTCTGCTGTTTTTTAGGTCCTATCCGGGATAAGGGGGTTTTAATGATTGGTAGCGCATTTGCGACTCCACTGATGTCATTGCTATGGACACCTATGAGCGGCGGCAATCGCTTACCATCGGGTGATCCATCTGCTCGTTTGTCACCTATCTCATACAAAACAATAAGCATTTTGATAAAAAGGATATCATTTTCACATTGGTTGTGAAACCGGATCGAACAACAATTTGTGTATTTAATTTTAATCTTTATGACGCGTGACATGATTTGTAACTTTATTATTGTTTATGCAATCCAAGTTCCATTCAATTTATATAATGGTAATCATTTTAGATTTCAATAAATATATATTATCTTGGCCAGCGATTGCAGATGGGATGGTGGCTCAGTGGATAAGCACTCGCCTTCAATACGGGAGGTTAGGTTTAGGTTTAAAGAAATTTATTCTCATAAGAAATTTACATTTCACTTATAATGAGAAATACAAACAAAAATATAATTAAATTAAAGTAAAAATGTATTTAATCATCGACCGGCACTCTTTTCCAAAAAGTGTTTCTTGAGTTTGTGTTTGAAAGTCAGCATACACTCACATGTCTTTAACTCATCGGGTAACTCATTAAATAGTTTTGCCCCCTCAAAGAGTACTGTCTTGGTTCCGTAGTTAGTTCGAGGCATAGGGAGTCTAATTTTGATTTTATTACGAAGATTGTGTTTGTTGGTTTTTATGTCAAGTTCTATGTTCGTTTTGATTTTTTTTCCAATTATATTTTTTACTAACATGCATGTGTTGTATTTGTATAAATCTGATATGTTAAAAAGCTTAGTTTTGTTATATAGTTGGCTGGTTGGTGTGCGGAACGGAAAATGGTGTAAGACTTTTATTATTTTATTTTGTATGCGTTGCAATTTAGTTAAGTTGGTGTGTGCAGCAGTTCCCCAAACCTCAATTAAATATTCTAAGTGGGATTTTATTAGAGAATTATAAATAATTGGTCTCACTTTTTTGGGAATACAATTTGAAATCTTGTGGAGTGCTGCTAGTGTTGACGATAATTTGGATATGATATGTTGAATGTGCGCTGTCCAGGTTAATCTATCATCAATAACCAATCCTAGGTATTTCTCCCTATGTGACCTCCTAATAAATTCATTACTGATCTTCAATGGCAAGTGATCTGGAATTACTTTATTTTTAGCCGAAATAATCATGTAGGAAGTTTTGGATATAATTATAGTTAGCAAATTATCTAGAAGCCATTCGTTTAATAAATCTAAATCTTTTTGTGCGTCAGTAATAATGTCTGTTATAGATGAGCCAAAATAAAATAAGCAAGTGTCATCAGCGTATAATGTAAGATGTCCCTTTAATCCTAATATTTTTATGCTTTTTACGTAAATTAAAAACAATAGTGGCCCGAGTATAGAACCCTGCGGTATACCACATGAGATATTGCTAAATGAGCTCACATAATCACCAATTTTGATGACTTGTCGTCGATCGTGCAGATATGATTTAAACATATCTAAAGCAGTGCCATATACACCTGTGTCATGTAATTTTACAAGAAGTTTTTGATGACTTACTGTATCAAAGGCTTTCTTTAAATCAATAAATATACCCACAACTATATTTTTTTTATCAATGCACAATTTTTTCCACTAATAGGTCTTTTAAACATTTTATTGCTTTTGTTGAGATTCCATCTACTCCAGTACTGCTGTTAACATCTAAGGCGTCAATTATTTTATTCACTTCGTCTATGTTACTGGGTTTTAGATCATTTAGTGTGAAGTCGTGTGAATGGTTGTTTCCGTACGTTAGAATATTATTAGTGTTTGTGTGATGTCTAGAATGATGAATTTTTTCGGAAAGTTTTGTACCTATCGTTGAAAAGAATGAATTAAATATATTACAGATTTCGTTACCGTCAGTTATCAGATTAGAACCGGACATCATCCTAGAAGGGGCAATACTGTTTTTAGTTTTGTTGGCTGCCAAAGTATTTATAAGTTCCCACATTTTTTTTGGCTGATCGTATGTGTTATGAAACGATTTGTGATAGTAATTTTCTTTGCATGTCTTAATCATCTTCTTGACATTCTCTCGATGTTCTGTAAATAACTTTTTTATTTCTTTATTTTGCGGGTTTGTCTTCGTTTCCTTCCATAAATCATTTCTTTTGTTAATATTGTCAATGATATGTCTATTAATCCAGTCCTTCTGAGGTGGGTTGAGTATTTTAGTTTTCTTTACTTGCTGAGTTCGATTTTTTGTAATATATACTTTTCTAATGTGGAGTAATCATCATCACCGTCATATTCTGCCTCCAAAACGCTATTGTAAAGTTTTTCATAATCAAGAGCAGTATATTCAATTTTTTTATTTACTGAAGGGACCAGTCTGCCAATTTCCAGGTAAAGTTGTTTGTGGTCTGAAAGTGAAGATTCAATAATTGAGAGACTGAAAGAATGGTTATGTATGTTTGTGGTAACATGGTCTATTATTGTCTTTGTTGTGCTCGTTTCTCTAGTACAGTATGTAGGATTGACGTTGTTCAATAATTTGTATCCACATTCTTTTATCTCATTCTTGTATTTCGTGACATTTCCACCCTTATTTAGCAGGTCGATGTTGTAATCGCCAAATACTACAGTTCTATTACGTTGATCCAATTGCGAGGAGTATATATCCAAGAAACCATCCATGTCATCGTCTCCATCGGGTTTATATATAACTCCGACATTTAGTGCTAGCTTTTCCAAACAAATCCACAAATAATGATTCCTGTTTTCAATAAGGTTTTCAGTTATGTCAAATTTTAAAGTGTTGTGTACGTAAATAGAGGTACCTCCTCCCTTGCTATTTTTTCTATAGTTGTAGACGTGGGTGTAGTTTGGGATCGTGTACAACTTAGCATCCTCTTCAGAGACAATCCATGTTTCAGTAAAAATCAGAAGATGAGTTATTTTTGATATGGCATGTAATATGCATTTTATTTCGTCGAATTTGCTCTTGTTTCGGATGCTGCGCAGATAAGAGTAAAAGAAACGTAAGGATGATGACTTATGAGGAATGTCTTCGTATTTATTGACTACTTGATGACTCACATTAGCAGAGTGGTCGTAATTCCGTGGTATTGCCGATACTAGTTTTTTTGATCAGATTTATTTTGTGTTATACGGGGTATTCCTTTAAAGTATTTAATTATGAGGTCCTTTTCACCGTTTTTTAAACGTTCATCCAATTCCTCTCTGACAGTCTGTAGATAGCGTTTCTGTTCTGGGGTTTGGTCTGAGTAGATTTTGAATATTCTCTGAAAGCTTCTTTCTCTTTTGAAGTAAGATTCTTGGTACATTATTATTATCTAAACAGATTTTCAGTGGTCGATCTTTATCCGCTTTGTATTTACCTAACCGTATTGCTTTTATGGGTTTAGGATAATTCTCGATCAAGGAATTCGCAATCTTTGTGAACTCTTCTATGTCATGTAATTGCCGAGCAGCATAGTTCCGTTCCTCTTTCTCAGGTATGCCTACTATTACGATATTATTTTCGCGTTCCGATCTATCTTTTAGTTCTGAAATAAGGCTTTCGCTGTTGAGGTTGTGGTTCATAAACCTCTGGATTTTTCAAATCTATGTGCGTATTTCCATCATCAGCTCAGTGAGGGAAAACTGTACGTTTCGGATAGTTTCTGAAACGTGTAATTATGATTCAAATAAAATAAAAAATAAAATAACATTTATTTCACATAAGTAACATCCATATGATATTTGTTAGTAACATTCAGCTTAAGGACTATTGTTAGTAAATAAGTAAGTTGATTTATAAATTGTATTGAAAATAAATTTAAATTTAGGATGAATGCAGTAATCACCGAGATATGCTAGTTTCCGGGATCACTCTCATCACAAAGCTCAGCACACTAGCGACGCAAATCGATTTTAATTTTTAACTACTAAACCGGATCTATTTTAAACAATTCTGGGTTACAATCTCTCGACAAACACGTGAACTATATATTAAATAACCAAGCACAAATGTTGGGTCCGTTTTTGTACGCGAAAAATTGATTCACGCCAAAAGCGGCCACTTTTGGCGGTGTTCCAAAATTCGAGTGCAAAAGCATACCAAATAGTTAACTATAAGTATTAAATAAAAAGTAAAGGTATTTGCCGATTGTAACCCTTTAAAATAGATCTGGTTTAGTAATTAAAACTTAGTTTCGATTGACGTCGCTAGTGTGCCCTACCCGCCACTTTAAACGAAATGCGCCATTTTCGGAGAAAACTTCACAGAGTGTGAAAGAGATCCAACTGACCCTGATTAAGATTAGAGCTTTAATGCATCTCTACACGAGTGCGGTAGAGGAAGAACGTCATCCAGCTCGTCACCACAGTATTAACGGCGTATTTCTAGTTAAAAAAATAGAAGTTAAACGACCGTATCGATGGAGCCGTGTCTAAGGTCAGAACCAGAAGCTTCAAGAATGTGAACACGAGGATTCTCCTTTACAATGCATTGGTTCGCAGCCATCTCGAATTTGCCTCTTGTGTTTGGAGTCCTTTTTACTATGTACATTCACAAAGAGTTGAGGGCATTCAACGGGCCTTTACTAGGCACTTGGCACTTTTATGTAGTGGATTCTCTCATCGTTGGTTGGGTTGGGCATTCCGCCTGGGAGGTTATGGAGCCAAGACTACGCTGGATTCTCACGAAACGAAGTGGGAAGAAGCATCTCGCGAGCCAGTGTGGCGGTGCCAACGAAGGTGATGCCATGAAATCGGAAGCGATTTCATGTAATTGCAATTGCAAGTTGTAATTGCAACTTGGGCTCTTCTCTTGCTAATCATCAGGCTGAGGAGTGCCAATATACTGTGCCACTAAAAAAAAACCACAGCGGCCCACCCTCATCTTAAGGGAGGTGTGGCAGACGAAAGAAAACGCGCATAAAAATAGTAAAAGAATATATTAAAATAAATAAAAAATACAAACCAAATTTCCAAGCAAGATTTTTACGACAAGAAGGAAACAAAAAAGCAATGACAACTTCTGTCAAGATAAGTTAAAACATTATAAAAAACTAAACTAGACCCAAGGAGTCTGTACTCGACAGGAGGTTTTCCTTAAGATGAGGCCGCTGTGATTTTAGTTGGTATGCCTCTGGGTTATCTTCCCGGAGGAGAGCCCAACATAACTCATGCTGACTCAAGCCCAACATAACACATAACTCATGTCGGCCGGGTATGCCTAAAGATGTCTCTACATTGCACTTCGCTGGGGCTGCATTTCCACAGTGACAGCAATAAAAGGTATTTTGGTACAAAGTGGTATTTACCATTAACTCTGAGTAATGAGGTAAGTAGTCATCATCATCATCATCATCATCAGCCTATCGCAGTCCACTGCTGGACGTAGGCCTCTCCAATTGTTCGCCACTGTGATCTATCCATGGCTTCTCGCATCCAGCTCTTGCCAGCCATCCTGCGCAGATCGTCCCCCCACCTGGCCAGAGGGCGCCCTACATTACGTTTGCCAAGACGTGGTCTCCACTCCAGAACTCGTTTACCCCATCGGTTGTCGGTTCTGCGGCTAATATGGCCAGCCCACTGCCACTTAAGCTTGCTAATCCGTAGAGCAATGTCGATAACTTTGGTTCTCTGCCGGATCACCTCATTTCGGATTCGATCTCGGAGAGAGACGCCGAGCATTGCTCGTTCCATAGCCCGCTGAGCGACCTTTAACTTGTGGACCAGCCGTACCGTAAGTGTCCACGTTTCGGCTCCGTATGTCATGACGGGTAGGACGCACTGATTGAAGACTTTCGTCTTTAAGCACTGTGGTATCGATGATACGAAGACACGACGTAGTTTTCCAAATGCTGCCCAACTTAACTGGATTCTCCTATTCACCTCATACTCGAAGTTATTTTTACCCAATTGCAAAGTCTGCCCGAGGTATACGTATTTTAATAAGGTAAGTAGTAGGTACATATTATTAATGCAACCCGAAACTAACAAAAAAATCTTTACGATATTTAAAACAACATTTACGTAAAAATAGATTATAAAAGTTTCTATTATTGGAATGGCTTTTAAAAGTAGGTAGGTACACAAAACATGTCAAATTCCGTATTGCCAACTGGTTTGTATGTTTTGTTTGTATGAGTATCATTATGGAGCGTCATTGTCATTCTAACTTATTATAAACCCAGTTTATTCGACTATTTTTAAGAGAGCGTTTATAATCAAATGATGGTAATAAAATATATATACAGGTATATACATTTTCTCGTAGTTTTTTTAACTTACTGGATTATTACATAATCATCATCATCATCATCATCATCATCAACCCATTTAAGTCCCCACTGCTGGAGCACGGGCCTCCCTCAATCACATGAGGGGTAATTGCCATACTCACCACGCTTGGCAGACGGTTTGGCGAGGGTTTTGATATAAATGCAGAGTTTTCCTTCTCTGTATGCTGATGATCATGACAGCAACTTTACCTTAGTCGCCTTTTACGACACCTCGGTAAGAGTGAGGGTGGCCTATTCTACTCTGCCGGGGACCACACGGCAATTACATAATACCACAGTGAAACAAGAGTTTTTTATACGGTGCTTATACTAAAAGGTCTCGGGGTCAAACCCCGGGTCGGGCCAAAATTTGTACCTGTGTTTTTCTGTTAAGAAATTCTCAGTGTCAGTCTGGAGTCTGGAAGTTTGCGGTCTTGTACCCCCGTGCCTCGGAAAGCACGTTAATCCGTTGGTCCTGACCCCACTCCCTCTCCGGTCGTGTCACATTGATGTCCATCGCAATATGAGGGCAAAGGTGTGTGCGCACTTGTGTTTGCGTACACACTTGAGCTCTACAATATATCCTGAGAAGGCTGATCGTTGATATTAGCCGCCTTAGTCGAAATCGGTTGGAGGATATTATTATTATTAATACTAAAATGATATTTCTCCAGTATTACACGAATCATCTCTACCTACTTGGTATTTAAATAAGTCGCTTTCCTTTTCTGTCTCTATACAGGTATGAATGAATGATCGATTATATTTTATTCCACACAAAACATAGCATAAAAACTGCTTATACAGGAGTAAAATACAACGTAAGCTTATATGTTATCTTTATACCTTTTAGATCTTTGAAACTACGCAATGGATTTTATAAAATACTAGAGATTATTAATTGAAGTTTAAATTTAAATGTACATGCATTTGCACCCGTGCAAAGTCGGGCAGACCGCTAGTATGAAATAAAAGCGTTTGGTTTTATCTTGACATCAATATCTTTATTTTTTAATATGGCTCTACCCGAAGATAATTTCCCAATGTCAAGTAACTTATTGAGAATAAGTAGGTAGTCAACAGTCGCATTCAGTCAAAGTCACAGGCACTGAATAAAACGCCGGTGTTTTACATTTTATCGACTTACGGATTCAGCGGATATCACTCTAAAAGCAATCGCGGGTTTTAAGACTATTAGGTCCAAGAAAGTTGTCACGAGACAACACACACGACACATAGCAGTGTTAAAGCGATACAATCCAACGATTCTTATTATTAGGATCACTTTGCGGTAGTTCACTGCACAAATAAACACCAAATTTGTACTAAAAACCACTAGACACTAATTTAAAACCTTTGAATTGCATCAGCCCACGCGGCTTGTTTTAGCCCTACACGCCGAATCCATCAATATCTTTTTAATATAATACTAAACTACAGATTTTAAGGTCCCTACAGTAGTCCAAAAATACGAGTTATGTTAGGTTGTATATATATATAGCTCGCAAATTCTTGATTTTTTAAAATTACTTAATGATAGGTCAACCTGGACCACAATTGCATATTATGATGGATATTTTCCTGCATATGCGTCCATCGTATCCACCCAAAGTAATTGTTGAGGATCGACGGCTGAACCAGCTTATTTCATGTATATATTTTTTGTCAATCGACTTCCGATTTAACTTTGCCAATGTAGAGTGATTAAAGAGACACATGTTCGAAGATGTAATTGTCCGATGTAAATAGTTGGATCTCTTTAATTAATTGAGTTTAAATTATATAAATCAAAATATACAGGACATGAACACCATCTAGAACACTTATTTTATATTGTTTATGTTTTTATAAGTTTAAACTGGTTTTGATAGATTTTTTTTATTTATTATGGCTCTACCCATAGATAATTCGCCAATGTCAAGTAACTTATTGAGAATAAGTAGGTAGTCAACAGTCAAAGTCACACAATAAAACGCCGGTGTTTTACGTTTTATCAACCTATGGATTCAGCGGATATCACTCTAAAAGCAATCGCGGGTTTTAAGACTCTATTAGGTCCAAGCAAGTTGTCACGAGACAACGCACTCGAAACACAATAGCAGTGTTAAAACACGATACAATTTAACGATTCTTATTAATAGGATCACTTTGCGGCACTTCACTGCATAAATAATACAAAAATTTGTACACTAAAAACCACTAGACACTAATTTAAAACCTTTGAATTGCATCAGACCATACGGCTTGTTTTAGCCCTACCCGCCGAATCCGTTTTGATAGATTATTGTTTTGATTGTACAATAAAAAAAAATTGACTCTCTCATTATTCATTACTGTCGTTGTCAGCCATTTTCTTTTTTCTTAAGTCAACGTGAGCAAAGGCGTCATTAATTTGTCATGCCGAGCTGTGACGTCACACGGGGGTTTTTAAATTTTATTTAATTTCTCCTTAAATATCTTTTAAAAAATTCTAAAACAAATTTTCTTACAATCCTATAAGCGAATCTAGAAAACGGTATTTTTCATTTTCGAAAAAAAAATTGTCGTGTTGTCCATTCATCTTTTCGAATAAAATTGTAAAATAATTCCATTGTCTCAAGTGTCTGTGAATATACCGAAACACAATATAGTAAAACTGTGGAACCAGCTGTCATCCGTGGTGTTTCCAAAAAGATACGACCTGGTGACCTTCAAGAAAAGGGTTTACTCCTTTCTTAAGAGCCTGGCGGTCTCAGGTGTTGCAATGTCCATGGGCGGCGGTGATCACTTTCCATCAGGCGTGCCGTCTGCTCGTTTGTCCGTTATAATGTAAAAAAAAAAAGTTCTGCTGATGCTACCAGAAATTTTTACCAGCATCCCATCGCCAACGGTCTATTGTATTTTATTAATGTGACGGGTAGGGCACACTAGCGACGCCAACAGAATTTAGTATTTAGCTACTAAACCGGATCTATTTTAAACAATTTCGGGGTTACAACCTCTCGGCAAACACTTAATCTAGTTATTAAATAACCATACAAAAATATATTCGCGTACGCGAAAAATTGATTCACTCCAAAAGCGGTCACTTTTCGCGTACAAAAACGGACCCAACATTTGTGCATGGTTATTTAATAAATAGTATAAGTGTTTGCCGAGAGGTTGTAACCCCGAAATCGTTTAAAATAGATCCAGTTTCGTAGCTTAAAATTAAAATCGATTAGCGTCGCTGGTGTGCCCTACCCGTCACCTTAAGATTATATACAGTCCAATCGCCACAGTAGGTATACGATTCCTCGCGCCGCACCTGACACAACTACCTATACCATGACTCACGGACAGACAGTCAATACAAACAGTCTCGAAATAGGTTCTAACTCCTGTTAGACCGAAGGACACGACAAACCAGTCTTGGTGCCCGTAGGGCCGGTAGCATTCCTTGTTATATTTAGCCGCCTAGAAGGGTTGCCTGTAGTGTTGCTTATCGATAGTCCACTATCGATAGTATATCGATGGTAAAAGTAAAATCATGAGTATCGATAGAATATCGATAGTATTGCTGGCTGTCAATAGTATCAATACTAAAAGTCAAATAAAGTATCAACCTATAAACTGTCCCACTACAGGGGAAAGGCCTCCATCATAGAATTCAAGTTATCGCTACTATGATAGGATTAGGCTTAATCACCACGCTTGCCAAATGCGGATTGGTGATCACAAACCCGAGCTATGTTCAACAAAAATTCGCAACATACTTTTCGCTCGACCGGAGAATCAAACCCAGGACCCCGAGTTCACGGCCCGGTACTTGAACCACTAGACCAGCAGGGCGTTCCATACTATCGAAAGCGGAATTAGATCAATACTATTGATAACGCATTTAATCAGCCAGCAAAACTATGGAAACATGGCTGACTGTCGATAGTACACAACTGTCGGTACTGTCGATAGTATCGATAGTTTTGATTAGTTCTGTTAATAAACACAATTCTATCGATAGTATCGGACAATAAACAATCGATAGTGTCGCTAGAATTGGCGATATCAATAGTGTTGATCAAATTTTACTATGCTTTTTTCTATCTTATACTATGCATAACTCGGTAAGCGTAGTTTTGGACGCCCTGCGACAAGGTGGGATGATGACATTCGAAGGCTGGCTGGTGTGGGCTGGATGAGAGTGGCCGAAAATCGAGAGCAGTGGTGTGCATTAGGGGAGACCTATATCCAGCAGTGGACGAGTGTGGGTTGCTGATGATGATGAAATTTTACAATCGATAGTATCGATAGTTTTTGATTAGTTCTGTTAATAAACACAATTCTAATCGATAGTATCTGATAATAAACCATCGATGTTATCGCTAGTATTGGCGATATCAATAGTGTTGATCATCGATAGTCTTGACCAATAGCAATACTATCGATAGCCTGATTGTTTTGCGAGGTCAACTATCGATGATTCCGCAACACTAGTTGCCAGCTTAAAGTCAAAAAGGTGCTAGGTGTCAAGACGAAAGTGCTATATTTCTAGAAGTTTCTGAAATAAGTTATGCATATTATTATGTTTTAGAGCTCCGGGTAATTTCGCACTGACTTGCGTCAGTCAGATTTTATCTCGTTTTTTAATTTTTTAATAATATGTTATTCTGCTAAGGTCAAGAGTCTAATAGCCTAAGAAACCAATGATATTTTTTTTTCTATGAAATTGAATTTAAATGAACGTTGAGGAAGTGCTCAATAGATAAGCTTAGGTTGCCTATATTTTTTAAACTTATTTTTGTATATTTTTTTGTGATAGGTGGCAGACGAGCAGACGGATCACCTGGTTTTAAGCGATATATACATTGTCGAATTGAGAACCTCTTTTTTTGAAGTCGGATAAAAAACATAACAATAAAATACAATACTTTTTATGTGATAGGTGGCAGACGAGCAGACGGATCACCCGATGGCAAGCAATTGCCGCCGCTCATAGACACCCGCGAGACCAGTGGAGTCACAAGTGCGCTGCCAACCTTTTTAAGGCGGCGGACCTTGCCAACTTTGTTGTATTCAATTACAAGATAGTATTGAGCGCCGACTTCGGTAACACCTTTTCTCGAGTGTATTGTTATAAAATGTTATGTGAAGTGTGTAAAGTGATAAAAATATTATTTTACACTTTTTAGTTCGTGGTTTTTGAGGGGGGTTTTTTTTCGCAGATTTTTTTTTTGTTGGTCAGTTCTGTCAACCTGAGTGTAAAACGCATTGGTTTTGAACAGAATCATCGGGCTTGTATGTAATATTTGTTACACTTCTTACTACATTAGTGTTAAATCTAGCACTAAAAAGTTCTAACTTTACAACACTACCGTTAGCCGGATCTAAAAACGATTCACGACGAGTGCCTTTGAATAGAGTTTGTGAATCTTATTTACGGATTTGATTTTACGATATCTCAAGTGCGTATAAATATACATGTACATTCGTTTTAGAATAAATAGGTAATTGTTAGATAGTTGGTTTAATATTCCAATTAATTATAACACATTTGTAACCTTTGTTGTCACAAATAAAGATTTTGTTTATTTTGTAAACAAAACAAACGTACATACTCATCTAGAAAGAGCAATGCCCTTCACAAGTCAAAATTTTGGAGTTTTCGATCGAACCGGTTCCCAGAGGCCAGACCGCGCAAAAAGGCATTCGTTTTACTTTATTTTTGAGCCTTCTTACTACACCCAGCTTGCATACTAATCGCCTGGTTTATTGTCTGTCACGGCTTGAACTTGGTCGTTAAAATAAAAAAAAAGTGGACAATGATATAACTACAAGTTTTGTTGAGGCGTGGATGAGGATTTCCAGGAATAATAATACAAGTTACTTGTTAGTACCTACATAGGTAATATTCGTTTTTTTAATGTTATCTTATACAACCGTACTTTTTTACGGTTTACATCTCGAAAACCTCATAATAGGTATAGTGAAAAAGTAGTAGGTATCTCAAGTAAATAACACACTTAAAAATTTCTGCTCGTGTTCAGGCGGGACTCGAACCCACACCTTCCACAATCCGGGTAAATGTTCTACCAATTAGACCACTGAACGCGTTAGTAAGCCGACGAAATTTGTAAGTGCTTGATTCGACATGAGCGTGTCGATAGTCTCATCAATATTGTAGGTATACAATATCCAGTGGAAATATTATTACAAATATTTGACCACCAGTTAAGATGAGACTGCTAAATCAATAGTTGATATTTATTATAGCATTCTTTTGCAATTTATTCTTAAGTAAATAACACACTTAAAAATTTCATATAATATAATTTTGTGAGTAAATATATAAGTAAATATATAATTATGTGGCCGAAATAAGAGAGTATGCGTTGTAGACGTAAGGACGACGGTCGGGTTCTTATGCCAAGTTGGGAGAGAACAGATATATTTGTGCATTTAGCTGTCCAAGGTATAAAAAGTAAGTAGGTATGTTGAGGATCGGGGGCTGGACTAGCCTCTTTTATATTGTTTATTTTTTATATATGATTTTGATATATTTTTGTTTTGTTTTATGGTATTGTCTCTGATGTACCTTAGAACCTGAGAATAAACTAGAAACCATTGTTCTGCTGATATCTTACGAGTTTTATTACAATCACCAGGAGTATGATATACAGTCCAATCGCCACCAGGTATATTAGGCAAACCAAAACCAACCAATACATGTTAGTCACATGTTAGAAGCATGTGAGTAAAGATGTCATACTGTCAACTTTGAAATCGCGATCAAAAAAATATTATCGTCCCATATAAAATGAAGTACATGGAACTGCAAAAGTTGATTTATACTCTTATTACTTAAGGCATAAGAGCCAGTAATTTGTCAGTGTAATGTGATATCTTAACGAACAAGAAACTGGTTATAATATTTAACTTAGCTTTTTGAAGCAGTTACTAAGCACAAGTATCAATATTATTGTACCCACAAATGTCATTCTGTCTCTAAAGAGTTTGGTAAATATTATCACATCAATATTCTGACGTGATCATGCAAGACAATTATAATACCTAATAAATAAATTAATTAATATTTCACAACATCACATACATTGATCTGACTCCGAGATAGGTAGCTCAAGCAACTGTGTTACGGATATCAGAATCAACAGTGGGATTACAAATATATACATATAATACTTTTCTTTTGTAAATACATACTTATAATACATAGATAACGCCCAGACCAATACAAACAGATATGTTCATGCACACAAATGTTTGTACTGTGCGGGGATCGAACCCGCTATGATATTACCTAAGAAATTTAATTTTATATGAAATGTATTGTGTATGAAACTAGTTTTTAAGATTTTTATGTTTTGCTATGCCCTAACAGGGTGCATGTGCGGTACTTTTATTATTGTATTTATTATCTCTGTACCTATCTATCTATACCACCTGTAACGCAATAAACTATTTGAATTGAATTGAAACACCCAGACGAATACAAACAGACATGTTTATGCACACAGATGTTTGTACTGTACGGGAATTGAACCTGCAATCCTTGCACCAGAGGCAGCGTTCACTATCACTGATCCAAACGGGTCGTCAAATAATAAACAAATCGACTCAGACCGGAGGCCCAATCCGGGGGAAAGATGCTTGTGACTCCTCTGGCGTCACGGGTGTATATCGGCAATCGCTTACCATCAGGCGATCCTGCTCCTCTGCCACCTATCACATAAAAAATAGGTATCTACGACCTCGTGATTTTCAAGAAATAGCTTATATATCCAGCACCTGAGGCATCACAGATGCGTTGCCAGCTCTTAAGGGAGAATTAAGAGCTGGCAACGCATCTGTGATGCCTCAGGTGTTGGAGACGTCCTTGGGCAGCTGTAATCACTTACTATCGGGTGAGCCGTCTGCTCGTTTGTCCGTCATAATGTAAAAAAAAACCTAGTTTTAACAGTGGGAGAGCCACGCGTCGGCATGAATGGGCCGGCTCTACCGGAGTAATACCACGTCCTCACAGAAAACCGGCGTGAAGCAGTGCATGCGCTGTGTTTCGCTGCGTGAGTGAGGGTACCCGAGGCCCAATCCAGGGGAAGGGGGGTTAAAAGGTAAGCAGCGCACTTGTGACACCACTGGTGTTGCAGGCGTCCATGGGCGGCGGTAATCGCTTACCATCAGGTGATCCGTCTGCTCGTCTGCCACCTATATCATAAAAAAAAAATGGCTGTCTTACTCAGATCTGCAATCCATTGGAACGGTGAAAATATAATTCAACTCGATCAAAAGATACATTATTTACTCGTAGTTCATTCATCTTATTTGTATTCGGTACCAAGCGTTTTGTTTCTACACACAACTGATTGGATGATAATGTTTTAAATATCAAACGTAACAATGGGCTATCGCGTGCGAAAAAACCGCAAGATGGCGTACTGAGGCGATTGGGTATTTTTAGACGTGATATGTCAAATTGTCAATTAACGAATAAATCGTTAATCGTCGTTTTTGCGTCGGGGGTTAAAAAACAATATCACCAAAAGTCTCGTAGAAGAAGTGGGCAACTAGACTTCCACAATCGACCCACTGAGTTATCTGCATATAAAAAACGCATCAATCGATAAAATAATAATAGTATAGGATAAAAGTTAGTTAGTAAAATTTACTATTTGTTTTTTTTTGTTAGTTTGTAACTCAGCTATTCACTACTATGTGTTCTGTAGATTATTTCGCTCCCAACTACTTCTTTCTGTATTGTACTTTCCGTGGCAGACTAAGTAAGGCAGCACTATGTATATATACGTAGCCTACAAAATGTAACATTAGTTTGTAAGGTGTATTTTTTTTTTATGATATAGGTGGCAGACGAGCAGACGGATCACCTGATGGTAAGCGATTACCGCCGCCCATGGACACACAGTCACAAGTGCGCTGCTTACCTTTTAACCCCCCTTCCCCTGAATTGAGCCTCGGGTACCCTCACTCACGCAGCGAAACACAGCGCATGCACTGCTTCACGCCGGTTTTCTGTGAGGACGTGGTATTACTCCGGTCGAGCCGGCCCATTCATGCCGAAGCGTGGCTCTCCCACTTTATGTCTTGTTGTTTGTCCTAAATAAAAAAAAAGTGAGCCGTGTGGTCCCCGGCAGAGTAGAATAGGCCACCCTCACTCTTACCGAGGTGTCGTAAAAGGCGACTTAGGTATAGCTGCTGGCATCATCATTAGCACCCAGAGAAGGAAAACCCTGCATTTATATCAAAACCCTCGCCAACCCGTATGCCAAGCGTGGTGAGTATGGCAATCACCCCTCATGTGATTGAGGGAGGCCTGTGCCCCAGCAGTGGGGACTTAAATGGGCTGATGATGATGGATGATGATGAAATAAATAAAAGTTTCGTAGAAAAATTAAGCAACTGGACTTGTACTAAGATACTTTCTTTTTTGTACTAAGGTAGTAACGCGAAAACGTTTTTAAAAAAGTCAGTTCAAATTGATGTAAGTATAAATATGCTATTAATCGTACCGAGCTTTAGTAAATAATTAAATGCAAATGTGTTAACTTCGTTTTTATAACGGAAACAATGTTGGTTTTAATGTTGCAATATTTACATATTATTAATTCCTTTATTTTAATGATAAAAATTATGAAAAAAATTGACAACACGTATTAAATTTTTCTTGATCTCTAAGTGTAAAAAAAGTCACGCTAGTGGACTTATGTGTGTTTGTTCTAGGGGTGGTGCGAAATAAGGAAGGGTGGGCCAAATGGTAATGACGAAATCGGTAGAGTTAGGAGCCATGGTAATGATGAAATCGGAACGAAAATTCACATGCTTCCTTGTATAGTCTAACAATAGTATAAGACGCGAATGAGTGCACTATATTATATCCGTAGATATGTGTACACCCGTCTATTAATTGTGTAAGTTATTTTTGTAACTGTCACGTAGACACAATCATTGCCAACTCGGAACATCGATGCGTAATAATTAATCAAAACCGATGGCATTATTGCAGTCACGGAACAATATTTTAACAATAATAATATGTATACTTAATAATGATCATAAATTCACGGCACACATTCACAAGTTACGGATATCATACAACAGAGGAATTACAAATGATATTGAAAAATGTAATAAGTATATTACACCCTAAGTATTCTTTACACGGATTTTGTGCAAGGTTTTTTTTGGAGATAGTAAAAAGCACATGTAGCATTAAAAAGCAATCAAGCAGATGTTTCAGCGTTGTTTCGGTAGATGGCACTATGCATTTTTACATCGTGCTAGTAAAGCGTATTTCCGAAACAATAACCTCAAGCCGCCTGCCCACATTAGCAATTTTAAAAAGTTTGAGAAATAAACCAGGGATCTTTAAAAATCCATTCAGGCCTTTTTGATAAGGCCGGCAACACATTAGCAATCTCTCTAATTTCGCGGACTTTTCATCAGGTGACTCGCTTGCTCGTTTGTCGCGTCTAGCATAAAAAAATCTAGAAAGTATCGGTAATTTTGCTATATAGCAAATAAAATTATTTCAGTTATTTTATTTAATCGTATCCCTGACTGATTCTTGAAAATGGTACTACATATCCGTTGAGAATTGGTTGGTCGTTTTCCTCTAGATGGCGCTAGCACTGGCTAACCAACTTATGTCTCTATCTTAGTATATACAAGTTACTCTATGCAGCCGGTGTTCCGTGCCTAATTATTTGTGCCACGACCTTAAGCCTATGTAGCCTGTTGTCTTATACCTATGTACCCATTTATTTGTACCAGGATTAACGATATTAATACAAAGTAATCTATTAAGAATATTATTTATGCACTCTCATGCGTGTGTCAAAAGGAAATGCTTCCGATTGTTTAGTTCGTGATCAAACCGCATGCGCCAACACGTGATGTCAATAGTCTACTCTAGCACACTATAGCTACTTACGCCGGTGATGATTCATTTCGCCATAAAGATAAGACATTGAGTCTTTTTTAAGCTAGAGTGAATCGGCTACTCGTACTTCTGGGTAAGCTTGTTGCATCGTTCAACTTATAGAATTTATGCTTAATATAGCTCTACCCGAAGATAATTTGCCAATGTCAAGTAACTTATTGAGAATAAGTAGGTAACAGTCGAAGTCTAGTCCAAGTTACAGTCACTCAATAAAACGCCGGTGTTTTTATGTTTTATCGATTCAGCGGATATCACTCTAAAAGCAATCGCGAGTTTTGAGACTCTATTAGGTCCAAGCAAGTTGTCACGAAACAACTCACTGAACACCCAATAGCAGTTTTAAAACGATACAACACTAATAAAAAAAACATGCTCGGCATTTACTTTGAGTTGCATAGGGTTTAGGGCCTCGCCATTAAAGAAGACCCTTGAAAAAGTGTGCTTGATGAAGATCAACACTCAAATTTTAGCTTTATGTCCAAGGACACAATTAATCTTAAATTTTAGTTATTTGTTATTTCGGGGGACTTTTTTCGTGGCGCGAACTCTTATACCGCTATGCCCTTCTACTCATACCACACTATACGCTGATGGTTCATTCTAGGCGCCATAGAGATCAGACTAAATAAATAATGCACTTAAAAATTTTCGACAGCTTTCGGGGGGGACACGAACCTACGACCTTTTACTAACCGGGCAACTGCTTTACCGACTAAGCTACCGGAGAACTTAGTATGTGGATGAATTTTGTAAGTACTTTTTGCTACGCTGTGAGCCGACGATATTCTCATCAATTTATGTATATACCTACAAATATCCAGTGGGAAAAATCCAGAGTCGCACCCGAAGACTGTCGAAAAATGTTTAAGTGCATTATTTACTCAAAAATAAATTTCAAAATAATTGCTATAATCAAAAAAATCATATCAGACAAATACAAGTCATCCTGATTGGCCTTTCTATAAAAAAAAATAACTAGAGTATGTAAATCACGATGTGAGAAAATATCACTATACCTTATGTAGGTAGATAGTTACTGTGGTCACGATGTTGTTAGAAAAATACTTACCTTATTAATTAGGTATAAAGGTGTAGGTTATTATTTAAATGATCTGATCTAAAATAAGTAATGAGAGTTAGTTACAGAACTGCACAGTTCAACTTCAAATATACAATAGTGTATTATTTTAAAACTTTATTCGATCTCAAATTGGTTATAGTTTTTTAAGTATAAGTGTGTAGGTTTACTTATATTGTTTATTGATGAGTATGTATTGTATAATTATGTAGTCATACGTATTTTTTATGCACCGCATCCAGTGGTTGATTGGTAGGTAAAGAATGCTGATTATATCATTAAGTCAGCCAATTGTACTTCTTTTGCTTGTGCACTGAAATATAAATAAATAAAAGCAATGGAAGCAGAAACACGATTTAAAACGTTTATTTAATTTCTTTCATACATACAGTTTTACTAACACACTACTCTTGAAACATATATATTATTACAAAAATATTGTAATCTAGTATTATGACAAAAACTTTATCATAATATCAGTCGCAAAGTCATCTTTAATTATTATTACCTGACAGAAACCAACAAAATCTATCACAAAACAAAAATCATGAATATCAAAAAATTTAATTTAAAAAAAAACTTGATTCAAATATTCATTCCAATTTAATATTCATCAAGCGAAAAAAGGTTCACAACCGAGGCACTCGACGCGCTAGCTTTCTGGTTTTAACCAAACCACGAACAAACTACGGTAAGACGATGATTAAAGTCATTTAATGTATTTAAGGCAAAATTTGGCCAATATGAATGAATGAATGAATGAATGAATATACTTGTATTGCACTCAAAATAAAGTATGAAAACTTAAAACTAGATATTACAGGATGTGTACAACGAAGGCGGAATATCTCATTGAAGATGAAACATTAATGTAAGTTTTTTCAACAATAGTGAAAATGTTTATCGTTGTGTTTTGAGTGGTGCTGTGTTTGTGTTATTGTGTTTTTGACGGCGAACATTAACATTATAATCTTTTGACTAAGCAGTGTTCTCATATAAGTGACATAGATAATAAGTCTTAGTGAGAATAAAATCTTTAAACCTAAACCTAAATCGCAACGCTGTGGCGCCACATTAGCGAATCCGACTAACATACGTTCGCACACGCTTACTTATTGTCTCAGCAATCGTGCGAGCATAATCCAATTAGACCATAGCGTAGTAAATACTATAAAGTACAATACTATACTATGCCATATGGCAGAATTTACCGGTAAACATGTCACGACTAATGACAATGGTGATAATTCGCTTTAATTAGAATAATAACGTAAAATTGATGCTGTTAGTAACATATATATGCTACTAACAGCATATCGTATCTATTTTATATACATATACCTATGTATATGAAATAGATAAACATCAGAAAACAGCACCACTCTCCAACATCGACCTGACTCTAAAATAGGTAGTTCAAGCACTTTTGTTATGGGTATCAGTCTATCAGAATTAATCTGGAGGCACGGCAGTGCCCCCGCCAATCGCACGCAAAGCAAACACCGCTGTATCATCCTTTACTGGAACTATTTCGCCGCATTTTTAGGCTCCTATTTGAGAACCTCCGATGATGTCGTGGAGCACCTGGTTTTGTACAGTCAACTCCAAAAATATGTATACACTTTAAGACCTTTTCACAATATATAATAAAGAAAGTAGACCTCTACTTTCTTATAGGTAAGTAATGTGACATGGTCCTGAAGTGTATACATATTTTTGGAGTTAACTGTACCCTTGTGTACCTACCCTTCAACGGCCAAGTCACACAACATTAAGCTACAAACAATATAAATAAAATAAAATCTCAGTTAGAAACCTTAGACGTGGCACGACTTTCTCTAGATTTTATTACTTTTTAGAGATACACAATCAGCTCCAACGAGACTTGGCTAGTTTTTTACAGAATGTTTTTGGTGGGATGATGGTAACAACACATACTCAGTATTCCAAGTATTGGTATATACAAATATCCAAGTCTGTTACCTACCTATATATATATATATATATATATATTATAAACATTCATTCCAAATTCATTTATAAGTTCACTCTCTCTGAGCTAGCGACCGGACGTTACGGCTTCCGTGTTATGTTCTAACAAAATTTAATGAAACATTTTAAAAACCCCCTACACAACTAAAGCTCTTTCATTTGATACCTATATTGAGGCAGTTGGAACAACAAATAGGTTATTCGTCATTTTCTGACGGCGGCCATCTTGGATTTGAAAACTTTCACAATTAATATATTCTGCTACTCTAGCCATTTCATATGATACCCATATTGTGGGAGTTGTGTTAAAACATAAAATCCAAATCTTTCTGACGGCCGGCGGTCATCTTGGATCGATTTTTATCGAACATAGCTAAGAACACTCCCTCTTTATTCATCTTTCAAACAAAAAAAAAAACAAAATCAAATCGGTTCATTTGTTCGGGAGCTACGATGCCATAGACAGACACACAGACACACACACACACACACACGTCAAACTTATAACACCCCGTTGTTTTTGCGTCGGGGGTTAATATAGAATCTGAGAATACAAAGTTTGAGTAAATTTGTTTTTCATATTCGTCCCATAACCTGAAATCCTATACCAAGAAGCGGATTTGTAGATTTTCCGCCCCTGGATTATTAAACCTCTTTTTAGTTTAATCTAAATACTTATGATGGCGATATTTTGACGCCCTTTTTTACTTGTGAGGAAGAAAAAAAAGATTTAGCATGTTACAGTTAACTCAAAAAGTATATCATTCATTCACTATGAATGAAAATAACGCCGACTGCCACAAATCTTTGGCTTGAGTATAGCAGTTACTCCCTTTTAAACATATTGTCCATTTCAAACAACTTAACTGTATTGGTATAGATTGATCTGCCGCGGCTCTTTGTCTTGATAATCCCCAATATAAATAATCCCCATTTGCATGGTAGATCAACAATATGAAAAAAAAATTCTGTTTCATACAAAATATAATATCCACATAGCAATAATGTATGGAACAGCTGATATTGTTTTTGTATTCATTATTTATTTTTTTATAGAAAGGCCAATCAGGATGACTTCACTCCGCCTGATGGTAAGCGGCCGTGAAATCCAAATATGAGGATGACAGGCACAAAAGAACTAACAAAGTACCCATTGAGTCTGCCATCCTCACCCTGATGGCCTGCTGAGATGCCGCTTCACGCCCCGCCTAAAGACCCCGGATTGTATGAAGGAGGAAACATATGACCTGGGAGGGCATTCTATGTCTTGAATTGATTTATTATGAGGCATTAAAACGATGTAAAAATAACGATGTATAAGGATAAATAATTATGAAAAACACTATACGACTTTCAGAAACCAAATTCCAAGTGAAAGCTGTTTTTTTTTTCAAAATTTGTTGTTTTTTTTCTTTCGTGTCAAATGAATAAAGATTAAAAAGTAACTTAAGAACCGGAACATGACACCGGTTGAACAATAGCCGAAGTTTATGCACAATTCTGGCAGTTATCGGCTTTATGCCCTTCCGCACAAGGGTCATAATTAGTGGAATATGTGTTGGTACTTATGTTTTGTACGGGTTTTACCTTGAAGGCACCCAAGTGTGCCATGGTTTCTGATAATGCATCATTGTGGCAGGTTTAAGTGTGATTCATCGATATAAAAAGGGAGATCTGTATGATGTTTTGGTTGAAGTGAGTCTGCTATAAATCGAATAAAGATTTAAAATCATTAAGGTGACGGGTAGGGCACACTAGCGACGCCAATCGATTTTAATTTTTAGCTACTAAACCGAATCTATTTTAACAATTTCGGGTTACAACCTCTCGGCAAACACTTACACTATTTATTAAATAACCATGCACAAATGTTGGGTCCGTTTTTGTACGCGAAAAATTGATTCACGCCAAAAGTGGCCGCTTTTGGCGTGAATCATTTTCGCCCACGCGTTGGACCCAACATTTTTGCATGGTTATTTAATAAATAGTATAAGTGTTTGCCGAAAGGTTGTAACCACGAAATTGTTTAAAATAGATCCGGTTTAGTAGCTAATAATTAAAAACGAATGGTGTCGCTAGTGTACCCTGGCCGGCACCTTAAGCGTTCATTGACATCGTTTAAACGATTCCTGAGAAAAGATAACACTTATACGAGTATTTATTAAGTAGTAGTAGAGTAGTAATTGGCCGTGTGGTCCCCGGCAGAGTAGAATAGGCCACCCTCACTCTTACCGAGGTGTCGTAAAAGGCGACTAAGGTAAAGCTGCTGGCATGATCATCAGCACCCAGAGAAGGAAAACTCTGCATTTATATCAAAACCCTCGCCAACCCGTCTACCAAGCGTGGTGAGTATGGTAATTACCCCTCATGTGATTGAGGGAGGCCCGTGCCCCAGCAGTGGGGACTTAAATGGGCTGACGATGATGATGATGATACGAGTATACTACAACATACTATACTATGCCGTTGTGAGATGGTTCCTGAGAGGATAAGAACGTTGCTTTATTAAGAGGATGTCGTAGGTTCGACTCCGAGCATACACTTTTGAATTTATAATAATATTTTTGAAACGATTACGGCTACGACGGACAATCTCAACGATCAGCCACGTTGATATTAATTGGCGTTTAAAAATAATGTCCTCAAACTGATATTTTGGCTATGGCGGCCATTCGAAGAACGCGGGACATAAACCACCATAGTCAATAGTCAATAGTCAATTTTTTTTTTTGCATAGGCTTGTACACAGCACTTACAAATCGTCATACATTTGAATGACTTAAAAGTATTTATAAGTACTTATGTATAATTTACATGTTAATACATATACACGTTGATACAAAAAATATACTAAAGAAATAAATAAACATAATGCGATTCTACCACCGGCTCGGAAAGTTGTTTCTGGTCGAGAAGATCCGGCAAGAAACTCGCCAGTTACTCTTTTTAATCGCAAAACTTTCATACAATGTTGTGTCATCATCATACCAAGCCATACAGTTCAATTGTTACACAAAATAAAATAAAGGAAATAATAATAAAATAAATATTATGAGGTAAACCGAAGCAAACCAGTCCCCAAAGGTGGCACCTGTTCACAAGTATGACGTATGTGTCAGCCATCATTTCACTCAACCATATTAGATGGAATGTAATGATCTTATTATACATCGTGATCTAAAGTTATTACCGTACTAAAGTTTATGACATCCCGTTCCAACACGCTGTGACTTCCTGTACGTGGCCTCTACTCGAGGACCTTTCCGCCCCAACGCCCTAATCCGACCCTAAGTCGTAGCCGTCCGAAAATACTCCTGCAGCCAAACCATCAAAGCGAAACAGCTTTCGTTTATATTTACATGAAAATTCAATAAAGTCTTAATTTTCTTACTTTATTTATTTATTTAATTAGAACACCAACATAAAATACATTTTGACAATACATAAGGGGTTATATAATGGGGTATAAAGCTTAATGCATTTACAATTACAGGTGCAGACTGCATGCTATAGAATAAGTTAAGAAGCAACAAAATAATTGTAAAGAAAACAATATTTAGAAACGCATTTTACGTAGTGTGGCTGTTAGGCAGCCAATGATTTTTTAAAGCTGCGAATGTCACCCGCGAATAAATCGAGACCCTTTGATCCAGCCAAACTGATGTAGTCTTTAACAAGACGGTTCAATGGAGCATTTTGACCTAGGTTAGAATTGCTACTCATTACTTATTACTCATTACTTTCATTCTTTCCAGAACTATGAACTCCGGCTGGCTAGCATGGGAGTGCGTAGTGTTCGGGGTCTTCATCGCAGCCTCCTCCTGCGTGCCGCTGTGGAGGCGGCGGAGGGACGCAAGCGAAGCCGGGGCCAGCGCCAAGCGCGCGTATATATTCGCGGGGGGTGGTGTGTCCATACTGGCCATGATATTGTCTGTGGCTAGAGGGACTTTGGGAGTGAGATCGTTTTTGGGTAAGTCACTGAAAATAGCATTAATATGTGTAGAGGTTTTTTAACCCCCAATGAGAACTTATAACATCCCCGGGGTAATTTAATCAATACAAATTAATTTGTATAAGAATAATAAATCATCATCATCATCATTTCAGCCAATGGACGTCCACTGCTGGACATAGGCCTCCCCCAATGTTCTCCACACAGATCGGTCCTGTGCCTCCCGCATCCAATGGATTCCCGCGATCTTCACCAGATCGTCGGTCCACCTTGTAGGAGGCCTGCCACGGCTGCGAGTTCCTGTACGTGGCCTCCACTCGAGGACCTTTCCGCCCCAACGGCCGTCTGTTCTCCTCGCTATGTGCCCTGCCCATTGCCACTTGAGGCATGCAATCCTTTGGGCTACGTAGAGGGCTATGCTCGGGGTCTCCCTGCGTGATCGTATCAGAAATGATGAGATCCGCAGCAGAACTAAGAATAATAATTGCTGCTAAGCAATTCGTCAAGTCTTCTCGTCACCCATCCCTCAAAGTCTTAAGTCGAAAGTCTTCGACCAGTGCGTCCTTCCGGTCATGACTTACGGTGCCGAGACGTGGACACTCACGGCTGGACTAGTCCACCAGTTCAAAGTCGCTATGCGCAAACGAGGCAGTATAATTCACTGCATATTTGTAAGTTAAAGAAACACCGATAAAAGAGAGTGTTTATCAAATAAATTGTGCATGAATTTTTGTTTATATAACGTGTATGAGTCATATGCATTCTCAATCAATTTAAATGCATTTGGCTTCGCTATACTTATGTACTTGCAGAATCATTTCCATGCCATGAAGAATCTGCGCTAATTAAAAATTACTATGTACATAACTAATAGCAGATATGCTGGTTTTTGGAAGATAATTCTAACGCATAAATGTGTTTTTTTTTGCAAAGGTGGCAGACGAGCAGACGTATTACTTGATGGTAAGCGGTTGCCGCCGTCCATGGACACCCGCTACATCACAGTGGAGTCACAAATTCGCTACCATCTTTAACCTTTCTCTTTTTTTTCTTTAATCTTTTTTTATTTTAAATATCTTGATCAATCATTTAATTATTGTCTTAATTTTAAAAAGTAAGAAAGAAAGAAAATACATTTATAGGCCACAAACAATATACAATAATACAGAATGACATACAACAGCGGAAACATTGAATGGTGGATATTACATTTTGTAAGGAATAAGTGAAGGGAGTGGCCAATCAGTCAGAGTCACCAATTTGGATCAGTGGTAGTGAACGCTGCCTCTGGTGAAAGGGTTGCGGGTTCAATCCCAGTACAAACATTTGTGTGCATAAACATGTCTGTGGGTATTGGTCTGGATGTTTCTATGTTTCATAAGTATGTATTTACAAAAGAAAAGTATTATATGTATTTGTAATTCCGCTGTTGGTTCTGATATCCGTAACATGGGTGCTTGAGCTCCCTATCTCGGTGTCTGATCAATGCATGTGATGTTTGGGAAATATATGAAATTTATTATTTTGTTACAATCAAGAAAACTGATCCACTGGCTGAGCTGACTCCATTGATCCGTAAGCGGGCTCTTAAAGCCCCCGTTCCATTTTAGCGTTTATCAACAATGACTCTACACAATTCTTGGTCTAGAAACCTATGTCACTTTGCAGGGGCAAGACAACGGGAAGTGAAATATCTTCTCTGGGTTGTATCTTGGAACACTTCCGTAAATAGATTGCGGTTCATAACATTTATAATAATAACAATAATAACAGATATATCGATACCAAACACACATAATCTACATATAACCATAACAGATAAAATACACAGAGTTAAAAGAAGAAATAGTAAAAATTTGGAAAATGAATAAGGTATACATCGTGCCGCTAGTGCTCTCTAGCACTGGAGTAATCCCCAAGCATTTGTTGGCGTCCCAAAGAAATCTAGACTTACCTGAAAGCACTTACATGACGATGCAGAAAGCCGCCATTCTCAATACCTGCCGTATTGTTCGAAAGTTTCTTCAGGATGATAGCTCACCAATAAACCATTCTACAGTGGAAACTGGGACTCACTTGGTCTAGGCCCGTGAGCCCAGTCAAAATACCAAAATATTTTGAACAATGTTTCGAGAAAGAAAAATTCTCAACAAAAACAATAATAATAATTCTCACAACATCTCATACGTTGACCTGATCCCGTACTAAGTAGCTTAAGCACTTGTGTTACAGATATCAGACAATAGAGGAACACAAATATATACTTAAATACATATATTACACCCAGACACTGAACAAACACAAGTGTTCATCGCACGAATGTTTGTCAAGGGTGGGGATCGAACCCACGACCTTTGGCGTGAGAGGCAGTGTCACTAGCAATTGCGCCATCCGGTCAGTCAAAATTTATGTATTTATTCTTCATTGCACAAGAAAATAAAGTACAATTGGCGGACTTAATGCTATACAGCATTCTCTACCAGTCAACCATTAGGCGATGCAAAAATATGTATGACGGCTAAATAAATATATATCCATAAACATACATGTGAGTAATATATAATATGACTAAATATACATACATAATTATATAATACAATAAACCTACTTATACTATAATTAATTTATTAAAAAAACAGAAAAAAAACGACGAATCCCGGCTAATCTACATCGTAAGCATTAATGAGTCGGAACAGACACAATACATTTTACCAGAGCAGACATAAAAAACCGGCCAAGTGCGAGTCGGACTCGCCCATGAAGGGTTCCGTAGCAGCAAGTAAGATATAAGGAAAGTAAATTGCGGTTTACGATTTATAACGTATTAAAAAAAAACTACTCACTATGTCTAGTTCAAACCAATTTTCGTTGTTAGTTTTCATGATTATGTACATCATATATTTTTTTTAGTTTTACAATTCATTTATTATAGAAGTTAGGGGGGAGGGGGGGAGGGACACAATTTACCACTTTGGGAGCATCTCTTGTGCAAAGTATTGTGTTTAGAATAAAAATTATGTTAAAAACTTCAACATCATTTTTAAAGACCCGTTCATAGATACCCTTCACGTATAGGTTTGATGAAAAAAACATTTTAAGTTACAGTTTTAAGATTTTTTTTTTTAAATTTTTTACAATTAAAATATTCTGCTTCTCAAGCCCTTTTATATGATACCCATATTTCCTTTGCCCCAATTGGGCCTCCGGTACCCTCACTCACACCGGTTTTCTGTGAGGGCGTGGTATCACTCCGGTAAAGCCGGCCCATTCATGCCGAAAGATTACAAATTGAATCAAAATGTTCTATCATCATCATCCTCCTGCCCTTTTCCCAGGTTATCTGGGGTCAGGGCTGTATGTCTTCTTTACAATACGTCCCTGTCATTCGTCATCGAATCATCCACAACTTTTCCCTTTATATCATTCTTCGCACAATTCATCCATCTCTTTTTCGGCCGTCCTCTGTTCCTCCACCCACTTACATTTACTCTCATTACACTCTTTTGGTTACATGTTCTTCCCCTCTTCTCATTACATGGCCATACCAGGAAAGACGATTTGCCTTCAATTTATCAATAACGGGGGCCACTTTCATACTTCCTCTAATATACTCATTCCTTATCTTGTCCATTCTCGTCACGCCACACATTCTCATCTCTGTCGCATGCAATCGTCTTTCATCCGTCATTAACGTCCCAGCATTCTGATCCATACGGGGCAGCAGGTCTAATGACGGATTTGTAAATATTTCCCTTTAGTTTAACACGTTAGCTGCGGCACCAATTTTTGCATACTTTCCGTTCCTGTGGCACGAGGTTTAATCGGCCCGTACCGTGACCAGACGTTAGGGCGACACGCGGTCTATTAGACCCCACCTCCTTTTACAGACTAAAATCCATTTTCTGGCGCGAAATCAAAGATAAATGAGAATTTTGGTCCTTATTGATATAGACAGTGAATTGATGAACCCTAATCCACCGTCGCCCCGGGATCGGATGGCTAGTTTAGGAATTATTAGGAAAACAAAATATGGGATCTAATACACCTCGTAACGCACTGACATAGGGCAAATTTTCGCTGCGATTAGTGTTGGGAAAAATAATATCGACGTTTTTAAACTGTCTTAACTACGCAACGACTTGACCGATTTTGATCAATTATATCTCATTAGATCGTTTTAAGGGCAAAACCTGGCAAAACAACACAAAGCTATCAAATATTTAAATAATCTAAATTGTGCTTGAAGGCGCCATAAAGAAAAAAAAACCGGCCAAGTGCGAGTCGGACTCGCGCACGAAGCGTTCCATTCTATACCATTAAGAGGCACCTATTACAGACTTATTATTGGAAAATAATGGATTACGGTTTATGCATAAGGTTTATCTTTCTATTTGTATATGAAAATCTTAATGCGGTTCACAGAATAGAAAAAAAAGGCAACCAGAAGTAGAAAAGAAACTGTCCTATTTATTCTGCCTCGGGCTTTAAAAATACACTTATTAGAACTTGAATTAACATTAAAAATCAGTATCAATATACTTTTTTTTATAAAAATCTCAATATATATGTACTTATTTATGAGTGTTTTTCATTGAAACAGGGTAGACAATAAGATTTTTTGCACTGAGTGCACTGAGTCAAAATCTTTTTAGATTTTTTATCAGCTTCACGAGATGGTAAAAATGTGCGTAGGTTTTGGTAACAACCAACACATCTTCTCCTTTTTTCACCCTTTTCGAGTATACTTAAGTAATCATATCTTACACTTACTTTAGGTACATAGATAGCTACCAAGATAAGAAAAAACTAGGTACTTACTGAAGATTTTTTCATTAAAAACTTACCTGTTTTGGCTCTGTTTCTGGGTTTCTTTTAATTAACTTCTTCCGACATCGTTTAGACATGTTCGGCGCTGTAAAAGGACGTGCTCTCCAATCGACGTGATGCACAACACTAGTCGCGGGAAGCTCGCGTTGAGTGCGGTACGAGGTCAGGGGGTATATGGGACGTTTTAGCCTCGTTCCGCACTGCTTTAAAATTATATTAATTCAGTGCGGCACGAGGCCTAAGACATCCGGTACCAAGGTAGGTACACCACCGAGTCCGGAACCATTAGTGATCTCAAATATATATTTATCTCTTTCCTACACTGGACCAAACCAAAGTTATGCCATTCGCACGACAGAGAAATTCACTTTTTTGCTTGCCGCACCACAGGGAAGTTGCATTAGGGGTGATTTAGGCCTCGCTTCGCACTTAACGTGTTAAGCGGCATCCATTGATTGCATGTTGTTTCAAAATCATGTTAAATCTAAAATCTTGTTGAATCAAAGTTTTGTATGTCGGTTAAAAATTTCTCAGTGTCGGTCCGAAGTCTGGAAGGCGGCGGTCGGGTGTATCAGAAACCTCAGTGGCTAGGAAACTCGTATACTAGTACGGATAGAGGAATCTCACACGAATAAGGTTACAAATATAAAATAACTCTAGGAACTTCCTACAAGCATTAACATGTCCAAAATAACTAATTTTGGACATGTTAATGCTTCTAGGAATTTCGTAGAGCAACAAATTTTCCCATCAGGAAAATTCATCCTCTTCGAAGAAAATCGTAATCAACTATTGCAACAAGAATCCAAATGTTTTGATGAGTCAGGAAAACTGCATCTGCGAAAATTGCTAGAGGAGACTCAGCTCTCTTGAATCACGGAAGATTATTGAAAAAAAAACTTTATATATAAGTACCTCCATATTAATTCTATCTCACATTAGTAATAATTAATGTATTCTTCTATTTCTTCATTACCACGGTCGTCACTCACAACAGGTCCTGCCAGAATACCAGCGCTGCCGCGGCATTTCTGTCGGTGTCGCGGCAGCACCATGCTGAGGCCGGGACCTAATTGACCTCACACGTCACACACGCCTATTTTAAATATTTTCATTGTATAACCTAATCTATCGTCTGTTTTCGTACTCAACTTTGTCTGTAATGTTTTAATGTGTGAATGTTACCTATACTTTCTAATTAGTATCAATTGTTAAATTATGTATTGTGATGGTCAATAAAATGTTTCTTTCTTTCTTTCTTTGTATTGGTTTAAAAATTCGCTGCCTTGCAGTCGAAAAAGACGAACAATGTACTGAGATGTCTAAAACAAACTGATACTGTGTGTGTAGCTTTTCGCTTCTTTTAGCAGGCACGCGGCACTCGGGACTATACATACAGATTTTTTAAGAGTTTGATGATATTGTCATAGTCATCATCATCATCAGCAACCCACACTCGTCCACTGCTGGACATAGGTCTCCCCTAATGCAGCCTACTGCTCCCGATTTTCGGCCACTCTCATCATGGACTAGTCCAGCCGTGAGTGTCTACGTCTCGACTGTCATAGTACCAACACTATTTATAAAGAGTAAGACAACGACTACCGCAAAGGGCTATGCTCGGAGTATCTCTGAAGGACCGCATCAGAAATGATGTAATCCGACAGAGAACCAGAGTCACCGACATAGCCCACCGAATTAGCAAACTGAGGTGGCAGTGGGCTGGTCATATTAGCCGCAGAACTGACAGCCGTTGGAGCCGTAAAGTCCTTGAGTGGAGACCGCGACTCGGTAAGCGTAGTGTAGGACGCCCTGCGACAAGATGGGATAATGAAATTTAAAGGCTGGCTGGTGTGGGATGAGAGTGGCCGAAAATCGGGAGCAGTGGCGTGCATTAGGGGAGACCTATGTCCAGCAGTGGACGAGTGTGGGTTGCTGATGATGATGATGAAGACAACGACTAGTATTGTAGGTAATCCGATAAGACGAAACACTTAGGTATTTATTTAAAAACATGGTCTCTTCCAAGACAGCAATCAATGTTTGAAAAATTCGAAACATACTTTTTGCTCGACCATCGAACCCAGGACCCCGAGATCACGGCCCGGTACTTAAAACACTAGACCAACAAGGCATTCACACATCACATAAAAAAAGAAAAGACGCGATTGATGGTTACAATTCACCCCGATATAAGACCATTAGTCAATGCGTCACAGAGGAAATAGGCAAAGAGTAGTCAAGTGTAAAAACCAGTGGCGTTGTATTTCACACAATTACAGATTATATCCATATGTAATATGTACCTACCCAGGGGTTAATCATGGCTCACTGTTGCAAGTAAGAGATCAAAAGTCACAGTAGGCGTGACTTCAAGGTAGTCATTATGACGAAAATAGATGTACCTGTAGGCATGCATAGGCATGATTGAGTATAACAAGCGATGAAAACTCAGTGGATAAAGTGAGCGGGAGGTCGTGAGTTCAAAACTGAGCATATCTCACAGTCTTCTGCGGTCCAATTCTTGTGCTCGTGATATTTTAAAAACATGGCGGATATCAACTGAAAGCCATACATAACATCTAAAAAGAAAGTTTAAACATAACATATGTAATAATTTAAAGAAGAGCGGAGTTCCCTAATACAAGTAAATATGTTGCTTAAAAGAAAGCTCCAACCACAATTATCTGTATGACATGTGTGTTATTGAATAAATAATTTTGAATTTTGAATGTTTTCAAAATATCACGAGCAGAAGAATTGGGCTCCTGGAGCCCAATTCTCGTGCTCGTGATATTTATTTTATTATATTTCACCAAAACACAGTTCTTTTGTATGGTTTTCAGGTGATATCCGCTATGTTTTCAAAATATCACGAGCACGAGAATTCGGCTCCTGGATTTTTCAAATATGCACTGTTATTTTTTATCACTTACATTTTATTATGAAATAGGAGGCAGACGAGTAGACGGATCACCTGGTGGTAAGCGATTACCGCCGCCCATGGACACCTGCTACACCAGTGGAGTCACCAGTGCGCTACCAACCTTTTAAAATGAGATACGCTCTTTTCTTGAAGGTTTGTAGGTCGTATCGGCCCGGACATACCGCAGACTAGTTCATTCCAAAGTTTTGTAGTACGAGGTAGAGAGATTTTTGATTTTTGACATCTCGAAAGCCTTATAAAAGGTATCGTGAATTAAGTTCATTTTGCGTGTTAGATCGACGAAATAAGTGAAAAATAAAATCAACTGTTCCATACAACATAGAATATCCACTCGGCAATAATGTATAGAATAGCAGATTTTTATGCTGTATAGAGCAGCAATGGACTTCAATCACGATAACTGCTATGTGATTTTCGAGATATATACGATAAAAAATTCATTGTATATGCATATGTAGGGTTCTTCCTAAATCACTGACTCGTAAATTCCTTAGACAATCATCATCATCAGCCCATTTAAGTCCCCACTGCTGGGGCACGGGCCTCCCTCAATCACATGAGGGGTAATTGCCATACTCATCACGCTAGGCAGACGGGTTGGCGAGGGTTTTGATATAAATGCAGAGTTTTCCTTTTCTGGGTGCTGATGATCATGCCAGCAGCTTTACCTAAGTCGCCTTTTACGACACCTCGGTAAGAGTGAGGGTGGCCTATTCTACTCTGCCGGGCACCACACAGCAGCACCTTAGACAATGTCTGAGGTAAATTCAATGATATTTGTATTTTGCCTTTTTTAACTAAAAATCAGAAGCCCAAGCTTACGATTTGCCAGATTTGACCGTGGGAGAGCTACGCTTCGGCATGAATGGGCCGGATCGACCAGAGTGATATCACGACCTCACTGAAAACCGGCGTGAAGCAGCACTGTGCTGTGTTTCGCTGCGTAAGTGAGGGTGCCGGGGCCCAATCCGGGGGAAAAGGGGGCCTAAAGGTTGGCAGTTGACTCAACTGGTGTCGCGGATGTCCATAAGCGGTGGCAATCGCTTACCAAGAGGCATTCCGTCTGCTCGTTTGCCACTTAACACATAAAAAATAAAAGATTAGCTTTATAGCGGCGCAACCTCAAATCTTTTCTTCCTCCGCCCCATCCTCGAATCCTCGATTTCCTCCGAATTGGGCCTCCGGCACCGCGCCTTACTAGGCCAAACACCGCACGCTGCTCCACGCCGGTTTTCTGGAAGCCCATGGTATCACTCCGGTCCATTCATGGCGAAACGTGCTCTCCCTCGGTCTCATGCCTTTACCTTGGGGGACGTCCCGTGTTGAAGCTGAATTAACACTTGAACGTCCGGAATGAATTATGTATAAAGCCTGCTATTAATGTACAGTATTTATTTTGAGTTCTGTCACAGTATAAGGACTTCACAGAAGTATTAGGAATTAATAATAATAATATAATAATTCTCACAACATCTCATTCATTGACCTGATTCTGTACTAAGTAGCTTAAGCACTTGTGTTACAGATATCAGGCAACAGAGGAACACAAATATATATCTACTTAAATACAAATATTACACCCAGACACCGGACAAACACAAGTATTCATCGCACGAATGTTTGTCCAGGGTGGGGATCCAACCCACGACCTTTGGCGTAAGAGGCAGGGTCACTACCAATTTCGCCATGCGGTCAGTCAAATTAATTAAACTATTTTTTTTATGTGATAGGAGCAGACGGATCACCTGGTGGTAAGCAATTGCATGGACACCTGCGACACCAGTGGAGTCACAAGAGCGCTGTTAACCTTTAATCTCTCTCCGGATTGGGCCTCCCGTTCCCTCACTCACGCAGCGAAACGCAGCACAGTGCATATTACATGCTTCACGTCGGTTTTCTGTTAGCTGGCCCATTCATGCCGAAGCGTGGCCGTTGCCGATTCCTAAGAAGATATTTTGAATAGCTGTCTGTCCCACAGTCATCGCTACTATGATGGGATCAGGCTTAATCACCACGCTTGATCAAACATCATCGTCATTGTCAGCCCATTTAAGTCCCCACTGCTGGTGCACGGGCCTCCCTCAATCACATGAGGGGTAATTGGCATACTCACCACGCTTGGTAGACGGGTTGGCGAGGGTTTTGATATAAATGCAGAACTTTCCCTCTCCGGGCGCTGATGATCATGCCAGCAGCTTTACCTTAGTCGCCTTTTACGACACCTCGGTAAGAGTGAGGGTGGCCTATTCTACTCTGCCGGGGACCACATGGCTTAAAAAAAAAGATCAAATAGTTTACCAATATACTCTTTATGTAGACCTACTGACCATATTGACACTATGTTGTTATTAAAAACAATATTATTATCCGTTTTACCTCTTGAGACAATTTCTGCGCTGTCATCGACTGTTAAATGCATTTTGTGGTAGATTTGTAATGGCATAGTATTAAAATTAAATAATTTCTGGTGTAAAATAATAGTGTTTTGATTTCCCATCTTTATTGCTTGATTTTATCTATGACGGCCCGTTTGGATCAGTGGTAGTGAACGCTGCCTCTGGTGTAAAGGTTCAGAATCAAAATCAGAAATCATTTAATCCGGTAAATGTGGTTACAGTAGTTACATTTTTATATATTAAATGGGTTTGCACTTGACCTCATTTCACCTGATGGAAAGTGACAATAAGATCTAAGATGTAGCGTGCTTACCCAGAAGAAGCCTATTCACTCTCGACTTAAATATAAAATTATCGTTTAGTTTCTCACATTTAACCGAATAATATCGGCATGTAATAACAGAGAGTTAGCGTCGTCTTAAGTTATAATAAAATAATACAACATCATCATCATCAGCCCATTTAAGTCCCCACTGCTGGGGCACGGGTCTCCCTCAATCACATGAAATAATACATAGTCAAAATAAAATCGATACAAAGAATTAGTCAGTCATAAATAATTAATGTATGTCTAAAAAATTAAATCTTGTAACAAACCAATTAACTTAAATAACGTAGGACCAATATCGAACCCTGTGACTCCTGTGAGACTCCCGCCCTAGCTTACTACATACACCAATAGATGGAGCTGGGAGTACATTAATTCACACCAGCATTTCGATTTCCCGTACCTATAAGGGTCCCATTAGCTCTAGCGCAGTCTAACAGCCCTGATTTCATTTTGCTCTCTCCATCCTTAGGAGGCTTTAGACGATTCAGGCTCAATGTAGACTACCTAGCTGCGGTTCTCTTCTCTCGACATTGGCCATCTTGTTGTACGACGTGCTATAAATGTCAGTAAATTGATTAATACAATCATCTATCCGCTCAAAGTCGCCGTTATCTTCGTCCCGCCAACTATCATCACCCATCATCACCTAACATCTACTTCAATCTTACATTACATTAACTCATTAACACTGTAGAAACATCTGTGACACAAGCATTTATATAAACTATTTTTGATTTTTTTTATTAAATGTAAATAAAATAGGTAAATCCTTTAATGCTTCTGGCAACTGAATGTATAGTTTGACAGACATATAATGTCAATTTTTTTGGTAGCTCGTTGAACAAGATAGCACCATCAAGCGATGCCGATATCGGTTAGAGTAAGCGCACATAATATCAATTTTCGATGATGATGATGATGAGGTGGCAGACGAGCAGACCGCCTGATGGTAAGCGATTGTCGCCGCCCGGAAACGCCCATGACACCAGTGGAGTTGCAAGTGCGCTACTAACATTTAAACCCCCTTCATTCCCGGATTGGGCCTCTGCGAGGCCGTGGTATCACTCCAGTCGAGCCAGTCCATTCTTGCCGAAGCGTGGCTCTCCCACGGTCAAAATCTCATGTCTGTTTGTATTAGTCTGGGTGTTTTCTATGTGTTATAAGTATATATTTACAAAAGATAAGTAATCAATGTATATATTTGTAATTCCGCTGTTGATTCTGATATCCGTAACACAGGTGCTGAAGCTACCTATCTTGCAGTCAGATCAATTAATGTATGTGATGATGTGAAATACTTTATTTCATAGGTGCTCCCGTATCACCAGGGGCATCACAATGCGCTGCCGACCTTTAAGCTCCTGTCCCTTGATTGGGGGTCTGATACCATTACTTACCAGAAAACAACGCAGCGTTGCTGTATCCGGTCTGTGAGGCCGTGGTATTCTGGTAGAGCCGGCCCATTCATACCGAAGCATGGCTTTGCAACGGTCCCAATTAAAATTATTATAAAAAGGGTAATCGATTACGCCAATCAAATATTCTATGCAAAAAATCCCCACCACAAACAGATTCATGGCGCTACATCGACGAAACTAGCGCCGCCAGCAGATTAATACTGATTAATTGTGGCGATTAAGGGAGATTAAAAAATAAATAAATTCGTATTCATTTATTCCATAGTTGAATAGGCAGATGACAGAGCTATGTACAAATAAAGATAAAGTTTAAAAAGTAAAACCTGACTACCAAAAAAACACGCTCTCGTATGCCACATTGATTTTATTTTATTATTATAATGAATCTGTTTTGCTACAGTAGGTGGCATACGACCACGGCGATACGGCATAATCATTTTAGCAGAGACAGTATTCTTGTTTCGTACTTTTTAGAGCGTGTTTTTTGGTAGTCGGGTTTTATAATAATAATAATATTTCACAACATCACATACATTGATCTGACTCCGAGATAGGTAGCTCAAGCATATGTGTTACGGATATCACAATCAATCAAAACGTTAATTAACACGATATTTATTATGTGATACGACTCGCAAAATAAACTATCACATAATAAATATCGTGTTCATTAACGTTTTGATTAATTATACTTTTCTCCAAATTGGAGACGTACTTTTTTTAAAGTCTCTGATTACGGCTACGGCGGCCAATCTCAACGATCAGCCACGTACGCAGGATATAGGTATATTATAGTGCTCAAGTGTGTGCGCAAATACAAGTGCACTCACTAGTCCCTTTACCCTCATAGTCTGATCCACAGTCAATATAATTATGTTGGTGGCGCTAGTTTCTTCGAGGTAGCGCTTTAAAAGCCTTGGCACCTTGGGATTTTTTGCTATGATGATGACGTTAGCCATAAGTATAGGGTTTTGATGCAAATTAGATTTTGAATCTATTATATTGGAGCGCCAGCAAATTTCGAACCAAAGTTTTTTTTCTTGCTTTTTCAACATAATATACCTAATATTGTTATTCACTTTGCAAGACCTGTCTTAATTTACACAAACTAAACGCAAAGCACCTATTTCATTTATTAACTTTCATTGAGATTTGACCCCGACTGCCACGGGTATAAAATTTACTTCTCATTATTACATACTGACCATTTTGAACTATCTAACTCAGTGAGCTATCATCATCATCGTCAGCCCATTTAAGTCCCCACTGCTGGGGTACGGGCCTCCCTCAATCACATGAGGGGTAATTGCCATACTCACCACGCTTGGCAGACGGGTTGGCGATGGTTTTGATGCAGAGATTTCCTTCTCTGGGTGCTGATGATCATGCCAGCAGCTTTACCTTAGTCGCCTTTTACGACACCTCGGTAAGAGTGAGGGTGGCCTAATCTACTCTGCCGGGGACCACACGGCGACTCAGTGAGCTATAACGTAGTATATATGAATAATAATAGTATAATATACAGGGTGTATCTGTGAACATTTACATCCCTTTAACCACGTGTTCTATCAACCATTCTGAACAACATTTGTTTTACGACTCATATCATCATATCACACTTTATATTAATTATTACACATTAATTACATTTGAAGCACGGGGTTTGCACTTGTTTTACTGGATTCCATGTCGATGATATTTTAAATCCATCCTCCCGATTGAAAGTCTTATACTTCTTGATCTCAATCGCTTCACGTACTATCCTGGTATGTTAATGACTTTCAATCGGGAGGATTTTCGGCTCATGTAGTGTTTTCGAGTCGGCTAATGTATAATAACTATCGTGTTAATTCCCGTTTTGATAAATTATAGTTATAATGCAACGCGAAAATCTAAAAAACTACATACATACATTTTGTGCCACATCAGACTCTGGATAAATTACACAGTTAGTATAGTTCACAATTGTATTGATGTATAATTTGTACTCGCGGTGCTTCGTTCCGAACACATTCCAATAATATATGATATACGTCTTCCGGAACATTGCATATAGTGCAATGTTATTCTGCCACGAAATGCTGGAATAACATTCCTCCGCCTTTAAGAAGGTGTAAAACGTTAACATCTTTTCGCATCAACTTTAGAGAGTATTTATTAAATTTGCAAAAGAGTAATGTATAGCTGAGCTGTGTCTCTTTATCCACTGTCTCTTTTCTGATTTTATTGTAATTAAGTACATACTACTTAACTAAGCTGTAACAAACATAACAAACCACTGCAACACATATACTACATACAACGTACCTAGTTGCTCTACCTCACGAGGTTTGCACGGAAGACCAGCGTCGAAGCCTCCCTTCGGCATATCGTCGGTGCGCCTGCCAAAGCTGATATGTGCATTTTTTTGATTTTTTTTTTATTCGCTAGATAGCACTAGTTTTCTAAGGCCGATGTAATGCAAAAACCCGTTTGTGCAAATTACGCATAGAAACAAAAATGTCAAAGTATGTATGTGCAATCACGTCAGACTACGAAGCCCTCAATCCTGTTAAGTGTAGTAAAATCACATAGCAATTTAAAAAAATGAGCCCTGTGCACATATCAGATTTTGTTACGTCACATATCAGGATTTACCATTATTTAGCAACTAAATTGAGTTATATTATTTAGGAAAAAGTGATATTAGTGATTAAAAATAGTTTTATAGCACTGAAACGTAAGTTTTAAATTAAGCTTAATCGTTATTCGGATGTGATTTTGATTGCAAAATGTGTTTTGGCTAACCTATTAGATTGAAATGGTTGGTTGCAACTTGGTTAGTGGATGCAAGAAAGAAGTTTTTTTCTGCTTGCCACGAATGTCTTATTTTACAGTGTTGGGAACATTTTATTGACGATACATCATGTCCTAATCATAAAAAAATATACTTAATAGAAAATCATATTCTTCCCCTGAATACCAACTATTGCGACAGTGATGACTCTAATATAAATGATTTCAAGAAAACTAAGGTACAACAACTAGATTTGGAAAATTCGGACTACACTTTGGATGATCGTACTAGTTCGTTTGTTGAAAAGCAACAAGAAAATACTGAAACTATCCCTACAAAAATAGATAAAAAAATTATATTACTTAGATGAGAAAACTGGTGAAATCGTCGAAATAAATCAGGCAAATATACAATTAAATATCTTTAATGTTTCTTTAAAAAAAACAGAGCATACCATAGAGCCCAAAGAATCAAAGGCAAACCATATTTTAAAAGTCACGTGCATAAAGCAGATAAAGAATTCACATTGGTTCCCAAACCGCAAAAGATAATAAAAAAAAAAACTTGTCTACGTGAATCCACAGTTGTGAAGTCTTTTAGATCGTACGTTTGTGGTGCAATATAGGAGGACCAAAGGCAATGTATATTTCAATATTTTTGGGATTTAGATACATGGGATGCAATAAGGCTTATTTAAAAAAAATAGTTCGCATTAGACCTATTATACGAAGAAGGAAAGGAATAAAAGCAATTGGATACGATTGTTTTCTACCAAATGAGAACAATGAAATGATAAAAGTTTGCAAGAAATTTTTGCTTAGTACTTACTCTTGACATGAACAATGAGATACTCTCCGAATGGGTGAAAAGCTTAAATGATGCGTACTTAGAGAAATTGCATGTTACTAAGACATCAGCTCATCCTACTGTTGCTGATAAAATTGATTTAAAGTCGGCTTCAGTCAAGGAATGGTTAGGTATTTTACCAAAGGTACCAAGCCATTACTGTAGGTCAAGTTCGACAAGGAATTATGTCGAAAGCACCTTTCTCAGCAAGGCTCACATGTTTAGAACATATCAGAAATGGTGTTTAGTTAGCAATAAAGTCATGGCTCAACGGAAGCTTTTCTACTTAACACTAAAACATCAGCAAATATCTATACATAGATCTCCTAAGGATCAGTGTGATACCTGTACATATTTTAAAGAAAATAATCTAACAATAGAAGAACATCAAGGCCATGTAGCAAGGAAGGAAGAAGCCTATACTGCTAAGCGAAATGCACTTGCTCTGTGCTCTACTGATGTTTTTGTCTTTACGGCTGACACTCAAAGTGTATTGTTATGCCCTAAGTTATTAGTATCTGAGCAGTATTATAAAGAAAAGCTCCAAATCCATAACTACACAATATATTGCTATAATAATAAAGATGTGCACTTATATGTTGGACATGAGGGCCATGGTGATGTAACATCAAACGAATACATATCGTGTCTTCTAGATTTTCTGGGATCGCAAGTTAAATTGCACTATAAAAAGATGATTATGTTCACAGATGGCTGTGGGTACCAAAACAGGAACAAAATATTATCCTAATATTAATATTCCTTAAAAAATTTCATTGAGACCTGGTAAAAAAACAGGAGATCTGGTTGTCACAAATATAAGAGCAATATTATACAAAATGGAGAAATATTTTATAAATTACGCCATCCAGAAGATTGGACTAAACTAAACTCATCATCATCAGCCCATTTAAGTCCCCACTGCTGGGGCACGGGCCTCCCTCAATCCCATGAGGGGTAATTGCCATACTCAACTAAACTATCATCTCTTTATAAGACTGAGAAGAATTTCGAAACGTCTAAATATTTTAGTTTGCAATCCTTAATAAAGTTTATGCATCAGGACAATCACCAATTCTACGATAATCTTCGACATTAATTCATAAAAAATATTATAAATAACTGTTCGCCTCAAAATACCGTTTAATTTTATTTAACGGTAATTCAATAAATTACTTGTTGTCTATAAATATCTCGAACTTTATTAGTGTTTGCTATCTAGTAGGTTTTAAATTTTTTACAAAGGTTTTTGATCTCATGCTTTTAGGAAGACTGATTAAGTACGAAATTTTGTTAGTCATAAAAATGAAGCTTTATTTTGATTGGTTACTCTTACATTTGATATATTTTATGTTCATCTATTTATGTTTAGTTATAAAAATATTTATACTTTACTGTTTTGATGTGAACTTAAAGACTATTACTACTGCTTACTCATATGATTCATTATGATCGATGACTGATTAAAAATGTTTAGCAGATTAGACTGATTAAGATTTAAGATTATTATTTGAGAAAGAAAAATATTTTGTAAGTAAATACATAACGAAAATTTGTCTGTTGTGTCAATATCTAATGTTTAATTTACAAAGTTTTGTGTATTATTTTTATTACCTACACAATCATAATTAAAAATAAAAACCTAATAAAACCCGTGTATTTGAACACATATCTGCATCGAACATTAAATTTTGAATAATTGAAAAATTGCTATGTGATTGATTAGACACAAGCTATTACTCGTAGGAACAAACTTCAGGTAAAAAAATTCTGATATGTGCACAAAAACTGTTTAAAAAAATATAGTAACAAGGGCTTTATGTTAAAGCTATTTAATGCTAGAATATTTAAATTCTTATTTTTTTTCCATCGTTTCATTTAATTTACGTGTAATAAAATGAGCGGTTGTAATTTTGTTACTTTATTTGTGTCACTAAATAAATATTAGTTCTTTCTTTCTTTCTTTATTATTTCTTTCTTTCTTTATTATTTGTATTATCTACTATTATCTCAAGAAAAATGTACGCATACACGGCGTCACGCAGATTTACCCTCGTTGGACATGGAGGGGGTCTTTATTTCCGTGACACAAGTGCTATTTTTGCACCTTAACCTGACGCCGTCTGTACACTAATCGCCAAAACAAAGACTTAGAAACCTTACTAAAATATTTAATTACTTCCTATTCTTAGAAACACGTGAGCTACATAATGTTCACGAGGTTTTTTTTTGTAGTAGGTGGCAGACGAGCAGACGGATCACTTGATTGTAAGCGTTTGCCCCCGCCCATGGACACCCGCGACACCAGTGGAGTCACAAGTGCGCTGCCAACCTTTAAACCCCCCTTTCCCCTGGATTGGACCTCTGGTACCCTCACTCACGCAGCGAAACACCACAGCGCAGTGCTGCTTCATGCCGGTTTTCTGTTTCCATTCATGCCGAAGCGTGGCCCTCACGTGTTTTTTCACCTATTTATTAATTAATTAGTATTATGGTGTATCGGAACCAAATCCAGCATGAGGCAACGTTTGCGCTGTGTTTCGCCTAGTGAGTTGGGGTACGGTAGGCCCAATGCGGGGAAAAGGGAGTTTAAAGGTTGCATCACACGTGACTTCTAAATAGTGTTCCGGGTGTCCATAGGCTGCGGTAACTATGGACGGCGGTGATCCGCCTGATTGTCTGCCAATTTTTTTTCTGTGATAGGTGGCTGAAGGATGCCGTGTGGTCCCCGGCAGAGTAGAATAGGCCACCCTCACTCTTACCGAGGTGTCGTAAAAGGCGACTAAGGTAAAGCTGCTGGCATGATCATCAGCACCCAGAGAAGGAAAACTCTGCATTTATATCAAAACCCTCGCCAACCCGTCTGCCAAGCGTGGTGAGTATGGCAATTACCCCTCATGTGATTGAGGGAGGCCCGTGCCCCAGCAGTGGGGACTTAAATGGGCTGACGATGATGATGATGAGGTGGCTGAATTTGCTGATAAACATAATGATCACCTGACAAGGTCACAGACAGTTAAAAAGATTGCATGCCTCAAGTGGCAATGTGCAGGACACATAGCGAGGAGAACAGACGGCTGTTGGGGCGGAAAGGTGCCCGAGTGGAGGCCACGTTCAGCAACCGTGGCAGGCCCCTCACAAGGTGCACCGACGATCTTACCATCAGGTGATCGTCTGCTCGTCTGCCACCTATTACAAAAAACAAACAAAATAAACGCCCTGTTGGGTTCGGTTGCCGGGTCGAGCAAAAAGTTAGAATGGCTCGGGTTTGTGATTGCTTGATTTGGCAAGTCTAGTCCTAATCATTATAGTAGGGATTCGATTTCTTTCTATGATGGAGGTCTTTGCCCTGCAGTATGATAGTATAAAGACTGTTACTTTTAAACTTTTTTTTATTACGAAAAACCTCAGGACTAAATGACCGTTCTTTCCATTGCAGGGTTCCCGTCAGAGCTGGTGTACCGAGGGTCTGCGATGTGGGAGACTCTCTACGGCATAATCCTGGCCTTCCCTCTGGTCTGCTTCCTCTTCGTTCCGGTCTACTACAGGCTTCATACAAACTCGGTGTATGAGTACTTGCAGGTAATCAATCTAAACACTCGCGAATGCTCTTAAAAAACTCGCCAAGGCTCGTTTTTATAATCTCGCTTGTGTTTTAATAACCCTAATTGTGTCACATTCACATAAACTTCTTTCCATCAGGTGACTCTCTTGCTCGTTTGTCGCCTCTAGCATAAAAAAACTACTACTTCTAAACGCCTTGTTGGTCTAGTGGTTTATGTATCGGACCGTGATCTCAGGGTCTTGGGTTCGATTCCCGGGTCGAGCGAAAATTATGTTTCGAATTTTTCGAACATAGCTTGGGTTTGTGATCACCAATACGCATTTGGCAAGCGTGGTGATTAAGCCCAATCCCACCATAGTAGGGATGACATGATTTCTATGATGGAGGCCTTTGCCCTGCAGTGGGATAGTTTATAGGCAGATTCTTTACATAAACTAATATTAAGAGGGATTTTACTATTAAGAGCGACATTTTTGCCGTTCACACGGCAAAAATTACTTAAGTCATTATGAAGCGACGTAACTCTGTACTACTGTACTTATTGAAGTGTAAATTACTCTTAAGGCGACGGATAAGAGGTATCCGTACTAGCGACACCAATCGATTTAAATTGTCAGCAACTAAACCGGATCTATTCTAATCAATTTCGTAGCGGCAGTCTCTAAACAAACATATATTCTTTTTTTTGCACTCGAAATTTGGATTAACGCCATTAGTGGCCGTTTTTGGCGGTTATTCAAATTTCTAGTACAATAGCAAATCCAAAAATTAAGTATAAGTATTTAATAAATAGTATAAGTGTTTACCGAGAGTCTGCAGCGTCGAAATTGTTAAAAAGATATCCACTTTATAACCCGACTACGGCGAAGCAAAAAGGAGGGTTATTTCGACCTGTATGTATGTATGTATGGTTGTTCATCTATTCCCTCTTAACTTCTAAACTTGTTATCATTTTTTAATAAGTGTGGTGTCGTTAGATGCGTCTTGATTGTCTTCTGGTTATAGGCGACATGACGATACGTTAAATCAATTTAACGTATCGTCATGTCGCCTATAACTACAGTCAACTACAGCGCCCTTAGAGTAAGACACTAAAAAAGAAATTACTTGACGGTACCGTGTGGGGTATCAAATGAAAGAGCTTTTTTAGCACATTTCAAATATGTAAATTTTATTTATGTAACTAAAAATAAATGTTAAATAGAAATGAAGTTTAAAAACTAAAACCCGACTACCAAAAAACACGCTCAAATGTACGAAACAAGAAAATTGTCTCTGCTGAAATTATTACGCCGTATCGCCGTGGTCGTATGCTACCTACTGTGGCAAAACAGATTCATTACACTTAAAAATAAAATAAAATCAATGTGGCATAGGACCACGGCGATACGGCTTAATAATTTCAGCAGAAATAATTTTCTTTTTCGTACTTCTTTGGTAGTCCGGTTTCAATTTTTAAACTTTTTTTTTTCTAACATTTAAAGCAAGCGCCGTGTGGTCCCCGGCAGAGTAGAATAGGCCACCCTCACTCTTACCGAGGTGTCGTAAAAGGCGACTAAGGTAAAGCTGCTGGCATGATATGCTGCATTTATATCAAAACCCTCGCCAACCCGTCTGCCAAGCGTGGTGAGTATGGCAATTAGCCCTCATGTGATTGAGGGAGGCCCGTGCCCCAGCAGTGGGGACTCAAATGGGCTGATGATGATGATTTAAAGCAATTGGCGTCGCTAGTGTATCCTACCCGTTCCCTTAATAGCAGTTATGACGTTTGAAACAAAAAAAAACATGCAAATTCATCGAACAAATAGTGAATACTTAGTGCTATATATTATACTAAAATTTTAGTTGACACCAAGGTTTTAACGAACGTTTATGAAAAATACCATAGCCTTTAAAACACGTTTACTTATGTATAATTGCGTGCGTAAATGTATAATTATATAGTATGTCTTATTAGATACACGATGCGATTGTCTACGCATCGCCTAGCTCTTTAGTAACGCACTTTTAGTCTAGTGGTTAGGGTGACGGGTAGGGCATACTAGCGACACCAATCGATTTTAATTTTTAGCTACTAAAGCGGATCTATTTTAAACATTTTCGGGATAGATAGATAGATAGATATTCTTTATTGCAGAAAAATAAAATACAAGCATGATACAACAGCAACAGACAGTACAATAAGGCGGTCTTATCGCTTGTAGCGATTTCTTCCAGACAAACTTTGGGTAGAGGAAAGAAATATCGTATTTGTAATAAAGGAAGGCAGTGCAAAGTAGTTTAACAAATGAAATTGAGAATGGCAGAAATATACATTTTTTGATATATTAATATTATTACATTACATAAATAATAATAAACAATACATACATACCCAATAATAACATAGATAATTTATAACAAAAATTCAATAAAAATATTTCTACAGACACTACAATCTCTCTGCAGACACTTATACTATTTATTAAATAACCATGCACAAATGTCGGGTCCGTTTTTGAACGCGAAAATTGGCCGCTTTTGGCGTGAATAATTTTTTTGCGTTGTAATAAATAAGTATTACCTATTTAATTAATAGTATGAGTGTTTGCCGAGAGATTGTGACCCCGAATTGTTTAAAATAGATCCGGTTTAGTAAATAAAAAATAAAATCGATTGGCCTCGCTAGTGTGCCCTAGCCGTCCCCTTAACTGATCTCGATGTACTGGGTTCTCTTCCCGGGTCAAGCATAAAGGTTTTAAATTTTTCAAACATATTTCAAATCAAACAAACGGAACTCCATTTAAGGAAACAGGTAGGCATTTGCAATGAATGAATTAATATACTTTTACTGCACTCAAAATAAAGTATGAAAATACTAATACATACAATATATATAATCTATATGATTAATAATAGATAAATATAGCAACTAACTTCCTCGCCAACCCGTCTGCCAAGCGTGGTGAGTATGGCAATTACCCCTCATGTGATTGAGGGAGGCCCGTGCCCCAGCAGTGGGGACTTAAATGGGCTGACGATGACGATGATGATAGCAACTAAAATAATAACAATGGATCTCAAAGCAGACGAATGATTCTCAGAGGACAGGAAGAGATGGGTGAGAGGAAGTGGGAACAGTGGTCTCAAAGGTTCAGGAAATGTGTTTTAATTTGGGCTTTAAAGATGGGTAGGGAATTGGATTGCCTGATTGACAGAGGTAAAGCATTCCACAGTCGGATAGACTGCACGGTGAAGGATTGAGATGAATGAGGAGGGGACTTAAGATGGAGAAATTTGGAAGAACGCATATATACTCGGGTGGGCTGGAGAAACTGGATATTATTCCCCCATGAGAGTTTCCCCCATGAGAGAGTCCATGGGCAGTAGCAATCGCTTACCATCAGGGGATCCGTCTGCTCGTCTGCGACTTATCACAAAAAAAAATATATAAGAAACATAACAGCTATATAGATAGCTCAGTGGTTCAGAACACGCCTTCCATACGGGGGGACAGGTTTGAATCCGAGCATGCACCACAGGATTTTTCAAATTTATGTGCGTATTTCTACCATTAGCTCGGCGGTAAGGGAAAACATCATGAAGAATCCTGCACTTTTTGGATAGTTTCTGAAACGTGCAACCATGATTCAGTTGGTCCGGTTTTCCTGTTAAACGGGTAGCGAAGGTCAGACGGCAGTCGCTTCATTAAAAATACCAGACTCCCCAAATCAAGAATCATGGACCAAGCGTACTCCGGGCTCCAGAGCGACAGCTTTGGACGCAACTGGGAATTAATAAATATTAATTTATAAAATATTTGTAAATATGAGAAAACTGTCTCTGCTGAAATTATTATGCCGTATCGCCGTGGTCGTAACCACGGCGATACGGCATAATAATTTCAGCAGAGACAATTTTCTTGTTTCGTACATTTTAGAGTGTGTTTTTTGGTAGTCGGGTTTTAGATTTTTAACTTTATTTTTGTTGACATATTTTTAGTCATGTAAATAAAATAACATATTTGAGATGTTCCAAAAAGCTCTTTCATTTGATACCCCACACGGTGTCGTCAAGCAAAATTTTTTTCTGTAATCAATTTAACGTGACGCCATGGCGTTTATAACCAGGTGATAATCAAGACGCTTCTAACGACACCTCATTTGTTCAAATATGATAACTAGTTTAGAGGTTATGAGGGAACAGATGAACAACCATACATTTAGGTCAAAATCAACCCTCCTTGTCCCCTCGCCGAAGTCGGGTAAATAGGGAGCCCCCATTCCCATTCGTGTTTGGTACGAAACCATTCTTGCTTGAGTCCTACTCGCACTTGGCCGGTTTTTAAGAAATCCGGAACGAAATTTAGTAAAAGAACTAATCGTAATGATAATGATGATAATGATAATGATCGTACCTCTATTGTATTATTTAATTTAAGCAGTTTCTACACGTAGGTACAGTCGAAGAATGAAAAGGTTCGTGAGTTTTCCAATATATTCGTTTGATATGCTATGAGCACTTATTACTTACCTTTCGTAAATTTGTCAGGGTAATACCTGTTGCACAGAAAATTATGCTTAACTGTTAGATCAGAAAGTTCAGATTTGCTTGTAGCAACATTGATTCCTTTTGATGTAAAGACAATTTTAAAACAGATTAGATCAGACAGCAGGTCTTATTAAAACGGTATTTTGATATTACTAATTCTTGCCGTGCAAGCGAAAGTGACGAACCTTAAGGTGACAGGTAGAGCACACTAGCGACGCCAATCGATTTGAATAAACAACTTCGGGATTACAATCTCTCGGCAAAAACTTATCATCATCAGCAACCCACACTCGTCCACTGCTGGACATAGGTCTGCCCCAATGCACGCCACTGCTCCCGATTTTCGGCCACTCTCATCTAGCCCACACCAGCCAGCCTTCGAATGTCATCATACCATCTTGTCGCAGGGCGTCCTACACAACGCTTACCGAGTCGCGGTCTTCACTCAAGGACTTTACGGCTCCAACGGCTATCAGTTCTGCGGCTAATATGACCAGCCCACTGCCACTTCAGTTTGCTAATTCGAAAACTTATACTTTTTATTAAATAACCATACACAAATGTTGGGTCCGTTTTTGTTCCGTTAAAATTGATTGAAATGAAAACCCCATAATTGTTTAAAATTGGTCCGGTTTAGTAGCTAAAAATTAAAATCGATTGGCGTCGCTAGTGTGACCTACCCGTCACCTTAAGGTGACGAACCTTTTTATTCTCTGTACCGTACTTACTATGTCATAATAATAATGACTTTTATTTCGGACAAATAATCAACCGTATTTGAAAAGAGTAACTACAGAGTTTTTTGCTGGTGACTTCTCAGCAGAAATCGACATTCCGAACCAGCGGTAGATGATAATATGTGTATCTATTTTGGCATTCATAAGTTTTCTGTATGAACCTAAATTGAATAAAGATTTTTTTTATCTTTTATCATATAGAGTGGTTAGTCGGCAGACAAGCAGATGGATCGCCTGATGGTAAGATTGCCGCCGCCCATAGACACCCGCGATACCAGTGGAGGCACAAGTGCGCTGCCAACCCTTAAACCCCCCTTTCTCCGGATGGGCCTCCGGTACCCTCACTCACGCAGCATTTTAAATAGCGCAACGTTCGCAACCTACAAAAACGTTTAAATACGTTACTCACAGGAAGGAACGTGTGTAGAATAGCAGCCGATTTCTATCCTACCACTGATCTCTAAACTCTTACCTGATCTCATAAAACCTTATAAAATATACCTATTAGATCTGTAAAATAACTACATAGATATAATTAAATAAATAAATTACATAATTCGATGTAAGTATAAGTGTGGGATTGGTGATCGGTAGATGCATGCCAAGGAACGTGTACATATGAGTTCGATGTTTGAATTAGAATGACGTGCGAGAGAGAGAGAGAGGGAGAGGGAGAGAGACAACGTATGGTGGACGGAAGGACGGTGTAGACGACGCTAAAAGATTGTAAATATAAGAATACTTATTCAGAAAATACCTGGCTTTATTCGAAACTCCATCCCACATAAGTATTTTGTTAATTTTAGATTTATCAATTTAATCTTTTAGGACTACAGAATTTTGTCATACCAACACCATTTGCGCGCATGCTGGCAGGCTGAATACCGTGACTCTGGTACTTTTCATACCATCTATGTATCAAATGTGTATTATGCAAATAAATAATGTTTCTGTTTGTCCCGATTAGTGTTGCTTATCGATAGTTTATCGATAGTACTGCTGGCTGTCAATAGTATCGATAGTTTTGACAAATAGCAATAGATCGCTATTGCTACTAACGATAGTCTGAATGATTTTCGAGGTCAACTATCGATAGGGAAACTATCGATAGTTCTGAGAGTTCAGACTTCATAAAATCGGTAATTCATTTGTTGGCTTAAGTATTAAGATATTTAATAAGATACCACAAAATGTCATTAACCTATCACTGGATAAGTTTAAGTCTCATATCAAAACCTGCCTAATGAAGAAAGGTTACTATAGTGTACAAGACTATTTAAATGATAAGGATTCTTGGTCATTTTAATTGATTAATCTTTTGAGTTGTTATTCGTAGTAGTAGTCTATTAACCTTCATAATTGGAATTTATTCTCTTCTCAATTGAAACTCTGTAACATCATCAATATTTGAAAAGAGTAACTACTGAGTTTCTTGCTGGTGTCTTCTCAGTAGAAATCGACATTCCGAACCAGCGGTAGATATTATGTTACCTATTTTGACATTCATAAGTGTTCTGTGTGGACCTAAAGTAAATAAAGAATTAAATAAAGAATTTTTTATCTTTATCTTTACTAGTCTCCGTAATTGCGTACCATGAGGGGGTCCAACAGGAACAGCTGATTTTTTACATAACATGCTAAGATCAACTTTATTCACGATACCTGTTATGTGGTTTTCGCGCCCTACTGGGCGCTTTCCGGATGAACGACCCAGGTACGCTTTCTTCCCGCTTTCAGCCGTGTGGTCTCCGGCAGAGTAGAATAGGCCATCCTCACTCTTACCGAGGTGTCGTAAAAGGCGACTAAGGTAAAGCTGCTGGCATGATCATCAGCACCCAGAGAAGGAAAACTCTGCATTTATATCAAAACCCTCGCCAACCCGTCTGCCAAGCGTGGTGAGTATGGCAATTGCCCCTCATGTGATTGAAGGAGGCCCGTGCCCCAGCATTGGGGACTTGAATGATGATGATGACGCTTTCTTCACAGCTCGATCCGACACCATTTTTTAATAAATAGGTTTTATTTACGATACCTATTATTTGGTTTTGGAGATGTATTCGATAAAAAAAGAACGATGTATAAGTTTAAAAGACAACATAATGATCTTTCCAGATGCGCTTCGGCTCCAAATGGGTAAGAAGAGTAGCCGCTGCCACGTTCCTGGTCAGACAGCTGCTGAACTTGGCTGTGACCGTGTACACGCCTACAGTGGCCCTGCACGCGGTGCTGGCCTTACCCCACTGGGCATCAGCGGCCGTCCTCACCGTGGTGGCGATAGTCTTCAACCTTCTGGGCGGGCTGGCGGCTGCTATCAGGTAACACTTTCATCCAATTCCATTTATATTTTCAGCCTGTCTTCCGATTTACGAGGTGGATTTTTTTTTATGATATAGGTGCCTGATGGCTTACCATCAGGTGTCCATGGGGGGTGGTAAAAGCTTACATTTATCACCGCCCATGGACACCTGCAACACCAGTGATGTCACAAGTGCGCTGCTTACCTTTTAACCCCCCTTCTCCTGGATTGGGCCTCCAGTAGTGAGTGAGGGTCACGCAGCGAAATACAGCGCATTAATATTTGGCTAAAAATAGATATGGAATTGGATGATAGGATCAGCACTGAAAATATCTGCCATTTTATGACCAAACCAAAAAGTGGAAAATATATTTTAAAATAGCTATTCAGCGTGGTAATGCGGCGAGTGTGATGGGATCATTTGGTTTGGGGGCTTACGGGGGGGAATAAATTTAATTTATTTAATTTAATTTAATTTATTTAAGGGACTAGAAATATGTACTAACATAGTTTGTAAGGTAATATTATTACTAACACCTATGGACTCTGTGACTTAAATATTTTTTTTTATTATTATTTTGTAGGTTATTTAGTTTTACTTTAACTGGTTTCGTGAGCAAAAATCCAAAAACCGTTTTAAAATTATTATTTTTTTGTTTTTTTTTTATAATCTTTATTTAACATAAGAAGTACAGTCTTGTTCACTTATTTCTATTGGCTCTGCACTAAACCAAATTGTTTGTGTCGCAGCAGCCAAGAACGATTTACAGTGTTGACTTGCTGGTGGCGTTAGACATTAGGTTCGGATATGGTAAAAATACGTACGTATGTTAAATGTTGAAATCTATGGATATACCCCTAGTGCGCCCAAAATTTAGTATAATTTAGAATAAATTTGGCTAACTGAAATTAGACATCATGTGTAAAAAATAGAAAAAAAATTACAACGGTCAAAATGTGAGCTGGGTTCACACGCCGGAGTAAACAGTGATGATGATGAAACAAATACAAATACAAATTCTTTATTTGCAAAATATGGGTAGGCATAAAAGCTGTTAAGTTTTGTACAATGGTTCGCCATATGTAGAATAGGCCACCCTCACTCTTACCGAGGTGTCGTAAGGTCGCCTTTGTAGGTGACCGAGATCTTTCTCGACCTGGTCTATCCAGCGATGTACGCGCTCTTCACAGCTCGATCCGACTCCATTCTCTCAGCATGGCCGACCCTTGAACAGGTTCGGGTAAACAGGTTTTATAAAAGCCCAATAGGCCCAATCCAGAGGAAAGGAGGAAAAGCTGGCAGCGCACTTGTGAATCCTGTGGTGTCGCGGGTGTCTATGGGCGGTGGCAATCGCTTACCATCAGGTGATCCGTCTGCTCGTTTGCCACATATCACGTATATCACAAAAAGAAAGAAGCGACGGCTGTGGTACAGAGGGCCTAATTTAAAGCAGACGTTATGACCGAATTGGAGTTTCCCTTTCTTTCACACGCGCTGTGTCTCCTTTGATTGGATGCAACAGGTATATTCTCGTTTGTTACGGAACGGCTTTAAATTAAGCCATCTCGTTCGAAATTTTTTCATTTAGAACATAACTCCGATTCATTTGGTTTAGGCCCTTTGGTAACGCCTTTACTTCTCACTTCAAATAAAACTATCCTTACAAAACTTCTATGATTGTTCAGCATAGATTTAACACGTGTTTAAAGCTGTCATTATCTTCTATGGATTACACGTGACAAAATAATGGACATAGTGACATAATAATGATAACATAATTATACAGATTTATGAACGAACTAATAACGCGATTGGTTCATGACCTACATTTAATAAATTATAAACAAAGTGTTTGCTACAGTTGAGTCAAAATAATAGGTCACATTTGACGTTTCTTTTATATTTATTTATTTATTTATTTGGGAAACAAACACTTTAGTTATTTTGAATAATTTACACAACTAAATAATACACCAATCAGTAAAGTTTCCACAGAAAATTAAATGTCAAACGTAAATTATAAAATAAATGCAAAAAAAAAAATTGACGAATAATAATAGTTAAATAAATAATAACAGTCAAAAAAGAGAGGTGATCTAATAAAAAACTTCGATTAAAATAAAAAATCGATATGTACTTCACACAAACGTAAACCGAATACTATAATAATGGAAAAGAAGTTATTAGTACTTTTGTTTAGAGAAATGTGAATCGATTTTTTTATTGAAAAGAAAGAATATTGTATATACCGATCCTAAATACGATCAGTTTCTTTCTTTTTCTTCGAAATCAAAGCACTTATATTGGGTGCCATGTAGGTATGTTTTTCTGTTTATCAAGTTATTAATGTATTTATATTTAAAAAAAAAACAGAATAATACGTTTTGTTTTAATTTGAATTTGGATTTTCATTTATGATTAAAATATCCTACACGAGTAAATAATGTATTCGTTCGATTATTTGGGAAACATCCCGAGAGATTAAAAAGAAAATGGGTTGACAGATACAATATTGTATCAACGTTCAAATCTCTACAAAAGTAATTTTTAATAAGTTAATAAATATGTACATAGTTTGAGAAAATTAATCGTGAAATTATCTGTTTTGTCTTTATTGCAATAAATAACTGCAAACATAATTTTAAAAACTTAAGAAATAGTGCTTTTTAAATAAAGAAAGATTGACCAATTCAATGAACGTTGTTACTAGATTACGTTGTCGAATTTTGTTGAAAGAAAGAAAGAAAGAAAGAAAGAAGAAATGTTTATTTGGAACCAATAATTACATAATCGTATCAACAATTTTTAGTTTTTACAGAACAAAATATAAACTTATTAACTACGTAATTACATAATAGGTACCAAAATGGTCTCCGCTCAGTATACGGTTGAGCGTTACACACATTAGAGATTGTCAGTGTGAGTGTCAAGAGTGACAACAATATTACGATGGGATATCTACCGGAGGGATATGGCTGGATAGGGATCGTAGGACCAATGGATTAGTGTTGCCGGATAATCGATTGTACGTCGATTATGTAAATGGGGCCCAAATAATCTAATAATCGATTATACTATCGAGATTAAATTAATTAAATCCATTTTAATTTTTGTTCGATTATTAATCGATTAAAATCCCTTAAATTGACGATACTATCGTTTTCATTCGATAGTGGAACTAAGCCAATATCGATTATAATATTCAATCAATAAAGTATTTGTGGAAGAGGCCTGTAATCATTTAAATCCTGATTCCTCCGCAGTTGTATAAGGAGGTTATTATAAATCTTGGGGGCCATGTTAGTTTAATTACGTATAGACGTGTGTAACTCTTTACTGAAACGAATCAGTGATCCGACTCAGCCAAATGATACACTGTTCCAAATCTCTAATGTTCGCTTCGAATGTATCATTCTACTCAAATGGATTTCGAGTTCGAGTGAACTGAATGATCTGAATGAGCCGATGAGCCGAATGATCCGAATGAGCTGAATGATCCGATGAGCCAAATGATCCGAATGAGCTGAATGATCCGAGTGAGCCGAATAATCCGAATGAGCTGAATGATCCGATGAGCCAAATGATCCGAATGAGCTGAATGATCCGAGTGAGCCGAATAATCCGAATGAGCTGAATGATCCGATGAGCCAAATGATCCGAATGAGTTAAATGATTCGATAAGCTGAACGATCCGAATGAGCTGAATGATCCGATGAAACGACTGATCCGAATGAGCTGAATGATCCGAGTGAGCCGAATGATCCGAAAGAGCGGAATGAATCACGGATCTATTTGAGAGTCGATGTTCCAAATGAAGCGTTTCACTGTTCCGCATCTCTGCATTGATCCAGATGCAAATGTTCAAATCTTTTCAAAGATACATTTTTGCCAGGTCTAGTTACGTAACTCTCACAATTCTCAGCTACCATTTTTAATTTTCTAGTTGTAAGATGTTAACGCCCACACATCTGATGATTCGCCGGCTGATCTAGCCACTTTGCTACATTGAGATTCATTATCTAGATTCCAGACTCACGTGTTCCTCAAGGAAACTGTTTGACACTATAAATAAGATTGTTTGAGCAGATAGCAACAACTTGGCGGAGACAAGGCTTAGTTATTAAAAATTGACACACTCGGCACATAATAGCAGACCTAAGAAAGGTCCCTGGTTAGTCAGGTCAGGTTTTGTCAAGATCCGTATTTATTTATGTATTCTTTATTGCACGAATTGAAAAAAAGTACAATTGGCGGACTTAATGCTTTGCAGCATTATCTACAAGTCAAACATTGGGTGAAGCAGAAAATTTGTAGCGGCATAATATGATATTATAATGAATATTAATAACTAGTTATAAACTAACTAGGTTGGCGCAGCAACCCATAGTGAGTCTTGGCCTCCGATAATAAGAGCCTCCATCTTGGTCGATCCTGCGCCACCTCCTGCCAGTCATCTGCCGAGAGTCCGCGCAGGTCTTTTTCGACCTCATCCTTCCAGCGATATCTCGGACGGCCGACTGGCCTTTTGCCATTAGGACGTCCCTGATACGCTCGCTTTACGGCACGATCGTCTCCCATTCTTTCTAGGTGGCTGAGCCAGCGAAGTCGATGCGCTTTAGTCTCGCCAATGATGTTATAACTAGTTATACATATTTAAAATCCTCCAAACCGGTATTTCGGTCACGGTGGCCAATCTCAGCGATCAGCCATTGACGCAGGACATATAATAGTGCACAAGTATTTGCGCAGACACAAGTGCACTCTCTATTCCCGTACCCTATTATTTCGATGAGACACTAGTGTTACACGACCGAAGAGGGATTACGCGCAGGACCAACGGCTTAATGTGCTTTCGGAGGCACGGGGGTACAAGACCGCCAACTTCCAGACTCCGGGCTAACACTGAGAATTTCTTAACAGAAAAACTCAGGTACAAATTATGGCCCGACCCGAGGATCGAACCCGGGACCCCAAGCGCAACCGTCGCTTTAAAGTGCGACCCACTAACCATTGTGCCACCGAGGCATATATTTAAAATATATGTTTAAGGAAGGTATAATAAGTAATAATATGAAGACTAAAAACATACATACTTATACATTATTAAATACATAGATGTAATTACTAGCATCACGGACGAGAGTTTTTTTTTATTTCCAATCAATTTATACACATTTTATTAAGTCATTTAAGAGAATGAACTAGCTTGAAGATAATTATTAACGCTCTCTTCGCAGCTTGATCCGACTAAATTCTCACCACAAGCCGAGCCAGCGCAGTCTTACTGACTTAGTTTTGCCCATTATATTTGGTTCAGCCACAAGCTCTTCTAATTCGTCCTTTTATTTCGTAGCCTCCATGTCCCGTCCTTGCGTTTAGTCGGCCCCAGGATTTTCCCCAGGAGTTGAGATAGACATTTTAATAAATAGTCGTTTGTTACCTTTTCAGAGCTGATGTAATTCAGACGACTGCCATGGTGATCGTGAGTGGAGCCTTCATCGTGCAAGCGACAGTCAAGGCTGGAGGCCCAGCGCAGGTCTTCAATGACAACATTGAAGGGGGAAGGCTGCAGTTTTTCAAGTGAGTAGCAACCCTCAAACTACAAACATATACAGTTCTTCAAACCATCAAGATGCCTTTTAAAAACTGCCTCTTAGAAAACTGGCTGTAAATAGCGCCTGTGCTGTGTTTGACCAAAAATTAAGGTACTGACGCACTAAAGTACTGGCACAAAGAAACTCCTATGTGGATAAAAGTTCATACCAAAACGAAATCACGGACGGACAAATAGGATGGACAAATAGCCGTCAATCTCGGAGGAGTCGCTCCTCCGAGATTGACGGCTATTTGATAAGCGCCCTCCGGAGGTAGGGCTAGTTGTACCCTCTATCATAACCGAATGGAGCTTCAAAAGTGATCCAGTATCAGCTCTGTTGGTAATCACATTGACTCAGTCACTCCTCAAAAACGGGAAATTGAGATGGGACACAGACACAGACTTTGTAGGGAGTGAAGAAACGCACCGGGGAAAGAGCCCTTAGCAAGTACCTGGTGAGCGTTTCCCAAGATTCGGTCCGTATGCCGAGACGGTAGGAAGGACCATGGGCTGGTGGAGGGACTGTGTCCTCAAAAACGGAAAAACTTCTTTCTATTAAATAATTAGTCATAGTCTTGATACGGCTAGCAACGAAGGAATTTGCCATCGTTAGAGTACTAAGGGCCCAATCAACTTGATGGTGCCATATGTCCATAGGTGGCAGCAAGCGCTTACAATCAGATGATCGGTATGCTCGTCTGCCACCTAACACCACGATAGTGACATGGCGTCACAGAAAACCAGCGTGAAGCAGCGTCTATGCTGTGATTAGCTGCGTGAATGAGGGCACCAGAGGTCCTATCTGGGGAAAGGGTGTTCAAGGGTTGGCAACGCATTTGTGACTCCTTGGTGTTCGCGGTTTTCTATGGGCGGTGGCCATCGCTTACTATCAGGTGCCATAAAAAGCCACCTGCCAGCCACCTGTCATAAAAAAAGCACAGCGTATTCCTTTCTTCGACTTCCACTTCCACTGGTGTTAAAATATTAATTTTTTAACTTTCCAGATTTACCGGAGATCCAACAGTTCGCGTGGACACTTTGTCGGCCATCTTCGGCCAGCTCTTCATGTCTGTCTCCGTCTACGGCTGCCAGCAGACCTTCGTCCAACGCTATTGCTCCATGTCCAGTGAAGCTCGCGTCAGGAGAACTCTGCTTGCCAATATCCCTGCTGTAGGGATCCTATTCTCTCTCTCCTGGGTAGTCGGGATGGCTTTGTACGCTGTGTACAAGAACTGTGACCCTCTACTGGGCGGTAGAATCGCAGCCCCTGATGAAGTGCTGGCGTATTATGTGGAAGACCAATTCGCGTTTCTACCAGGAATGCTGGGGCTGTTTTTGGGGAGTTTATTTAATGGGGCTTTGAGGTGAGTTTTTTAACACCTTTACATTTTATCTGATGTATGACAAATATCTATTTCTACCGGCTGTGTATTTTAAGAATAAATGCAACTGAAGAAATTGCTCACATATTGTAAGCAGTTAGTAAAGAAATGTGGATTCGAGACCAACCCGAGTTCGAATCAGTGGGAAAGCCACGCTTCGGCATGAATGGGCCGGCTCGACCGGAGTGATACCACGGCCTTACAGAAAAACGGAGGAGAAGGAGGGTACCGGAGACCCAATCCGGGGGAAAGAGGGTCAATTAAATGTTGGCAGCACACTTGTGAGCCCACTGGTGTCGCGGGTGTCCATGGGCGGCGGCAATCGCTTAACATCAGGTGATCCGTCTGCTCGTCTGCCACCTATCACATAAAAAAGTCGCTTTCACGAATTTCGAATGCATTATGTTTAAATGGTTAAAGGCTGTCCTCTATTTTGTTTGCCTTACATGGCTATCCGTGTTCTTCGGATTGACTCTATCTACCATCTCCACAAAATCTTATCATCGTCATCATCAGCAACCCACACTCATCCACTGGATATAGCTCTCCCCTAATACACGCCACTGCTCCCGATTTTGTCACTCACGCCACTGATCTCGATTTTGACTCTCATCCAGCCCACGCCAGCCAGCCTTCGAATATCATCACCCCTTCTTGTCGCAGGGCGTCCAGCACTACCTTGCCGAGAAACAAAACCTCCTGTCTGTCATCAATCACACAACATAAAATGACACTACCAATTCTTAATTTCAGTTTTCTAGTGTCAAACGTGAACTCTCTGGCCACTGTGACCTGGGAAGACTTCGTCTCCTCAGCTCCGGCCTTCAAAGGCATTGGTGACAAGCAGCAGCTCACAGTCATCAAAATTATTGGCGTTATTTACGGTGAGCTGGTTTATAATCTATTTTGGTAAATGCCCCTTCTAAAACGACAATAAAGACCTGCAGAAGAACGTAGGTACGTAGTTGAGGACGGTATTATATGTATTTAACTTGACTATGAGTATGATAATGCTTGATTTGAAAAATGACAGTTACGCCATTTTTTTACTATAGTTATGATTTTTGTTAAATGAAATATTAGCGTTGTCCCTTTTCTTTTTTTTACTACGTCGGTGCCAAACAAGCGTGCGACTCGTCTGATGGTTTGCAACTCCAGAGGACCTGCATACGCGCTGCCGACCCCTTAAAAACCTTAACACTCCTTTTTTGAAGAACCTCATGCTGTATTCCCCTGGGGAAACCTCTGATGGCAGCTCATTCCACAGCCGGACCTTACCGAAATATTGACTAATTCTAATTTTAATAAAATCTGGTCTTTTCAATTTTAGTCAAATTACTTCTATCTCAGTTACATCCACAATATTATCCATAGTGTGTAGGGATACTCGTATAGTCAGATTTTATATTTGTATTTATTTATTTATCAACGCATATACATTTACAAAAATGTGATTCTGCCAAACTGTGTAACAGTTTGTCGGCAGAGCTCTCGTGGTCATAGCATTACTTATATACCTACTTAACTGTCTTAATGAAACGTTATGCTTGAACTTAGTTTATAACTACTTAAAGTGTATTAATGTTCAGACGGCCACACACTAGGCCATCACAGTCTACCGAAATTCCCCAATCGACACTGAACCGATAGTGTTTGACATTAGGGCGACAGTATCTAGGTATGAACCAAATGATAATAAAAAAAACATCGTTCTAGCCATCGTGATTATGTGCCTGTCTCTCTGCGTGGGAATCGTCGGAGGCGTGGTAGAAGGCTCCCTCCTTGTGACCTCAGCCACCTCAGGAGCTCTTCTTGGAGTCTTCGTCCTGGCTGCCCTATGCCCGGCAGCGAATGGCAAAGGCGCGCTGTGGGGCATGATCGCTTCTCACACTATCACCACGTGGATGGCGGCTGGGAGACTCTTGTATGTTGACAAGAGCGTGAATATGTTGCCGCTCTCTGTTGATGTAAGTGACATAACATCTTCTTCTTTGCCTTTTTCCTTCTTTCGGGGTCAGCTCTTCAAGTAAAGTAACTCGAAATACTATTATTTTTGGGGGCTGTACGGGTGATAATATGTCGCCATGTGTCTTTGTCTTGTGCCAAACATGACAACCCTTCAGTTCTTTTAGGTATTTGGCAACTTTGTTTTCCAATGATATCTTGTTCAGGTGGGCGCCTGAAAAATTGTCCAACATAGGTATGCTTTCTTGGCATCACGACCACTTTTATCTGTTTCCGTACCAATACAATTGTTTGTTGATGAAACAGATATTTGTGTTAGGTCTGGGTGTTTGTGAGACCGTTGTTCCTGGTTTCCGTAGAACAAAGGAAAACCTTTGATTGGGACCAGGACTATTTATGAGATGTTATCTCAATTTAACATTTATTATTATTCAGAAAGAGATGGACATGTCAAGCCAGCAAAGCAGAGTCAGTTACTTTTGCAATGATATATTTCTGAGGATATTATTCCCATTGAGGATTTCCATTCTAGGAAAAACTAACCATTACATATTTTATTCCAGAGCTGTCCAAACGAAACAGTAAGCGTATTCAATGCAAAGCCGCTACCGGTGGGGATGAACGAGACGCTGATGCATCTGACGCCGATCCTGCAGGCGATGAACCTCACTCGATCAACGCACCCAGAAGCTGAGTCGATGATGTAAGTAACAGCAAAGATGATTAGTCTATGCCAGCTGTAGAACTGCCATGGAGCCAAAATGAACTCAGGTTAACACCTGACCAACCCTAGGGTTAGGCCGCACATACTCTTGTTTCCCATATATGACAAGATGATAGACATGCCAGTTTCCCCCGAGACACTATCTATCTATCTATCTACCTAATGATCGCTGCCTTTGGTCCAAGGGTTGCGGGTTCGATCCCCGCACAGTACAAACATTTGTGTGCATGAACATGTTTGTTTGTATTGGTCTGGGTGTTTCCTATGTATTATAAGTATGTATTTACAAAAGGAAAGTATTATATGTCATCGTCAGCCCATTTAAGTCCCCACTGCTGGGGCACGGGCGTCCCTCAATCAGATGAGGGGTAATTGCCATACTCACCACGCTTGGCAGACGGGTTGGCGAGGGTTTTGATATAAATGCAGAGTTTTCCTTCTCTGGGTGCTGATGATCATGCCAGCAGCTTTACCTTAGTCGCCTTGTACGACACCTCGGTAAGAGTGAGGGTAGCCTATTCTACTCTGCCGGGGACCACACGGCTTATATGTATATATATGTAGTAAGTATTATATATATAATACTTACTACATATATATATATATATCTCGGAGTTAGATCAATGTATGTATGTAGTTCGGAGACAATGGCACATTTGGACCGCGAACCAGGATTTGTTAAGTCTAACAATAATGTATAATAGTGACCCAACTGTCATCGCGATTGCAATCTGACCATCATAACTCTTGATAATTTAACCAGGGCAACTAGATCATGGACTCATGTAGCACTTGCAGATCTGGAGCCCAATTCTCGTGCTTGTGACATTTATTTTCATACGACATATATCACTAAAACATAGTTTTTTTGTATGGTTTTCGGGTGATATCCGCCATGTTCTCAAATTATCACAAGCACGAGAATTGGGCTCCTGCAATGGTAAAACTTTAATTTTCGGGTAGTCACAGTTTGTTGACCACAGTGATATATTAGGGGTCTTTCCGAATTGGAACTAATGTTCTTCCATTCAGAAGACGTGGTTCCCACCCACCCACTGTTCTACCATGCATGGTTATTTAATACTAGAACAATTTCATTGCAGTTTGATTTTATTTCTATTACAGATCCTCAGGACTCCACACAATGTACTCAGTCTCCTACATGTGGTACGCTGTCATCGGCACCCTCACCTGCGTCACAATCGGCGTCATCATTGGCTACATAACCGGCAGCGATTCCGACGCATACGACGAACGTCTTCTCCACCCGCTCGTCGCCAAACTTGCCAGGAAACTACCAGGGAAGCCCAGGAAGTTCACCAACCAGAAGATTGAGAAGCCAGTGGAAGAAAAGGAGACATCAGAAAAGACTGATGAAACAATCACTTCGATAGTGGATGAGGTGAAACCTACAGTATTCTCGACGAATGCTAGTAGATTGTTTGATGTCTATGAGTCGAGGAGGTCACCCTCTCCGTTCCCGGAAAGGACGAGGTTGTGATGATTTAAACTAGTGCACTAAAACCATAAGATGTATTATAACTACGATATTAATAATATTAATAATGAATGAGGTGTGACCTATTACTATACTCAAAGCCTAAAGCAAAATAACCCTATCTGCTTGGAGTCTGATGGCATAATTTGTAGCCGTCCCGTAACCAATGAGAATATACTTGTCGCAACAAAGAAGACACACAATGCGTGTGAAAGAGAGAAGAAACTCCGATTCGGTCGTAACTTCTGCTTTAAATTAGTATTACTGTTGTGTGGCGCAGTAACTGGCAGATAGGACTTTAAAGTGACTACTCTTCTCCTTAAATCAAGGCAGTATTACGTATATGTTTTTCTTTGGAGAAGTTCTAAGTGTGGAAGAGAACAGCCTTGTAACCTCGTCCTGTGCACCCAATGCCTCTCAAAAACGTTCAAAAGAAAAGTCAAATAAGAAGTAGATGTACCGGTAAATTAAACATTAGTTGAGTATTTATTTGTAAATCCAGTTTGAACTCTGTAGATACAGAATTGAGAAGAGAGTAAATCAATTTAGGCGTTCCCTCAAAATTCATAAATTGCTAACCTTACCTAACCTCTTTGTACACCCAAAAATACCAATTGCACATGAAAATTATATTTTAATATGCAATAATGCAAATAGGTAATATTTAGAGGGTTGGTTTAAAATATTCCAATCAATTTGCCTATTAAACTCGTTCTATAAGTATTAATAATAGTTATTGCTAAGAGAGCAGACATCGTGTTATTCCTGTAGGGTTAATTCAGAACTAATATTAGGTATGTAGTAGGTACAAAAATAGCCAGTGGCAAAACATAAGCTCCCTTATTACGGAAGGCGATTTAAAGTTATATAGTACCTTAGTAAGGACCGTAATAAAGTAAATGTCAATCCGATGATACGCTGTGATAACCTCATCGGTAATCCTAGAAAGTATTGTGTCTATGGTGTGGCTATTGGCTATACAGGATGTATCTGTGGACATTTACATCCCTTTAACCACGTGTTTTCACCAATTCTGAGCGACATTTGTTCTACGACTTTTCAAAATTCGTCTTTTTTCTACTCCCCATACAAAATGACCAAGTCACGTGACGGACTTTGTATGAAAAGTTGAATTTTTTTTATGCGAATTACCAAAAGTCATAGAACAAATGTTGTTCAGAATGGTTGATAGAACACGTGGTTCAAGGGAGGTAAATGTTCACAGATACACTCTGTATAACAGTAAGTTAGTATATGGATAAATTTGCGTATCTGCCATAGTAAGTTAAAGGTTTGATCAAGGTGGGGACTAAATTGGATGATTTTTAGAGCGAAGATGGTTTTGTTTGCTCAATATTTTAACTCAATTCGCATTACTTAATTTTGCGTTTTAATGTTAATATTATTGTGTTTTATTTGCAACAATTGCAGAAAATATTTTTAAAACCCTAAAGGGGTTTTAAGAATCTATGACATTCGTATTTTTTGTTCACTTATAATATGGTAAATGAAAATTGTAAATATTTTTTACAGGCTGTTTCAAAATTTTAATTTATATAGTAGCATTTTAGTAATTGAACGAAGACTCGAATAATGAAAGATGCCTTATAGTCATATAATCTCATATAAAAATAAATGTAAGAAATAAAAATATAGACACAGAAGGTCGGCGCTAACTGACATTGATGTCAAAGAGTTGGTTCATGTTATATTATTTGATCATATATGATGAATATGTTTAACCATGTGATAGTAGTGGTATATTTTGATAACATAACATTTAGAAGTAGTTAGGCGTTTTGATATTAAAATATAATTATACTGTGACGTTATCGTCATAAAAACTATTGCAAATAAATTAATATTTTTGTGCAGTAGTTTTTAATATTTTTATTATTGATAAGGTTTTCGTTGCATTTGATTGTATTTTTCCGAATATTTTGCAAGGAAAAGTGCTATCACGTTGCTGTGTAATGTTTTGTAGTATTATTGTATTAGTGCCAACTAGTCGAGTATTTTGAGTTAACTAAAATAAGCAAGCAGTATTCTTCATCAAAACTTAAAACATCCTGTAGTTTAATAATTTCACTTAAAAGAAAAGGCCGTCCTTCATTATTATAAACTACTTAATATACTCGGTTGGGTTAACCCTTACCCCCTAGTTACAAATCGCGAACTAAATATAGTCCCGGATTAAAACCTTTTCTCGAGTGTACTGTTATAAAATGTTACCTATTTGAAGTGTATAAAGTGATAAAAATATTATTTTACATTTATTAGTTCGTGGTTTTTGAAGGCGGTATTTTTCGCAGAAATTTTTTTTTAGCTTAAACTTTTTTATTGGTTGTTTTGAATTTAATCAGCGTATGAACGCTAGTTGGCGCAAGTACACTTAGAAGATTAAAAAATCAGGAGGATTAAATTAATCGTTCTGATAATATTTTAATTAGTTTTGTTACGTATTTAGTAAGCTAATAAACTTGAATTTTTTAACTGTTTTATAAAATTAAATAATATTTTGGAACGTAAAAGATATGAATGTTCTTAAAAAAAAAGATTTCCACTGTCCACCCCCTGCTTACCCCCGGGGGTGGACATTGACACAAATATTTAAAAAAAACATTTGTGCCATTGTCCACCCGGGGCCGGGCACACAGGGGGTGGATAGCAGGAAAAAATAAAATGAACAGAAAAATCATTTATTTTTAGCATACCTTATACGAACAAGCATGAAATTATATGTATGTCAATTATTATGAACTACTAAAATTATTTTTTATATGTAGTCACTGAGTTTAGATAAAAAAAAATTGAGAAATGTATTTTTTACGCCTCTTTTCTATCCATCCTGTATAACTCATAAGAATGAATGTACTTACATATTTATTTTGTAAACAGTTTTATTTATTGTAAATATATGGTTAGTTAAAATAAATGTTATGATGACAATGGATTCAATTTTTTTTACCAGAAGTTCATACGTGACGGGTAGGGCACACTAGCGACGCTCATCGATTTTTATTTTTAGCTACTAAACCGGATCTATTCTAAACAATTCCGGGGTAACAGCCTCTCGGCCAACACCTATACTTTTTATTAAATAACCATACACAAATGTTGGGTCCAACGCGTTCGCGAAAAATAGATTCACGCCAAAAGTTTTCCACGCCACTTTTGGCCGAGAGGTTGTAACCCCGGAATTATTTAAAATAGGTCCGGTATAGTAGCTAAAAATTAAAATCTATTGTCGTCGCTAGTGTGCCCTACCCGTCACCTTAATGTATCATTGTAGAATAAAAGAAAACAATTTGTTCAGTATTTCTCCAAATAAGTACACGTAGACTTACCAAGTAGTGTTCCTGGACGTCGATTATTAATCTATTATGCAAATGGGGCCCAAATCACCAAGGTCAAATGCCGCTGCACAGCGAACGGGGTTCACAAACGGGCTCTGCGGGAATCGTCGCCTCGGTCCTTTTCCAACCCACGCGAGCATCTCGCTTTCACTATACTTGTTTATATCCCACCATAATATTAATTTGTATCTTATTGTATATTTATTTGTACACCTTTATTAGACAGAACATTATCTTTGATTTATTTATAAACTATTTATGTACACATACATATAAACTATTTATGTACCACATATATCGTCCGTGCGTCACATTAGGGCTCACATAAAACCAGCGCCATGGCCTGAAGGTACTCCTACCTAAAGCCATGGCAGAAGCTGAGTGAGCTACTTTTCACTGACTATCGCGACATACCTTACACACACACACACACACACACCTGTACGCAAATACTTAGTGCCCGGCTTGAGAAGCCATATTATTACTTTGTTACTTTTTTTTCTCTTTAATTTTTTTTTTCTCTGTTTGTCTTCTTTTATATTTGTAATGTTGTGTTTGCTGTATTAGTTTGTGTTTGATTTGATTATACTTGTTGCGTTATTATCTGTAAAATGTGGTGTGTCGTATTATTCAGGGAATAAATGTTTCTATCTATCTATCTATCTATCAAATAATCGAATAATCGATTGTACTATCGATAGTATCAATACTATTTCGATGATAGCTTAGTAGATAAGAACGCGCCTTCCATACGATGGATCGTGGTTCGAATCCGTATGCACCTGTGGATTTTTCAAATCTATGTGCACATTTCTACCATTAGCTCGGCGGTGAGGGAAATCAGCACGTCTCGGATAGTTTCTCACAGGTGGTACATTGAGACAATGTTTCTGTGATCAATTTCACCTGTTTAAGAGATGGCGTGATAATTTTGACCACTTCTCGGGCAATTGGCAAACCATCGCTACAAATAGAGTCCAATGGCGGCTTTTAGGGGAGGCCTTTGCCCAGCAGTGGGACGACGCAGGCTAATAAAATTTAAAGACCGGCGTGAAGCAGCGCCTGCGCTGTGTTTCGCCGTGTGAGTGAGGTTACCGGAGGCCCAATGGGGGGAAGGGGAAAAGGTTGGCAGCGCACTTGTGACCACTGGTGGTGCGGGTGTCCATGGGCGGCGGAATTGCTTACCATCAGGTGATCCGTCTGCTCGTCTGACACCTCTCATATAAAAAAAAAATATAATAATAAAAAAAAGGATTACGAGGGTCAGGTCGAGGGTCATGGACATTGCACGCAGGATCAGCAAGCTAAAGTGGAGATGGGCCGGTCATGTTTCTAGACGTACTGATAAAAGATGGAGTTGACTGACAAGTACTGGAGTGGAGCGGTCGCCACGTGGGGAAACGCAGTGTTGGACGCCCTGCAGCGCGATGGACTGACGATTTGAGAAAGATGGCTGGTGCGAGCTGCATGCGGACCGCTCAAGTCTGAGTTGGTTGGCGCTCTTTGGGGGAGGCCTACGTATAGCAGTGGACGGTGATAGGCTGACTGATAGGGTCAGATAGCAGGTCGCTTCATTGTAATCAGCTTTCCGAATCCTGGATCATAGTCCAAGGTTACCCCCAGGCTCTGAAGACAGCATTGGATGCTGGACAGCTGGGAATTACGTTGCTGAATTTTTAATATGAGCCATTACACAAATATACTAACATTAAGGTTAAAAAGGGGGTGACACCAGGGCGGACCTTAGGGTCACAAGGAAAACCGTTACTATACCGTTATTAAGTCATATTCCAATAGTTTATAATCATTTGCCAACTTATATAAAACATTTGCAACCCGTACGGATAAAGAATGGGATCAGAAATGGCGGCGCATCTATTCACTACTCGCTCGCACACTATTTGCGTATATGTACACGCACACACACGCACACGCACGCACGCACGCACGCACGCACGCACGCACGCACGCACGCACGCACGCACGCACGCACGCACGCACGCACGCACGCACGCACGCACGCACGCACGCACGCACGCACGCACGCACGCACGCACGCACGCACGCACGCACGCACGCACGCACTCACGCACGCACGCACGCACGCACACATAATACTGTAATAAAATTTGATTATATTTAGAGAATCATCATCATCATCATCATCAGCCCATTTAAGTCCCCACTGCTGGGGCACGGGCCTCTCTTAATCACATGAGGGGTAATTGCCATACTCACCACGCTTGGCAGACGGGTTGGCGAGGGTTTAGATATAAATGCAGAGTTTTCCTTCTCTGGGTGCTGATGATCATGCCAGCAGCTTTACCTTAGTCGCCTTTTACGACACCTCGGTAAGAGTCAGGCCTATTCTACTCTGCCGGGGACCACACGGCCACTAATATTTAGAGAATATTAATTATTAAAACAAAAGTGTATGGCTTTGTTAAATTACAACATGTGTAACTGTGGAAGAATAATTGGCGTCTGTCACACAGTTTCTATGTAAACTAGCGCAGACGTTAATGTTTGCTCCTTGCTTAATGGCTCCGCCAATTGTAATTTTTTGTAAGCTAAAATATGTACCAACTATTTGCATCAATAAGAATAAGAATAAAAAAAAAATATTCAGCGCCAAACATACACAAAAAAACCGGCCAAGTGCGAGTCGGACTCGCGCACCGAGGGTTCCGTACAAACCTGCAAGGTTTACAAAGTTCGTTCATTACGACAATCGAGTCATAACTATGGTATTTTTATTGCAAAATGAAATTCATAACATTACAATGGGGAAAGATGAAGGAGCATAAATTTAAGACAAAGTTCTCTTTATCGTTTAAGTAATCCTTTATTTTATATTAACACATATCATTTCGATAAAAGAACGTCGAAATATAAAGAAGAAGGCTATTTCGTCTTCTATAAATGTTGCCCTCCCCATACATAGTATAATAACTCGCGGTCATTGCTGTAACTACAATTATGTTTACAATCACAATTTTTTTGGTGGTATAACTACTTAAAATTTTAAGCTTTTCGGAATTTTTCTGTTACCTGTGCTGTAAGCTATTGCTTCTTACCAAATTTCGAGATTCTATGTCAACGGGAAGTGGTCTTTAGGTTAGGTTAATTCCCTTGTGTGTAGTTGCGAGTTTCAAAATATGCGGTATCAATGGTTGTACTTTTGCGTTTTTGCGTTGACTTAGAAATTTTTTTTCACGGGTTAAAGGCATATAGATCTAAGTATTTGATATGAATTTCAACTTGATAGCTCTACGCGTTCATGAGGAAAAAAGGAATAAGTTTATATTTATTAAAAAATATATATTTTGGAATATAACTAAAAATTTAAGGTTTTCGGAATTTTTTCGTTATGTGTGTTATAAAACGTTGCTTCATGCCAAATTTCAAGATTCTAGGTCGACTGGAAGTACCCTTTAGGTTTTGATTCCCTTGCGAGTACTTGCGAGTTTCAAAATATGCAGCTTATATTGCTGTTTCTTTTGATTGCGTTGAGATAGAAGTTTGATTTTGTTACAGCTTAAAGGTATTATAGACCTGAGTATTTGGTATGAATTTCAATTTAATACCTCTACGCGTTTATGAGGAAATGGGTAGTAAGTTTAAAATTATTTAAAAAATATATATTATGTGATGTAACTAAAAATTTATGGTTTTCGTAATTTTTTCTTTATCTATGGTATAAGACGTTGCTTCGTACCAAATTTCAAGATTCTGAGTTCACGGGAAGCACCCTGTAGGTTTTGATTCCCTTGCAAGTGTCGAAAATTTGCGGCATAAACGGCTGTATCTTTTGATTGCGTTGGCTTAGAAGTTTGATTTTTTCACAGCTTCAAGGGACAGTAGACCTGAGTAATTGATATAAATTTCAGCTTCATACCTCGACGCGTTCCTGAGAAAAAGGGTCTTGACAGACGGACGGACGGACGGACAACAAAGTGATCCTATAAGGGTTCCGTTTTTTCCTTTTGAGGTACGGAACCCTAAAAATAAAAATATAACGAAATAGACATTAGAATAGCACTGAAATGGGCTCCACTCAGCATGTGTCACAGTGTCTAAAGGACACCCCGACGCAGGTCTTCCGTGGAGTCAATAAATATTTTTATTCATTTTTTATTTTTTTTATTTTATCATAGAAATCAAGTCATCGCTACTATGATGGGATTAGGCTTAATCACCACGCCACTGCGGATTAGTAACGAACTAGACTATAGCTCCCGTATTACCATTTTTGGCTGATTATTACTAAAATTTAGAATGGTTAAATGTGGCTTATTGGTTTGGCTCGACTATAGTTGCAAAAAATCACACGTTCAAAAATATCTTCCCATTCCTGAGTAAAATTTAACAAATATCGGTTAAGTTTAAAAGAAGCGTCTCACTTTTAATGTCAAAATAGAACTGTCCTATTAATATATAAAATATGTATATTTTAGCTTACGAAAAATTACAATTACCTATTATTTGCATCAATAAATATTTTTATTTATTTTTTATTTTATTTATTTTATCATAGAAATCAAGTCATCGCTACTATGATGGGATTAGGCTTAATCACCAAGCTTGCCAAATGCGGATTAGTAACGAACGACTATATAGCGAACACTATAGCTCCCGTATTACCAATCGCGAATTAAGGATAGTCCCGGAACAAAAGTCGTGCCAGCCCCTTTTAACATGGCGTGTTGGAACAGGACGACATGAGCTTTAGCACGGTAATAAATTTATATTGCGATTTATAATAAGGTGCTAGACGTTGCACACAAGCAATAGCAACTCACCGCGCGTGTGAATGGGACAGGGATGAAAAGTTGATAAATTTTGTTTTTCCATGAATTCTGAGAATTCCCTTATTGGCGACAATAAGTATAGTTGGGCCAAAATATAAGGCCACATATGACACTTCAACAAAATTCGACAACATAACCTTGTAACAACGGTCATTGAATTTATCAATCTTTCTATGTTAAGAAAGCACTATTTCTTAACATTTTTAAAATTATGTTTGCATTTATTTATTTCAATACAGACTGTCAAGGACAGATCTCCTTGTCGCTTAGGCGCCCTTTATAGAATAGAAAAATATTTTTTTTGAAGTTTCTTCTTCTTCTGACGTTTCGGCCGATAACATGTAAACTTTATGTATTTTTCTATAATTTTATTTTGTTAATATATTTATTTTTACCCCCTTATCGGTGTAGCCCTTTCTGTTTGCCACAAAGACAATAAAGATAATTTCACGGTTTACATACGTTCTCTGTTAAACTATTTATAAAAGTCCATTCAGTATGTGAAGGAGAATAGGACAGTTCTATTTTGACATTAAAAGTGAGACGCTTCTTTTAAACTTAACCGATATTTTTAAAAATCGAGAATATTTTCTTTAGAAATCTTATCGACTATTTATTTGTTTAATTTTTAAACTTAATCAACAGTTTATCTACGAATTTGATCGATTTGAATTTGGAATACAATATGTAAATATTGTTAGTGGTGTGTTCCACTAAGAATATTTACGCCAATAATGAAATAATATACGTCTTATTCATTCGAAAAATAACAACTCTCGATTGGCGTGTCGGAATCACCTTCGTCGCCAAGAGAAATTACCAGTTCTTGGGCCCTAACGCAATCCATTCGAAAATATTTTGCACGAGGCAATAATCGTGATTCGATGGTAAGATGGCTTACATACCGATTACTGATTTATTTCGATTTTTGTGTCAATCCCTTTGAGGAAAATTCCGATTAGCGCATTATGCAATTCATAAGATATTTTTTACAAATGTTATTGGTAATAATTATTTTAAGTTCTTATTCAGATAAATTGAGAAAGGTTAATAGGTACTTATTATTTTGAAAGAATGAGAACACAAAAATGTTAATATTTTTTACTGCTTAATATTTTTATTTGTAGAAAGTTGGATGCATGGTATGAAACGTTTTAACTCCTATTCACCTTCACATGCTGAATGGACTATAATTAAAAAAAAAAACTTTTCTAGAGAATTGAACGTTGGTACAATGTTGAAGATATGTGTCAACCCATTTTCTTTTTAAGCTCTGGGGATAATCAAACGAATACAATGTTAGTCGTGTAAGAATACTCATCCATAAATGTAAAGCCACATTCTGAAATATAAATACATTAAAACTAAGTAAAAAGAAAAAAAAATGGTACACATGCGCATGACGCTTTGATTTCCAAGACAAATAAATAAACTGGCCGCGGATCGATATCTAGGATCAGTACCTACTTTCTTCTTTCTTTTCAATATTGATTCACATTTCTCCAAATTAAAGTACTAAAAACTTCTATTCTATTATTATAGTATTCGATTCACGTTTGTTTGAAGTACCTATGGATTATTCAGTTTAATCGAAATTTTTTCAGTAGGTCACCTCTCTATGCAGCTAAAATTTAGAATCGTCAATTGTGGCTTATAAGTTTGGCTCGACTGTAGTTGCAAAAAATCACACGTTCAAAAATATCTTCCCATTCCTGAGAAAAGGGGTCGTGTCTAAGGAATGTTTATTTTCGCCCTGTCCCAGCCAATCTCACGGCCATTACCCGAGGGCCCGAATCCGGGAGTGCGGCCATTTCTATCCCAATCGGAATGGATTGTGTTGTACTAGCTATTGTGACAGTCCGGATTGACCGAAATTTTGGGGAAAGTCATTTTTAACCACCGACGCAAAAACGACGGGGTGTTATAAGTTTGACGTGTCTGTGTGTGTGTGTGTGTGTGTGTATCTGTGTGTCTGTCTATGGCATCGTAGCTCTCGAACAAATGAACCGATTTTAATTTTGTTTTTTTTTTTTGTTTTAAAGATGAATAAGGAAGGAGTGCATCTTGGATCGATTTTTATCCAACATAGCTATGTTCAAACCCGAGCTATGTTCGAAAAAATCGAAATATACTTTTCGCTCGACCCGAGAATTGAGCCCAAGACCCCAAGATCTCGGTCCGTACTACTTAAGCCACTAGACCAACAGGGCGTTCTAGACCAATTGCCGCCGCCCAGGATAACCGCAACATCAGTGGAGTCACAAGTTTGCGGCCAACCTTTTTGTATTCTTCTTTTTTTCCTTTCTTTGATTATTGGATTAGCGAGACACAGCGCAAACTGCTTCATGGAAGTTTTCTGTGAAGCCGACGCTGCGGTCGAGCTTGACTATTCATGCCGAAGCGTGAGTCTCCCCACGGTTAAACTTAGTATTTGTTTTTAACCCCAATTACAAACAAACAACACAAAAACCAAGGACAAACAGTGGGAGAGATAGCTTCGGCATGAGAGAGAGGGCAGGTTCGACCGGAGTGACACCATGGCCTCACAGAAAACCGGCGTCAAGCATTGTACTGTGTGTGTTTCGCTGCGTGAGTGAGAGTACCGGAGACCTAATCCAGGGTAAAGGGGGTTTAAAGGTCCGCAGCGCACTTCTGACTCCACTGGTGTAGTAAGTGTCCATGCGGCGGCAATCGCTTACCGTCAGGTGATCCGTCTGTTCGTCTCATCGTCATCATCGTCAGCCCATTTAAGTCCCCACTGCTGGGGCACGGGCCTCCCTCAATCACATGACGGGTAATTGCCATACTCGCCACACTCGGCAGCCGGGTTGGCGAGGGTTTTGTCATAAATGCAGAGTTTTCTTTCTCTGGGTGCTGATGATCATGCTAGCAGCTTTACCTTAGTCGCCTTTTACGACACCTCGGTAAGAGTGAGGGTGGCCTATTCTACTCTGCCGGGGACAACACGGCCGACGGTCTGTTCGTCTGCCACCTATCATATAAAAAACAACACATATCATATAACTCAGGGGATATAACTATGATTCAGTTGGTCTAGTTTCCCCGTTAAAGGGTTGCGAAACTCAGACGGTCGTCGCTTCGTTGTAATTACCAGTCTCCCCAAATCATGGAAGAGATCGCTCATAGTGATTAGGCCGCCTTCGTTGTACACATCCTGTAATATCTAGTTTTTAAGTTTTTTTTTTTTATGATATAGGTAGCAGACGAGCAGACGGTCGGATGGTAAGCGATTACCGCCACCCATGGACGCCTGCAACACCAGTGTCACAAGTGCGCTGCTTACCTTTTAACCCCCCTTCCCCTGGATTGGGCCTCCGGTACCCTCACTCACGCAGCGAAACACAGCGCATGCACTGCTTCACGCCGGTTTTCTGTGAGGACGTGGTATTACTCCGGTCGAGCCGGCCCATTCATGCCGAAGCGATTTCATACTTTATTTTGAGTGCAATAAAAGTATAGTCATTCATTCATTCATTCATTCATTGTCCAAGCGTACCTTGGGCTCCTAAGTGGCAGCTTTGGACGGAACCGCGTATTAAACACTTAGATGAGGGGCTGAATTAAAGTGCTATTAAGTATTAAGTATAGTACTAATATTAGATAAAATCTATCACAATAGCGATCTCTCTGATTTTACGGATGTTCATGGGCGGCGTTGATTACTTGCCATCAGTTACCTCGCTTGCTTGTTTGTCGCCTTTAGCATGAAAACAAACTATAAAATAAAAAAAAATTAAAAAACCCCCGACACAACTAAAGCTCTTTCATTTGATACCTATATTGAGGCAGTTGGAACAACAAATAGGTTATTCGTCATTTTCTGACGGCAGCCATCTTGGATTTAAAAAAATTTCACAGTCAATATATTCTGCTACTTAAGCCCTTTTATATTTAAAACATTTAAAATAAAATCATCATCTTTCAAACAAAAAAAAAACAAAATCAAAATCGGTTCATTTGTTCGGGAGCTACGATGTCATAGACAGACACACACACACAGACACGTCAAACTTATAACATCCCGTCGTTTTTGCGTCGGGGGTTAATAAACTAATATTTCACGAAATCATATAATTTAATTATTGCTATTTTTTTTATAAGAAAGGGAGGCAAACGAGCCATCGAGTCACCTGATAGTAAGTAATCACCGCCGTCCATGGATATCAGGCACACCAGAGGGAGTGGAGGTGCGGCTCGTTTCTTGAAGCTCGCAATGTCGTACCGGTTCGGAAATACCGCTGCGGGAAGAAATTCTTAACAGAAAAACTCAGGTACAAATTTTGGCCCGACCCAGGGATCGTACCCGGGACCTCAAGCGCAACCGTCGCTTTAAAGTTAAAGTTTGACGACCCGATTGGAACAGTGGTAGTGAACGCTGCCTCTGATACAAGGGTTGCGGGTTCGATCCCCGCACAGTACAAACATTTGTGTGCATGAACATGTTTGTTTGTATTGGTCTGGGTGTTTGCTATGTATTATAAGTATGTATTTACAAAAGAAAAGTATTATATGTATATATTTGTAATCCCACTGTTGATTCTGATATCCGTAACACAGGTGCTTGAGCTACCTATCTCGGAGTCAGATCAATGTAGGTATGTGATGTTATGAAATATTTATTAAAGAAAAAAAATTGACTTTGAGTCTCCTTAATCGGTACATTATAAGCGGCCACGTTTCGGTTCCGTATGTCATCACTGGCAACACACACGCATTGAAGACTTTCGTCTTGAGATACTGCGGTAGGTGGGCCGAGGTAGTCAACCATTACTAATACACACGCTACTATAGATATAACGAACTCTTCTAAATCAAGAGCGTTAAAAACGTAGCGATCTCACTGATTTCGCGGATGTTCATGGGCGGCGTTGATTATGTCGACTCCACATAAATCTGTGGTTGACTCGCTTGCTCGTTTATCGTCTCTAGCATAAAAAAGGTCAGCTAGAGCCGACTTATTGTGCGCCTATGATCAGAAGGCTGAAGATCCGTGGGATAGCCACGCTTCGGCATGAATGGGCCGGCTCGACCAACGGCCTCACAGAAAACCGGTGTGAAGCAGCTCTGTGCTGTGTTTCTTGGAAAAATGGGGTTTAAAGATTGGCAGCGCACTTGTGACTCCAGTGGTGTCGCGAGTGTCCATGGGCGGCGGCAATCGCTTACCGTCCGGTGATCCGTCTCCTCGTCGGCCACCTATCACATAAAAAAGGCTCTATAGTGGCGTTGTAATTTTTTACAAGCTTTTATTTAGTTTCACCTGTCCCGTTGTCTGTCGTTCTGTAATCAAATCTTGCAACTTAAATTTGATCCACTTCCCGGTTTCCGATTGAGCTGAAATTTAGAATGCATGTATAAATCGGATGACAATGCAATGTTATTGTGACATAGAGCCGATCTGATGATGGAGCTGGAAGGTGGCCATAGGAACTCCGTAATTAAATGATGCAACCCTATCGAGTTTGAGCTCATTAGATTCGTCTTGACAAGTACTTTGATAATCTATGGTAACCAGGGTCTGATGATGGAGCCGGAAGGTGGCCATAGGAACTCCGTAATTAAATGATGCAACCCTATCGAGTTTGAGCTCATTAGATTCGTCTTGACAAGTACTTTGATAATCTATGGTAACCAGGGTCTGATGATGGAGCCGGAAGGTGGCCATAGGAACTCCGTAATTAAATGATGCAACCCTATCGAGTTTGAGCTCATTAGATTCGTCTTGACAAGTACTTTGATACAATATGGTAACCAGGGTCTGATGATGGAGCCGGAAGGTGGCCATAGGAACTCCGTAATTAAATGATGCAACCCTATCGAGTTTGAGCTCATTAGATTCGTCTTGACAAGTACTTTGATACTATATGGTAACCAGGGTCTGATGATGGAGCCGGAAGGTGGCCATAGGAACTCCGTAATTAAACGACGCAACCCCATTGAGTTTGGGATCATTGGTTTAGTCTTGACGAGTACTTTGATACTATATGGTAACCAGGGTCTGATGTTGGAGCCGGAAGGTGGCCATAGGAACTCCGTAATTAAATGATGCAACCCTATCGAGTTTGGGCTCATTGGATTAGTCTTGACGAGTACTTTGATACTATATGGTAACCAGGGTCTGATGTTGAAGCCGGAAGGTGGCCATAGGAACTCCGTAATTAAACGTCGCAACCCCATCGAGTTTGGTCTCGTTTGATTCGTCTTGACGAGTCTCTTGCTTTCGTCCCATATTAATTATATATGATTGATTGGATGGATGACCCAATGCCAAGGTCAGCACGTGCCGAGGGCTGAATGGTATGAGGGTGTATAAACATGTCTTGCCGCTAACGTTGCGCCTCAGGGTACCAGGGTGAACCCTGTTGTATTGTAACTCTTATCCCTCTACAACGGACTTCTGGGGGGACGGACCGTTATTTGTCCTATACTCGTGGGAATAACATGAAGAAAACAGAAACAACTACACAAAGAAAGAGAAGATTGCTAATGAAAGCGATGTCCACAAGCGGCAACGCTTAGAAAAAATAAGTTTAGCTACTGCTAAACATAGAGAAAACGAATCGTTACAACAACGCACACATAGTGAGCAATGACGATTCCGTAGATGACCATCAGCATCAAGAGGAGACCACCAGAAGAAGATTCATCACATTGATTGATAATACTAAGCTTATAGTACGAAATGTTCCAGCGACAGTACGAGTTCCATATTTTGTAGCAGCAACAGATCCCGAGAACTATTATTAAAGTCTGTTGCTACAATACATGCCGTATCGTAATGAATGTGAGTTACTGGAAAAACACGACTCCGCTCAGGAAGCATTCCTAGCAAAAGAAGAATTCCTCCGCCAAACCAATGAGCGTATGCAACTTTTTAGAGAAGGAGACCGACAGCTAGAAAATGCGTTTAACCAAGTTCACGCATTTCGCATTCTCGACGAAGATAATTTACAACCTAACGACGGACCCATTGATGAAATCGAAGCACCTGAACATTGTATGGCTGATAATGAGTTCAATACGTCTTGCAGAGCTATGAATGCTGATCAGGCGGAAGTGTTTTGATTTGTGACACGAAAGATTCAAGAGCAGATTCAAGGAAACGACAACAGACTAAGGCTCTTCATAACAGGGAATGCAGGAACTGGTAAATTTTTTTTGTTAAAATTGCTGAAAAATCAAGCCAACCGTTGCCATACCAAGACCGTCGTTAAAGTGTGCGCTCTAACAGGGGTTGCAGCGCGTTTGATTCGAGACTCTACAATTCATACTGCACTAAAGCTACCTGTGCAAAAAGATGGAAGGATAACCCAGATGCCCATGCTGACGGGAAATTTTCTCAGATTGATGCGGTTACAGTGGAAAGATATACAATTTCTATTTATTGACGAAATATCAATGGTCCCGTATGAGATGCTTTGCATGATCGACTCTAGATTAAAACAACTTAAGAATAGTGAAGAAATGTTCGGTGGTCTTAATGTGCTCTTGTTCGGCGATCTAATGCAACTGCCTCCGGTACGCGGAAACCAAGTATTCGATCAACCAGCAAGAATGGTTCCAGCGACACATTTGTGGCGCTTGTTCTCTTTAATAGAGCTAAAAGAGAACATGAGACAAAAAGGTTGCGACAAGTTTGTGAATATATTGAACGCTTTAAGAGTAGGTGAGCTGACTACCGAACGCTTTTCTGATCTTATGCAGAAAGTATCTTCAAATAGCTCTGGAGAGTTCTCGATTGAAAAAACTCTACGTATTAACCCAACGAATCAGCAGGTCAATAAACATAAATCAGCCGTTCTCGAACATTTTAGGAAGAAGAATACACAAATGTTTAAAATAATAGCACAAGATCAATTAATTGATGGATCAAAAAAGAATGATCAGATTGATATTAATAAAATAATACACACGGACATTAACAAAACAGGAGGTCTTCCAAAAGAACTAGATTTTTGGTGCTAAAGTTATGTTGAGGTCTAACGTTGACGTTGCTAAGGGACTTGTGAATGGAGCAATAGGTCACATCACTGAAATCATATGGCCGTATTGCAGACGTGCTCAACTATACGATAGCGATGTACCATCGGTTCGCGTAGACTTTGGTAACGATGGCATTCACATAATACACCCTAAATCAGTTCAATTTCCTGCTAAATTGAATCACGGCACAGCTGAAAGAAGAATGCTCCCGATTGTCTTGTCTTGGGCTTCAACTGTGCATAAAATGCAGGGAACCACTGTAGATCATGCTGTTATTTATCTAGGCTCCAAATTGTTCGCTACTGGTCAAGCTTATGTAACTTTAAGCCGAGTTAGGTATTTAGCAGGTCTACAAATCGAAGAACTTGACTGCTCCAAGTTGACGTCGAAGAAACCTTGTAATGTTGATGCATTAAACGAAATGGATAGAATGAGAAACGTTACAAATAAGTAACAAGTGAGTACATAATTTCAACATTATTGATATTTAAATCAGTGCATATTACATATCATGTGAACGAACTACGGACTTCATAACGGAATAACGCTGCTACGCGCTGCGAACTACGTCGTAGTAAATATCGAATTAAAAATAGAGGTACTAAAAAGTTAAAAATAAAATTAAAGAAAAAAAACCTTTTTAAAAACAAGCTTTTATTATTTGCTTATAAAATAAACTAAAAAGTTTAAAATAAATTAACTCTAAAAAGAAATATAACACTTTGTAACTTGATTGTAACCTTTAACGACAAATAAGCGTTTTCGTCTAGGACAAAATAATTCCATATTGTACAAATTTATTTGATTTTAACATTAAAACTTTTCACCATACATAATTATTCAATCTCATCCCCCCTCTTTATCATAGTCCTCATTTATAAATGAAAGCGTGTTACATTGTGATAGCTTGAGGAAAATGTTGTGTTGTATTAAATGTAACACGCTTTTATTTATAAATGGGGACTATGATAAAGAGGGGGGACGAGATTGAATAATTATGTATGGTGAAAAGTTTTAATGTTAAAATCAAATAAATTTGTACAATATGGAATTATTTTGTCCTAGACGAAAACGCTTATTTGTCGTTAAAGGTTACAATCAAGTTACAAAGTGCTATATTTCTTTTTAGAGTTAATTTATTTTAAACTTTTTAGTTTATTTTATAAGCAAATAATAAAAGCTTGTTTTTAAAAAGGTTTTTTTTCTTTAATTTTATTTATAGAAAAAAGTCAAATCTACGACTTTATCAAGAAAACATCGTTATTTCTGACTTTTTCCACGTGAAAAATACGTCACTAAAGTCACTATTATTAGTAGTTACAGCAAGAATCCATATGGATTTGAGAAGTATTGCAAAAGCCGTTGATCATGCTATAAGAACCTTTCAATAGTTTATTACCCCAATTTCGAAGGGACAGCTCACTATTAAGTAAACCATCTCGAGTTGAGGGTGTGGCCAGTGCATCATCTCAAAGTTTAGATTGAAAGGCCTCAAGGGTCGTAATGACCCTCTGATAGTCTGAAAAGCCACAACTACTACGCAAGTTTCTGAAGATAATATACCTACATGATGACCTGTGTGGCTTAGGAACAATTTGACCAACCTTATTCCGATACTAAATCTATGGTATAGCGCTGTCATTCCGTACAAATTTGACGTTATACCATAGATTTATCGACGGATAAAGATTGGCGAATCAAGCCTTGGGTGAATGGGAATCCATTGGATGCGGGCGGCACAGGACCTATCTGTATGGAGAACATTGGAGGAGGCCTATGTCCAGTAGTGGACGTCTATTGGCTGATGGATGATGATGATGATTGTATCGTTTTGTGTAGTAAAGTTTTAAATAAATAAATAAAAATTTAAGAAACTATTTGTGACGTTCAGGTTTCTTCACGATGTTTTCACTCACTGCTGAAAAAATATGCACATATATTTAAAGAAAACTCCCGTATGGAAGGTGCGTTCTTATTCACTAAACTACCATCACTGAGCAAGTAATAACCATACCATCTGGATAGATTGGGCTATGTCTGTTACCTTAGTTCTCCTGCGGATCTCATCATTTCTGATACGATCACTCAAAGATGCTCCGAGCATAGCCCTCTCCAATGCTCTCTGAGTGACTCTGAGCCTCCTTAATCGGCACATTGTAAGCGGCCACGTTTCGAATCCGTGTGTCGTCACTGGCAACACACACGCATTAAAGACTTATCTTAAGACACTGTGGAAAATGGCCCGAAAATATGCTGCGTAGCTTCCCGAACGCTGCCCAGCCGAGTTGGATTTGTCGATTAACCTCTAGCAATCGAAGTTGGATTTACCAAGCTGGACTTTTTGTCCGAAGGTAGATGTACTCATTAACGACTTCCAGTGTAGAGCTTCCAACCTGTACAAGAGTGAGTACGACATGGGAATTCGACATAATTTACGTTTTGTCCATGTTCATTTTCAGACCCACTTGTTGGGAGACTCTACTAAGGTCGTCAAGCATTGTGCCTAAGTCTTCCAAGGTCTCAGCCATGACTACGATATCGTGTGCGAATCGAAAGTGCGTCATAGATAGATAGATAGATATTCTTTATTGCACAAAAATAAAATACAAGCATTATACAACAGCAAGAGACAGTACAATAAGGCGGTCTTATCACTTGTAGCGATTTCTTCCAGACAACATTTGGGTAGAGGAAAGAACTATCGTATTCGTAAAAAGGGAAGGCAGTACAAAGTAGTTTAGCAAATGAAATCATGTACTCGCCATTTATAATGATGCCAAGTCCATCCCAGTCCAGAAGTTTAAACAAGTCCTCCAACAGAGTGGTGGTGTTTTCGTACAATGACTGCAACGCTTGTATATGTATATCGGTAGTCTATTCGGCACCTTTGAAGAGATTGTAGCACGGCATATGTCTCAACGGAATCGAAGGCTTTCTCATAGTCCACAAACGATACACTAGGCGAACTTAATGCCGTCTGCCAAGCGTGGTGAATATGGCAATTACCCCTCATGTGATTGAAGGAAGCCCGTGCCCCAGCAGTGGGGACTTAAATGGGCTGATGATGATGATGATGAAAGCAAAGAAAACCGGCGTGAAGCAGCACTGTGCTGTGTTTCGCTGCGTGAGTGAGGGTACTGGAGACTCACTCTGGGGGAAAGGGAGGTTTAAGGGTTTTCAGCGCACTCGTGACTCCACTGGTGTCGCGGGTGTCTATTGACGGCGGCAATCGCTTACCATTGTGTGATCCGTCTGCTCGTCTGGAATTTATTTCATTAAAAAAAAGTAAACAATATTTTTTTGCAAATTATCTTATTTGGGGTCAAAAAAAAAATGCTATCAAACTTTTGTATTTATTTGTCCTCCGAACTACAAAGTAAGTAGATTCTGTGTCCGATATAGACACATTTGTTTGAAAACTTGCTCACTTTATTTGCTGCCCACTGTTATAAAATCCCCAGAAAATTATACTGCAAATCCATTATAGCAAAGTGGGTAGGCTCTCGATGAATATATTAAAACATTTCAAGACACTTCGAGCGAAGACGCTATATGAGATTTGCATACATAAATTATAATCTTATTACTGAATTCGGGACGGTAGAGGATTATTCAAAGTTGGGCATTGCAATGGAGTTCTGTATCGTATAATTAGTTATTTGTCCCGAAGTACAACTGGATGGGAAAGTAAATCCAGTTACTAGGGATTGAGTAACTTTAATACTCGTAATAGAATTAGGGATCTTAGAATGCTTGCGGGAATAGTTGCTCTTATAATAGGGGTTAAAGTATGAAATTGCCGTTTTTCTTCTGGAAAAAATAATATGTAAAAGTAAAGTAAAGTATCAGCCTATAAACTGTTATCGCTACTATGATGGGATTAGGCTTAATCATCACGCTTGCCAAATGCGGATTGGTGATCACAAACCCGAGCTATGTTCGAAAAATTCGAAACATACTTTTCGCTCGACCCGGGAATCGAACCCTGGACCCCGAGATCACGGCCCGGTACTTAACCCACTAGACCATCAGGGCGTTTTAAAATAAGATGTACAACTTCTTTAATAAGCAAAAAGTCACCATACTATAAAATTATTTGGATTTAAGACTATATTTTTAAGGTCTATATTAATTGGAGATTACATATTATTGTATTTTTGGTGCAAAAAAAATATCTGGCCAATCACGCAGCGAAACACAGCACTGTGCTACTTCACGCCGGTTTTCTGTGAGGCCGTGGTGGATCGACCGGACTGATACCAATCAGTCCGGTCGATCCAGTGCATTCATGCCAAAGCGTGGCTCTCCTACGGTCAAACGGTAAATGGTATAGTCATTACATTCCTAGTTATTGACATCGTATTTCTAATACTTGGTGGTAGTGTCATATATGCATCTTGTATATTCCATTATCCTAACTCGTCCACCTATACCTACTTTCTTTATGTTTTTTAAATGTGGTCATGGAATATTTAAAATATTCCCTGTACTAATACTAAAATAAAAGCTTTTGTTAGGCAACCCTTTCAGGTCCGTTTCTTTGTCATAAAATATTATGGAATTTGTCCAACCAGCCTTCAAAAGAAAAGGGTTTATTGAAAGCAGGCTTTTTTGTTGACTTGGTTTGAGAATTTCCACAATCTAAGTTATAACGTTTTTATTATAATTGTACTGTGCGTACTCTATTTTATCTCGGTAAGCACTTACCTATCTCACTTACGTAAGTGTTTACATTAGAGAATATTCATAAATCAACTTTAAAAAAATACGTCAGTACCTATAGTGATACTGGCACCGATAGAGACAAAAACAATCAGTACCTACTTGTAATACATTTATGAAAAGGTTTAATGACTAATAATTAAAGCTTAGGAAATAGATATTTTTGTAAATAAAAAAAGAAAATAGTCCTCACAAAGTCCTTTGACAGAGAACCAGAGTCACCGACATAGCCCACCGAATTAGCAAACTGAAGTGGCAGTGGGCTGGCCGCAGCGGTTTTGCCAACATGGTCTTTTTGGTGCTAAATCTAGCACTGATTTCTCACGTTAAAATCTTATTATAAGCATTGTACCTATGTCATGCTGTCATTGTAATCATATTTTTTATAAGAAAGAATAATATTGCATTATATTAAAAATAACGCCCTGTTGTCTAGTGGTTTAAGTACTGGGGCGTGATCTCGGGGTCCTAGGTTCGATTCCCGGGTCGAGCGAAAAGTATGTTTCGAATTTTTCGAACATAGCTCGGGTTTGTGATCACCAATCCGCATTTGGCAAGCGTGGTAATTAAGCATAATCCCATCAAAGTAGCTATATGTTGATTTCTATGATGGAGGCCTTTGCCCGCAGTGGGACAGTTTATAGGCTGATACTTTACTTAATTAAAAATGATATTGTAATTAGGTACCATAATAATATTTGAAAAGAGTAACTACTGAGTTTCTTGCTGATTCTTCTCGGTATAAATTGACATTCCGAATTAGCAGTAGGTTAATATTTGACATTCATAAATATTCTGTATGCACTTAAATTGAATAAAGATATTTTTATTTTGATATTATCTAACATTATTTCTAAGACTGATAATTTAAATTTTACATTAAGCACGTTTTCATGTGATAGTTGGCAGACAAGCAGACGGATCACCAAAAGTAATTGCCTCACTCTATCGGGGAAACACATCGTCGACCAGCGACAAGCTGCGCCACGTGAATCAGCGTGCTGAATTTCTGTGATATTTAATATTTCACAACATCACCTACATTGACTCCGAGAAAGGTACCACAAGCATCTGTGTGACAGATATTGGAACCAACAGCGGAATTACGAATATACATACACTTTGTCAATATATACTTATAATACATACAAGACGCCCAGATCAATATAGACAGAAATTTTCATGCACACAAATGTGTGTACTATGTGGGGATCGAACCCGCAACCATTGCACCAGAGGCAGCATTCACTACCACTGATCGTCAAAACGGTAATGCCGTGATATTACTTGAGTCGATCTGGCCTGTTACCGTAGTAAGAAAGTACAGTAAAAATGTTCTAGGTTGAAAAAAGAAGTTTATCATCAGCTAATATTGTGTCCACAGTTAGATATAGGCTTTCCTTATGGCACGCCACTCATGCCCAATCGGGCGGAAATGGAGTCAAATGATTCGCATCTCACTTCTCTGGCTCCACTGATATTGCGGGTGACCAAGGATTGCGGCAATCGCTTAACATCAGGTGATACGGCTGCTAATATATTAAGCTGATAATAGCGTTTTTTTTATAATCTGGCACTTTTTAGCATGACGCCTAGTGCGAATTCGTAATATCTGGCAACACTGCGCCGCGGGCGCGACCGGAATTAAAAATGCAATCGTAATGAATTTTCCGCACGCAATTGCGTCCAGTATTGTTTACAAAAAAATATTTTTTTGTCGTACGAAGATTCATTTGTGAAATATTAAATTCAGTAATAGTCACGTAAATATTTTATGTACCTATAATCTCCATCTTATATTGTTTGTGTCCAAAGCTGTCGCTTCAGAGCAAAGGGAACGCTTAGACAGGGGCGGCTTTAGCCCAAGAAGCGCCCGGGTGCAGTCACTAACCTGGCGCCCTCTTATTACAAACTTCTTGTTACTATCTGGAACCAACCCCTTCTAGAACGCTCCGTTTCCATTTTTCCCACGCTCGTGCAAACTCTGGAATGAGCTTCCAGCCGCGGTGTTCCCTGTTCGCGACGACATGTCCGTTTTAAACGTGGTTTGAAAAGAGTTCTTCTTTCTTACTTTTGAGTTTTTCGGAGTTTTACTTTCACGGTCTCCGGCATTATTAATGCCTTTTTTTTTGTTTTTTTTTTTTATTTTTATTATGAACTGTAGGCTAACGCTTGACCACAATCTCACCTGTTGTAAAGTGACGATGAGGTCTAGGATGTAACGCGTTTGCCTAGGAGATGCCTGTTCACTCTTGCCTTAAAGATGTCCAGATTGTAGTGGTCCGGAAAAACAGACCTTGGCAAGGAGTTCCATTCCTTGGCTGTCCGTATTATGAACGTGGAGGCATCTATGAGCGGCGGTCACCATTTACCATCAGATGGGCCGCATGCTCGTCTGCCTATTAACGCAATAAAAAAAGAGCAGTCGCTTCATTGTAATTATCAGACATCCGGGATCCTGTATCATGGTCCAAGCGTACCCCGGGCTTCGAAGCAATAGGATTGGATGCAACCAGGAAGCACATGCTGAGATGAGGAGAACGATCAGTACTCGCGCCCGCTCCTTGCGGAGCGTTACAGTGGAGGCTCCATGTGTAGCGAGAGGCTCTCGGCGCCCTTTTACTTCTGGCGCCCGGGTGTATCGCACTTCTTGTACTATAGGTAAAGACGCTCCTGCACTTAGACCATGATGATTCAGGATTTGGGGAGTCCGGCTTAATTATAATTAAGCGACTGCCGTTTCACCTTCGCAAACCTTTGAAACTAGACCATCCAAATCATGGTTGACATGTTCGATTGCCTCGATGCCGCTGTGGTTAGTGGGTCGCACTCTAAAGCGAAATCTGCGCAAGAGGTCCCGGGTTCGATCACCGGGTCGGGCCAAAAATGTGTCCCTAAGTTTTCGGTAAGAAATTCTTTGTGTCAGGAAGTCGGCAGTAATGTACCCCCGTGCCTCGGAAAGCACGTTAAGCAGTTGATACTGCGCCCAATCCTTCTCCGGTTGTGTCACGCTGGTGTCCCATCGGAATATGAGTGTAAGGGAATAGAGAGTGCACTTGTGTTTGCGCACACACTTGAGCACTATAATATATTCTGCGTAATCGGTTGGAGAATATTATGTTTCAGAAATCAGCTTGTGCAAGATTAGTGCCAGATTTAGATTGTAAAAATTTGTAGTGAGATATTTTTTTCAGATTTCACGATTAGTGCCATAGAAAAGTTGTCGATAATTTGATGAGTACAACACCATCCTAAAATACCGGTGACGCAATAAATAAAGTGTTTTTTTTATGTTTAAAAATATATTTATAATGATAATAATAATGTCCTCCAAACCGATATTTCGCAGGACGTATTACAGTGCACTAGTATTTGCGCAGACACAAGTGCACTCTCTATTCCCGTACCCTCTTATTACTATGGGACACTAGTGTGATACGACCGGAGAGGGATTAGGCGCAGGACCAACGGCTTAACGTGCTTTCCGAAGCACGGGGGTACAAGACCGCCAACTTCCAGACTCAGGGCCAACACTGAGAATTTCTTATTAAGGTGACGGGTAGGGCACACGAGCGACGCCAATCGATTTCAATTTTTAGCTACTAAACCGGATCTATTTTAAACAACTTCGGGATTACAACCTCTAGACAAACACTTATACTATTTATTAAATAACCATGCACCAATGTTGGGACCAACGCGTACGTGAAAAATTGATTCACCAAAAGCGGCCACTCTTAGCGTGAATACTTTTTCGCTTACAAAAACGGACCCAACATTTGTGCATGGTTATTTAATAAATAGTATAAGTGTTTAAAATAAAAACTGTTTAAAATAGATCCGGTTTATTAGCTAAAAATTAAAATCGGTTGGCGTCGCTAGTGTGCCCTATCCGTCACCTTAACAGAAAAACTAACGCACAAATTTAAAAATATATATGTACGATTTACAGTCACAAAAGAAATCTGTGTGATATATCTGTGCCACGTAACATGGCATTATAAATAAGCTGGCTATTTATAAAATACCCCTGCAACCTAAACCTTTATCAGGTTAATAAATCAGGTTACGCAGGGCTCGCCAACCTTTCGCTGGGCAATTATCGGCATTTCTGTTGACCCTACGTCTTTATCGCTGGATACCGTTGGGAAAACAAATAGGTAAGGTTTAGAAAAAAAAAAACTGCGTTCTGTGCGAAAATGCCAGTAACTCACGGCCTAACAGAAAACCGGTTTGAAGCAGTACTGTGCTGTTTCGCTTGCTGAGTCGGGAAGGGAATCGGAGGCCCAATACGGATACGGAAAAGATTGGCAGCGCATTTGTGACACCACTGGTGTTCATGGGCGGCGGCAATCGCTTACCATCAGGTGATCCGTCTGCTCGTCTGCCACCTATCAAATAAAAAAAAACTTTTTTTGTACATTATAGCGGATACATGAGAGAACCGCACACCTGATGAAAGTTATCACCGTCGCCTATGGACATCTGCAACACCCTGAGGAATCATATATATTCGCTGAAATTGTACACAAAAATTCTGTAATGCCTAGTACTTAAGGCGACGGGTAGCCCTAACTAGCGACACCATTCGTTTTTAATTGTTAGCTACTAAACCGGATCTATTTTAAACAATTTCTGGGTAAACCTCTCGACAAACATTTATACTAATTATTAAATAACCATGCACAAATGTTGGGTCCGTTTTAGTACGCGAAAAATTGATTCACGCCAAAAGCGGCCACTTTGCCACACGGCAAATATTATTAAAAAAAATATTTCGCGTACAAACGTTGGCTCCGCATTTGTGCATGGTTATTTAATAAATATATCACTGGCAACACACACGCATTGAAGACTTTCGTCTTGAGGTACTGCGGTAGATGGGAAGACATTGTTTGATATTGTACAATAAAAAAAAGACTGACTGGTAAGTTATTGCGGCGTATTTTCTCAACAGGCCATTTACGTCGATACGTAGGTATTAAGGCGTCGGGTAGCCCTAACTAGCGACACCAATCGATTGAAATTGTAGTTCGATTGGTGGATCTAGATCCGGTGATCTATTTCAAACAATTTCGGAGCGGGAGTCTCTAAGCAAACATTTATACTATTTATTTAATAATTGTGCACTACTTTTTGTTCTGTTTTTGCACTCGAAATTTGGATTAACGCCATAAGTGACTGATTTTGGTAGTTATTCAATTTTCGAGTACAAAAGCAAACCCAAAAGCTAAGTATAAGTATTAAATAAATAATATAAGTATTTTTCGAGAGACTGCAGCTTCGAAAGTGTTAAAAAGATATCCGGTTTAGTTGCTAACCACTGGCGTCGCTAGTGTGCCCTACCCGTCATCTTAAGGATTGTATTTAACGTTCCCTCAAAATTAATAAATTGCTAACTTATCCTAACCTTTTTGCACACCAAAAAATTCTAGTTGCACATCAAAATCATAGGTTGATGTACAATTGGTATTTTTAATGCGCATATTTTTAGAGGGTTGGTTTAATATATTTCTCTTATTTAAAATGGTGACGTGCAAAAGAGTTTATGTAGGTATTTAAATTAATAATTGTATTTTCTTTTCATTTTGAATTGAAATCAAAAACATCTTAAGATACAACAAACATAGAGACTGCTGTTAAAGTAACATATCCTAAAGGTGCAACACTTGATTTGCGTCAATATTTTTATAACCATACTCAAACCTTTTAACAGCATAAAGTAAAGTAAAGTAACAGCCTATAAACTGTCCCACTGCAGGACAAAGGCCTCCATCATAGAAATCAAGTTATCGCTACTATGATGGGATTAGGCTTGATCGGCACGCTTGCCAAATGCGGATTGGTGATCACAAACCCAAGCTATGTTCTGAAAATTCGAAACATACTTTTCGCTCGACCCGGGAATCGAACCCAGGCCCCTAAGATCACGGCGCGGCACCAACAGGGCATCAGCAGCATAATTAAGATTGTATTCGTTTGATGTCATGAATATCGCTTCCATCGCTAGTCATAATTTTGGTCTTTTCGGCTTGGACTGCATTCCTGGTAATAACACTCCACTTTCCTCAGTTAGCAGCTGTGTTGCGAGAGCATTAAGCGAACATTTGAACTCTGTTATAGACCCGGCAAAAACGTATCATTCAAAAGATTGGAACATTTGCATCTGGATCAGTGTAGAGATGTGAAACAGTGAAACGCTTCATTTGGAACATCGACTCTCATATAGATCCGTGATTCATTCCGTTCGGATCATTCGGCTCATTTGGATCATTCGACTCATTCAGATCATTCGGTTCATTCGACTCATTTGGATCATTCAGCTCATTCGTATCACTCGGACTCGAGATCCATTTGAGTCGAATGATACCTTCAGAGCGAACATTAGAGATTCGGAAAAGTGTATCATTTTGCTGAGTCGGATCACTAAGTCGTTTCAGTAAAAAGTTACTCACGTCTACGTGGCGAGGCAATTACAGGCGTTGCTGCAGACCATATAACATCGTTAATGCGAAAGTACGTTAGGAAAAACAACGCCGTGTGGTAAGGGGAGATTTATTTGTTATTGAGGATAATTTTTGCTAGAGACCTATTTATTAGCTCGAACTTACCTGTAAAGTCTACGCATCTCGACTCCCTCTCATGGCTGATGTCGGCGGCGGTGATCAATTACCATCACGTATCGACGGGTATCGACGACCCGTTTGGAACAGTGGTAGTGAACGCTGCATTGGGTCCAAGGGTTGCGGGTTCGATCCCCGCACAGTACAAACATTTGTGTGCATGAACATGTCTGTTTGTATTGGTCTGGGTGTTTCTTTGTATTACAAGTATGTATTTACAAAAGAAAAGTATTATATGTATATATTTGTAATCCCACGGTTGATCCTGATATCCGTAACACAGGTGCTTGAGCTACCTATCTCGGAGTCAGATCAATGTATGTGATGTTGTGAAATATAAAAAAAAACCATCAGATGACTCGCTTGCTCGTTTGCCTTCCTTTCTCATGAAAAAAGTCACCCAGAGAGCAATGGAAAGGGATATGCTTGGAATCTCCTTGCGTGATCGTATCAGGAATGATAAGATCCGCAGGAGAACCAAGGTCAAAGACATAGCCCAAGGAATTGCATGCCTCAAGGGGCAATGGGCAGATTTAATGGCAAGGCACATTGCGAGGAGATCAGATGGCCGGTGGGGCAGAAAGGTCTTCAAGTATAGGCCCCGTATAGGCCGTCGAAGCCATGGCAGGCCTGTCACAAGGTAGACCGACGATCTAGTAAAGGTCGAGGGAATCCCTTGTATGCGAGCGGCACAGGGGGAGGCCTATCCACCAGTGGAGTTAAGGATAGAAATGTTTGTGCTATGAGCCGTTCATGGTATTCGCAGTATTCTACGCCAGCTCCACAACTTAAATGTGTCGATAATCTGCCTATCTGTGGCTTTGAAAGTCCACGTCTCTCTGAAGTTATATTCCTAAATCAATTTCACAGCTAAAATCAACTAGATTGCGGGAAATCTCCTTTCTGAAGACATTACCATAATCTCTATGAATACTGAATGTTCACTCGCTTGTATTTCTTGGGTGCACCAGGACCGTTTTAACGAATTCAATCATTCGCCTTGAAGACTTTTAAATTGAAGAAAAAAAAAATTATAAACTAATTTGAGAAAATGTAAAATTTTATTCACTATATCTGCCGCAGAGACGTCAATTAAGCTAAATGTTCATTAACCTAATTATGCAGTATTTATGCCTATGAACTATGTAAGTGTCAATATTTGGTCTTAAGTAACCGTTAAAGTTAATTTGACGTCTCTGAGTCCCACAGTAAGCGTACTTAAGTAATTATTAGTATTATTTTATTTAGAATGAGTTACATAGGACAAATACAAGGTAAATAATTCAATGACGGTACAACAAAAACCATCGTCAGTTTTACCGTGCACCGCAGATTCGACAATCGGTCGCGAATATAATAGGTAACTTGGACTTTAACAAATATAAACATCGCCCGCGCGCGAGCAGGACCCGCTCGGGCCGATCATAGAAAACATGAAATTTTGTGGGTACGAGTAACTTGTATTAAAATGTGTAGGTCACACGGGGTGACTTTACTGACATTTATTAATTAGATTGTGTTAGTGATAAGTAATATTGTTTAAGTTTAATCATCAATTAAATAACAATATCACATATTTGTACCGATTTTAGAAATGTTTGTTGCATTTCTAAAATCGGTAAAATTGGTTTCTAAAATTGGTATTATACAAAGCATATGTTCGATCTCAGCTAGAATATGCCTCCGTTGTGTGGAATCCTAGTATTTAAAATACGTTAACTTAATAGAAGGAATTCAAAAAAAGTTTTTAAAACAGTTAAAGTATAGATTTCCAAACTTTGACACAAATAAAATTGAGCCCTTGGTCACTCGAAGAGAGCACTGGGATCAGTTATTGTTATATAAAATAATTAACAACATGGTCGATTCCACTTACTTGTTCAGCAAATTGTTTTATAAGTGCTCCAGACCTATTTAATTACAGGAAATATGGTTTTATTCTTAGAGCTTGTAGTAAATTTAATAGTTCATCATCATCATCATCAGCCCATTTAAGTCCCCACTGTTAGGGCACGGGCCTCCCTCAAACACATGAGGGGTAATTGCCATACTCACCACGCTTGGCAGACGGGTTGGCGAGGGTTTTAATATAAATGCAGAGTTTTCCTTCTCTGGGTGCTGATGATCATGTCAGCAGCTTTACCTTAGTCGCCTTTTACGACACCTCGGTAAGAGTGAGGGTGGCCTATTCTACTCTGCCAGGACCACACGGCCGAACGAATTGAATAGTTACTTTAACCATATCGACATTTTTCACGATAAGATAACAGTTTTTAAAAAATCTTTAGTCTCGAGTTAAATTAATAATAATCATCCTTTTTGGCATTATTTTTGTATTTTATCTCACAACAATAAACGTATTAATTTTTAGTGGAAAATTTAAATTGCTGATGTATTATTTAAGTAGAACAGAGTACTATTTGACAGCTGCATTTTTTCCATAAGAAAGAAAATAAAAAATAATAAATAAATATTCACATATATTCTAACCGTAGGAGAGCCACGCTTCGAAATGATTGGGCCGGCTAGACCAAAATGATACCACGCCGCAGGGCCTAAACTATAACCCCCTTATTACAAATCGCGCACTAACGATAGTCCTGGTACGAATTTCGTGCTAGCCCGTTTTAACATTGCGTGTTGGAACGGGATTACATGAGATTTAGTACGGCAATAACTTTAGATCGCGATTTTAAAATAAGGTAAGGGTTAGAAACTTGACATTTGTACATAGGTTCCTTTTACAGCTTAGAAGACCACAAAGAAAGGTTTTATTTTGTAAATTCAACCCCTAAGGGTAAACGCCGATTATGAAGTTTTACAAATAAACTTTAGTATGAACGGTCTTAAATGAAAGTTATGAAACACATGTAAAAACTAATTTTTTTTTTCGAAAATCATCCCCTAAGCAAGTAAAATGTAGATTCGAAGTTTCTATGAAAGTTCATTTCTCTGTTTTATATAGTCCAGGTCCATGTCCATGTCAATAGTCCATGCCAGTATGGCGCCGGGCCTCGACGCCATATTCCAAATAGTAAAAAAAATCTTTTGGTATTTCTTTATTTAAGGTTTTTGATGGCGGATCACTATCCATGTAGGATCCAGGTATGCACCCGGAAAGCGGAGTGAGGGAGGGTCACTAGAATACACATAGGCCTTTTCATCTGTGACAGATGTTTAAGCAGCGTCTCTCGATGTGAATGTGACCTTACAGCTGCGCTCATGGCTGTAAAGCCCTATGTTAGAATAAACCTTCCGCTGCATTTCAACAACAAACAAGCGAACAAAGATGCTTGTATATCAAGTTTGACGTCGGAAACCTGGACGTCGTACTCAAAGCAAGAACGCCAACTGAATATGTTCCACATGCGCTATCTTCGGAGTATTCTAGGCATATCTTGGTGAGACCACGTGATAAACGAGACTGTGTTACATATGCGGGAGAGCCACGCTGCGGCATGAATGGGCCGGCTCAATCGGAGTGATACCACGAACTCACAGAAAACCGGCGTGAAGCAGCACTGTGTTGTGTTTCGCTGCGTGAGTGAGGGTACTGGAGGACGGGGGGTTTAAGGTGACGGGTAGGGCACACTAGCGACGCCAAGCGATTTTAATTGTCAGCTACTAAACCGAAACTATTTTAAACAATTTTGGGGTTACAACCTCTCGCCAAACACTTATACTATTTATTAAATAACCATGCACAAATGCGGACCCAACATTTGTACGCGTACGCTAAATTGATTCACGCTAAAAGTGGCCGCGTTTGGCGGTAATTATTTTTTCGCGGACAAAAACGGATCCAACATCACCGATCACCTGATCAGCAGGTGAGCAGATGAGTAAATGGATCACCTGATGGTGATCCGTCTGCTCGTCTGCCAATTATCACATAAAAAAGCACAGATACCCAATATAACCGCACTATCACTAGTAAACTATAGGAGGATTGCTTACAGCCAGAAGGAAAGCAGATGCATTCCCGGCCTTTTCAGAAGATGTTCGGCTCGTCTTTTAAGAGTTGGGGTTCGATTCCTACCCTGAAGTTCTGAAACAAGCTCCGTGCACCCTATTTGTTGAAAATAGTGCCCCCATTGCTTATTAAAAACTTTTCCACCGCGGTTCAATTTTCCCACGGCAATACTTTTTAAGATCAAAGGAAACCTAGATATCTTCCGGGCCTCATTATTTTAATTTCACGCGGCGGTAGCCCTGTGATAAGGTTGCTACTGTTTATTTATTTTTTTAATAAAAATAAAGTTTAAAGCTGCTAATAAATGAGAACCCTCAAATTTTAAAAATTCTTTTTAGTGTCTAATTTTTTGAAAAAAATGAGACACTAAAAGACCTAATCTCTGTTAAATAATTGATTGTTGTATTAAATAACAAGATATTGGTCTTGGGCGCCGACTTCGGTAACACCTTTTCTCGAGTGTACTGTTATAAAATGTTATTTGAAGTGTATAAAGTGATAAAAATATTTTTTTACACTTTTTAGATCGTGGTTTTTGAAGGCGGTTTTTTTTCGTAGAAATATTTTTTTGGTAGTCGCGTTTTAGATTTTATTTTTATTTAACATATTTTTAATTATGCATATAAAATTACATATTTGAAATGTGCTAAAAAAGCTCTTTCATTTGATATCCCACACGGTACCATCATGATTTTTTTTTCATACTCTAAGCCCCCTAAAAGGCGCTGTAGTCAATTTAACGTTTCTAACGACACCTCATTTGTTCAAATGTGAAAACTAGTTTAGAAGTTATTAGGGAACAAATGAACAACCATACATACTTACATACATACATATACAAACATACATACATACAGGTCAAAATCATAACCCTCCTTTTTGCTTCGCCGTAGTCGGGTAAAAGGACAGCCAACAAATATTATACTGAAAAAATACAATTTACAAACTTTACTGTATACCTTTACTGTACAACTTTACTGTGTTTTTGTGGCGTGAAGCAGTGCATGCGCTGTAATTCGTTGCGTGAGTGAGGGTACCGGTGGCCCAATACAGAAGAAGGGGGGTTAAAAGGGATTAAAAAGATATCTGGTTTAGTTGCATACAATTAAAATCAATTGGCGTCGCTAGTTAGCCCTACGTCTCCCTGACTGATTCTCGAAGGTGGCCGTTCTACGTAGCCTTTAAGTATTGGTCGTTTTCCTCTAGATGGCTAGCCGACTGACACCTCCCAACCCCAACTACACCAGACGGCGGTTCACCGCCACCACTATTCCTGCCACCTCTCTCACCCCTATCATCACTACCACACCACACCATTCTAGGAATTGAGATACAACAGCACACAACAGGCCCCCTCACCTCACCTCAGCCTCACACACCTCCGCATCCCCCTCCGTACCACCACCGTCCCTGCCCCCAACCATGACTCCGAATCCTGACCGCCCAGCAGGAAACGGAAGTCGACGGCCAGCAATGGCTCGACGGGCTGAGAATCCGACTGAGGGAAATGTATAAATTACACAAAAAATAATAAAAAAATATTATATTTCGGCACAAAAAAAAAGATTCTAACAGCAAAAGAGCACGCTGTGTACATCTCCTTCGAGACTGATCACGGCGATCTTTCCCCCCTCCCCCCCAGACAGATTAGCGCGACAAAGTCGCAGGCAGGCCCCAACCGGGGTCGAAGACCGCCCTATCCGCGCATTGTCGGGAGGCCTCTTCTCCTAGAGGAGCGTATACACCGCGCCAAGAAATGGCGCGAGATGCAGAAGAGAGAGTGCCGGGTAATGGGTCTACCCCGACACCCGAACCGCACATAGTGCGAAGAGAACATACGATACTGATGCCTCTATATCAGTATAACTCATTTTGATTCCATGTCGTGGCGGCCCTGCGACAGGGCTGCTCAGTGAAATGTCATCTGACTTTTTGCGTTTTTCCACTTTTAGTCGAGTCATTAGGCGAGTCGAGACGATAACGAGGGTACACGGGTACATCCATTGGGATTTAGAAATATTGGATGAGGCATAATAGGTATCAGGCAACAGCGCATAAGTACAATCGTCGACCTAAAGTAGCTCAAGCATTTGTGTTACGGATATCACACAATAGGGGAATTACAAATATAAAATTCAGCGGTGATCGCTTACCATCAGGTGATCCGTCAGTTCCACTTATGACATAAAAAAAGACCTAATTTTTATGAAGATAATTTTTTTTCGCGATCCCAGTGTAGTGGTTCTGCAATGACGAGAGGCCGGAGCTACTCCTGATCATATTAGCGAACGATTCTCGGTTGCATCCTAAGCTGTCACTCTAGAGCCCAGGGTACGCTCAAACCATGATTCAGGATTTGAGAAGCGGTCGGAGCTACTGTAAAGTAGTAATACTCATTTCATGCAGCGAAAAAATAAAGCGGATAAGGCTTAAATCCCCATGTTATAAGCCTAAATTAGTTCATAGATAGACCCCATTCAATTTGGAAAAAACTCAGTCAACGAAACGAGCTAAAAGCACTATCAACATTAATATTTGATGTCGCAAAACGGTTCTGAAGTTACAAAGAAAAATAGACAAGGCATATGCTTCAATCAAGCTACAGGCTGGACCGCCAGTGATACCACGGCTTCACAGAAAACCGACATGAAGCACATCATCGCGTGAGTGATTGAGGCCACCGGAGGATTTTTGTGCAATAATCCTCAACTGCGTCCACGAGAAGACGCAATCTCGTGTTTTTTCAAAGTAATTAGGGGGATGACCTAGAGGGGGTTTTATCAAAGGGGGTGAACATTTCATCAATATGACGTATTTAAATAAAATAGAAGTAAAAGTTGTCGCTTCGGAGAGCCCGGGGTACGCTTGGACAATGATCCAGGATTCGGGATGTTTGGTAACTACAATGAAGCGACTGCCATCTGACCTTCGCAACTATCCAAGATGAGCAGGTTTCCTCACGACGTTTTCATCGCCGAGCTAATGGTTGAAATACGCACATAGATTTGAAAAATCCAGAGGTGTATGCTCGGATTCGAACCAAAACTTTATTTTTTTATGAAGGCTAACGCCTGACCACAATCTCATCTGATGGAATGACGATGAGGTCTAGGATGTAACGCATTCGCCTAGAAGATGCCTGTTCACTTGCCTCAACGCATTCGCCTGAACCTGCCTGTTCACTCTTGCCTTTAAGATGTCCAGATTGTAGTGGTCCGGAATAAACAGACTTTGGCAAGGAGGCGCGTTCTCATCCACCGAGCTACCATTGCTCTCAAGATGGCGTATCTGCAATTATTTGAGAGATAAAAACAGAATTCCATTAAAATCCAGAGAAGATCCATATTAAAACCAACATTTTTATGCAAGTGCCAGATTAACTCCACCTAATTTCAACCCCTGATGATGGCCTAAGGAGCAGGTTGGCAGTGAATACCTAGGATAAGAGTTTGTAGCACATCATGAAGGAAGCTTACGTTCAGCAATGGACGAACACAGGCTTCAGAATTTTTTTATGTGAATGGCCCGGTACCGCATCTGTGATGTCTCATGTGTTTCAGATGTCCACGGAAGACTGTAATCTCTTACCATCAGGTGAGCCGTCTGCTAGTATAGCCGCCATAATGTACCGTTCGACAACTTTCCATTCTTTGGACGACACTTCGCATACATTCCGCTTTGCAATACAATCCCAAACTTGCGAAAAAACAAAAAGGCGCTTCAATCTGCCCCCTCATCAAGTGTCGGACGACATGGGCAAAACACCAGTGGTATGCACTTGGTACAAAATTATATAAGTAAAGTAAAATAAACAAAACCGTACAAATACACGCTATGACCACATTCGAAGCAAAACGTGCCATACACGAACTTATATTTAACCTTGACTACAATCAGACTGAAAGCCTTGTTGTTTAAATGACCACTTACAGAATAAAGTTACACAAACTTCACGCAATAAACACATAACTCTCAACCAATCACACACACCTTGCATTACACAACTTACTTACTCTTCACACATACCCATAGCAATTTTTTTCTTTCTTTTTTTCATTTTGCTCTTTCATTAAATTTATAAATTTTATACTAAGAATTATAGGTATACTTTAGGTCCAAGGCAAGGTATTGTCATACAGTTATAGATGATCACTGTCGACTAAGATACAGGATTTGTTCCTAGTTTAGCTAGACGGGGAGTCTAAATTGTTACAGTATTTTTAACATTATACTTATGATGTATTGTAACCTAGGCTGTAACCTATTTTTGTAATAAATATATTTGATATTGATATTGTTAATGTATAAAAAAGAAAGACCAATCACCTGTTTGTTAACGATTACCGCCACCTAGTCACAAGTGTGCTTTCCCCTCTGGTACCCTCAATAACTCGTGCGATGACGCTGCATCATGTCGGTTTTCTGTGAGGCCGTGTTATCACTGGCGGTCGAGCTTGATTGAAGATGCCTTGTCCATTTTTCTTTTTAACTCCAGGACTGTTTTGCGACATAAAATATTAATGTTGATATTGCTTTTAGCTCGTTTCGTTGACCGGGCTTTTTCCAAATTAATTAGGGTCTATCTATGGACTAATTCGTGCCTGAAATATATTATTTTTAGGTCTGGAGTAATTTCGTTTGTTTGAATTTTTTCTTTTTATGAATTACGAGGACGAATAATTGTTTTCATTAATTTATGGTCAAATAAATAAGTCTGATTAATTCGACAAAAATAAAAGACAATAAAAAAAGAACGTGGCGCTCAAATAATATGATTACTTATTCGGGTCTTATTTAAAACTTTGGCTAAACCTTTGCTTACTAAAACGGGTGTTATAAAGCAGATTTCACTATTTTTATTTATAATTATTTTTGTTTCAAATGTCAAAACTGTTATAACACCGTTTTAGTAGCTAACAAGTTTACGAATTGTACGAGCTACGTCGCACAGACCAACTCAGCAACTACCTACATGCAGCGCGCCTGACCGATGGACCGTCTTCTTGCACCGTCGGCACTCTACACCGACGGCACACTATAATAATATAAACTATGTATATAAACTATTTACTTTCTTACAATAAACAGATTTCAACCGTCTGTGTTGGGTCTCATTTCTCCCGCTGCGGCCAAGACACCTTTAGCCGTCACTATGATCAGTCGAGTGAGCCTGCTCGACTGGCAGCGGTTCCCCACCTACCTACCGTCCTGACTCTTCCCGCTTGCTACCCTGGGCGACCCGGGAGCAAGCTCCCATCACCTTATCTATATATGTATTTATTCCTATGGATGGGCAGGGCTAGGGCTCTAGAGACTTAGTGTCTTAGACAAAGGGGCTCTAGGCTCACTAGAGAGTTAGGTTCCCTTCCGTTCCTATATTCTGTTCGCCGGGACGCGGTGCCTTACAACCATCGCTTCCCGCTCGTACATATGGTCCTTCGAGCCGGATGATGCTCTTAATTTCTCCAAGCCTAAATATTTTTCATCTATTCAATAAGATCATACTCGCAGTGTAATCGGATGTCATCAAAGTCAATCAGACTTTTTCGTTACTTTTCTATCAAACCGTCCTGACGGAAAACGAGACTTTTTTCTATTTAAAGGAAAGAAAATTATATTGACCACAACACATAAGATATAAAACAAATAATAAATAAAACGGTACAGAGCATAAAAGATGCGGCCAACAAGGCTCAGCCTCAGCATATGCTGCAACTGCCACACACAGGAGCTGCAGCGCTTATTTTCAGGCTGGACCCTGAGAGAGGCTGACGCCTTTGCGTTAGAAGAAATATAAATATTGACATGCAAAACATGGAAACAAAGAAATGATATTTATAATAAAAAAAATAAACATTAAAAGAAGTCATAATAGTATTTATAACACTTTATACACTTCAATATTCAATCGCGCGCGCGCATCCCCTCGCGACGGTTCCGTGCGTCCTTCGAGAGCGACTAGCGAAATTGTCGAACGTATTAAAATGTGACAAGTGTAACATCGTTATTGACGAGATGCTGTCGAACATACAGAATAAAGTGTCGATAGCAGACGGGATGACGTTAGTGCAAATCGTAAATTACAGAATAAAGTGTCGATAGCAGACGAGATGCCGTTAGTGTAATCGTAGAAAGTATTGGGCGCCGACTTCGCTATTTGAAGTGTATAAAGTGATAAAAATATTATTTTATTATTTTATTTAGTTCGTGGTTTTTGACGGCGGATTTTTAGTGTCTCATTTTTTTGCAATAAAAGGGACACTAAAATACCTTTTGAATATTTTAGGGTTCTCATTTTTTTAGCATTTTTTATCTCCCGTTTAGAATACTACGAGTAGTAAATAGATTGGGAACTTTAACTCGAACAAGTCGAGTTAAAGATCCCAATCTATTAAAAGATCGTAAAGATTGGAGTCTCTGATCCCTAACCGTTCGCACAGCTTGGAACTGCAGTTAGAGCCTCCTTTAGAGTCTCCGATGTATCTTATGCAACTTCAGTTGATTATTAGAAAATCCAATAACTCAGCATCAAAGTAACCATTGATAACAGAACATTTATTAGCATTGTACTTCCTGAAAGTACATTTAAAACGATGATATTGTAAGTTTAGCTCATTCAATTGTTACTAATGCAACACTGCACTCGCGCTGAAACCGAAATCATGAAGTTTGTTAAACAAAAAGAATCACTTAAATTAGATTGCATCTGTCCTGCATCATCTAATGTCCCTCGACGGCATGGAAATTTATTACCAAGTACAATACGTTGTATTGTGTGCGGTCCATCTAATAGTGGAAAAACCAATTTAGTAATAAGTTTATTATTGCATAAAAATGGACCAAGATTCCGTAACCTTTATGTGTATTCAAAGTCTTTATATCAACCTAAATATTTATATCTTGAAAAGGTTTTGAATATGGTACCTGGAACATCATTTAATAAATACAATCATAATGGAGAAATTTTAAGCCCCCATGATGCTTTGCCTGATTCAATTATTATTTTCGACGACGTTGCTTGTGAGAATCAAAACAACATTAGAGATTATTTTCGCCATGGGACGTCATAAAAATATAGATTGTTTTTACATCAATCAAACTTACACGAAAATACCAAAACAACTTGTACGGGACAATTCTAATCTCGTCATTCTATTTAAACAAGATGACATTAATTTGAAGCATGTTTATGAAGAACATGTTGGATCAGACATGTCATGGTCCCAATTCCGTGAGATGTGCTCAACCGTTTGGAATAAACCATTCAGCTATCTTGTTATTAATAAGGATTGTGGCAAAAATAACGGATGTTACCGATTGGCTTTTGATACCTTCATAGTGATAGAGGAACATACATAAAAGACGGTTGTGTTATCTATTAACCAGTCTCATTCATGGTTTGAAACCGAGCGGAATACTTCGAAATGGAGAAAAACCTTAAAGAACAAATAGTGAAATCAGCAGCAGCTGTTAAAAGAAAAGTTGCCATGATAAAAGATATTGAAAATACAAACAATAAAACATTAGAAACAATATTAAAACCAATTGTTGATCCTCTAACACTGTTGACAAATAAAAAATATGACCCTCCTCTTAAGGTAGAAGAACACTGTGAACCAGTGATGAAAAAAATTAAAAATGACAATAATCAGTCATTTGAAGACGAAAATCAGTCATTGTTTGTCTCTGATGAAGATTATAATGAATCTGCTAGTGAGGAAGATGAAGATGATGAACAAGAGCAATACAATTACAACAAAACCCTTGTTGTGTCACCGTCCGAAGACCATAACATTAGCGAAGGATCATTCAAATCTCTACAGTCCTCGCCAAGTCTTAAAAATCAATCACTGTCTTGGTCAACATCGTCTGAAGTAATGAAAGATGTTCCATTTGGAGTCAGAAATGAACGAGGTAAATTATTACTCGGGAAAACTCGTGTCTATGACGACGGTGGTATTCTTAAAATAGGAACACTTACTGTCAAAAAAACTGATGGCTTAAAAGAACTTTTGTTCAAAAAGAAACCAAATTTAGATGTAGTAACAGATGATGATTTACAATATTACAAATTACTTCTAATAGAAACCAATGCTCATCGTCGTAATTGCGAATCATCAAAACCCATTAACAGCAACAAAGGATTTAAATATACGAATGTAATTAAGCCTTTGTTCAAATTCTCTAGAAATCCAACTACAAGTGTTGAAAGTATTCCACAAGGTAAAGGAATTTCACTTTTAAAGACAGTGAAATCAGATACTGATCTAGTTTACTGGGATGATCCAAACGAATTAGTTGAACGATTAAAGTTACTACTTGCATCTTGGGAAGCAGGTAACACTGGCGTAAATAACGAAATAATTGCAATTATTTCGGAACTTCATGAAGCTGGTATCATAAATGTAGAACATATAAAGAAGAAACCTGGAAAATTGAGTAGTCTTCTTTTAAGAGTCAACCCATCAAGACAGCAATGAACATAGATAAATTTGGTCATCATGTCCATAAACGTTTACGATTGACAGAATACATTGGAAACTACAATGAAACATTGGTGAAATCTGTTACCGGACACTACGATTTAAAATCTTCTAAATTAAAAGGGTTATCATATCCAACTGAAGACGACGAAGCAGTTAACAAAGCTTATTTAGACAAAACGGTTCAAGAATTAAGAAATGATGTTGAGAAAATTAAGCTGGAACTGAAATTACATTTGAAGAATTTGGAAACCTTTACAACAGACCATTTGAATAAATCATTTTATTCAAAGTCTGAAATAGATAATCTAATTCATGTAAAAATAAAGAAAAATGAGCAAAAAGGACATAATTGATGAACTTCACAAATCAGCCAGAAGAAATTTCCCACGTCGTTGCACAGTTATAAAAGGAATCGATGATCTTTGGCAAGCCGACCTCATAGATTTACAAAAATATTCAAACTTTAATAAAGGCTACAAATACATATTGGTAGTGATAGATACATTGTCAAAGTATGTATGGACAAGTTCCCTAAAATCGAAAGAAAAAAACTGTGTTGTCAACGCTATGCACCAGATATTTAAAAATTCATCTAGAAAACCTAAATATTTGCAAACAGATTTGGGCAAAGAGTTTTATAATGATATCTTCGGTCAACTGTTACAAAAATATAATGTAAACCATTATTCTACTTACTCCGTGAAGAAAGCATCTATCGTAGAGCGAGTCATACGCACTCTAAAATCACACATCTTCAAACTTTTCAGTTTATACGGCTGTTATCGATGGGTGGGTAAATTATTAAATACTGTGATAGAGAACTATAACAGCACTATTCATCGCATAACAAAATTTAAGCCCAAAGATGTAAATAAGGCAAATGAAAAGGTTGTATTGTGTAATATTAGTAAGGCGTACAGAAATCGAAAACACTTGAAACCCAAGTTTCAAGTTGGTGATCATTTACGTATTAGCAAATTTAAAGCAGACTTTTACAAAGGTTATACTCCCAACTGGTCAACTGAAGTATTTACAGTAGTAAAGGTAAATGATACAAACCCACCAACTTATCATTTGGAAGATAAGCATAAGCAGGTTATATTAGGGACTTTTTATGAGTACGAATTACAAAAAACTAAGTATCCTGATATTTACCTTATCGAGAAGATTATCAAAAGAAAAGGTAATAAATATTTTGTGAAATGGCTGGGCCTCAGCAACGAAGAAAACAGTTGGATAGACAGGAATGAGATTGTTTTGTAAAACATATAAATATAACTTTAATCCAAATCTATTCATTCTAACGATATCAATGAAGGGGGGAAGTGGTATTATAGACAGCGTGATTAACCATTTACCGTTCGAGCTACATTTACCTGGATATCAATTTTGTGGTCCTGGAACAAAGCTACAGAAACGTTTGAAAAGGGGAGACAGAGGTATAAATAATTTAGACAAAGCTTGTATGTATCACGATATTGCTTACAACGACAACGATTTAAACGTTCGACGAAAGGCTGATAAAGAACTTATGGAAATGGCTCGGAAAAGATTGAAAGCTAAAGATGCTAAAAAGGGTGAAAAAGTTGCATCATGGATAGTCAAAAATGCTATGAAAGCTAAACTCAAGGCTGGCACGGGTGCTCGTTCATTTATGGCAGCTGTTAACAAAATTAAATCTCAACTAAAAAAGTTAAAAACCAAAGGCAGTCACACAGCTATTAAATACGCATGTGCTGCAGCAAAAAAAATCTTCAAAAATAAAAAAGGAACCAAGTTGCCGCGCTGTATTCCTCTGCCAAAATGTGGAGGACTATTACCTTTAATCCCAATCTTTGCAGGCTTGTCGGCTTTGGGTTCTTTGGCAGGTGGAGCAGCCGGTATAGCAAAAGCAGTGAATGACTCCAAAGCAGCTCAGAAAAGTCTTCTAGAGTCTGAACGTCATAACAGAACAATGGAAGCAGTGGCTCTTGGCAAAGGATTGTACATTAAACCTCATAAAAAGGGTGCCGGTTTATATTTGAACCCTTCAAAAAACTAGTTAAACGGCTGCCTAGACGTGCACTAACAGATTTAGATATATTAGAACATGCTACTGACATTCCATATTTTCGGGGAGTATTTATGAGAGATACACTTCCATTGAAGCCAAGAAAAATAGAATGTGCTGTACTTAATTTGGATAGCTCTGATAGTCCAGGAACACACTGGGTAGCCTACATCAAACAAAACAACTACTGTGAATACTTTGATAGTTTTGGCGACTTAAAACCCCCATTAGAATTAAGAAATTATTTAAGAAACATGTCAATTAGTTATAATATTGTACGGTATCAAAAGTTTGACGCTATAAATTGTGGTCATCTCTGTTTAACTTTTTTAAAAAACTATTGGAAAAAGCATTTAAATAATGGATAAAATAAAGAATCGTGTTCAGTATAAACATGTCTTTCACTGTGTCGATAACTGGTAGAGACGCTTATTCAACAACAAACTACTCTCCTACATTAGAATTAAGTGGGGAGTATGAGTGCGGTCTTCTGTATTTTTCTACATTCAACTCTATTCCCAATATAGATGAAAGAAACAATAAATTTTATTATGGAAATGATGAAGTGATAAAACTACCCGAAGGATCGTATGAATTACAAGATATTTGTGATTATCTTCAGAGCAACATAAAAAATGCTACATTGAAATTAACTGCTAACAACAATACTTTAAAAACATGTATATATTGTTCAGAAGATGTTTATTTCGATAAAACAGATTCGATTGGTAAGATTTTGGGGTTTGGTCTTGAAGCTGTAAAATCGAATATAAAAACTGAATCTCAATATCCTGTCAACATTTTACCAACAACCATAATACGCATCGAATGTGATATTGTGAGCGGGTCATTTGTGAACGGAGAAGCAAGTCATATAATTTATGAATTTGTGCCGAATGTACCACCTGGTTATCGAATAATAGAAATACCTAAAAACTTAATCTACTTTCCTGTCAATCAAAGTTCAATAAGTTCTATCAATATAAGATTGTTAGACGAAAAAAATAAACAAATTAATTTACGTGGTGAAGAGATCCAGCTGTATTTACACTTCAGGAAAAAATGTTAAATTTCAATAAAACCTCTGCTACCTCTCGAAATCAAATCAGTTCAAGGAGAACATCGCACAAAAGAGCACTACATTACCCTAAGAAGAAGCTGACCAAAAAAAATAAAGCATTTTTAAAGATACTTGGATTGACAAAATGAACGTTTTAAATATCGCTCAATCTCCGTCACATGACAACAGCATTGAAAGTTTTGAATTTCATTCATACAAACCATATGTGACAAGTTTCAACAAGAATGATGAAATACGGATACCGATTAATCAGCAAGATTTGTACGTGTTACCTGCGCTCAGCAGTTTGTATATTGAGGGCAGAGCTGATGTATACAAACACAACAGTACAACAAAAGAAAAGGAAAGAGTATCAAATGTACATTTTGTTAACAATCCTGCCTTATTTTTATTTCAAGACATCCGTTATGAAATAAACGGTATTGAAATAGATAGAATCAAAAATGCAGGTATCACAACCACAATAAAATCATATCTATCGTTAAATGATAATGAGTCTAAATGTGCAAGTGTTTGGGGTTGGTCCCCTTCTGGTATATCCAATACAATCAATGGTGTATTTTCAGCCTCTATTCCACTTAATAAAGTGTTAGGTTTCGCAGAAGATTACCAAAAAATCATTATGAATTGTAAACATGAATTAGTTCTTTTAAGAAGTAACACAAATCTTAATGCTTTAAAGTTAAATGCTGGCGAAGTTGTTCAAGACATAATAATAAATAAAATTGTCTGGCGAGTCCCGCATGTCAAAGTATCAGACCGCGAAAGAATTAATTTGTTAAAACATTTAGAAAGAGATCGAGCGATAACAGTCGCATTTCGTAATTGGGATCTGTACGAATATCCATTGATGCCTAAAACCCGGAAACATACTTGGTCTATTAAAACTTCATCACAGATTGAAAAACCTCGAATGGTTGTGATTGCCTTACAAACGAATCGTAAACAAAATGCCACCATGTCAATGGCGGAATTCGATCATTGCGCTGTACGTGACGTAAAAGTTTACCTTAATTCAACCTACTATCCATACGAAAACTTAAACATTAGTTTCGCTGAAAATAAATATTCATTAATATACGATCAATATGCAAGATTTCAACAGTCTTATTACGGACGTCGACCTGAGCCGTTGTTGGGTTTGAAAGAGTTTAAAGACATTGCTCCCTTATTCGTTGTTGACTGTTCTCGCCAACACGAAGCCTTGAAGGGGTGTATCGACGTATGCTTGGAAATAGAAACCGATGCTGAGATACCCGATCAGACTTCTGCCTACTGTTTAATACTGAACGATTGCATATTTGAATACAAACCGTTAAGTAATATTGTAAAGAAATTATCATGAATGATTATACGGTCATTGTGGACTTGCAAGGCTTCAAAGATCGGAATAATGATTTTTTAGTAAAGGAATTGGCTATAAGCACTCAAGAGCATACCCAACAATTTTTGATAAAACCTCCATATCCATTCTCGACTTTAACTCTCGAAGAAAAGAAGCATGTTTGGTGGGTAGAAAGAAACAGAGGATTCCGATGGAGTGAAGGACACATTGACTATAGAGAATTTCAAAGAATAATAAAACCGTATTTGAAAGATTTAAAAATTATTGTGAAGGGTAAAGAGAAAATAAAATGGGTAAAAGATCTATGTGACCATGAAAATATTCTAGATATAAGTGATAAGGGTATATGTAATCTAAAAAATATATGCGAAATGTACTGTAAAGATATAAATTCATTTAATTGTTTTACTCACAGAGATAAGCAATATTGTGCTTTAAAAAATGTACTATGTATTAAAAAATGGTGTTCTGAAAATAGCATAAATCTATAATAAATTTAATAAAAACATATTTTATATTACTGTAGTTTTATTTACTTTTTTAGATAAACAATTAAAGACGGTTTTCAATCGAAATCATTTATTATCAATTACTTATTAATACTTTATATACAAGTACCTAGTTTTACATTTTATTTTGATAATATTTAAAATAAACATTAATTAGAATATTTAACAATTAATTCATTATACTATACTATACAATGTCACCACATAGTCTCTTTGATATTTTCCTAACTAAAACGTGCGTAAGGTCCAAAATTTCATCAACAGAATCTTGTACCACGTACTGGGCGTTGAGTTCCACGTCTTGATCGTCTTCCTCAGAAGTGTTCATCGATGCGAGGTCATTCGGCAAGTCCAGAATTTTAATTTGGATTAATTTTAATCCACGCTTCTCTTTGCATAAGACGAACGACTTAGAAACGTTCGTTTTCTTCTTTGCAAGGCTGAGTTTTCTTGGTTGCTTCTTCGGTCGGCGTTCCAAGAGTTCTTGATATTGTTGTGTGAAGTTTTCCAGTGGGTCCTGGGCGTACTGACTGAACATAATGTCAGAAGAATTATCCATTTTCTGTAACAAATAGAAAGTAAATTTAGAAAACACCTTGTTTTAAATGAAGTTCTTAATTATTAAAATCGAAATCAAGAAATAATTATACTTACAATCGATGTAGGTAACGTACGATCTGCAGCAGGACCGCGAACCAAATGACGTTATTAAATGTAAAGCTGCGTAATACAAAACCGCTAAGTTTGCATTTCAGCATGTTTGATGGATTGCACAAACTGCAAATGTGTAAATATTTCTTGTACAAATTTACTACACGTGGAGCATCTAATTACTTTATAGGTAAATTTGTCACGTGTACCTACAGTATTTTACTTAATCATGTCGCAACAAGTTCTCATGTGAGGTGACTTACTAAATTGTGTTAAACATTTTAACACTGTTTCCCCTTCAATCTAGTTACCATAAAATAAATAAAATAATTATAATATGAGATGTGGATAAGAAAATAAAAAAGAGGTATTCTGTTTAGCAAATTTATTTCTTAAAAGAAGGTTTTACACAATGTACTAAGTATGACACTTATAGGTAACCATTACATTATTTATAAAACTATCAGTTTAATGTACAGACGGCGTCAAGTTAAGTTACCCCCCGCAGTGCTAAACTAGCACTCGTGTCTTGGATATAAGGACGGTCCAAAATCCAACAAAAGTAACTCCACGTGACGTCCTGTGTACATAGCATTAGTCTATTTACATTAAGACTTAAAGTTAAACAGTAATATTATAATGTCCCCAGGATACAGTGCAAATATTATCTTTTGTAATGAATCGTTTATCGTCTTTTCTTGATAAAGCAACTTTGTTTTGTTCTGTTGTAAAAATTTCATGTTTTATCGATCTAAAAAGAACGTTTCTACCTCTTATCTCATCACCCGTTGACAATACATTAACATAATCAGAAAACCGTAGTTTTTTGGTAACATTTTTTTTAACTCCTTTTGCTTTTTTTATCTCACTATTGCTCGTTTTAATGCTGTAAAGTTTAGAGCGTAATCCGACAAATTCTAACAAAATGTTGCCTCCTAACTCGTCTTTAAACAAACCGGGAACTTTTTTGTTTTTAGGAATGATATCAAAACGATTATCTTTTTTGTAGTTGCTTGTATCAAAGTAAGATAAAAAGTGTTGTTTTAAGTCTGAGTAAAAATTATTCGTCTGTATTGAATACAAAAGACTATCGGTATCAGTATAGCACAAAGACAGATTGTGTTGGTAGTGCCTTTTCATGACCGAATAATGAAAATCGTACATATGATTTTTGGAAAGTTCTAAGACTGTAAATCCTATGTATATAGGTTTGTTTAAAACTACTTTTTCTCGTTTTAGTTGAACAGCCACCAAATTTTCATCAAATATTGATGCACTATGAAAGTTAGGACGAGATATGAGCTGTTCTGCCGAATGAAATTTATTGGTTTTATTTCGCTCATCTCTCCACTTTGTGACTAACTTTACGTCTACTCTACGCTCAGTATCTTCGAGAGTTTTTCCGAATATGCTATTGTTCAATAATTTAAAAAAATCTTGTTCAAACGCGGAGTCGGTGCTTTGACGCAAATGTGTATTTAAATCGATGTATTCTTTTAAATAAGGGCTTTGTTTGAATGATATTCCTTTATGGATTTTTTTGAGGTGTAATCCATGTCGTAGACAGGTTTTTAAATGAGCATAATGGATGACATAGTTATATTTATGAAATAGATTAGGAATTAATTTTATATTTTTTGCACCTGGAGGTGTATAATTTTGTGCGCAAAATGGAAGATCGTTATGTAGGTCATGCAAATTCTCTGGGTAATATAAGTCAACTTCAAAAATATAACCATAATCACTGTCATTGGGAATGTTAGTGATATCAAGTTGTTCACATTCCCTACTACTCAGAAATTTAAAATCTGCGTATGGCAGAAAACTACACATTGCAAAACCATACAGATTATTACAATCCATATAAATTAAAAAATTGTTTGGTAGCGAGGGGTCGTAGTCAGGCTGATATTGGTTATTTGATTTAGCATATCTTTTAGAACACAGACAAATACCCCCACGAATTCCCTTTTGTATCATTCTAATCATTTCTAAATCTGAAAGCAAGTCCAATTTTACTTTTGTCTTTAGTAACATAGCATCGAAGCTGAGACTTGGCGCAGTGAGATAAAAAGCAGGATCTAAGTTGTAGTTAACTTTACATGTTTTACGAAACTTTTCAAATATATCACTTAATATCAATACATCGCTCTTTACATATAGATCAGTATACTGTCCTAAGTTCTTTATATCAAAACATTTCCACACCTTTTTTGCATGTTCGTAATCAGACTGACTAATAGCTTCATTAGAGAGATTATTATAAAACTTGTCTATGGACGGTAAGTTCTCCTCTTCATATACCTTCCAGTTTGATATGTAATCGTATGGGTACACTCCCTTTCTACTTAACAACAATAATTCATTTTCATTGTTACAATAAGCACGTAAATGTGTAAAGTCAGTTTGTTGTAGATTTTTAGCTAATTGTTCGATACTTGTCCCTAAAAATTTGAAGGAATCAACAAACCGCACTGCAATAAAATTATTAGTTGAAAATTGAATAAACTTGGTGAAGGATATGTAATTCTCTTTGTTTTTGGGAATAACTTTAATTTCACCCGGAAAACTACTTAGTTCACGGATGAATAAATGGCAGTCGTAACCCGATAAATTATGGAAGAATACTGGTATAAACGAAGGTATTTTAAACTGAATATTGCAGTAAGAGTGACAGGCACCACGATATTTTCCTGTGAAGTGACAGTGGTCCCGCACTTTATCTCCTATCAGCAAATTAGCGCATAAATAACAGTACTCTGCCTTTTCAAAACTAGATCGTTCTTTATCGCTATAAATTATTGGAACCGGATTTTCAGATGCTGATTTAATAACACTATAAATACGCTTTACATCTTTTTCCAATTGATTTACGAACTGTGACGCAGAATCAGTCCCTCGATAGGTCACTAATCGGTTAAGTGAATTATCATAATTACAAACAATGTAATAAGCAAACGCCGCCGGTAGATGTTTTTGTGTTTTTAATGTGTGCGCGCCTTTGCTCTCATTACATGGCTGCAAAATTGACTCAAAATCCGCGTAAATAACGAACGGAACATTTTGCATACATTGATAATTTTTAAATTGCATTTTACTGCCAATTTCTGGTAATAACGTAACAACACCCCCACAAATATGTTTATCTTGATCTTGTTTTGATTTAAAAAACAATAAACATTCATCACAAAAGTGCAACTTTCCATGGTGCTTTGTAATCTGACTTCGAACTAATCTCGTTAAATCTTTTATTAGACAATAATGTGATTTCATACCATTTTCTAACAGAAGCATATTGATGTGATTTTTCTTTTTTAATAATGTCTTATACAATGGCCCAACAATGTTTTGTTTGTAGTCTAAGCCATAAACATTTACGCTAATGTCATGATTATTTTTCTCAAATATTTTAATGTCTTTAAATGAAACTGGAAAATGCATGTTATCAAGATTCAAAACATCGCTAAAGTGTGGATATGATTGTACTCGACTGGCGTTTTTCACCTTTGGGTATAAAGCACTCAAAACTGTCCAAGCAAAACAATATTCATCTTCGTTTCTGATATTCAAGCAAGCCTTTTTTGATTTAATTTTTTTTGGCAATTCTAAATAGCTAGAACCTCTGAGCGGTGAATATTTGTTTATATTAGATTCGAGATAAAGTATATCCAAAAGAGACCACCCGCTCCCCTTTTCTTGAAATCCATCTATCTTTTTACATAATAATCCTGAAATATTATCTAATAAGTTGTCAAAAGAATAGTTCGAAAATATGGGAATATTTTCCGTAGCAAATGATTTTATTTCCATCGTATCGTCTTTAGGTAAAATAACTTTAACAAATAATTCAAAGTTCACCTTTATATTAATATGAGACGCGATAGCCAAATCAAGCACTTTCCGTAACTTAGACGAAATACAATGCATGAAGTGAGTAGGTGAAGTAATCGCCAACTTCTCACCGCTGGAAGTGAATTCACAGTCGGGGGTTATTCGATATGATACTATACGACCTCTAAAAGCTGAATTAACAGTCTCAATTCCATCATCATAATTAATTAATGTATTATTTTTGTGGGCAAGGCTTCGCAAGTGTCCCGGAAATTCTTTTTTAATTATAGATGCTTGACATACTGAACAAAAAATTGATCTCAATGTAGCCATTGTGCTTGTTACTAAGTTACATTAACTACCTACCTGATTATGTGACCTACTTGCTAAACAGAAAAAAAAAAATGTTAACTTAAAAATATCAATCGATAATAAGAAATAGTTTAATAAAACTATTTCTTATTATCGGGGTAAAATGTCGCCTCACCCTGGAACAGCCGACTGCTGTCTTTAAATATAGTTTTTATTGTGGACCACAGCGGATCCTCCGGGGTGAGGCGAATCCGCAAACAACCGCTCCACTTGTCGGAGCGGTCCCGCGAGTCCAGATCTATAATAGTCGACGTGTCGAATACTCGGAGGTCTACAAAAAATTCACCGCCCGTCTGCAGTATCGACCGTCGACTGATGCCGCCCGCTACACGCCGAGATAATGACGACCACAACTTTGATTGTGGCGGCGGCGGTGTAGGTTCGGCTGCGTCTCCGAACAACTCTTCGAAGACGTTGGCGTTTTTGTTCGCCTTCGACTTGCTGCTCCTGTAAATTAATGATAGACATTAAGATTTTAATTAAAATCTTTCTGAAAGGCCGGCAACGCATCAGCGACCTCTCCGATCTCGCAGATTTTTATGTGCGGCGGTGATTACCATCCATCAGGTGATCCGCTTGCTCGTTTGCCCGCCTCTAGCATAAAAAATCTTGAATAAACAAGGAGAAACCGCACAATGATAGACTAGTTATACCATCACACACTATGATAAAAAGACAGGCAAGAAGTATAGCGTTTATCTACACCTTACAGATTACAATAGTACAAATAATCGGTGCAGTGAGATCCAACTCTCAAAATGCATTTCAGCTATACACTATAAGATTGATTACTTAACAAATCTTCTAAGTAACATGTTTAAAATATTGTGAGGAGGAAACATACGTACTTCGACTTTCTAATTGGCTTCGACTTCTCCTCGTTGGCCTTTTTACTGGCTTTGCGTTGCTTTATCGGCGGGCTGTAACAAAAACAACAATATGTTAGTAACTAAACTAAGGTAATTATTTGATAATACCTCAATTAACCAGTGTTTAGTTTTAAGAATTTGACAAAATATTTACCATGGATCTTCTACACCCGAGCTATACTCCGACTCGGACACGTAAAGGTCCTCAGCGAGAACTCTCTTCCGGGATTCAGAAGTTGAAGCAGACCTGCAAACAAAAAACATTCTTATAACAACATGTACTTACTAGAAGATTAGTCCGATGTGCGAAGACCGCGACATTTATCTGGAGTAAATGCCTGTCAAAACAAATAAACATTGACGCAGCCGCCCAAACCAAATAGTTGAAATAAAAGATAATAAAAAATAAACTCACGAACATTATCTCAGCTTGCTGTGTTCCTCGGAGAATAAATATCACGAAGCGTGGATGATCAGATATTGATCACAGAAAATAATGGTGATCTATATAATTGACGCTCATTATATATACAAACATTTTCAATCACACATTAAAACTGTAACACTGTAAGTCACTTGCACACATTCAAATATTGCCAACCAGCAATATTGAAACAAACAATTATCTCGAATTACTTACCGAAAGTTCTAGCTTTAGGTAATCGCTCGTCAGCGATTTAATATTTAGGTACTGCCGCGGTAAATAATGTGGGAACACTACGCACCGCGCGTGGTTTTGCCTGCTTTAAAATATTTTATTTATTTACATGATGGTTCATCTAATTAACACAAATCAACAAATACACGTAACTATAATGAAAGTTACAACGTATTCTTGAATTGTTAGAGTTATTCATAAAATAAATTAAAATCACCGCCATCTAGACATTCTCTACCCAATGAAGTTTAAATTTTAAATATAAACGCCATGTCGGTTATGCATCTATTTATTTATTTTATTTACTTATCCCACACAAAATGAATCGAATTCTAAAAATTTTATAACAATTATAGTTCCTTGAAATGATAATTTAATAATGTGTGTATGTGTATTTGTCTGAAAGTTACTAAACCATATATTTTTTTTATAGTGGCAAACAAGCTTACGGTTCGCCTGATGGTAACATATTGTGACAATCAGATATTTACTATTTAGGATAGTGTACATAGAAGCCATCCGCAATGAAGAATACGTCATGTACACTTCAAAGCAAAGAAAACGGTTTAAAAGGTTATTTGTTTTATTGTAGAAAGCTTTTTTTTTTTTTTTTTGGTAATTAAAAATTGTAGTTGATAAGTACATCAACCATATAGGTACCTCATTTGGCAAATGTCTTTCACCTAAATATTAATTAGAAGAGGTAGCTTATAGTACATTTCACTGTGTTTTGTAAGATTTCTGTTTCCTTGTACAACTGAGAGTACTAAATGTTTAGAGGATGTTTGAATTATTATATTTTTTATTTATTTGTATCAAAATCAACTGCCCAGTAACTTCTTTTTCAGTTAGTCATACAATAATAGTTACCATGTAATTTGTTCAAATTCTTTGGCTTACAGTGTACGGTGACAAAATGATAATACCCATTCTCGCTGCGTTAGCAGGTAATGTTTGAATGTGCGAGTGAGCCTGGAAGTAATTGGTAAGCAAAATAATTTCTGTGTGTTACCGTACGTTACTAAAGGACAGTTTTCACTGTGTTAGTTAACCAATATTTTATATGCATATTTTTATATCACAACCAAGCTGGTTAATATGTCAAAATGTTTACGAGCTTTCTTGTTACTATTTTATACAAATTTGTAGTTGATATTTTAGCAGGTAATGCAACATTTTTAATGCACTTATAACAAGTGGCAAGGTTACTATGAGTTGATGTATAATTTGAAAGTCATTACCTACTTCTATTGATTCAAAATATTTTTATTATCCCCCACTTCTCTATTATAACACTCAAAAAGAGGAAAATAATTTGTAATTTGAGGTTGATTTGTCTTTCATACATAAAAGAACTAAACTATTTTATAAAACAATAATAGTTTACGTGTAAGAAACACATATCGTATTAATTATTCGTTTGTAAATACTAAAAATATAACCTTGTACTTGCGCTCAACTTGTATTTTATAACACGAACTCAATTCCGTACAGTATGCAGTCACCTTATCTTTCGACTTACACGCGCCGGGAACATTATGCTGACTATCGGCTTTTATTCATTTGTGAGAATAATTCTAGCAGTGCAGTGGTCGTGCATTCATTAAATTAATTCTACATTCAAGGTCTTAGATAACTACTCAAAATGATGGTTCGTTTTAAGTGTATATCTAAAACTTATAAAAAAGAAGGTAATTCTAACAGTTTTTACTTTATTTATCAATCAGTTTCTATTCTATTGTACACATGCACTATTCTATTGTATTATGTTTATTTTAGAAAACATGGTTCATGATGTAGTGCCACAGTTTGATGCTTAAGTGAGTGCCCTCGTGTAGGGATACAGCCCGAATTAAAGCACCCGATCTGGTGTGGCTGTAAACGAGAGCATTAAATTTGCACCATGTCAGACCATAATATCATCATATTTATTCGTATCTACTATATTGATGTAGTGCCACAGTTTGATGCTTAAGTGAGTGCCCTCGTGTAGGGATACAGCCCGAATTATAGCACCCGATCTGGTGTGGCTGTAAACGAGAGCATTAAATTTGCACCATGTCAGACCATAATATCATCATATTTATTCGTATCTACTATATTGATGTAGTGCCACAGTTTGATGCTTAAGTGAGTGCCCTCGTGTAGGGATACAGCCTGAATTAAAGCACCCGATCTGGTGTGGCTGTAAACGAGAGCATTAAATTTGCACCATGTCAGACCATAATATCATCATATTTATTCGTATCCACTATATTGATGTAGTGCCACAGTTTGATGCTTAAGTGAATGCCCTCGTGTAGGGATACAGCCCGAATTAAAGCACCCGATCTGGTGTGGCTGTAAACGAGAGCATTAAATTTGCACCATGTCAGACCATAATATCATCATATTTATTCGTATCTACTATATTGATGTAGTGCCACAGTTTGATGCTTAAGTGAGTGCCCTCGTGTAGGGATACAGCCCGAATTATAGCACCCGATCTGGTGTGGCTGTAAACGAGAGCATTAAATTTGCACCATGTCAGACCATAATATCATCATATTTATTCGTATCTACTATATTGATGTAGTGCCACAGTTTGATGCTTAAGTGAGTGCCCTCGTGTAGGGATACAGCCTGAATTAAAGCACCCGATCTGGTGTGGCTGTAAACGAGAGCATTAAATTTGCACCATGTCAGACCATAATATCATCATATTTATTCGTATCCACTATATTGATGTAGTGCCACAGTTTGATGCTTAAGTGAGTGCCCTCGTGTAGGGATACAGCCTGAATTATAGCACCCGATCTGGTGTGGCTGTAAACGAGAGCATTAAATTTGCACCATGTCAGACCATAATATCATCATATTTATTCGTATCTACTATATTGATGTAGTGCCACAGTTTGATGCTTAAGTGAGTGCCCTCGTGTAGGGATACAGCCCGAATTATAGCACCCGATCTGGTGTGGCTGTAAACGAGAGCATTAAATTTGCACCATGTCAGACCATAATATCATCATATTTATTCGTATCTACTATATTGATGTAGTGCTACAGTTTGATGCTTAAGTGAGTGCCCTCGTGTAGGGATACAGCCTGAATTAAAGCACCCTATCTGGTGTGGCTGTAAACGAGAGCATTAAATTTGCACCATGTCAGACCATAATATCATCATATTTATTCGTATCTACTATATTGATGTAGTGCCACAGTTTGATGCTTAAGTGAGTGCCCTCGTGTAGGGATACAGCCCGAATTAAAGCACCCGATCTGGTGTGGCTGTAAACGAGAGCATTAAATTTGCACCATGTCAAACCATAATATCATCATATTTATTCCTGTCTACAATATTGATGTAGTGCCACAGTTTGATGCTTAAGTGAGTGCCCTCGTGTAGGGATACAGCCCGAATTATAGCACCCGATCTGGTGTGGCTGTAAACGAGAGCATTCAATTTGCACCATGTCAGACCATAATATCATCATATTTATTCGTATCTACTATATTGATGTAGTGCCACAGTTTGATGCTTAAGTGAGTGCCCTCGTGTAGGGATACAGCCTGAATTAAAGCACCCGATCTGGTGTGGCTGTAAACGAGAGCATTAAATTTGCACCATGTCAGACCATAATATCATCATATTTATTCGTATCTACTTTATTGATGTAGTGCCACAGTTTGATGCTTAAGTGAGTGCCCTCGTGTAGGGATACAGCCCAAATTATAGCACCCGATCTGGTGTGGCTGTAAACGAGAGCATTAAATTTGCACCATGTCAGACAATAATATCATCATATTTATTCGTATCTACTATATTGATGTAGTGCCACAGTTTGATGCTTAAGTGAATGCCCTCGTGTAGGGATACAGCCCGAATTATAGCACCCGATCTGGTGTGGCTGTAAACGAGAGCATTAAATTTGCACCATGTCAGACCATAATATCATCATATTTATTCGTATCTACTATATTGATGTAGTGCCACAGTTTGATGCTTAAGTGAGTGCCCTCGTGTAGGGATACAGCCCGAATTAAAGCACCCGATCTGGTGTGGCTGTAAACGGGAGCATTAAATTTGCACCATGTCAGACCATAATATCATCATATTTTATGTACAAATTGTGTAAAAAAGAGACCAAAACTGTTTGGTAAATAATATCACAATGTATGTATGTAATCTAAAATTCTTGCCAAGACCATCTAGTTCCCTTAAAACGATGTTATTTTGCGTGTGTTAGTATCTTGAGTGGAGTAATAAATGGTAATTATTTTTTGTGAGTGTATTTGGAACATTTGCCGCGATACACAGGTGAGTTTGCATAACGTTTTATTTTTTGTTAAATTTTCGCTGGATGAATGTTTACCACGCAACGTAAGAATATGCTAACATTGTATCCGAGGCGACGAGTGCGGCGCTGCCGAACCGCGCTGCCGAACCTGTGATAAGATCTATTGTGAATCGAATTACTTTTAGGAGGCTCTAACTGCAGCTTCAAGTTGTGCGAACGGTTAGGGAATCGGAGACTAACCGCGGTTCCAAGCTATGCGAACGGTTAGGGATCAGAGACTCCAATCTTTACGATCTTTTAATAGATTGGGATCTTTAACTCGACTTGTTCGAGTTAAAGTTCCCAATCTATTTACTACTACTACGAAAGTTTATAAACTTCCTAGTAAATTGATAAACGGATCTTGTTATTTTTCGGTGAAATTTATATTTTTTTACAACTTCAAGTTATTATAGTTCATTTAATTCAATACCTACTTCCTTAACTTGTCTTTTTGCTCAAACTAACATTCAAAATAGATTGAGATTTTTCAGATTCAAATATACACACGTTGTAGATACCACAGTGTCTCTTTTAGCCAGTGACTCGTCATATTTCATGGTCCGAGACTCCAGCCAGGATGTCGCATGCGAAACCATACACAAAAACTACTTTTTTGCGATATGTAGGTACGAGTATCGTATGATGCAGCATATTTTCGGCCGATCTACCTCAGTGTCTAAAGACGAAAGTCTTCAATGCGTGTGTGTTGCCAGTGATGACATACGTAACCGAAACGTGGCCGCTTACAATGTGCCGATTAAGGAGGCTCAAAGTCACCCAGAGAGCAATGGAGAGGGCTATGCTCGGAGTCTCCCTGCGTGATCGTATCAGAAATGATGAAATCCGCAGGAGAACTAAGGTCCCAGACATAGCCCAAAGGATTGCATGCCTCAAGTGGCAATGGGCAGGGCACATAGCAAGGAGAACAGACGGCTGTTGGGGCGAAAAGGTCCTCGAGTGGAGGCCACGTACATGAAGTCGCAGCCGTGTCAGGCCTCCCACAAGGTGGACCGACGGTCTGGTGAAGATCGCGGGAATCCATTGGATGCGGGCGGCACAGGACCGATCTGCGTGGAGAACATTGGAGGAGGCCTATGTCCAGCTGTGGGCGTCTATTGGCTGTAATGATGATGATTGTATGATGACAAAATATCATGTCACAAGAATGGGGTTCTTCACCTCACCTTATTCTTAGTTGTGTCCAAAGCCGAAGTTCTGTAGCCCAGATTATGCTCGGACACTGATCCAGGATTCGGTACCTAGGCCTGGTAGGTATTACAATAGAGACTGGCGTTTGACCTTCGCAACCCTTTGATCTATGAATAAGATCATGGTACACGTTCAGAATCATTATCTACACAATTGTGATCATCCACCGTTTTAGAAACAATCCGGATCGTGCATGTTTCCCCACGAAGTTTTCCCTCATAGCCAAGCTAATAATAGAAATCCCGGCACGCACACTATTTTTCAAATATTTGTTAGATTTGAAAAATAGGGAGCATGCTGGGATTCGACCCACAACCACCAGTGTGGAAGGCGCGTTCTTATACACTGATCTATGGAAGAAATCAATCAGAAATTATTGTACTAACGGTTTTGATGTATGTACCATACCTGTATTTTGTTTTTGTGCAATAAAGTGTATCTATCTATCGTAAGTAATATATACCCACCCACATTACACACATACACGTTAGGTACACAAAATACACTAGACAAACGTCCGTAGCACTCACTCAGCTGGTTCAACTGAAAACCAGCGTTATGGCCTTTGTCTGGGCTGTGACATAAGTTGAGTGAGGGCCATTTATACCAGACGTCAGAACACACTATAATATTCATTTGGCACAATCTGATTGAATATATTTTTATATTTTTTTCCTTTTGTTTTTATTTATATGTATTTATTTTTATTGTTTTCTGTCTAAGCCAAATTGTGTTCTGTTCACAACTGCTGTATGTCCTGTGTTGTGATGTCTACAATAATAAATGTTTATTTTTTTTCTTTCTTTCTTCTATCTATCTTTCCATCTACCAACTCTCCCGTCATAAAGCTACTGGTTATTTTTATACTATGCTTGTACCCTCGTGTTTTCTTTGGCAATATTACAAATTGCCCTCAGTGGTCACAAACGGACGGACGGACAAAAGAAACAACCCTCTTAGGGGTGATCGAAAGAACCGCGTTGTCTTTTCACATCATTATCACGACAGCGAAAAGCTTTTATGGACCTTACTACTGTTATTTCAGATGTAGACGAAATTAAAGTAATAAAAATGCTTCGGCATCAATAGACCAGCTTACTGGAGTGATCCTAGGGCCTCACAAGAAAACTGACGTGAAGCAGTGCCACTGTGTTTGGTGGAGTGAGTGAGGGTATCGGAGACCCAATCAGGGGATAAGGGAGTTTGGAAGTTGACAACGCACTTGTAACTCGACTGGTTTGTTGGGGTTGGGTTTGGTTGAAATCGCTATTTAAAGTTTTACATAAAATCAATTTGTACTTACAAAAATGCTGGCGATTAAAACGCGAGTTTCCTGCCGGATCTTCTCGTCAGAATCAATTTTCCGATTCTGGTGGTAAAATCACATTACCTTTATTCATTTCATAGTATTTTTTTGTATCGACATATGTTAAATTATATGTTTTATACATAGTTATAATTCATATTTTTTTATTGAAGATGGGTTTGCACTAATTATCTTTCCTGGCATGGCCATGTAATGAGAAGAGGGGAAGAACATGTAACCAAAAAAGTGATGAGTTTAAATGTAAGTGGGTGGAGGAACAGAGGACGGCCGATTAAGAAATGAATGGATTGTATGAAGAATGACATGATGGGAAAAGGGTTGGATGATTCGATGACGAATAATAGGGACGTATGAAAAAGGAAAACATACTGCGCTGATCCCAGATAACCTAGGAAAAGGGCAGGAGGATGATGATGATGGGTTTGCACTCTAGAGTTGAGAGGAAATGTACGATGGAGCGTGCTTACCCAAAAGTAGCCTATTCACTTTAGCTTTGAAGATTTTGGGGTTGTATTCACTGAGCAAAACAGACGCTGGCAGGGTGTTCCACTCCTTGGCTGTGCGCATCACGAAGGAGGAAAAGGGCTTAGTATGCAATCGAGGAATATTCGCCAAGAAGGCATGATATCCCCCAGTTCGCTTGCTCTCTCTATGGTAGAAAGGGGATGGCGGAATGAGTTCATGCAGCTCAGTAGCACACTCCCCGAAGTACAGCCTGTAAAAAACAGACAGGCACGCTATTTCGCGTCGATGGGCTAGACTGTGAAGCGTAGCTTTTACTAGTTTATATTTTTCATGTATCATAAAAACATGTGCATTCTCGGATTTGAACCTAAAACTTCCTCATGGAAGAAGCGTTTTTATACAGAACGAGGGCATCCCCAAACTATGGGACATAAAGGGAAAATACCTTAAACCTTTAAGTTAGCATTTTTTACTTTAAGAAAACATCATTTTATTATAGAAAAAAACTGCATTTAGAGTTTTTTACCTCTTTTTGGATTTTGCTTGTAGGTATTGCACGGACATTGTCGAAGCAAATAACAGAAATAAAATAGCGAATTTCCGTAGTACTACGGCAGCCGTTCACACTCACCTCTGATAATGAATCTCCGATTAATTACTTCCATTATTTGCGTAGATTAAAATCCTACCGAATGCTGTTTACAGACGCCAATCGAGTTTATTTTCATCGATAAGTCAAGATCGATCTTTATTCTGAATGAGGGTTTTCGTGTGTGAAAAATCCGCTAGATGCAGTATTTTAGGAGTGAGGTCCATATACAATGTGTTTTTTTTAATCAGTGGCTACTACTGGTGTTGCCCGTGGCGAACACATAATAACTCTGCCAGTGTCGAGTGATTAGAGAGACACGTTATTTTTATGGTTATTGACCGGGGTGGCGAGTTTAAATCCTTTTAATATTTATTTTAATTGAGTTTTGCACCAAACACCATCTAAAACCAAGACAGAACAAAACATACACAAAGACGACACAATATTAAAGGGAGATTCTCATATATACAATGTGATCGGTTATTTTTAAACGTGATCTGTCAAAATGTCAATTTGACAAACTAAACAACCAATGCGGTTGATGTTGGACCACAGTCCAATAGGACGCCATCTAGCAGATTTTTCACACGCGTAAACCCTCATTGAATTTGATGGGCAAAAAATCAACAACACGGAATAGTTTTTTTCCCAAATATAATATTAATAATTATTCGTATTTCTTTGATAGTATGTACCCAATATGATGATTTGTAAGAGCAATGTAGGTACACTGTACGTACAGGACTATGGAAAAAAAAAGATTATTTGAATTTAGTCTATTTTTTAAATATGGCTCTACCCGAAGACATATTGTCAGATTTAAGTAACTTATTGAGAATATGTAGTAGTCAATAGTCGAAGTCAGACAAAGCCACAGTCACTCAATAAAACGCCGGTGTTTTGCGTTTTATCGACCTACGGATTCTGTCGATACCACTATAAACACAATCGCGGGTTTTAAGACTATTAGGTCCAAGCAAGTTGTCACGAGTGACGACAACTCACTCGACATAAAATAGCAGTGTTAAAAGCAATTCAACGATGCTTATTATTCGGATCACTTTGCGGCACTTCACTGCACAAGTGAACACCAAATTTGTTCACTAAAAACCACTAGAAACTAATTTAAAACCTTTGAGTTGCATCAGCCCACGCGGAGTCTTTCAGTCCTCCCTTTAGAATCCGAGTTTAGTCTATAAGGATTACATTCATTGACATTGTCAATTGACAAATTCAACTCAAACGTTTCTTTTAAACAAGCCGTTTAACAAGATAAAAATATTCGGCTACCTTCAAAAACTATATAAATAATTAGATGAGGATGTCAAGTTTAATTTGCTTTATCAATCAAAACGCTCATTATCCGGCTGTTTCTTAGAGGATACTTATTCCGTCTCCTTTGACGCATAATACCCCTAATAATTATGTCAGAAGGTGAAGTAAACAGTATCAAATGATGCTGTACTTACATTTTATGACACTTCTAGGAACAAGAGAAGATAATACTCTCAATTTATAACATTGCCGTCTCGCTTGCATGACATATAGTTTTAATTAAACGTCCAACTTTACTCAGAAGTATTATAATAGTGACGCTACATTACAGTAACTTGAGTGTCATCAATAATGTCACTCAATAAATTCTTAATAACATTTTTTTATTATAATTTGTTGGTGGCAAACAAGCGTGCGGCTCGCCTGATGGTAAGCGATTACCGCAGCCTATGGACGTTTGCAACTCCTGTGGACCTGCATACGCGCTGCCCACCCCTTAAAACCTTAACACTCCTTTTTTAAAGAAACTCATGCTGTATTCTCCCGGGAAAACCTCTGTTGGCAGCTCATTCCACAGCCGGAGCGTTCGCGGGAGGAAATTCCTCTGGAACCGTACTGTGCGAGACCATTTGGGTTCCAATGTGAGACGGTGGACGCTCTGACCACGGCGGGCGGTGCGGTGGTAAAATGCGGCTGTGGGCATTAAGTCAAATAAGCCCTCGGAGCACAAACCATTGTACAAGCGATAAAACACACATAGGGAGGCAATCTCTCCTAAGACTTAAGGGTTCAATACCGCATGTGAGTTTGGGATCGTCGACTATTCGCACAGCGCGTCTTTGAACCGAGTCGAAGGGTTCAAGCTGGTTTGCAGGCGCTCCTGCCTATAGAAGGCAACAGTACTCCATATGGGGGCGAGCTTGTGACTTATATAATAAAAACCTTTGCTCAGAAGTGAAGTACCGCTTTGCTCTATTCAACATACTGAGGTTTTTGGATGCCAGCTTGGCTTTACCTTCCAAGTGACTTCGATACCGACTGTCGCTAAAAATGTCGATACCAACTAATAGAGTGTTAAAACCCGCGATGATGTTGAGAGTGGTAGCGGCAGAATCCGTAGGTCGATAATACGCAAAACACACCTATTAGGGCAACCTAAGTAGTCATGCTCACTCAAATGTCTCTGAGGTGGTTGCGCTATGTGGCGGGTCATTACATTCCCGCTAATATGGTTGAGTGAAATGATGGCTGAAACATACGTTATACTTGTGAACAGGTGCCACCTTTGGGGACTGGTCTGCTTCGGTTTACCTCATAATATTTATTTTATTATTATTCCCTTTGTTTTATTTTGTGTAACAATTAAACTGTATGGCTTGGTATGATGATGACACAACATTGTATGAAAGTTTGGCGATTAAAAAGAGTAACTGGCGAGTTTCTTGCCGGATCTTCTCGACCAGAAACAACTTTCCGAGCCGGTGGTAGAATCGCATTATGTTTATTTATTTCTTTAGTATATTTTATTTATCAACATATATATGTATTAACATGTAAATTATACATAAGTACTTATAAATAGTTTTAAGTCATTCAAATGTATGACGATTTGTAAGTGCTGTGTACAAGCCTATGCAAATAAATAATTATTTGACTTTGACTTTATTTTTGACATGTTGATCTCTTTTTTTTCTAACAACGACTGAACTTCCGATTTTATTTTATTCTTTTAAATCCAACATTTGTATTTTATTTTAACTTCTTCTAAATATATTTTGTACACCATAATGGTACGGCCTGTTAAAATTCTGTAATAATTCTCCACGCATAATGTACACCTTCAAACATTTGTTCGTTTGTTAATCTATTTAGATTATCTTTTTATCTTTAGAGGAGTAATGAATGATTCTCATCTCACACGTGAACAAATTGAAAATTGTAAATTATTTAAATTTTCTATATCCCAGACCCTGTAGTTAATGTCATACAATAATTAAGAGGTCACAACAAAAGTCTGGCTGTCGTGAGGTCTAATTTATCCGTTTTAAAAATGTCTCAAATAACTTGAGTCACAAGTTAACAGTCGCATCACTAGTGTAAAGCACGTATTACAACTTAGAGGGGATTAAGTGAGGACTTGGGTTTAACTGGTGGGGCAAGTTAGTGATAAGATAAAGGCTTAGACTGCTATGGATAGTTAGAAGATTAAACTAGATTTAGCAGGTAAAAACAAGCAAGCAAGCATGTACAGCCATAGTCCATGGTAAAGCTATGTTTAATTTTTCACCTAGTCTGAGATCTGCTTTTAAAAAAATCTCAGCGTAAGCTCAAGGTCCTGCGCCTATTCTCTCTTGGGTCGTCTTACTATGGTGTTTCATGGAAACGTGTGGGGGGATAAGGATTTTTTTTACATTATAGCGGACAATCGAGCAGACGGCACACCTGATGGAAAGTGATCACCGCCGCCCATGGACATCTGCAACACCTGAGGTATCACATATGCGTTGCCGGCTCTTAAGAAAGGAGTAAACCCTTTTCTTGAAGGTCACCAGGTCGTATCTGTTCGGAAACACCACGGATGACAGCTGGTTCTACAGTTTTACTGTGCGTGGTAGGAAATGACGTGAGAAACGCACAGTAGTCGATATAAATCCATCCATGTGATGGTTTTTTTTATGTGATAGGTTGCAAACGAGGAGAACGATCATCTAATGGTAAGCAGTCCATACACACCGCGCATTTTCTGTGAGGCCGTGGTATCACTCCGGTTCAGCCGACCTATTGATATCGAAGCGTGGCTCTCCCACGGTTTGGAACTAGAGAGTGCACTTGTGCCTGGGCACATACTTGTACACCATAATATGGCTGATTCTTGCTGATGACTAATTGATGACTGAAATATGCTTTCTTTATCACGATTTACGCATTTGGTGTATTTATCCTACGGTATAAAAATTTATGAGCGGTTGAATCTCAAAAAATTTAAGTTTTTATTATATACGTCTTGTTGTTCTAGTAGTGATCTCCGGGTCCTCGAGAACCTTTCGTAACATCCTTTTTGCATGATATATCATGCAAAAAGGATGTTACGAAATTTTCGAAAACTCGACCCATCACTACCAATAATCCGCTTTAGGCAAGCGTGGTGTGTACTTAGTCCCATCATAGTAGTGATGACTTGATTTCTATGTTGGATACCTTTGGTCTGCAGTGGGACGGAAACCTATAGGCTGATACTTTACTTTATTCCTAAATAATATACCTATATGATAGGCATAAGTGGTGGTAGGGAAGTTTATACCGATATGACTGACCGGATGGCGCAATTGGTAGTGACCCTGCCTCTTACGCCACAGGTCGTGGGTTCGATCCCCACCCTGGACAAACATTCGTGCGATGAACACTTGTGTTTGTTCAGTGTCTGGGTGTAATGTATGTATTAAGGTATATATTTGTGTTCCTCTGTTGTCTGATATCTGTAACACAAGTGCTTAAGCTACTTAGTACGGAATCAGGTCAACGTATGAGATGTTGTGAGAATTATTATTATTATATAGAGTCCGCGCCACGAAAGAACTCCTGTGAAAAAAGATGAAGATACGTCAATGACTGTAATGCTCAATTTTAATTTGTTGATGATTCACTTACTGTTTTCACGGGACTTCTTTGGTAGCGCGCGGACTCTACGTACATCCGGCAAAGTTTCCGGTAGACCACTTTTAGACCTTATTCCAATACTTTAGGGTCGAAAAGTGGTCTACTGAGAACATTGTCCATGCTTAAAAGCCAGGCACCCCTAGCTTTTAAGTTTTGTTTGTTGTGCAATGAAGAGTATGTGTATGTACTACCTACCTTTACAACCTCTGGTGCAAGGGTTGCGGGTTCGATACCAGTGCAGTACAAACATTTGTGAGCATGAACATGTGTGCTTGTATTGGTCTGGGTGTTTACTATGTATATTAAATGTGTTTTTTTATGTCATACGTGGCAGACGAGCAGACGGATCACCAGATGGTGAGCGATTGCCGCCGCCCATGGACACCCGTGACACCAATAAAGTCACAAGTGCACTGCCACCCTTTAAATGCCCCCCTTTCCCCCGGATTGGGCCTCCGGTACCCTCACTCACACAGCGAAATACAGCACAGTGCTGCTTCACGTCGGTTTTCCTCCGAGTCAGATTAATATATGTGATGTTGTCAAATATTTATTATTATTGTTATTAACCTTGTTTTTGCACACCTTCATTTAAAAATAACATTAAAAATCCCGTTAAAATATAAACGTTTCAATCCACTCGAAGCGCCACAAATCGAGACAGCCTCATAATCAATGAATGAATAATTAACGAACGAACGAACGGGAAACGACCGAATGAATGACTGAATGGAATTGTCTAATGGAGCAGCTTTTATCAAATCTTTTTTCCACTCCGAGAAATTCGTTATGTCGATTTGTTTGAAGATTTTATGAAAGATTTGGTTGCGAGTCTAAAAGGTTAGAGAGAGACGGAAGACATCTTATTCTTGAATCTTTTCGGTCCCTTTACGCAGTGTTTATGTCACTGGAAAATAACAAGATCCGTAAGTTTATCAATTTACTAGGAAATTTATAAACTTTCGTATGATTTTAAGCGGGAGATAAATTGTATTATTTTACGTCCACATTTTCGTACATTGATAAACTTACTGAACTCACTCGTAAAATAATAAGTAAGTAGGTACACAATATCAAAAAACGCTACGCGCCAACCAAAGACCAATCAAAGAGCAGTGTTCTTTTACATATTCAATGATTCGTACATTTAAAAGAGTTTCAGCGATTGGTCGAACCATATAAATTTTTAGGAATATATATCCGTTACTTTATAAATTTACCGTGTGACGTCGGAAATTGATAAATTTACGAAAGTGTGGACGTAAAGTTTATAAACTTTCTCGTAAATTGATAAACTTGCGGATGTTGTTATTTACCGGTGACATATAGATAGATATCAGACTGGCCGGAAGGCGCATTTGTAGATATGTAGACACATTTATTCACTGAGAATACGACTTACCACATTTTACAGATACGAACCGAAGCCGTTGGAGCCGTAAAGGCCTTGAGTGGAGACCGCGACTCGGTAAGCGTAGTGTAGGACGCCCTGCGACAAGATGGGATGATGACATTCGATGGCTGGCTGGTGTGGGCTGGATGAGAGTGGCCGAAAATCGGGAGCAGTGGCGTGCATTAGGGGAGACCTATGTCCAGCAGTGGACGAGTGTGGGTTGCTGATGATGATGATGATGACGATGACAGATACGAACAGACACAACAAGTGTAATTATACTACATTAAAACAAATAGAAAAAGAAATAAATACAAACTAAAATATCAAACGAAACATTACAAGAACGAGATCATTTTGGTATTGATTCTGCCTCAAGCTTCCATTGTGGGTTTGATCCCCATCCTGGACAAACACGTGTGTGTTCTGTGTGTAAGTGTTAAGTCATCGTCATCGTCAGCCCATTTAAGTCCCCACTGCTGGGGCACGGGCCTCCCTCAATCACATGAGGGGTAATTGCCATACTCACCACGCTCGGCAGACGGGTTGGCGAGGGTTTTGATATAAATGCAGAGTTTTCCTTCTCTGGGTGCTGATGATCATGTCAGCAGCTTTACCTTAGTCGCCTTTTACGACACCTCGGTAAGAGTGAGGGTGGCCTATTCTACTCTGCCGGGGACCACACGGCAGTTCAGCACGGTTTTCTATGTATTATGTATGTATTTACATAAGAAAAGTATTCATTGTGTATATTTGTAATTCCGCTGTTGGTTGTGATATCCGTAACACAGGTGCTTGAGCTACCTATCTCAGAGTCAGATCAATGTATGTGATGTGATATATTTACTATTTATTTATTGTAATGTAATGTTATCCTGGATAATGGTTCAAGCGTACAAGTCCTGAAAAGAGATCAACTCTATTAGTGGAATTTAAAATGATGGAAGTAATGTATGATATTTGTTATTACTGTGTTAAACATATTACTTACTTAGGTAATTATATATTTTTAATCTTATGATTTTTTTTCTTTTCAGGGTAACTTACCTTAACAGTAAAAGCATTGTGCGTAGGACCAACGGCTTTCTAAACTTCATGCTGACATTGAGAATCACCTAGTATTGCCGAATAATCGACATTTCACCCTTAATAATCTATTATTCGGGATTCGGCGGGTAGGGCTAAAACATGCCGCATGGGCTGATGCTATTCAAAGGTTTTATATTAGTATATAGTGGTTTTTAGTGTTCAAATTTGGTGTTTATTTGTGCAGTGAAGTGCCGCAAAGTGATCCTAATAATAAGAATCGTTGGATTGTATCGTTCTTAACACTGGTATTGTGTGTCGAGTGAGTTGTCTCGTGACGACTTGCTTGGACCAAATAGAGTCTTAAAACCTGCGATAGCTTTTAAAGTGATATCCACTGAATCCGTAGGTCGATAAAATGTAAAACACCGGCGTTTTATTGAGTGACTGTGACTTTGACTGACTTCGACTGTTGACTACCTACTTATTCTCAATAAGTTACTTGACATTGGCGAATTATCTTCGGGTAAAGCCATAAAAAAAACTATTAATCGTTTGTCAAACTAAGTCGATTTAAATTTTTGGTCAATGTAAATCGATTATAATCGTTTAAATTGACGATACTATTGATTAAATCAATACTGGAACTATGCCAATAGGTACTTTCGATTAATTTGCAATTATTTCTAGATATACTTGTAATCAGTTATAAGTAGTTACACTATTGTATTAGGTTTAGCCTGTAAGGATAGTTGTAAGTGTGGAAAATAAATAAATAAAATAAAATAAATCAATAAATATAATCGTCATTTATATTATGCCTTCTTAGACATCTTCTATCGTCACTCATATCTACAAATAATCGCAGATTTATCGATTATAATCAGCATAATCGATAGTGGTTTACTTCCAGTATCGATTTAATCGATTGCATCGATAGTATTGTCAATTTAAACGACTGTAATCGATTATATCGACCAGAATGAAAATTTATTTAAGCGATTTAATCAGTACTATCGAAAATATCGATAGTACGATCGATTATTAGATTAGGATTCGGGCCCCATTTGCATAATCGAGTAATCGACGTACAATCTTCCACCTATCACAAAAAAGTTCAACCCACTAGCTACTAGGCCGCCGAGGAACTCAATTATTCCAATATTGCAGTAATAAATCCTCCTTATTTCACCTCTAGACGTTTTTATTCAGGGTTCGTCCGTTTATTTCAGCTGTAAATCCCCCCAAGCAAATTGCGTTAACAAGTTATATCTTGAGACTAGTTCTTTGTCATTGTTCTGTAATATAATAATAAATAAATAAAATCTTTATTCAAAATGATTATGTTATTAGTTTGTAAACTTGTTAGCCTAACAATAATAACAAAAAAGACCTGCTAGCGAGAGTTGGTGATCTTCGCTTATGAAGACCAACAACTCTATTTAGTGCAATCAGTCTCCGCAGGGCAGCTAGTGGCGAACTGTTAGTGTATGGCGACACCACGGACCTGAGACTCCCGAGAGAAACTCCATCTGTCCCCCACCTCTAGCTTGACTTTGTTGGCCGGCCAGAGTGGAGCGCAAGAGCTACATGCTCTAAAGGATGGAAGTGCTCAACCTGCGTAATAGCGTGGAACGGCTGAACGGATTACCGAGATCCAAAAATCGGTGCACACCTCTTTACACCCTTAGCTGACCGCGCGGATGTGACCAAAGAACTCCCAGATTCTTTTCAGGAGGTTAGTGGAGAGACTGGTTCTAAACTATCGCAGCTATTGTCGTATAGATTATTATAATAGATAGATCAGATAGATAATTTTACACGTCACTGCTGGCAAAACATGTTGGTACAATTTACATTTAATAAGACTCTCATTCATAGGACTTATTGTAATATGTTATGATGACACATGTTTATGGTATATATACGCAAAACCACAAAAAAACTTTTAAATTTATTTTTTGTTATAGGAGTTCTTGGAGACTTTGCGTGATCGTATCAGAAGTGATGAGATCCGCTGGAGATTTAAGGTCCCCAAGAATGGCGAATCGAATCGGCATTTCTGTCGGTGTCGCGGCAGCACCATGCTGATGCGGGACCTGGTTGACCTCACACTTCACACACGCCTATTTATTTAGAATATTTTCATTGTAGTAATCTACCTATCGTCTGTTTTTGTACTCACCTTTGTGTAAAGTCTTAAGGTGACGGGTAGGGCTAGCGACGCCAATATATTTTAATTTTTAGCTATTAAACTGTTTCTATTTTAAACCATTTCGGGGTTGCAACTACTTGGCAAACACTTATACACATTTTTGCATGGTTATTTAATAAATACTATAAGTATTTGCCGAGAGGTTGTAACCTCGAAATTGTTTAAAATAGATCCAGTTTAGTAGCTAAAAATTAAAATAGATTAGCGTCGCTAGTGTGCTCTACCCGTCACCTTAATGTGTGAATGTTTATTTTCTAATGAGTGTTATTGTTAAATTATGTATTGTGATGGTCAATAAAATAGTTATTTCTTTTAAAAGATCTCCGGCCAAGTAGCTAAAATTATAAATCAATTGGCTTTGCTAGTGTGTCCTTAACGTCCATTGTCTAAAAAAGTTGTTCTCGAATTATATCATGAAAACTTTTCCTCCGGGGAAACTTTCAGTTTCAGGAACAAACTAACGTAGTAATATTCTTACTAACAAGATGAACTTGAACGTGATAATTAGAGTACATGAGCGCAGACATTGCTACTTGTGGTGTCGATAGACTACCACTTTTGGTGACCGTAGAATACTACTAGGGTTTTTTTTGCTCACGCTTTTTTTGTGATGGTAAGCTAGGACCGGAAAACCCCTCTTCAGAGTTAAGCCTATCGATAGGGTAACCCTATTGGTAGCTTACCAAATCGGGTTGTGTAGGGTCTTTTCAGGCCGTGGCCTGAGGTATACTGTACCTATATACTAACAAATCAGTGCTTCCTTCTACGCCTAAGTGGGGAGGAGACACGAGAATCGACTAAAGACCCCCAACTAAGTTCCAGCGCCCGGGTGCACCATGCCCCCGCATTATCGGTAAAGACGCCCCTGTCTAGGCGAAGACCCGTTTACAGAGTGGACTCGACACTATTCCGCCAGATAGGCTAGGGGGAGTGATTGGGACAGCCGGGAGCATCGAGCCATCCGGCTGCAGAAGAGGCCTGTGCAATGTCCTAGTCGATGCTCCCACAAGTTGCGAGTTGAGAAAAGATTAATCTTCTTTGAGTGCAATCAATTAAAGTTGGCGATAGTGGCAATTTAAGCCCTTTTTTTGTCGCTGGGGAATGCGCCTTAATGACATAAGGCGCATTCCCCAGAGGTTTCTCCTAGCGAGAAGCTGGCCAGAGGTATACCGACTAACCCCAGCGGTTTTCCCTCATCACCCTTAAGTGGAGAGGAGTCATGGGCTAAAATCATATTACAGCAGCTCTAAATTGAAAACAGGTGCTTTCATTATACCACTGACGCAGGTTTTTACGCCAATGTATTCTTCTTCTTTAACTATTCTTCCCAAGTAGGTATCTTGCCCTATATTAGGTCACACTTCGAGCCACGTATGTCTAAGATGCTCCAGTTTCCTTCTTTTGATAGTATTAAGAACATCAACTTTATTTCCCGGTCGAGGAAAAAGTATGTTTCGAATCTTTCGAACATAGCTTGGGTTTGTGATCACCAATCCGCATTTGGCAAGCGTGGTGATTAAGCCTTATCCCATCATAGTTTTTTATTTTAGTTTTTTATGAAAAAGGCAGCCAAGCGAGCAAGTGAGTCACCTGATGGTAAGTGGTAACCGCCGCCCATGGACATCAGCCACACCAGAGGGAGTGGAGATGCGTTGCCGGCCTTTTTTTGTAGCGATGACATGATTTCTATGATGGAGGCCTTTGCCCTGCAGTGGGTTTACGGGCTGATACTACTACTAGTTATATACTTAGCTAATTACCAGACTTGCCAACAAATTTCGGCGGGAGGTAAAAGATGAAAATGGGTGATTATTTATAAATCGTGAAAGATGATTGTATCAATACATTGTAACCGTGGAAGGGACACACTTTGTTTAGCATGTACTTATGAAGCGATCGAATAGGAAAAATAGGAGGCTCTATCGGAGGCGGAAAGGGTCTAGGAAGGTTAGCAGCGTCCTCATTTTGGTGTTGCGGATCTTATGATGATCCATCTGCTCGTCTGCTTCCTTGGAAAAAAACGTGGTCGCATGTAGTGGTGGCCACTAGTTCACCACTTTACTCCACCTTGGAGCCTACATCTTTCTCAATAGCAAGGGGATTCCTCGTTTCATTTTACGACGGTTGTTGTACTTTTGCCCCGTATTTATTGCTAGGCGTTATTGGCTATGGGAGGCCTACGGTCGTTGCGTTTTTACTGATTTTGAATTGGAAGCCTAATAGATATAGTTAATGAAGGAGTAAAATAACAATTGCTTTTTATGTTATGTGCGCGAGATCGTTCGTATATATTTTTATCGGAGTAATTATATACAGGATACAGGAAGTAGGTATTTACGTATATAATTAGGTCCCTCCCTAATATTCTTATTTATAAATGTCTGTTAACTTAAATGATATTATAAATAAAGTGACCGCTTTTGGCGTGAATCAATTTTTCGCGTACGCGTTGGACGCAACATTTTTGCATGAATATTTAATAAATAGTACCAGTGTTTGCGGAGAGGTTGTAACCCCGTAATTGTTTAAAATAGATCCGCTTCAGTAGCTAAAAATTAAAATCGATTGGCATCGCTAGTGTGTCCTACCCGTCACCTTAAACAAGTTCTTACAATTTGATTTAATTGCTTTAAAAATCGTATATTCAAAGCAATAAAGGTCAAAGAAGATTTGAACCTTTGAGAGAGATATAAATTCAATCAAGACGATGACTCTTGCCGTGTGGTCCCCGGCAGAGTAGAATAGGCCACCCTCACTCTTACCGAGGTGTCGTAAAAGGCGACTAAGGTAAAGCTGCTGGCATGATCATCAGCACCCAGAGAAGGAAAACTCTGCACTTATATCCAAACCCTCGCCAACCCGTCTGCCAAGCGTGGTGAGTATGGCAATTACCCCTCATGTGATTGAGGGAGGCCCGTGCCCCAGCAGTGGGGACTTAAGTGGGCTGATGATGATGACTCTTGCTAGAGAGCTCATCAGTAAAGTAGTGAGGCATAAACTGTTGTACGTAACTATATTTTCCTCTGTTTTCTTTTTGTATGAGAGTTCGTGTTTCAGATGTCGAGACATACCAGATAAGCGACGGCTCAATGGTCTAATGATTTAAGTACCCTTTTTTTTTATTGCTTATAGTAGGTAGACGAGCTTGCGGCCCATCTGATGGTAAACGGTAACCGCCGCTCATAGACATCAACAATGCCGGAGCACAGTCATGCCGCTGCCTACCGTGAGAGAAGAACTCTTTTCAAACCTCGTTTAAAAAAGGACATGTCATAGCAATCAGGGAACACCACGGCTGGAAGGTCATTCCAGAGTTTGCACGAGCGCGGAAAAAAGGAGCGCTGGAAACGAAGAGTTCTGGAAGGGATTGGTTCCGGGTAGTATTGGTGAAGTTTGCCGCGGCGTCTAGTCGTGCGATTGTAGAATGGTGACCCTGGTATGATATTAAACAGCTCCAAAGAGCACTCTCCATGGAAGAGCCTATAGAAGAGGCAAAGAGAGCCAAAATCTCTTCGCGACTCCAACGACTCCAATTTGTCCGTGAGATCGGTATCCCCGACAATCCGGACAGCTCGTCTCTGCAAGGCGTCAAATGGGTCGCCAAGATTACCTTGCCGTAATCTTGGGGGTCGGTTCGATTATCGGATCGATCAAAGGTAACGAATTTTTCGGGTTTGTCACCAATCCGCATTAGGCAAGCGTGGTGATTAAGCCTAATCCCATCATTCATACCCTTTTGATAACAGTACACTCGAGAAAAGATGTTACCGAATCGGTGCCCAATGCCTACTGCACCGACTTCAGTAACATTTTTTTTTCATACATACTGTTATAGTCATATAAAGTATATGAAAAGTTAAAATATTAATGCACACTTTTTAGTCCGTGTTTTTTTTAAGTCAGTTTTTTTTTCGAAGATTTTTTTTTCAGGCTTTTAGAATGTCATCTCTCATAGGAGAAATCAGTGAACATAAAAAAAAAACATACAGTCTGCCTTTTTTGAAGTCGGTTCATTAGCTCGACGGTGAAGGAAAACCGTGAGGGTATTTACACATTTCAGATAGTTTCGCAAAACTTTGGACTCAAAAATATGTTTGAGGCATTAGTTTATAGAGTAATCATCATCATCATCAGCCCATTGAAATCCCCACTGCTGGGGCAAGGGCCTCCCTCAATCACATGAGGGGTGCTTGCCATACTCACCACGCTTGGCAGACGGGTTGGCGAGGGTTTTGATATAAATGCAGAGTTTTCCTTCTCTGGGTGCTGATGATCATGCCAGCAGCTTTACCTTAGTCGCCTTTTACAACACCTCGGTAAGAGTGAGGGTGGCCTATTCTACTCTGCCGGGGACCACACGGCCAATAATAATATAATAATATAGAGTAATACCTCACTCTTTTATTGATTTAGTAACCACAGCAAGGAATAGTTATTTACGGGATTTCTACCATGTACCTCCCTTATCTTTGATTTTCCGATATTTCGGCACTGTTGCAAGCGCCATGGTAACGGAGTAACTTAATTTACTCCGTTTGGTTACTCCGTGACCATGGCGCTTGCAACAGTGCCGAAATATCGAAAACTCAAAAATAAGGTACATGGTAGAAATCCCGTTAATAACTATTCTAATTTTAGTGACCATGAAAGTTTGAAGCAATACACGGCAAGACAGTATTAAGTATGGTCTTTCATGACAAAAGTCAGAACTAGCTGAACTAGCTGTCATCCGTGGTGTTTCCGAACAGATACGACCTGGTGACCTTTAAGAAAAGGGTTTACTCCTTTCTTAAGAGCCGGCAACGCATATGTGATACCTCAGGTGTTGCAGATGTCCATGGGCGGCAGTGATCACTTTCCATCAGGTGTGCCGTCTGCTCGTCTGTCCACTTTAATGTAAAAAAAAAACTAGGAAAAAAGTTTTATATACGCACCTAAAATTTTAATAGCATGTTAAGGCGGGATTGTAACGCGTTCAGTTTAGTTGGTAGAATAGTCACTCGCAACGCAGACGATGTGGGTTCAAATCCCGCCTGAACTCGCAATGAAATTTTTAAGTGCGATATTTACCTAGGTACTAGGATAAAAGTTTCAAACGACATAAATACCCAACTGTACATGTTAGTTCAATCATTGAAACAATAATATTCTTCAATCAATTTCGGCTAAGGCGGCCAATTACAACGATTAGCCACTTACGCAGGATATTATTATAGTGCTCAAGTGTGAGCACAAACACAAGTACACTCTCTATTCCCTTGCCCTCATATTCCGATGGGACACCAGTGTGACATGACCGGAGAGGGATCAGGCGCATGACCAACAATTCCGGTACAAAATTTGGCTCGATCTGGGTGTCAAACCCAGGATAAAAGTGCGACGCACTACCCACTATGCCAACGAGGCAGGACAATTCCTACCTAGCGTGTAAAACATGGAACACTCCGAATCGATGCATATTTTCAGCCTTTCACCAGACCTCACGCGCCATTCAATTGCTCGGCGAGCTACAAACCGATACTGCATATTCGCAATATACATTCTTTAGCATCGTGTACTGGAATGTCATAGACAGAGGCAGGTGTCAGACGGGCCAAAGTACCACCAGCGATTGCTGCTGCCCATTGACATCCGAAATACAAGTCCGCTAACCAACCTTTGACTCCCCTTCTCATTGATCCTCCCGGTACCCTTACTCACTCGACGAAAGCTGCTTTATACCAATTTTACTCCCAGTACGATAGCATTGCTGTGTATAAGGAAATTATTCATTTCCGGCTAGGCGAAAACCCACCCTTATATATATATGCGAAGAAAATGGGAATAAGGCAGTCATATTTTAACAACGAAAGTGGGTGGGTGAACGTTATGGCCTCGTGAGGCGAATATATGGACATGGATAATATATATAGACGATTCGTTTGGAACAGTGGTAGTGAACGCTGCCTTTGGTCCAACGGTTGCGGGTTTGATCCCCGCACAGCACAAACATTTGTGTGCATGAACATGTCTGTTTGTATTGGTCTAGGTGTTTTCTATGTATTATAAGTATTTATTTACAAAAGAAAAGTATAATATGTATATGTTTGTAATCCCACTGTTTTTATATCCGTAACACAGGTGCTTGAGCTAAATATCTCGGAGCCAGATAAATGTATGTGACGTTGTGAAATATTTATTTATTTATTATTTATTATAGATGCGCTTGAGTGTGCATGTAGGTATGTATGTTTTTTGTATGTATTTTTTTTAATGTGATAGGTGGAAGACGAGCTGACGGATCACCTGATGGTAAGCGATTGCCACTGCCCATAGACCCATAGACGTGGCGTCACAAGTGCGTTTCCAACCTTTAAACCCCCCTTTCGGAGGAAAGGGGGGTTTATCCGGGGGGACTGGGTCTCCGGTAGCCTTACTTACGCAGCGAAACTCAGCACACTGCTGCTTCAAGACGGTTTTTTGTGAGGCCGTGGTATTACTCCGGTTGAGCCGGCCCATTCATGCCAAAGCGTGGCTCTCCCACGGTGAAAATGTATTTTGTGTGTGTGTTTGTTGGTGTGTGGTTTAGTTTTTGTTTGAGATTGATTTTTTGTGAACGAATGAGTAGATATTTATTTTATTTAAAAATTACCGTGGATTAAAATGATTCCTAGATTGGAAGAATATAACGGACGGTTAAAAACAATACCCTCTATCTCCAGGAAAGCACAAAGTAAAAATTGAACCTAAAAAAAACTTAGATACCTAGACGTTAAACACACCTTACAAATCGGGAACTGAAGATAGCCCTGGAACAAAATTCAGGCCAGCCCTTTTTAACTTTGCGTGTTGGAACGGGATAACATGAGCTTTAGTACGGTACTCGTAGTAACTTTAGATTTCAATTTAAAATAAGGTGGACAGACTATAACGTACCTAATGGAATAAGCGACCAAATCATCATCTCCGTCCCGTCCTAGTATTCCAAAATTAAATCCCAATACAAAATCAGGTAAATATGCCTCCACGTGTGGCTGCACATACATCCATGTCGTCTGTATAAATGCATATACGGGTGTTATTTATTCATTAATTATTTATATTTATTTGTTATTTATTATATTAAAAAAAGAAACGTTTTTTTCATACGTAACTTTTGTGTAATAATTAATAAACAAATGAAAATATAGAATTTAATGAATTTTAAGGAAAATTAATATGCAAAAGTTAATATAAGTGAAATAATATTTTGTAGTGAACTAATACCTACATATATTAAAAAATGCACTGAGCATTTCTCACTCAAAAGTAAAATAGTAAATATAATATGTGGACAATGTTGTTGGTCTTAAATTAAGTAATATTTATAAGTACAATATTGTAAAAAAATATATGAACAGTTTTTATCCCAACAAACGGAAAAAAATACGGTGGGACAAAAGTCTTATATAAAAGGAAAGATTGTGACATGCTAGCAATTTTGCTTTAAAAATAAAACCAATTTATCGAAACACGACGCACAATAATTTTAACAGCTCCCTATCTGTCAGTAATCGGGTTTTCGCACAAATGGGCGATTTTCGCACAAATTCTCTCTCGTTCGGTTGGTTAAAAATTTCATTACGGGCACCGAACGAAAGATATTTAACAAGTTTCTGTATTGCCAATTCCTGGACTGAAATTGGTGGAAGTGATTGACTGAAATACTTTACAGGGTTAATTTGAAGCTATGTAAAATAAGTGTTGCTTATCGATTGTCCACCATCGATTGTAAAAGTAAAATCAATAGTATCGATAGTCTATCGATAGTATTGCTGGTTGTCAATAGTATATATCGATAGTAAAAATAGATCAATACTTTTGATAACACTAATCTAGGTACTATTGATTGTTAAATGCCAATACTATCGATAGTATCGAACGCAATAATCAGGCAGCAATACTATCGAAACATCGCTGACTATCGATAGTACAAAACTATCGATAGCATCGATAGTTTTTGATTAATTCTGTTTAGAAAAAACAATACTATCGATAGAATCGAGCATTTAAGAATCGATAGTATTGGCGTTATCAATAGTATTGATCAAATTTTACGATCGATAGCTTTTTTTACATTATGGCAGACAAACGAGCAAACGGATCACCTGATGGCAAGTGATTACCGCCGCCCATGGACATCTGAGACACACGGGGCATCACAGATGCGTTGTCAGCTCTTAAGGGAGGAATAAGCTCTTTTCTTGAAGGTCACCAAATCGTATCCGTTCGGAAACACCATCGTTGGTAGCTGATTCCATAGTTTCACTACGCGCGGTAATATCGATAGTTTTGACCAATAGCAATTCTAAAGATAGTCTGAATGATTTTCGAGGTCAACAATCGATAGGGAAACTATCGACAGTTCCGCAACCCTAATACAGATAAAAGTTAGGTACTCGTCATGTTATTGTGTTTAATATTTGCAAAACTGGTAAAGTAAATACATTATCATATCTTTTATACTTATTTATAAAAAAGTAAATTGTATTTGTATAGAGAACGACCCGGAATAGGTGAACTGAAAAAGCAAAACACTTGCGCGATGTAAACGGCGCTCAGTGCCATCTATTGGTACAATTTGTGATTAATTCCTCGAAACGAAGTGAGAGCAGGCCTCTAGTATGAAATTATTTATTATTTTGTACAAAACACGATGACAGAAAAGATATTAATAAGAAAAAATACAATTAAATTAATATAATTAAATGTGAACGCAAAACCAAGAATCGGAAACTTTTTTCGTTACATTTGTGTACCTATTTATTGAATATTTGTTGCTGAAGCATTATATTTGTGTTGAGTCTGAGTATTTACTGTTTCTGGTATCCATAGTAACAACGAGGAAAAAACTTAATTTTGGACCAGGGCTATATAGTATTGTCTCAATTTATTTATTTATCATCCAACAATTACATTACAGCTATTATCTAATTTATCTGGGCGCCCTGTAGGTCTAGGGTGCTCTGTTGGTCTAGTGGTTTAAATACCGGACCGTGATATCGGGATCCTGGGTTCAATTCCCGGGTCGAGCAAAAAGTATGTTTCGAATTGTTCGAACATAACAACATAACAAATCGGGTTTGTGATCACCAATCCGCATTTGGCAAACGTGGTGATAAAGCCTAATCCCATCATAGTAGCGATAACTTGATTTCTATGATGGAGGCCTTTGCCCTGCAATGGGACAATTTAAGCTTAGATAGGATAAGATATTTTATCATTAAATAAAAATCCCAGTGAAAAAGTGAATCCCATCAGTTTATGTTATGTTGGCGCGGAATACACCGCAATGTCAGCATGCTCATTTATAAAACGGAAAAGATTTACTTACCTACATTTTCTCATTTGTCTTTTCTTAGGTACCATGAGATAATAAAGTTTTTTTTTTTTATAATAATAATTCTCACAACATCTCATAGGTTGACCTGATTCCGTACTAAGTAGCTTAAGCACTTGTGTTACAGAAATCAGACAACAGAGGAACACAAATATATTCTTAAATACATATATTACACCCAGACACTGAACAAACACAAGTGTTCATCGCACGAATGTTTGTCCAGGGTGGGGATCGAACCCACGACCTTTGGCGTGAGAGGCAGGGTCACTACCAATTGCGCCATCCGGTCAGGAAAAGATTTACTTACCTACATTTTCTCATTTGTCTTTTCTTAGGTACCATGAGATAATAAGGTCAAGTCCTGCACTGTATCAAAAAACATTTTCTCAACTTATTTAGATACCGTAAATTAGAACTTATGCGAATGCAAGAAAGTTCACACTTGCACGCTTATTATGCCCAAACGAAGGCGTAGACCCAGGTAGGTACACATAATTCACAAATTACAACGTTACAAACAGCTGTGTACAGTAACGAACGCAGTAAACGTTACGAGAGCTTGTAATGATCGGGGGCTTATTGTGAGAGCGGCAAATATTATTTTCGCTTGACTTTTTTGTGTTTTATCAAGATATGAAATACAAAAATAACTAAGATACGTAGATAGGTATGTGATCAATCAACATAACGATTACATAGCATAGTATAGTAAACCGGAAAGGGTTTGGGCGCAGGACCAACAGCTTAACGTGCTTTCCGAGGCACGGAGGTACATGACCGCCAACTTCCAGACTCCGGGCTGTCACTAAGAATTTCTTACCGAAAATTTAGGTACAAATTATTAGCTCATCATCATCGTCATCATCAGCCCATCGCAGTCCACTGCTGGACGTAGGCCTCTCCAATTGTTCGCCACTGTGATCTATCCATGGCTTCTCGCATCCAGCTCTTGCCAGCCATCCTGCGCAGATCGTCCTCCCACCTAGCCAGAGGGCGCCCTACATTACGTTTGCCAAGACGCGGTCTCCACTCCAGAACTCGTTTACCCCATCGGTTGTCGGTTCTGCGGCTAATATGGCCAGCCCACTGCCACTTAAGCTTGCTAATCCGGTGAGCAATGCCGATAACTTTGGTTCTCTGCCGGATCACCTCATTTCGGATTCGATCTCGGAGAGAGACGCCGAGCATTGCTCGTTCCATAGCCCGCTGAGCGACCTTTAACTTGTGGACCAGCCGTACCGTAAGTGTCCACGTTTCGGCTCCGTATGACGGGTAGGACGCACTGATTGAAGACTTTCGTCTTTAGGCACTGTGGTATCGACGATATGAAGACACGACGTAGTTTTCCAAATGCTGCCCAACCTAACTGGATTCTCCTATTCACCTCATCCTCGAGGTTGTTTTTACCCAATTGCAAAGTCTGCCCGAGGTATACGTATTTTTGAACAACTTCGAGGACGGCACCGTGAATTGCAATCGGTTCCGGTAGAACATGTTCATTGAACATGACCTTGGTTTGTCCAAGTTCATCCGTAGGCCGATGCATTTAGAAGAGTCAGCCAGGTCATTCAACATCTGTTGTAGGTCCTGCAGCGTTTCTGCCATTATGACGATGTCGTCAGCAAATCGCAGGTGAGAGATGTATTCGCCATTGATGTTGATGCCACGTCTCTTCCAGTTCAGCGTCTTAAACATATCCTCCATTGCATTTGTGAACAATTTCGGGGAGATGACGTCCCCTTGTCTCACTCCTCGATGCAATGGTATAGGACTTGTTTGCTGATTCTGTACTTGGACGGACATAGTAGCGGCATCATAAAGACATCTCATCACCTGGATATATCGCCAATCGACTTGGCATCGCTGCAGGGACTCCAGAATTATTAGCTGCTCTCTTTTTTTTATGCTAGAGGCGACAAACAAGCAAGCGAGTCACCTGATGGAAAGCAATCATCGCCGCCCATTAACATCCGCGAAATCAGAGAGATCGCTAATGCGTTGCCAGCCTTTTTAAAAAGGAGTACACTCTTCTCTTGAAGGTCCCTAAGTCGTAGCCGTCGGGAAATACTCCCATAGGTTAACTGTTCCACAGAACTGAGGTACGTGCTAGACAGTTCCGCGAAAAACGCACAGTATTCGACCGCCATCCATCGAGATGATGAGGATGGAATGACAATAGCTTGCGTGTGGTTCTATGTAAGAATTCAGCTGCAGGGAGTAGATAAAACAGTTCCTCAGAGCACTCCCCATGATAGATGCAGTATAGAATGCTGAGGGAGGCTATATACCGCCGCAGTGCTAGAGGATTAAGTCGACTAGAGAGAGTCAAGTCACCGACAATTCGAGCAGTCCTACGTTGTACGCGGTCAAACGGAAGAAGTTGGTACTGAGGTGCACCAGCCCAGAGATGGGAGCAGTATTCCATATGGGGTCGAACTTGTGCCTTATAGAGTTGTTATCTCTTCCGAAGCATAGCATGGAAGCCATCAGTATGAGCTTCGGCGAACATACCCGACGCACTGCAGTACCGCGGCAGCCCCAACAGCACCCTGAACGCTTGAATAATGGTGGAAGAGATACATTTCGGCGTGAACGGGCTTGACTAGAGTGATGGCCTCACTGAATACTGGCGGAAAGTAGCTGCGCTATTTTGCTGAGTGTCTGAGGACACAGGTCTAATCGGAGGAAAAGAGAGGCAGCGCGCATGTTCTGGTGTTGTTGTGTCCATAGGCGATAGAAATCGCTGATCCGTCTACATAACCATAAAAAATCTTATCAAAGAATACGTTTGTAGTATTTCGGATTTTTTTTATGCTAGAGGCGGACAAACGAGCAAGCGAGTCACCTGATGGAGAGTAATCATCACCGCCCATAAATATCCGCAAAATCAGAGATATCGCTAATGTGTTGCCGGCCTTTTTAAAAAAGATTACGTGTTGGAAAATAAACCCCCTAGCGCCTCCGTTAATTAGAAATAGCGTGTACTCGTCTGTGCCGGCGCAATCAGCCGACTTCAGCCGCATCCGTTATGCGCAGAGCTACAGATTAACGAATTTATTCAAAGGTTTAAGGTGAATGGTAATGTTATTAATTAGCAATAGCAAATAGCATGTTATTTATTCGAATAATTTAATTATTTCTATGGTATATAACCATAGAAATAATTAAATTATTCGAAGGTCAATTCGAAAGCATGCAAAATTCAAAAGCAAGCAAGCATTCAAAAGTGTGCTATCATGATTTCGCGCGCTATCGTAATTTCTCACGGTTTCGAAACCGTGAGATCATGATCGCGCGCGAAATCATGATAGCACACTAATTAATATTAGCACGATACTTTATAGCACCATGACGTAGCATGATTTTTTTTTATTAGAATAGCCAGACATTTGGCCTGAATCTCACTTGATGGTAAGTGATGATGTGGCCGAGGATGGATCATACCTGTCTCATCATCGTCAGCCCATTTAAATCCCCACTGCTGGGGTACGGGCCTCCCTCAATCACATGAGGGGTAATTGCCATACTCACCACGCTTGGCAGACGGGTTGGTAAGGGTTTTGATATAAATGCAGAGTTTTCCTTCTCTGGGTGCTGATGATCATGCCAGCAGCTTTACCTTAGTCGCCTTTTACGACACCTCGGTAAGAGTGAGGGTGGCCTATTCTACTCTGCCGGGACCACACGGCTAAACCTAAACCTGCCTGCCTAGGAACAGTCATTCTTTCACTCATTTCTTGTATAAGTTCAGATAATAGCGTTCTGGGAACACATCTTCCGGCAAAGAGTTCCATTCCTTAGCTGTACGCAACATGAATGTACTTTTGAACCGTTTGGTACGAGTTGCCGGTATTTCTACCACATAAAGGTGGCAACCCTTTCTCCGTCTTATATAAGTAGAATAGCTTCATCTTAGATTGCAATTCCGAGTTGCGTCAAAAAGCTGTCACTTGGAGGCCCAGAGGCACTTCGAGAAGTATGGTAACTGAAATTATCGAAAAATTTCAAAAATTACCAAAATCATTAACGACCCGTTTAGATCAGTGGTAGTGAACGCTCCCTCTGTCGCAAGGCTTGCGGGTTTGATCCCCGCATAGAACAAACATTTGAGTGCATGAACATGTCTGTTTGTATTGGTCTGGATGTTTTCTATGTATTATAAGTATATATTTACAATAAATGTGTATATTTGTAATTCCGCTGACGGTTCTGATATCCGTAATAGGTACGGGTGATTGAGCAACCTATATCGGAGTCAAATCAATTTATCTGATGTTGTGAAAATACTAATTTACTATTATTATTTACTAAGGAGTTAAAGTGACATCACTGGTTCTATATCTACCTGTGAAGCGATAGCCCAGTCCAATTAGGACCGTTTAAGAATAAATTAGTGGCGTATATCGTTAAATAGTAATGGCGTCGTTTACGGTAGGGGCTCAGACCGTTATTTTATGAAACGGTTCAGTTTATTGGTTTAAGGGTTCTGTAGGGAGTCACCAACATATTTTTAGACGTGCGACCTAATAAACATCAATGGAACCTTTGTAACTACAAAGAATATACATAAGTAGAATATGTTGGCCGTGTGGTCCCCGGCAGAGTAGAATAGGCCACCCTCACTCTTACCGAGGTGACGTAAAAGGCGACTAAGGTAAAGCTGCTGGCATGATCATCAGCACCCAGAGAAGGAAAACTCTGCATTTATATCAAAACCCTCGCCAACCCGTCTACCAAGCGTGGTGAGTAGGGCAATTACCCCTCATGTGATTGAGGGAGGCCCGTGCCCCAGCAGTGGGGACTTAAATGAAGAATATGTTTACGTTTATACTACTCGTCACTTTATTGCAAATCTGTTCGATTCTCATTATTTATATTTAACACATTTGGTTCATTATCAATTGAAGAAAATTGACAGATTGTGATGATAACTGAACGTGTGCTAGGTAGAAATGTTTTTTATGTGATAGTTGGCAGACGAGCAGACAGATCATGAGTAATCAGCTGATGATAAGCAGTTGCCGCCGCCCATGGATACCTGAGACATCAGTGGAGTCACAAGTTTGCTGTCAACCTTTATCCGGTATCACCCCTCATGTGATTGAGGGAGGCCGGTGCCCCAGCAGTGGGGACTTAAAAGGGCTGACGATGATGATGATGATGATGATCCTCACTCACGCAACGAAACACAGCTCAGCTGCTTCACGCCAGTTTTCTGTGAGGCTGTGGTGTCACTCCGGTCGAAACATGCACAAAAATTTGAAAAATCCAAAAATGTGTGCTCGGATTCAAATCACAACCCCCCGTGTGGAAGTCGCGTTCGTATCCACTGAGCTATCATCACTCGAAGAGGCCCTATCGATGTTGGTATTAAATAGATTTATCGGGGCTCGTAAGCCTGCCTCTTAACCTTAGGGCTGGGAGTTAGGGTAATGGTGATTGCCGATTTTGACCTTATACCTGAGTAATTTCCACCATTAGCTCAGCGTTGAGGGAAAACATCGCTAGGAAACCTGCGTGTATCGGATACTTCGGATAGCTACTGAAACGTGTAACCATGATTAAGTTGGTATGGTTCCCCTGTTAAATAAAAGGTTGCGAAGGTCTACACTGGAAGTTGTAGACGAGTACATCTACCTCGGACAAACAGTCCAGCTTGGTAAGTCCAACTTCCAGAAAGAGGTCGATTGACGAATCCATCTCGGCTGGGCAGCGTTCGGGAATCTACGCAGCATATTTTCGGCCCATCTACCGCAGTGTCTCAAGACGAAAGTCTTCAATGCGTGTGTGTTACCAGTAATGACATACGGAACCGAAACGTGGCCGCTTACAATGCGCCGATTAAGGAGGCTCAAATTCACCCAAAGAGCAACGGAGAGGGCTATGCTCGGAGTCTCCCTACGTGATCGTATCAGAAATTATGAGATCTGCAGGACTAAGGTCACAGACATACCCCAAAGGATTGCATGCCTCAAGTGGCAATGGGCAGGGCACATAGCGAGGAGAACAGACAGCCGTTGGGCCGGAAAGGTCCTCGAATGGAGGCCACGTACAGGAAATCGCAGCCGTGGCAGACCCCTACAAGGTGGACCGACGATCTGGTGAAGATTGCGGGAATCCATTGGATGCGGGCGGCACAGGACCGATCTGTGTGGATAACATTGGGGGAGCCCTATGTCCAGCAGAGAACGTCTATTGGCTGAAATGATGATGATAATGATGATGAAGGTCAGACGCCAGTCACTTCATTACCAACCCCAAATGACCCACTTACCGAAACCCAAACCCTGAATCATGTTCTAAGCCTTCATGTCCTTCAGGACACTGTTGCAGCTGCTGCACACCCGCCTTAAAAATGAGCCTTTCTTACGCAGTCATCATCTTGGCGTTTTGTCCCCGTTGCGTCCCAAGCCGTCGCTTCGGAGCCCGGGGTCCGCTTTTCTGCTTCTACTCCTCCACTTCGCACGATCTTGTGCATCCAATGTAGTTAATTTATTGGCACGCATGTCTTCCTTTACGACGTCAAGCCAAACTTTTCTAGGTCTACCCCTTCTGCCGGGGCCCGGTGGTGGTTGAATGGCCAGACATTTGTTTCCCACGTAATTGTCTGGTTTTCGCAGGACATGGCCGTACCAACATAAGCGACTCTCCTGCAGTTTCTCTGCTATTTCACGGACGTGGAGTCTTCCACGCGTGCGTGAGTTTCTCACGCGATCTTCCCGCGTGACTCCACACATCCCCCGCAGCATGTTCATTTCCGTGACATGCAATTCCTGATTGTGTTGCTCAAGTACAGGCCAAGTCTCACTGCCATACAGAAGAACCGGTCTAATGATGGACTTATAGACCTATCCCTTCAACTTCAACCGAACTCCGGGCTATTAATCAAGCCCGACCCGGGGATCGAACCTGGGACCTATTACGCTCTCTCTCGCACGTCTGTCTCTGTCACTAGTGCCGAATCTAACTGAGTATCATTGTAAGCGCGCATGTGGGCATAACCAGTTCGCGATGTAGGCAACCGGGTGTTCTATATAAAAAGTTTTTGTGGTTTTATTGTCAGTCACTTCGTTACAAAAAAAACCGGTGTAGATAAAAACTGCCAGCCCTTGTAAGGGCCGTTCCAGATCGTAGCTCACCTCGCGTGATTTGCTACGGTTGCTACGAGTGCTACGAGTGCTACGAGTATACTCGATTGTCTGAGTTTTATTTTAGTTTCGTGGAGATTTAGTGATTTATTTTGTTTTTCTTTTTGGCCCACCGAAATGAAGAAATTTTATGTTCTTCACGTACAACATTATACAGACATGCTAGGTTGAGGTGCTCACTGTGTTTTTTTTTGTTTATTTCTTCCTATGAAGGAAAGACAATCAACCATAGGCAGTACACTTACGCGTAATCTACGTCACGGGCCGTTTTTAGTCACGTGACCCCTGTTTAAAAAAACAATAATTTTAGAAGACGAATTTTGATGAAATAATGCAATATTTTTATCTCGCGTTATTACAAATCGCTCCACAAAAATATATTAACTCTGATGTTATAAAGCAATGAATATATCTATCACTGTCAAATAGCCTATCATGGTAATTTACTGTTATGTCTGGTATAAGTAAAATTGTGTAAAGTTTTCAAATTTTTTCCAAAAATTTGAAAACTTTACACAATATTCTATGAACCGCGAACATAAAGTTTTCAGGCTAACCTTGAGAAATTTCTAACTATGAATCCAACATAAAGGCGTACAATAAAACCATACCCGACGATACGGACGACCATATAGACGACCCGTTTGGAACAGTGGTAGTTAACGCTGCCTCTGGTGCAAGGGTTGCGGGTTCGATCCCCGCACAGTACAAACATTTGTGTGCATGAACATATCTGTTTGTATTGGTCTGGGCGTTATCTATATATTATAGGTATGTATTTACAAAAGTAAAGTATTATATGTATATATTTGTAATCCTACTGTTGATTCTGATATCCGTTACACAGGTGCTTGAGCTACCTATCTCGGAGTCAGATCAATGTATGTGATGTTGTGAAATATTTATTTATACCGTAACGAATGAAAATATATCACTCGCATCCAAAACTTCATGCTGGTTTTCTATGAGGCCGCGGATCACTCTGGTTGAGCCAGCAATACATGCTGAAGTGAGGCTCTCCCACATTTATCTTGCGCTTACCATATTCTGACTGAACAACTTATCTTCTCCTTAGTGCTGTGGTGGTCTGCTATGATCTAGTTGGTTTGGTTCCCCTGTCAAAAGGTTGCGAAGGTCAGACGGCAGTCGCTTCTTTGTAAAGTGACCTGATTAGCTGAATTCAATTAAAACAGTTTATTGCAAGTCACATAACATCAAGAAGTTACAAATAAATAAATTGATAAAAGTAAACATGTGACGGTAAGGGCATAGCAAACTTAGAATCTAATCATTATTACTCGAGGGAGTAATAATGATTATTAGATTATATGCTGACGATGGTCAGCCCATTTAAGGCCCCACTGCTGGGGCACGGGCCTCCCTCAATCACATGATGAATCACATTATTACTTACTACATAATATTTTAACATCAACAATTTTATATTTATAATTAAATACAAATACAAAATACAAATAATCTTTATTTGCATAAAACATGGTACATTATTGGTGTTATTTGTAGTCATTTACGCATGTTTAGTCGATCTATCGACAAGCAAATGTGTCCGTCCTAATTTAAATTATGTGTAGAAAAAAAAACATCAAATTCGGAATCAAATAACGTGTTGTGGTGAGGAGAAAATGAAGCTAAGTCCTGGATTCATCTTTCGACAGAACTGGGTATGAAACACTAGGATTAAGTCAATGATGAGTAACGATAAGTGACAAATACACACACACACACACACACACACCCAAAATTTGTTTCATTTTTACATTTAAAATTAAATAAAAAAATATTATGTATCTAAATGAAAAAATATCTCGATCATCTCGATGGATGGCGGTCTAATACTGTGCGTTTCTCCCGGAACTTTCTACCACGTACCTCAGTTCTGTGGAACGGTTTGGCTGCAGGAGTATTTCCGGACGGCTACGACTTAGGGATCTTCAAGAGAAGGGCGTACTCTTTTTTAAAAAAAGGCCGGTAACACATTAGCGATCTCTCTGATTTCGCACATGTTCATGGGCGGCGATGATTACTTTCCATCGGGTGACTCGCTTGCTCGTTTGTACGCCACTAGCATAAAAAAGAAGGAATTTTTGGACATTTTTAGTAGCTTTAGATTTAAATCTCATATAAGCGAAATGTAACGTGTAAGAGCGAGATAGCTCCAACTCAAGTATTTCATTACTTACTGGGGCATCTCAAAACATGTATGAGAATGAATATGTGTGATTGGTGATCAGTAGATGCTTGGCAAGGAACGTGTAAGAGATCGATGTTTGAATTAGAATGACGTGCGAGAATGAGACAGAAAATGAATGGCCGACAATGTAAAGACGGTGTAAGACGACGCTAGAAGATTAAAAAATAGAAGAACTTATTCCCAAATCCCTGGTTTTATTTGTAACCCCATCCCACAATTTCCACATGAGAAATAAAATTATTTTGTATTTTTTTGCATAATTAGTGCTTTGGTGGTCTGTTTTGTTGATATAGTGTAAATAAAACTTTTTCAGTACATCTTATCTTATCTTATCTGTTAGGGGCCATTTTTATGGGGCACGTCGACCCTAAGAGATCTTTTGTACCTCCCCTATCTTTTGCGCTCTTACTCACGAAAGATTCGTTTCATCAGCATCACGATGTCTTTCGGATTGAAGTGCCTGTAGTCTCCTGGTTTAGGATAAGCGTTACCTAGAAGACACATTCTGCCTCTGGCTAGTGAGTCGCATTCACATAAAAGATGTTCTATGGTTTCCGTCTCCTCCTTGCATGCTCTGCAGTCGCTGTTTGAAGTCATGTTCATCTTCATATATATTCTATAAGTACTATAATATGTACGTGTATAAGTATATATTTTTATTTATTTATCTACACCACACCATCACACTCGCTCGCAAACAGGTCCCGCCAGAATACCAGCGCTGCTACGGCAATGTAGATGTTGTAGTAGCAGCTAATGCTGAGGTCGGGACCTGATTGACCACACACTATCCACATCTCTTTGTCCCTCTTCTGTGTAAAATTTGTTGTTTTAAACCGTGTACCAACTGTATATGTTTGTTTCCTGTGTATTGTGATGGTCAATAAATGTATTTTCTTTCTTTCTTTCTTCTTTCTTTCTTTCTTCACCAGCATTTTGTTCGTTGCATAATGCCCTGTTAACGCTCCTATGAGCATCCTTGTCTGTTGTCTATTGCCTCCGAGAAGATATTTTCAGTACATAGCGCAAATCGTTTCCAATGTTACTCAGTTCCATTTCCCGAACTCGTTTGCACCTCTCCAATCTATCGGGAAGTTATAACGACTCTCTCACAGAAACTTGCACCGTGAATGGAATCCAGTAGTCGATACTTGAAGCCATTTCAGGCTGGTAATAATATAAAACATGTTGTACTCGTATGATCATACGTTGAACCAATACCGTACGAAGTAACCTAATAAACGCAGGATTTACTATAGTGCTCAAGTGTGTGCGCAAACACAAGATCACTTTTTATTCCCTTGCCCTCGTTTCCGATGGGACACCTGTGTGACACGACTGGAGAGGAATCGGGCGCAGGACCAACGGCTTAACGTGCTTTCCGAGGTACGGGGGTACAAGACCCGCCACCCAGTGGAGTCTCAAGCACTGCCAAGCTTTTCACCCCCTTTTCCCCCGGATTGGGATTCCGGTACCCTCACTAACGCAGCGAAATACAGCGCAGTGTTGCTCTTCGCTGGTTTTAAATTTTACCAATAGATGGCGCTCAGGGTCAATTACATCGCGCAGTTCACCTTTTTGGTTTGGTGTGGTTACTGTCGATAATTTATGTATTTATTCATAGCACAGATATTACAATACTAGTTCATAGTAAAAATAAGTAATATAACATCACAAAGGATCGAAAGAGAGTCTAGGTACGTGCGGAAAAAGGAGTCCATTTTACATTATTAAAAAATTACATCGCGCAGTTCACCTTTTTGGTTTGGTGTGGTTACTGTCGATAATTTATGTATTTATTCATAGCACAGATATTACAATACTAGTTCATAGTAAAAATAAGTAATATAACATCACAAAGGATCGAAAGAGAGTCTAGGTACGTGCGGAAAAAGGAGTCCATTTTACATTATTAAAAATAAGTCGTGCCTCTTTTCATTAAGGTGACGGGTAGGGCACACTAGCGACGCCAATTGATTTTAATTTTAAGCTACTAAACTGGATCTATTTTACGCGAAAAATAATTAAATTTTTGATACGCGAAAAATTAAATTATTTTTCGCGTACAAAAACGAACCCAACATTAGTGCATGGTTTTAATAAATAGTATAAGGGTTTGCCGAGAGATTGTATTCCCAAAATGGTTTAAAATAGATCTGATTTAGTAGCTAAAAAATAAAATTGATTGGCGCCGCTAGTGTGCCATACCCGTCACCTTAATCATTATAAGCGCGAAAAAACTAGACTTTAATTCAAATAACATACATACATAAACTTTCATTTCAATTATCCTCACCGCTTTGGTATTAACATCCAACATTGCTTACATTCCATACAAAGTTACCCCATAATGCCGACACGGGAATAGCAAACTAGTCTCCTAAACAGCAAAGTTTATTTTTACGTGCAAGCAGTAACTTATTGGTCTTAAAGTTAAGGTGGCATTTTAAAATAGAGATAGGACACGAATCAATCGAAACCACTCGAGTCGTTTGACCGATTTTAATATTTTGACTCAAATCAATAATCATCATTTCAGCAAATTGACACTCACTGCTGAAAGTGGAAGGCCTACGTTCTCCACAAAAATCGATCCTGTGCCACACGTATCCAAGGATTCATCCATCGAGAATTCGAGAATCAAGAAGAATCAATTTATTTTTGCTCGAAAAGTGGTAGGTACATAAAGGTGGTAAAAAAAAATACAATATCCACACAATTCACCAGCAACTGGCATGCAAAAAAAAAATTGTTTACAATCGAGCTATATTAATTAAAATAGCACAATTACGTGGGTTACAACTACAATGTCTGTGTATTGAAATGCTGAAAGTATTCATCAACGGAGTAGAAGCATTCTTGTATTAACCAAGATTTAAGTTTATTCTTAAAAACCTTCAATGGAAATGACTTCATTACATCATCTAGCCTATTAAATATTTTTATAGCCATGCAATATGTATTTTTACCGAGGACCCTTGATCGCAATGCCGTCTGATGCCAATAGCCGCTTCTCTCTCTCTAATCGGTGCCTCATTACTGAGGATTGGGGGCACTGGAAATTCATCAACCAAACAAACTTTCTCCATTGATTCCGATTGGAAGTAGCCTACACAGCGTCGTAGAACTTTGGTATGAATGTAGGGATGTCCTTTTATTTGGTTGGACCATCGCGTTGATGATCGGCCTCGTGATTTTTTTGCCTACAGTGTTGCCAACAATGACCAGTTACAGACCCATAAGGCAATTCCTTAACCTTAGTTCTTCTGCGGATCTCATCATTATAAAATCTGATCTACCTTAACGTGTAACTAATTTAACCATCTATCAGGTTTGGTTCCCCTCTCTCTCTTTTCTTCTTATTCAATGTAGTTTGTTCTCTGGTCATTTATCTATAAGAAATCTTTTAATTCATCATCATCATCGTCATCATCGTCAGCCCATTTAAGTCCCCACTGCTGGGGCACGGGCCTCCCTCAATCACATGAGGGGTAATTGCCATACTCACCACGCTTGGCAGACGGGTTGGCGAGGGTTTTGATATAAATGCAGAGTTTTCCTTCTCTGGGTGGTGATGATCATACCAGCAGCTTTACCTTAGTCGCATTTTACGACACCACGGTAAGAGTGAGGGTGGTCTATTCTACTCTGCCGGGGACCACACGGCTAATCACGACACCGCCTCACTCTTTTAATTCAATTTATTATAAATTATCTATATATTATAAGATATAAAGGCATTAATCCTTTATCAGGGGGAGCTTCACTTTGGATAGGTGGAACTTCCATTGCAGGCGCGGGTTTGCGGGCAAGGAGACGTCGAATAATAGTCACAATAATCAGTATTCCCCTTTAAACACAGTTACTTGAAGAATTACAATCGTATTTCCTAAATTCAACTCCACCGTGCATAGAAACGTAAATTAATTCAGCCGCCTTTTCTATGATTATTTTTTTAATGACAAGAATGACAGCTTACTAAAACGCTCGTGTCGGTGATGCGTTTAGGAATCGCTAAAAAGTACCTACCTTACGTTCATCTAAAAATTGGAATATTCAATAAATCGAATATACGTGAATTGAAAAATGATGTACGTTACTGAACGGTAAATCCATAGAGTATCAGTGGCAGGCGCCGTTAGATATCTATGTATTGTTTATTATTATTTATGTTATGTATACTGAAAGGTAATACGCCCAAGAGCAAGACTCCAAATGTGTTAGTGTGACGACATTAAAGGCTGGCAGGAACAAAATGGATAGAAACCGCCCAAGATAGACAAAAATGGCATAAACTGAAGGAGGCCTACACCCTAGAGGTTGGAAATGGCTAAAGAAGAAGGAGAAGAACATGTTATGTAGTAGTAGTATCTAATTTTAAATGTGGTAGAGCCACGCTTAGGCATGAATGGGCCCGGCTCGACCGGAGTGATACCACTGCCTCACAGAAGACCGGCGTGAAGCAGCGCCTGCGCTGTGTTTCGCCGTGTGAGTGAGGTTACCGGAGACCCAATGGGGGGAAGTGGAAAAGGTTGGCAGCGCACTTGTGATTCCACTGGTGGTGCGGGTGTCCGTGGGCGGCGGAATTGCTTACCATCAGGTGATCCGTCTGCTCGTCTGCCACCTCTCATATAAAAAAAAAACAGCCTATAAAATAGCCCCCTGCAGGGCAAAGGCCTCCATCATAGAATTTAAGTTATCGCTACTATAATGGGATTAGGCTTAATCACCACGCTTGCCAAATGTGGATTGGCGATCACAAACCCGAGCTATGTTCAAAAAATTCGCAACATACTTTTCGCTCGACCCGGGAATCGAACCCAGGACCCCGAGATCACGGCCCGGTACTTAAACCACTAGATCAACAGGGTGTTATGTATAATTATTATTATATAAGTATAAATATTTCTGCCATTTTCATTTATTAAACTGCTTTGCACTACTGCCTTACCCCATTACGAATACGTTATTTCTTTTCTCTTCCCAAAGATTGTCTGAAAGGAATCTCTACAAGCGAAAAGACCGCCTTATTGTACTATCTGCTGTTGTTGTATCATATTTGTATTTTGTTTTTGTGCAATAAAGAATATATCTTAAGTAAATAAACAATTCATCTCGTGCTTAGGCTCGAATAAAACCCATATTCTCCACATTACGGGCGGCTGATCTACCAATCTACCAATTCATTGTTAAATTATTTATTGTGATGGTCAATAAAATGCTTCTTTCTTTCTTTATTTCTTCAATTGAATTATTGAACGCGTTACGTCAAAGTTAAGTGTTTTATTCGCCATGAACCGGCGATTAGTCTCATCTATTATTAAATTAAGTATTATATGTATTTATTTGTAATCCCACTGTTGATTCTGATATCCGTAACACAGGTGCTTGAGCTACATATCTCGGAGTCAGATCAATGTATGTGATGTTGTGATATTTAATTATTAATTTATAATTGTAAGTATATTTTATTATCTAAAATATCCAGTTGACTGCCTCGGTGGCGCAGTGGGCAGTCGAACTGTAAAGCGACGGCTGCGCAAGGGTTCAATCCCCGGGACGAGCCAAAAGTGTGTACCTAAGTTTTCGGTAAGAAATTCTTATTGTCAGCCCGGAGTCTGGATGTTGGCGGTCTTGTGCCCCCGTGCCTCGGAAAGCACATTAAGCCGTTGGTCTTGCGCCCGATCCCTCTCCGGTCGTGAGAGTGAACTTATGTTTGAGCAAACACTTAAGCATCATAATATTACCTACGTACGTGACTGAACGTCGATTGGCCGCCGTAGCCGTAATCGCTTGGAGGAACAGGAACATCCAGTGGAAATAATATTACAAATTTTTGACCACCAGTTAAAAAGTACATTATGCTAAAAAATTTTATTTTTAACCCACTTCAAAAAAAGGGTATAAAGTTTTTTTTTTATGTTTGTTCGCCGATTACTCTGCCATTTCTGAACCGATTTAGATGATTATTTTTTAGTTGGAAAGAAGATGGTCCCGGATTGGTACCATTATCAGGATCTGATGATGGGATCTTGGAAAAATTTAGGGGAACTCTCAAATTTTATAGCGATTGTATTAATTTTGTGGCTCTGCTGACGATGGAAGGTCAACTCCTCAACGGTAAGGAGCTAAAGGATAACTCTTTCAATACTGTAATCTAAATTAGTTTGTGAGTTAGTTTTCGGGGGTGAAAGGAGGAGGGGGGGGGGGGGGTGTTTAAAAAAGGGACACCAAAAAGCTTGAAAAAAATCGATCAAGCGTAGTGTTATAAAATATTATTTGAAGTGAATAGTGATAAAAATATAATTTTACACTTTTTAATTCGTGGTTTTTGAAGGCAGTTTTTTTTCGCATATTTCATTTGTTATGCAGACGAGAAGACAGACCACCAATGGTACGCACGCAATTGCCGCCGCCCATGGACACCCGTGACACTAGTGGAGTCACAAGTACGCTGCCAACCTTTAAAACTCCTCTTTCCCTCGAATTGGGTCTCAGGTACCCACGATGGTTTTCTGTGAGCTATAGAATATATCAATTATTATTTTTGAATTTTACTCGAATTTTATTTTTATGTCACTCGATAGTAGCAATAACTTGATTTCTATGATGAAGGCCTTTGCCCTGCAGTGGGATAGTTTATAGGCTGATTCTTTACTTTATGTCACTCGAGTTACGAGAAACTAAGTTCAAATTGTGCATAAATCCACCACTACGTTGAGGAAGCAGTTTAAAACTCGATAAATATCATGGGGGGACCTTAACGGGTTTGCGGGTTTAAAATGGTCAAAGTTTGGGGTCCTCGTAAACTAAGCTTCGTTAAGGTAGAACGTGAAATGGTATTCACATACATAAGATATAAGTACGATTATATGCAAGCAAGGCTATAAGCCTTGCTATCGGAAAAGTAAGATATCCTGTATACAAGATAGTACTTCAGCTATACTGTATATAATAAATAATAGGTAAATAAATCTTTATTTTTTTATGAATATTAAATGTTCGGTTCGGCTATCAAGGTCTTCGATCTCCTGGTTGAACCTGTGCCTCCAGCACCCATCTTCTCCTTTGGTTCCAGAATTTTCGGAGTATCTTCGGTTCCGTCACCAGCAGTTGATTTTCCTCCTTCAGTGTTAGTGTCCAAGTTTCACACATCATCGGGGAAATAACATCATCCTGACTGCGCTGGCTCGGACACGGAGAGGATGGGAGAGGATTGTGCAGCCAAAAGAGCCTATCTGGGACGACCAATGGGGCGATGTCCAGTGGGTCGTCCTAGATACCGCTGGAGGGACGAAGTCGCCAAGGACCTCAAAGCGCTCAACGTGCACGATTGGGCGGCAATGGCACAGGACCGCAAAAAATGGCGAACTTTGACGTCGGAGGCCAAGACCCACTTTGGATCGCTGAGCCAGCGTAGTAAGTAAGTAAGTATATTAAATGGGTTCGCACTTGACCTGATCTCACCTGATGGAAAGTGACAATAAGGTCTAAAATATAGCGCGTTTACCCAGAAGAAGCCTATTCACTCTCGGCTTAAAGACACCCAAATTGTAGCTCTCTGGAAATAAAGAAGCCAATGGTTTACAGATGTTATACAGTACCAGTAGCCCCCAAAGTAGGTAATCCTGTCTCTTGGGGACTAGAGTTGATGTTTTACATTATGGCGTTTTGTTAGATTATTTTAGATTTATTTACCTATTTCAATTACCTCTTCCCGAGGTGTCGTAAAAGGCGACTAAGGTAAAGCTGCTGGCATGATCATCAGCACCCAGAGAAGGAAAACTCTGCATTTATATCTAAACCCTCGCCAACCCGTCTGCCAAGCGTGGTGAGTATGGCAATTACCCCTCATGTGATTGAGGGAGGCCCGTGCCCCAGCAGTGGGGACTTAAATGGGCTGACGATGATGAACCTATTTCAATTAGTTACATTTATATTGAATATACCTACTTATGATAGTCACACAAACTAATATATATTTAATTTTATTTGATTAACAAAAATACTCTCTTAAGAACTCTGTACTATGTTTCTGTGTAATGAAGATAATCTATCTATCAAATTTCTGATAGGTGACTAAGGGCCGATTTCACCGTTGAAATTGAACGCGATCAATTCACTTGAACTCGGTCTACGCGCTAAACTTGAGTTCCGTTCCTTTGTTTTCCCTCGCGTTGATCGCGTTCAATTTCGACGGTGAAATCGGCCTTAAGAGTGGGTGAATGTGTTTGCGTGTGCGTGTGTGCGAGTGCGCGTGTACGCGTGTGTGCGTGTGCGCGTATGTGCGTGTGCGCATGTGTGCGTGTGTTGGTGTGTGCATGGACGCAACTGGGAATTGCACGCTATGAAGTCGACTTACCCAGGACCTAGTATTTTTGCACAGACTGATCAACGGAAACCTGAACTGCCAAGAGTTGCTTCAATACATAAAGCTTTCAGTACCGGCCCGCCTACCTCGCCATTCGATCAAAAAGATATTCGCCTTACCTTCAGCCAGAACTAATTTAGGTCATCACGCTCCTCTGGCCCGATGTTGTGGGACATACAATGTTTTGTTTCTTTTTAGTTTATCTTTTGTGTTTTTACGTAGAGATTTTTAGCAACGTTGTGTACGCCTATAAAGGGTAGACTTGTACTTTAATTAAGCATTTTTAAATTTTTCTATATGTATACTGTTGGTGTACCTTTTTAATAAATAAATAAATAAATGATGAGGTAAGACTATTTTAGTATGTTAAGATATTTTTTTTTTATGATATACCTAGGTCGGATCACCTGGTGGTATACGATTACAGATAGTTCATTCCACGAAGACGCGCCCCACTCTTTCTCATTATCGCTTACAAATTAGCAATGAGTGCTCACGCACACTATGATAAATTGACATAACGTCACGGGGTAACTGAAAAGATGCTCTACTTGATTATTTTTTTGTGAGAAGTGTTCAAATTATTTAAATGATTGATTTGCGTATCCAGGTAGTGGTGGTGGGGCGTGTCTTCGGGAGTTGAACTATCTGTACCGCCGCCTATGGACACCTGCAACACCAGTGGTGCTTATCTTTTAACCCCCCTTCTCCTGGATTGGGCCCCCGGTCACTCACGCAGCGAAACACAGCGCATGCAGTGCTTCACGCCGGTTTTCTGTGAGGACGTGGTATTACTCCGGTCGAGCCGGCATATTCATTGCCGAAGCGTAGTTCTCCCGTTGTATGTTAAGATGTTAAGATATCTTCTTTGTAAGATATCAAATCTAAGTTAAAACTAAGTTTTGTTTTGAGGGTCTTCACTTGCAGCCTTAGAGGAGCAATATATCTAAGTTTAATTTGACTTGGAGAAAATTTATGGCTCATATCGAAATTTGATACGATATTCTCGATTTTAACTAGTTTGTAACTTTTACTTGAACTAATTAACTAAGCTTTTACAACACACATTGAAACTGTACCTAAAGATGTGTGTACCTACTTAACATACATACACATATAATGTCTTTTTAATTTACTAGGGTTGTTGCTAGGAATCTCCTTGCGTGATCGTATCAGATACAATGAGATCCGCAGGAGAACTAAAGTCACAGACATAGCCCAAAGGATTGCATGCCTTAAGTAGCGATGGGCAGGGCACATAGCGAGGAGAACAGACGGCCTGTTCACGTGGCGTGCACAGGAAGTCACAGCCGCGGCAGGCCCCCCACAAGGTGGACCAACAGTCTGGTGAAGGTCGCGGGAATCCATTGGATGCGGGCGGCACAGGACCGATCTGTGTGGAGAACACTGGGGGAGGCCTATGTCCAGCAGTCGGCGTCCTATTGGCGGTTGTTCCAGCGTAGTTAGTAAGTGGTAGTGGAGTTAGGCTTCGACCACAAAATACATAGACACCAAAGATAATGTTAGCTCAGTGGACAATAACGCGCCTTCTATACGGGCGACGTGGTTCTATATACTATAAGTATGCATTTTTTTTTGGTCAATCAGCTAACGCTTGACCACAATCGCACCTGATGGAAAGCGACGATGAGGTCTAGGATGATACGCGTTTGCCTAAAAGATGCCTGTTCACTCTTGCCTTAAAGATGCCCAGATTATAGTGGTCAGGAAAAACAGATCTCGGCAGAGAGTTCCATTCCTTAGCCGTCCGCATTATAAATGTGGAAGCAAATCGCTTCGTGCGGATAAGGGGTATTTCTACCACATAAGGATGAAAGCACTCGCCGCGCCTTGTCGTCCGATGATGGAATGGGCTGGGAGGGATCAAATTATGTAGAACCTCCGCACACTCCCCGAAATGAATCCGGTAGAAGACCGAGAGGCATGCCCCTCGTCGACGGTGGTCCAGGCTCTGCAGGCTAGCTTCGAAGAGTGCGTCATCATCGAATGTGTGCATTTACAAAAGAAAAGTATTATTATGTATTTGTAATGCCGCTGTTGGTTCTTCTGAAACACAGGTGCAAATAAAATAAAAAAGTTGGTTGAGCTACCTATCTCAGTGTCTGATCAATAAATGTGATGTTATGATATATTTATTTATTTATTATTATGCTTGTCAGTCGTTCCATAACCACGGGCAATTATATCCCGAAATTTGGAAGGCATGCGTAGGGCCTAAGCTAAGACAATTTAACAAGGCCGAAGCCAATACGTAGAGACCCGTTCGATTGACAATTTTAGTCTAACGTGATGTGACACCAGCCGGCGACTCTCCCTGTATACACTATGGAAGTGTAGCCAAGGACAGTCCTTTTTTTTTTTTTTTGGTTTCGCAGGGGGAATGCCGCCGGCTCAAGAGATGAGCCGACTACCTTATGCATACCAGACCACCGGGGGGTGGCCGGGTTATGTGGGGCTCTCCTTTGGCGGGGGGCTTCTCCCAAGGAGAAGCCAGGCAAAGGCATACCCACTAAACCCCCTGCGGTTCTCCCTCATCGCCCATATTGGGGAGTATCATGGTGATACAGCCAAAGCCTCCCTCCACGATATTCCCCGGGCGGATGTCCGCCTATTCGGCGGACTAGGCGGTTCCTCCCCCGGACGTGCCGGGAGAGGGGATAGGGACAGCCGGGAGAACTGAGCCGTCCCTATCGGGCAGTAAAGGGAGCCTGTGCAATGCTGGTGCTGGTGCCCCCGTACCACGCACCAGCGGGGCCAAGGACAGTCCTAAGTTAATGTAGGACTTTTGCAATACATGGACAACTAAACAAATTGGGCTATTGAGTTGACGTGTTAGCAGACTGGGTAACTGGTTCTATGGAAGGACTATGGCACCTACCCGATCAATGATTAAAATCAAGAAATAATGGGTAGGTGGTAACTTGGCACTCACTAGATCACCCCCCTATAAAAAGCTACCAGGAAGCCATGCGAAAGCTAGCTTCCAGAAATAGCGAGGCAGGCAACATTGGTGTAAGCAGCTCAGGGTGCCAAGAGGTGTACACCGCTTTCTACCCAGTGTCTGTAACAACAGAAACTGTGCCAACTCGCGACTTATGCATCTTTCACTTCCACTCGGCGAGCATATAGCTCTGATATCCTACTCAGGACAGCCGGTGAAGGCAAGACAGAGGTGAGAGTCCTGCGGCCCCTGCTGGGATCTACTCCTGCCGGCCAATAAAGGCAAGCCGGGGAGAGGCGCCTGATCGACTCTCATAGAGATGGGTTCCAACGGACGTCATTTTCCATTAAGCGCGCCACACCGCTGCTCTGGGGAGACCGGCTGCACTGATGAGAGTTGTTGATCCTGAAAAAGACCACCAACTCTCACCAGGGGGCGATGAGGACGTCACATCCCTACGCCTTTATTATTATTAAATTAGGTATAAATGTGAAAGTGGTTTTGGTCTGTCTGTCTGTTTGACCGTCTTACACGGCAATACAGAGTGGCGTGATCTTTAAAGTAGAGATAGTTTAAATGATAGAGAGTGACTAATTTTTACCCGACTACGGCGAAGCAAAAAGGACGGTTATGATTTTGACCTGTATGTATGTATGTATGGTTGTTAATCTGTTCCGTCATAACTTCTAAACTAGTTATCTTACTTGAACAAATGAGGTGTCATTAGAAGCGTCTTGATTGTCTTCTGGTTATGAGCGATATGACGTCACGTTTAATTGACTACAACTAGGGGACTTAGAGTAAGGAATTTAAAAAAAAATGCTTGACGGTACCGTGTGGGATATCAAATGAAATGGTTTTTTAGCACATTTCAAATATGACATTTTATTTACATAACTTAAAATATGTTAAATAAAAATAAAGTTTAAAAATCTAAAACCCGACTACCAAAAAGACGCTCTAAAAAGTACGAAACAAGAAAATTGTCTCCGCTAAAATTATTATGCCGTATTGCCGTGGTCGTATTCCACCTACTGTAGCAAAACAGATTCATAAATAAAAATAAAATAAAATCAATGTTTCAATAATATACTAATAAAATAAAATCAATGTGGCATACGACCACGGCAATACGGCATAATAATTTCAGCAGAGACAATTTTCTTGTTTCGTACTTTTTAGAACGTGTTTTAGGCAGTCGAGTTTCAGTTTTTTAACTTTTTTTTTTAATCTATTTAAAAATAGGAGAATCCATACACATTAGTCTCATATAATTAGGTATAGAATTAGCGTAGTTTAATTAGCAGAACCCAATTAATCAAACAGTTTTATAAAACAGATGAGTGGACATTTGGCCGGCCACGTCAGCAGAGTCGGGGTTCTTATCTCAACATCCGGAGAAACAGAGATTCTCAGAAAATGTAAATCATGTTTCCCCAATTCCTTGCGATAAAAAGAGATTTATTCAAATGAAACGGTACGTTTTGAGAGTTTCCGTCTGAAAATTTTCGTAGAAACTGGCATTTATTGTTTTTTATGTCCAAAATCCGGCTCGAAGGACCAATTTATTTTACATTCCATTTTTCTTTTGTAACGATACATAAGCGTATTATGTCATCCTACAAAATTTCTTAAAACCATACAGAAAATTTACAGAATATTTTGCTAATATTATAATTTTATTTATTTAAAACGAGTTACATATTACAATTACACAGGTATTCTTCAGGTATTTTTAGGTATTTGACTGACCGGATGAGGCAATTGTTACTGACCCTGCCTCTTACGCTAAAGGTCGTGAGTTGGATCCCCACCCTGGACAATCATTCGTGCGATGAATACTTGTGTTTGTTCAGTGTCTGGGTGTAATTTAAGTATATATTTGTGTTCCTCTGTTGTCTGATATCTGTAACACAAGTGCTTACGCTACTTAGTACGGAATCAGGACAACGTATGAGATGTTGTGAGAGTTATTTAATTATTAATTATTATTCTTATGCCATAATCAGTGTAAATAAACCAGCGTTGATTTTACTGTACACTGATGTTCGTCGCCGAATGCTTTTAAACAAAGTAAATATCCTACAAGAAGTTCGTACGGCTCGAAATAATTATCTACGAGTATCATGAATACAACAAAGATAAACAGAAGGCTGATCATAAAAAAATATACCTACGAATAGTTCACCATCAATCATCATCAATATTGCAGATAATGCAAATATCTACAATTTCAGTTTTGAAATCTTTCTACAGGTTACCGATGGAGACAGCTGACAGAATACACTGCCCGTATTCATACCTTACTGCCACACTAAGAGTCGTTGTTTAACTTAGTTGGCTACTCAAGAAAAGAATATTGACACTTATTTTGATACGCATAAAGACTACCGATACTAAAGTTAATGAACATTAGCTTAAGCAGCAGTTTCAATATATTTTTGGACTTTTTAAATTTTTGTCGGGGTTTTTTTTTGCGTGTAGACGAAAGACTAAACCACAGAATTTACACTCGTTTTCATCAACAAGCACTCGAGCCCATGCTCAGCCACTTTACGTGACCCATGCTCAGACACTTTGCGTAACTCACTCGGGATGACCCGGGTCTTAAGATCTTGCCCAAACGTAATTACCTATTGTCTGTATGCTAAGGGTTTTGCTTGGCTAATGTGTCCCTTAGTGTCTAAAGTTCATTTTGACTGGGTTGAATAAATTAGTATGATATTATCTAGGTATATTATTTAGATTAAGATACTACTTGTATTTTTTTAGTTTTAGGTGGCATACGACCATAAACATCACAATCAGGTGAAAAGATCATCAGATCAGTGATTGCTGCCGCCTATGAACACCCGCAACCCCAGTGGTGTTACAAGTGTGCTGCCAATATTTAAGCCTCCCATCCCCCGAATTGGGCTCATAACTCAGCACAACAAAACACAGCGGAGACGCTGCTCCAAATCGCGTTTCTGTAAGGCCGTGGTCACTACGGTCACCAGTGAACTTCTGACACATATAACTTGGCTTGAACTGATTTTGCCGTTACCCGATCCCAGGTTATCTGGGGTCAGCGCAGTATGTCTTCCTTTTCCTCATCGTTGTCATCGTCATTGAATCATCCACCCCTTTTCCCATCATTTCATTCTTCACACAATCCATCCATCTCTTTTTCGGCCGTCCTCTGTTCCTCCACCCACTTACATTTACACTCATCACTCTTTTGTTAACATGTTCTTCCCCTCTTCTCATTACATGGCCTTATCAGGTTGACTTCGATTATTGATAAATAATAGGGTCACTTTCATACTTACTCTATTATATTCATTCCTCATCTTCACATTCTTCATACTATCGTAACTATCTCATCACTAATTTAAAGATAAACGATAAAGATAAAGATTTCTTTATTGACCACAAAACACAAATTTAAACATAAGTGACATAAATACACAAATATAACAAATTCTGTAGCCAACAAGGCCAACCTCAGCATTTGCTACAGTGGCCGAAGGTAGTTCTTTCCTTCCAAATTAATACGATATTTCTTTCCTCTACCCAAAGGTTGTCTGGAAGAAATCGCTACAAGCGATAAGACCGCCTTATTGTACTGTCTGTTGTTGTCGTATTATGCTTTTATTTTCTTTTTGTGCAATAAAGTATATCTATCTATCTAATTTGTTACATCACCATGAACTTAAAAATATGCGGTCGATGTAACAGCGAAACAAAAGGGACACTGGTCCTACAAATCCGGCAATGCCTTTTGCAAGACAAGATGTATACGATTTTTTATCTCTTTTTTCTCAATAAACTCCCCTTCAAGCACCCGTCGATACATTTAAGAGACATAAAAACCTAAGGACATGAAATAAAGCAATTTGTATTTCTGCTAATAAAAATGAGATGATAAATTCAGAAATCGATTTTGGTCCTTCGTAAATCGGATGTGGCAATAAAAATATTTTATTGCCAGTGAGAGTAAGGAGTTACGGAGAACGGTTCAGTGAATGATCTAATCTGTGATATCGTAACGAAGTTCTGGAGCCCAATTCTCGGGTTCGTGATATTTTGAAAACATGGCGGATATAACCTGAAAACCATACAAAAAAACTATGTTTTAGTGATATATGTCGTATGAAAATAAATGTCACGAGCCTGAGAATTGGAGCCCTGAAGGTTTGGGAATATACTCAAACCTATTGTCGTAGCTAGGATTGTCAAGTGAGTTTATAGTGGAACTTTCCACCACGTGACTCATTTCTGTAGAACGGCTTGGCTGCGGGAGTATTTATAATAATAATTCGTTTATTGCAGGAAACAAGATAAATTAAATGTGAGAGAGCCGCGCTTAGGCATGAATCGACCGGAGTGATACCACTGTCTCACAGAAGACCGGCGTGAAGCAGCGCCTGCGCTGTGTTTCGCCGTGTTAGTGAGGTTACCGGAGGCCCAATGGGGGGAAGGGGAAAAGGTTGGCTGCGCGCTTGTGACTCCGCTGGTGTTGCAGTGTCCGTGGGCGGCGGAATTGCTTGCCATCGGGTGATCCGTCTGCTCGTCTGCCACCTCTCATATAAAAAAATAAAATTCAAAAATATTTCATTGGTCCATTGGTATTTCCCGACGGCTACGACTTAGGGACCTTCAAGAGAAGGCCGGCAACACATTAGCGATCATCTCTGATTTCGCGGATGTTCATGGGCGGCGTTGATTATTTTCCATCAGGTTACCCGCTTGCACGTTTCTTTTTTTAATGTCGTAGATGGCAGACGAACAGACGGATCACCAGATGGTAAGCGATAGCCGCCGCACATGGACACCCGTGACACCAGCAGTGGAGTCACAAGTGCGGCCTCCGGTAACCTCACTCACGCAGCGAAACACAGCACAGTGCTGCTTCACGCCGGTTTTCTGTGAGGGCGTGGTATCACTCCTGTCGTCGCGGCCCATTCATGCCGAAGCGTTGCTTTCCCACGGTGTTGCCTTTAGCATATATGATAGGTGCCCCAGCCACTCATTATTTGCCGTATGTGATTAGCTACGGCGGGTATTTATCTAGGATGTATCTACAGATACATCGTTTTAATGCTGCAGTTCTGATAATAGGTATCTTGAATAAAGCCCCTTTAGCATGTTCGATAAAGTAATCATCATCTTAGCGTTTTGTTCCAGTTGCGTCCAAAATAAGTAGCTTCGGAGTCCATTGGATGCTATCTCAGTATTTTAATGGAAAAAAAAATTAAACAACTACCACTATGTCAAGAGTACAGTCAACTCCAAAAATATGTATACACTTTAGGACCTTATCAAAATACTTACCTATAAGAAAGTAGAGGTCTACTTTCTTATATTATAGTATTGTGACAACGTCCTAAAGTGTAATACATATTTTTGGAGTTGACTGTACCATAATTTTAATACCACATTCTATGTAGATATCGCATGAAAATAATACTTTATACACCTCAAATAACATTTTATAAAAGAAAGAAAGAAAAGATAAGGTTGTACCGAAATCGGCGCCTAATCCCGGTTGAATAATTGAATGTTGTATTAAATTACAAGATAGTATTGGGCGCCGACTTCGGTAACACCTTTTCTTGAGTGGACTGTTATAAAATGTTATTTGAGGTGTATAAAGTGTTAAAAATATTATTTTACACTTTTTAGTTCTTGGTTTTAAAGGCGGTTTTTTTTGCAGTTTTTTTTTTATCATATATGAAAAGTACCTTTAAAAATGTAATTGTTGTGTGTAATGTTGTTTTTTTTTTATATTCTGTTAAACAGCGAAATACTTGTTAACAGCGCCATCTGTATCACGCCGTTATGGCGGCGTGATATTAAGTATCAAAATCTTAGCACTTTCATTTGTAATCGATTGAGCGCCATCTGTCTAAGATTCATCGTCATCGTCAGCCCAATTAAGTCCCCACTGCTGGGGCACGGGCCTCCCTCAATCACATGAGGGGTAATTGCCATACTCACCACGCTGTCTAAGATTAAAATAAATAAAAACCTTTTTTTTATATCATCTTCTCCTGTACGCATCAAGAGCTAGGTCGTCCTTTAATTAATAATTAATAAATCTAATTTTTACATAAAGAAAGTTAATTATTATTGCTACCTGGGCACATACCACCTAATCATCATATTCTTTTTCTTTAATTTGGCGAATTAATGCAAGAAATTCAACATTATGATAAAATCTATAGTTGGAAGTAAGATCTTATGCTTATTTTCCACTGGGGTGCGATATGTTCATGAAAACATACTTTAACTAGTAAATCCGGTTATTAAGTCTCTTACAGTTAACTTTAATGAACACTTACATTTTCAACACAAAGCCGGCTTAACACCAAGTTCCTTTCCCCCCCCCCCCCCTCTCCCTTCTTAATTACCCTGCACTTATTAGTGTTTTCTCTTTAGTTGCTCTATGAAGTTATTACAACCCTAGTTTTTCTGGAGCAGCCACCATAAAGTTTTAATAGGGATTTCTGCTAATGGTGAGATAATGTCGATAGTTATCTTATCGATGAGATGACGTTTCAATTTAAATAATTGTGCACGATGCACCTTATTTTAGTTTATGTAAGTTTGTCTATGATATGTATTTTGATACGTCTTTTGTTTTGCTGTCTTATTGGTCTATTTTTCTATACTTTGCTTGATACATAGTTTTCCGTTTCATCCAGTGTTTTCATCCCTTATCCCTAAATTTCTAACCAGCATACCACAGTCCCGTACAATAATATTTCACGGTTTCACTCCAGTCAAGTGAAGCAAGCCTCTCTCCTAATTATTCTTCTACGGATGAACTATGATAAAGTTACAAATTTGATTTAATTTTTGAACCATCGTCCTGTGTACTATCTTGGTTTCTTGCATATCGAGTGTTCGTGTGTATATTATAGAAACGGAAATCTAGCACTTTACAGGAGAGTATATTCAAGTTTATTTGGCGTATTAAATTTACATCTATTGAGCTAACTGCAGTCAATTTGACATATAAACTAAAATTGTTCTAATTAACAAATATATAAGAAATATGCATTGAATTAAGTGATCGTTTATGAGACAACCTACTTTTGATACTTTATTACGGTCATCAAATATATGAAAAATCGAAACTGCCATTTTCGATTCTATACTACGGAACAGTTTTTAGAAAGATTGTTGTATAATAACGAATAAAAAAAATCCTCAAATTTCAGTTTCGATACTGTACTTAAAGAGGCAGTCAATATGGCTGATGGCAGGGATATTGTGAGATCCTGTTAATCACGATAAAATAAAAGATTAGACTATTAGACTATGGGTGAAGTCGATGTGCGATTTTTGTTTTCACCATGTAGAATAGTATAAAATTGTCGATCTTATATTTAACAGTCAGATTAGAAATATATGTTGCTGGTCAGATAGTGAACTTTTAAGTCACCACATCCCTTTATACACCGTTATTTATTTTTTTATAGAGGCACAGTATATTGGCTCTCCTCAGCCTGATGGTAAGGAAGAGAAGAGCCCAAGTTGCAATTACAACGGTAGCGATGTCAGAGCATCACCTCCGTTGGTTATTTTTTTATCGTTTACATCTCGAAAACTACATAGTACCTTTTTTTTTTTTTTTGGTAACGCAGAGAGAATGCCGCCGGCTCAGAAGGAACCGACGTCGGCACCGTTGGTCGGCGCCGCCTTATGCACACCCGGCCGCTGGGAGTCGGCCGGGTAGTGTGGGGCTCTCCCCTGGGGTTCTCCTAGGGGCATACCCACTAAACTCTCTGCGACAGTTTCCATCCCTCGCCCGGGAGAAACTCTCAGAGCGGGAACGCGGGCTATAGGGTAAATGTGGGATAGACGCCTCAGTGGGATAGTTGCCTCAGAAAACACATAGCGATATGTATAAACATTAGACCCGTTGTGTTTTGTTTTAACGTAACCCTACCCCCGCCCGTCCTTTAGTCAGTGCCACGCACTCAGCTGGAATGGACGTGTAGCGAGTTGTGAGACAATTAAAATTTTTTGCGGTAGTTATTTCGTGAATTTGGTTCGTCTGAAATATTGATAAGCTCGCAACTTTTGATTTTATGAGGTCAGTGTCTATATTTTTGTTTTATTTATGTGTAGATGTCTTAAATAAAAGATTTGATTTATTATTTACGTATTTTTTATCATTGAAGTAAACAATATTTTGCGCGGCATCTATCCCCTCGAAAAAGGATAGATGCCTAGTTTTTTGTGAGTATAGATGCCCTTAGAGGCATTTATCCCCTATTAAACGTTAATCGATTTTTTATATTTTAGATATGCCTACTTGTGATGCAAAGTAGGGGCAAGCCCTCGGGGCGAATGGACGAAAGATGCTCTAAGAGAAGCTTTTGAAGAAATGAGGCAGAATAAGCACGGCTTGAATGAAATATCTCGTCGATATGGAATTCCTGCCAGGACCCTGAAAAGACGTTTCGTGAAACAAGATACTAAGAAACTTACTTTAGGTACGGTGATTACTGTAATCCTTGCAAGCGATTAAAAGAATTGAGCCATGAAAAAAAATTAAATCAATTATCTAAGACGTATCAGAAGTTGCCATTTTAAATGTTTATACTAATATTGTATTATTAGATTCTAAAATTGATCTCAGTTTTAATATTAAACCAAAGATGATTATGCTTATAAATGAAAATGTAACAGTTGTTAATAAAAAATAAATAAATCTAAGATAATCTTTAATTATATGCATAGGGCATCTATCCCACAAGCCAAATCATTATTATGGCATCTAACCCACACTTTAGGCATCTATCCCCGATTATAATACTTTTTTATTTCTTTTGTACAAAAAAAAATACAACTATTAATGTTAAATTACTTTAATTATTTATTTCATTAATAAGTACACAACACATCACAATCATTTATTTTTTATGAAAACTCATATTCTATCAATTATTTGCCCATTTCAAAAAGTGCGGCAACTATCCCACATTTACCCTAGGACGAACCTTGCCACCGCGAACCCGCTCAGGGCGAAAGAGGCTCGCCAGTACGGCCTCTTACCAAACTCCGGTCCAACGGACCTAGGGCCTCTCCCACGGCCACCAAACACCGCCCCCCGAATGGCGCCCACACTGCTGGCTGCAGTGCAAACACCACCGGGAGGAGGACTGCGAGTACCCTTCCCCACCCATACACTGCTGGCTGCAGTGCAGAGTGGGTTGGGGAAATAAAACCCACAGGCTTCAAAACAAAAAACGCCGCAAAACCCAACTCCGCTGGATGCGGAGCCGAGAAAATTGGCACCACCGGTCGACATTGAGCCTTCCTGGCTAGACGACCCAACGCCGGACCTCCAGCACATGGCCTTACGGCCGCTGAGCCCAAAGGCTCTCCACCCAGTGGGGCCCACGTCGAAAACGCTATCACGCGTAGCGTGACGCCGGACAGGGCCCCGGGCCCAGAACAAAAAAAGGCCACAGGAGAGGGGTTTCCGATGCCCCAAACCGTGAGGCTGGTCCTAGGCCCCGGGGGGGCTCAACTGGGGGTCGACAGAACGACTCCAGGAGCCCTCCCGTGTGCGTGCAGCTGTTAGCCGTCGAGTAGCAATGGGTGATGCCGATTACTACCCGCCGTTGCCCAGGGACGCCAGGACCCTTTCGGTAGCAGCTCCAAACAGAGCAAAAATACTACTGAAAGGGCCACACGAGGAGGCCGCCGCACCGTAGTCCCCAACTACATAGTACCTAGGTATCATGAGTGAAGTCCATTAAGTATGTTAGATCAACAAAATAAGCAAAAAATTGAACAGCAAATTTTTTCGCTTATTTTGTTGATCTAACATGCTAAATAGACTTCACTCACGATACCTACTACACAGAAGAATATGCACACGGCAATAATGTATGGAACAGCAGATTTTATTGCGCTCATTTTGTTGATCTAACATGCTAAATGAACTTCACCTACGATACCTACGACACAATAGAATATGCAACACGGCAATAATGTATGGAACAGCAGATTTTATTGCGCTCATTTTGTTGATCTGACATGCTAAATGAACTTCACCTACGATACCTACGACACAATAGAATATGCAACACGGCAATAATGTATGGAACAGCAGATTTTATTGCGCTCATTTTGTTGATCTAACATGCTAAATGGACTTCACCTATGCGACACCTACTATGAGGTTCTCAGGATGTAAACGATAAAAAAATAACGGTGTATTCATGGTTCCCTATTCTAAGATGGGTCATCAGTAGGTACTGGTATTTAGTTACTAGAGCGTCTTGATATAGCTCCGTCAAGTCAAATATACGCCGTGTGGACCCTGGCAGAGTAGAATAGGCCACCCTCACTCTTACCCAGGTGTCGTAAAAGGCGACTAAGGTAAAGCTGCTGGCATGATCATCAGCACCCAGAGAAGGAAAGCTCTGCATTTATATCTAAACCCTCGCCAACCCGTCTGCCAAGCGTGGTAAGTATGGCAATTATCCCTCATGTGATTGAGGGAGGCCCGGGCCCAGCTGTGGGGACTTAAATGGGCTGACGAAGACGATGAAGGCAAATATAATATTATCAATTTGAAAGTGTGTCTGTCTGTCATTCTTGGTAATTAACGTGACTACTTAAAAAGTAGAGAAATACTAATATTGTAAATGTGAAAGTATATGTGCCTTTATAAATAAATATTTCACAATATCACATACATTGATCTGACTCCGAGATAGGTAGCTCAAGCACCTGTGTTACGGATATCAGAATCAACAGTGGGATTACAAATATATACATATAATACTTTTTCTTTTGTAAATACACACTTATTTTAATATCCTCCAACCGATTACGGCTACGGCGGCCAATCTCAACGATCAGCCACGTACGCAGGATATATTATAGTGCTCAAGTGTGTGCGCAAACACACTCTCTATTCCCTTACCCTCATATTCCGATGGGACACTACTGTGACACGACCAGAGAGGGATTGAGCGCAGGACCAACGGCTTAACGTGCTTTCCGAGGCACGGGGGTACAAGACCGCCAACTTCCAGACTCCGGGCTGCTACTAAGAATTTCTTACCGAAAACTTAGGTACAATTTTTTGGCCCGACCGTGACTGCCTCGATGGCGCATTGGTTAGTGGGTCGCACTTTAAAGCGACGGCTGTGCAAGAGGTCCCGGGTTCGACACACTTATAATACATAGATAACACCCAGACCACTCTTATACACAGACACTTACTCCCACATAGACAGACAGTCTGTCTTTTAGATAGAGACTCTTTATATCTGTTTGTATGCCTTTCATGGCAAAACGGTGAGAGACGGCTTGACATGATTTTTAGGGATAAAGAATGATATCGGCTACTTCGTGGCAAACCGAATTACACGCGTGCGAAGCACGCCTTCGCTAGTACTCGATAAAATAAAAGCTATCGATAGGTCAACATCTTTATTCCTCAAGACTTTATCTATCAAAGAGAAGGAAGCAATGTTAAGTTTACCTTTTGAAGTTTTTATTCACAGAGAAAACTTCCACAGCCACGTTTGTTTTGAGCTCTGAAGTTGATGAGATTTAATGCACTTCATATTTTTTATAAAACAAGACTAGCTGCGCCCTATGGTTTCACCCGATGTAAGAAGTATCGTTACATTTTTTATACCTAACTCGGTTGGTGCGGCGACCCATAGTGAGTCTGGGCCTCCAATAATAAGAGTCTCCATCTCGGTCGGTCTTGCGCCACTTCCTGCCAGCCATCCACCCAGAGTCCGCTTCACAGTCCGATTTCTCAACATCACATAGGTAGCTCAAGCACCTGTGTTACGGATATCAGAATCAACAGTGGGATTACAAATATATACATATAATACTTTTCTTTTGTAAATAGGTACGTAAGTACTTATAATACTAAGAAAACACCCAGACCAATACTAACAGACATGTTCATGCCCACAAATGTTTGTACTATGCGGGGATCGAACCCGCAACCCTTGAACCAAAGGCAGCGTTCATTTACACGTCGCTTTGAGGCCCGGATGCGTTTAAACCATGATAATTACCAGGCTTCCCAAATCCTTTAGGATCGCAATGAAGAGAATGCCGTCTGACCTTTGCAATCCTTTAATAGGATAGAATCGAATCAGTTACATATCAATTTCGACAATTTCAAAAACTAACAATGAGAAATAATAATTAATAAATATCTTTCCAGAAAACCGTCCAGAATAACGTCTCGAACTTTTGTCATTACACAACTATTTGCAAATATTCTATAAGTTGAAAATTAATCACAAATTACATTATTTACTCGTACATAAAAATTGTATTAAATTACAATAAACCTTTAAAAAAATTATAATCTTTAAAATTTGTCATTCCAAAAATCATTTATATCTGTTTTACAAATCTGGGGGCACGGTGGTGCCCCCGCCAAGTCGAGCAAAAAAAGCGGCATGGCCGTACCATCCTTTTCTCGAAGCAATTCAGGTTATTTTCGACCCCCTTATAATTTCGTTGTGAATATAAAAACTTCTGTAACTGATCAGGCATTGTATAAACACGGTATATTTATTTCAGTCGATTTGAATCAGTAGTTTGAGAATGACAACTTGTTAAAATTTCTGAAGTCTGTCACTGACTCAGTGACTCACTGACTGATTCACTGACTAACCGATCGTCATATTAAGTCCAAGACACTTCTAGCAGACATCATCATCATCATCAGCAACCCACACTCGTCCACTGCTGGACATAGGTCTCCCCTAATGCACGCCACTGCTCTCTCCTAGCAGACATTAAAGCTTCAAATTTAGAATATAAATAGAATTTAGTGTATTAATTATGGGAAAACTTATTTTTTTTGTAATTTCGGTCCAGTTTTCTAAACACACTAACTGCATGAATAACTTTGTAATCTCATATAAATGTATATGATTACAAAGTTACGTTTGCAGTCGAAGGCGAAGATGCCGGAAAGAAAAAAAGTAGGTGGACGTGGACTACAAAAAGAAATGAAATCCCATAAAAAACAAAACTTGTCTCGCACTCAGTTGTTCTCACCGTGAAAAGTTGTGAGATCTATGTTACCAAGTCGGTTATTAACTTGGCAATCGGTTGTGTTTTCATGCAATAGCCGAGTCAAATATTAAATAACCGATTGCCAAGTTAATAACCGACTTGGTAACATAGATCTCACAACTTTTCACGGTAGAGTGCACGGTAGAGACTGAGTGCGAGACTTGGATTTTTTGACAAGTTTTGTTTTTTTATGGGATCTCTATATTGGCTACCCTTTTGTTGAACATTCTTTTACCCGTATTTCCGATTGTAAACATTTTACTTTCCGCTTAGTCTGTTGAAACTGGTATAGAAGCGGTCCATTCTAAACAAACAACAAAGGAATCTAACACAATGAGTACAATGAAGAAGTCCTCCCGTAATAGAATCGGAGAAATAAAAAATATATTGGAACTAGAAACCTTATTACTAACTTAAAGTAACACAAATAAACAAGTAAGAGGACAACTCGGCAGTATGAATGAATGAATGAATGATAACTTTATTTGGCACAATACAACACAAGTGTTGAGTCGTCGGTGCTAGTCGGGGTCAGAAGGAAGTAAACGCCGTTGTAGGATGAAAAAAGTTTTTATTCACACAAGTTTCTTGTATCTATCGGATACTTAATAATCTAAATTATTACAAATCTCATGTTTTTGATACTGGGACAATAATTTATAAATATATAGTTGTGTTAAATTATAAACATAGCACGGGTTTGTGCCGCCGCCGTGTAATCGCCGTGTGGTCCCCGGCAGAGTAGAATAGGCCACCCTCACTCTTACCGAGGTGTCGTAAAAGGCGACTAAGGTAAAGCTGCTGGTATGATCATCAGCACCCAGAGAAGGAAAACTCTGCATTTATATCAAAACTCCTCGCCAATCCGTCTGCCAAGCGTGGTGAGTATGGCAATTACCCCTCATGTGTTTGAGGGAGGCCCGTGCCCCAGCAGTGGGGACTTAAATGGGCTGATGATGATGATGATGACAGGTTTGTGATCACCAATCCGCATTTGGCAAGCGTGGTGATTAAGCCTAATCCCATCATAGTAGCGATAACTTGACTTCTATGATGGAGGCCTTTGCCAGTGGGACAGTTTATAGGCTGATACTTTATTATAGAAGTTAGAGGGGGCGGGGGGACGACACACATTTTTTGCCACTTTTGGAGCGTCTTTTGCGCAAAGTATTAAGTTTAGAAATAAAATATATTAGAAACCTTAACATCAGAGCTTCAGTTCTAAGTATGGGGACCCCCAAAAATTATTTTTATCCTATTTTTGTGTAAAAATCGTAATGCGGTTAACAAAATACATCTTTTTACAAAATTTCAATAATATAGTTCTCATAGTTTCGGAAAAAAGTGGCTGTGAAATACGGACGGACGGACAGACTGACCATGACGAATCCAAAAGGGTTCCGTTTTTTGCCATTTGGCTACGGAACCCAAAAAAAAACTATGTTTTTTTATGTATCGTATGATGATAAATGTCACGAGCCCGAGATTTGGGCTGCTGTACTTTTGTTGGCCGTGGAAGAGCTACGCACAATTTCGAATCTATGACCTCCCATTTGAAATGCGTACACTACAATCCTTATTCAACATTATTATTTGATACCGCCCTCCTTCGATCCGACCTCTTCGCTCGCAAGTAATTTATTTCTGTCTATCTCTGAAGAGATCTCGGTGATAAAATCGGCGACTATGTAGCTGCAGCGCAGACGTATAAAGCCGTCTGCTAGTGAAGTATAGGCCTTCTGAGACGGAGTATAAAACCAGGCACAGAACATACGGGTAGGACAAATAGAAATCTTAAGGCTATACCGCGATCTCACTAGCGCCATCTATCGATTTATATTCATCGTCAGCCCATTTAAGTCCCAACTGCTGGGGCACGGGCCTCCCTCAATCACATGAGCGGTAATTTCCATACTCACCACGCTTGGCAGACGGGTTGGCGAGGGCTTAGATATAAATGCAGAGTTTTCCTTCTCTGGGTGCTGATGATCATCTTAACCTTAGTCGCCTTTTACGACACCTCGGTAAGAGTGAGGGTGGCCTATTCTACTCTGCCGGGGACCACACGATTTGTTGGGTACGATTTATATTAATTGTGACGAATATAGGATATGGTTGCAGAAAATGGGCAATGAGATTATAAAAAGTATTTGGGATTTTTAAAGATATATCAGGCACAAAAAATCTGTTTAGAAGTAACCAGATTTTCGAAAATTGCTAAAAGTGGCTACCTACTTTAGGCGGAAACCAAAAATATTAGGTCATCGGTGAGGCAAAGATGTGATTAAACCTGCACGTTTCTGAAATCGTGTGACCATGATCCAGTTAATTATAGTTCCTCTGTCTAAGGCTTGCGAGCGAGGGTCAGACGGCAGTCGATTCAACATAATTACTAGACTTACCAATTCTTGCATTATGGTGCAAGCGTACCTCGACTTAGCCGTGTGGTCCCCGGCAGAGTAGAATAGGCCACCCTCACTCTTACCGAGGTGTCGTAAAAGACGACTAAGGTAAACCTGCTGGCATGATCATCAGCACCCAGAGAAGGAAAACTCTGCATTTATATCAAAACCCTCGCCAACCCGTTTGCCAAGCGTGGTGAGTATGGCAATTACCCCTCATGTGATTGAGGGAGGCCCGTGTTCCCAGCAGTGGGAACTTAAATGGGCTGATGATGATGATGATGATGATGTACCTCGACTCCAAAATGATGGCAAAAAACGGATATATAGATTCCAACTGTTAATAATTTGTGGTATAGGCTCTTTTCAAATGTTCCTCAATGGCCAACACCTAAAGCAATTCCTAGCATCTCTCAGACACATCTTTCGGATTCATGACTCGTGACACATCCTCCACTAGCTTTGTATGTAAGACAACCTCATACAATGGGCCGATTAAGGAGGTTCAAAGTCACCCATAGAGCAATGGAGAGGGCTATGCTCGGAATCTCTTTGCGTGATCGTATCAGAAACGATGATATCCGCAGGAGAACTAAGGTTACAGCCATTGATAGCCTAAAGGATTGCATGCCTAAATGGAAATGGGCAGGGCACATAGCGAGGAGAACAGACGGCCATTGTGGCGGAAAGGTACTCGAGTGAAGGCCACGTACAGGAAGTCGCAGCTGTGGCAGGCTCCCGACAAGGTGGACCGACGATCTGGTGAAGTTCGCGGGAATTCATTGGATGAGGGCGGCACAGGACCGATCTGTGTGGAGAACATTGGGGGAGGCCTACATCCAGCAATAAGCGTGTATTTTTTTTTTTCAAAATCTACAGCTCTTAAATTATACTATTTAAAATTAAATGATGAAGAAAACCAAGCCGCGCTAAACCGTTTCTAAATAAAGCGTTTCTATTCTTTCTTAATAAACATATCCTTCTAACCGAGTGTGCAGATATTGCAATTGGCCGCTAAATTCGTAACGTAAAGTTTTCTATACAACCGAACAGTGTGTCCCATTAGGAAAGGTAAGAAAATTTTATTTATTTAGCTTCGTGTGGGTTTATTCGTGGCTTCCAATAGACGTTAACCCGTTTAGAGTCAAACTGTGCATTTCGTATTAACGGGTGCTTTAATAGGCTACAAGCCACCGTAAATGACTGCAGTGCACTGCAGTATTAATTTTACCATTGTCACAGGCTTGATAAAGTCAGTAACTGACTTTACTTCATCATCAGCAACCCACACTCGTCCACTGCTGGACATAGGTCTCCCCTAATGCACGCCACTGCTCCCGATTTTCGGCCACTCTCATCCAGCCCACACCAGCCAGCCTTCGAATGTCATCATCCCATCTTGTCGCAGGGCGTCCTACACTACGCTTACCGAGTCGCGGTCTCCACTCAAGGACTTTACGGCTCCAACGGCTGTCAGTTCTGCGGCTAATATGACCAGCCCACTGCCACTTCAGTTTGCTAATACGGTGGGCTATGTCGGTGACTCTGGTTCTCTGTCGGATTACATCATTTCTGATGCGGTCCTTCAGAGATACTCCGAGCATAGATAGCCCTTTCCATAGCTCTTTGAGCGACTTTGAACCGGACTTTACTTACTTAGCTTTTTTTAAGCGGGCGGCTATGCAGGTACTATTCAAACCAGTATCACTGCGACCAGTTTGATCACGTGTGATCGCCACTGTGCTACTTATCAGTCCCAAAGCCTAGCTAACCCTAGCTTACTCAATAACAGACGTGCCCTCATAGAAACCCTCAACCGAGGGAGTGAGGGTACCGGACGCCCAATCCGGGAGGAAGGGTAGTTCAAAGTTTAGCGTTTGGCAGCGGCTGTTATGACTTCACAGGTTTTTCGGATGTTCATGGGCGGCGGCAATTGCTTAACATCAACTGATCCGTGTGTTCATCTACCATCTATGATATAAAAAACACGTGGATAATACACAATCTACTTAATTATTATTTCACAAATTTAGAACTAAGTGCCGTGTGGTGGCAGAGTAGAATAGGCCACCCTCACTCTTACCGAGGTGTCGTAAAAGGCGACTAAGGTAAAGCTGCTGGCATGATCATCAGCATCCAGAGAAGGAAAACTCTGCATTTATATCAAATCCCTCGCCAACCCAAGCGTGGTGAGTATGGCAATTACCCCTCATGTGATGGAGGGAGGCCCGTGCCCCAGCAGTGGGGACTTAAATGGGCTGATGATGATGATGATGAATCCCCTGCCACTGCATGCAGATTCGTCAGGCTATATCAAAGACTCGTTTTTTGACGTTTTCGTATCTAATAATAATATCCTCCAACCGATTTCAGATCAGCCACTCACGCAGGATATACTATAGTGCTCAAGTGTGTGCGCAAACATTCAATGCACTCCCTATTCCCTTGCCCACGTAATCCAATGGGACACACCAGGGTGCAGGACCAACGGCTTAACGTGCTTTCCGAGGCACGGGGGTACATTACCACCGACTTCCAGACTAAGAGTTTCTTTCAGAAAACTTAGGTACAATTTTTGGTCCGACCCGGGGATCGAACCCAGGAAAACCCGTTGCTTTAAAGCGCGACCCACTACCCACTGCGCCATCGAGGCTTCGAAGTTTTGAAAAATAAAGAAAATCTATCTTTCAATTTACTATACCTGTTACTGGCTATCTTTCCACTATGGTATTACTTATTCATTAGATTGTGTTCTAACATTGTTTTATTAGGTGGACAGTAATGCTTTTATTTATAACCTTGTTCATCATTTTAGTGGTAGGTTTTTGTAATGCTTAAAGCGGTAAACAATCATTTGCGTATTTCCACCATTAGCTCGGCGTGAGAGAACCTGGTTCCAGTTGGTCTGGTTCCCCCGTGGGGGTTGCGAAGGTCAGACGGCAGTCGCTTAATACGGTATATGTATATGTTTTTTTTTATTTTTGCAATCAAAAGACCTCTCAATGATAGAAACATCGTTGAAAGAATCACTTGATTCTCATTTAAACTACCTGAGATATCACAACTTTAAAATCACATTATTTTGGGCAAACCCAAAACGCTCCATACAAATGGCTACTAAGATGTGACGTCACACGACAGTATTTTGTATGCATTTCATTTGAATTTTGTATGGTAGCTATATCAAATGTTTCGTTTATGTCAATGGTTCTATTATAATAGTTGGTGCAAATTGTATGGATTATTCAATGATATAAATATTTTTTAATAATTTCATACTTTTAAAATGGACTTGCCCATGAATCTTTGAATGACCATAAAACCGGCTAGACGTTATATTTTTAATTGAAAATTTTTGCCATTGGCACATATTGACCTATATTTTGATAAAATATTTATTTTGTAAAATCTTGAGCTTAGTCATATACCCTATTGTAAATACCTGATTCCCCAAATCTTGAATCATGATTTGAACGTATACCGGGCTACAGAGCGACAACTTTGGATGCATCCGGGAATTACACGCTATCATGAGGAAGCGGTAAACGAGCAAGCTGGTCACCTAATATCCTCCAACCGATTACGGCGGCCAATCTTAACGATTAGCCATGTACGCAGGATATATTACAGTGCTCAAGTGTATGCGCAAACACAAGTGCACTCTCTATTCTCTTACCCTCATATTCCAATAGGGCACTAGCGTGACACGACTGGAAAGCACGGGGGTACAAGCCTGCTAACTCCGAGCTGACCACTAAGAATTTCTTACCCAAAACTTTGACCCGAACCGGGGATCGAGCCCGGGACCGGGAATTTAAAGTGAGATCTACTAACCACTACATCACCGAGGCAGTCATCTAATGAATTGATAATTGTCTCTCGAAATACTTTTTATATTTACGTCCGCTTCAGTTTCTCGAAGTCGTTATTCTCAGCACCAGCATCGAGTGACTCTCTTTTATTCTTTCCAAATAGTTTTACAGCGCTCTTAAATTGCGTCCATTTTTCACTCGCGTATCTCTGGAATCGCTGGACTCTTAAGAACTTAAGAAGGGCGTTCGTTTGGGCCAGCGGCTCTCAAAGTGGGTAATAAGGCCCCATTCGTTCTTTGCCAAACCAGTCCGGAGTGATACCACTATAAAAGTGGGTAATCAGGCCCCATTCGTCCTGAGCCAAACCGGACCGGCATTTCGAGGACTTTGTAAGGGTACTGAGGTCCATCTTTTTTTCTTGCTAGATGCGGACAAACGAGCAAGCGAGTCACCTGATGGAAAGTAATCCAGCCGCCCATGAACATCTGCGAAACCAGAGAAATCGCTGTGTTGCCGGCCTTTTCATCTTATCTTCAAGAGATTGGGAGTTAAAAGGTTGACAGTGTATCTGGGATTTTACTGGTTTTGCATAATAATATGTTGATGAGTCCATAGCAAAGGCTACAATATTTTGAAATAATCAATATGGCGGAAATTCTTACAAGTTACCAAAAAAGTTCCAAAAAATTGTTTTAATAATATTTTGCTAAGCTTAAGTGGAATGTTGAATTGTTGAATGGAAGTAGAAAAGTATAATAATATTACATTTTATATACCTTAACGTTTTAATGTAGGATAATAGCATAGCCTTTTTTTTACATTATGGCTCTATCCGAAGATATTTTGCCAATGTCAAGTAACTTACTGAGAATAAGTGGGTAGTCAAGTCAGTCGAAGTCTTTCAAAGGCCAATAATAATTATAAACTATAAATAAGTCTTGAAGTGGAGGGCGGTCAATAGAAATAATAGTTTGAGAACTAGTTGTTTCGAATCGGAGTAAAATTTCAACTTAGGATTTCAAGTGTAATTTAATTCATTGCCTTTGTAATAGTAGTCAAGTTTCCGGATCCACGTTGAAAACTACTAGAAAATGAGGGTGCTTAGACCTAAACGTTTTATTGAATTAAAAAGTTTATTAAAATTCAGCTTCTTTGTGTAATTTAAAAGTACACAACTTATTCTTCTTGGTCATATCCTCTTGGCTACAGATCGAGGTTGGTGATCGTCTTTTGAGTTTCTGCAACTTAACAAAAAAGTTTTATTCATGTTTCTCAGCGTGGCGATCAGTCCATAGAGCGTCTTTCAAGGAAAATTAGAAGGCACTAGAGTGCACGACAGGTCACTTACACGTTGGACTGACCAAATCAAGTCTGCCATTGGAGACTCAGTCAACAAGTGCAGCAAGATGACGTCGAGCAGGCAGCGGTGGCAGCACTTGGAGAAACACATCACAACTGCATCAATGCCACACTCATGAGCACTTGACGATCTCGACCTCTCTGCCAAGAGTGTCCCGGTTAAGAAGAAGAACTCAACAAAAAACTTCAACCGATTACAGCTTTAGCGGCTAATCTCAACCATCAGCCAGGTACGCATGATATATTATAGTGCTCAAGTGTGTGCGCAAACATAAGTGCACTCTCTAACCCCTTACCCTCATATTTCGATGGGACACTAGCATGACACGATCGGAGATGGATCGAGTGGAGGACTAACGGCATAACGTTTTTTACGAGGTACGGGGATACATGACCGCCAACTAAGAATTTCTTACAAAAAACAGAAGGGTTGGGAAAAAAAAAGATCTCTAATTCGGAGGGAGGGGATAGGAGGATATTTGTGTAGGTGGGTTGATTAATTGTTTTTGTTGAGCAGGTTTCTTGCGGCTTTCCTGCTGGAGTGCTCCTGTGCTAGGGACGGTAGATTTACTGGCCTTCGCACAGCGCCTCTTTTGCCGCGTCCCCCTGCTGATCGTGTTCGACCACCACGACCTCTGCTGCCTAGGGCAGATGGTTGGCGGGTAGTGGTGCTCCTGCCTCTCGAGGGTCCTGCAACACGACTGTTGCCCCTCGAGACTCCATACGTCCTCTGGACGGGTGGAGGTGTGGTGCTGTTGGAGCCGTCAGAGGAAAAGGTCACTGTTTGACCTTTTGCTCCGGGCTTCCGGTTGACTACCCTCCAACTCGAGAGGTCTAAACCTTTATTTTGTTTTGCCAACCTCCGCAGGATGGTACCTGCGTCGTGTTTGGCTTCCTGTATCCAGGCCGTGCCATACTTGGGCTTGGGCATATCCTCTTCGTTTACAACGGAGAGATGAGCTCCATCCCAGGGTTTAATGTTGGGCAGTTTGCGGATGAGCCACTCCTTCGAGTCCTCATCTGCGCACGCCAAAAGGATGCCACCCAAGCGCGGTTTGCATCCAATAAAGCTGGGGCTGAGGTGTCAATACACTTCAAGATAGCACCTTGAAGCATTTCGACCCTCTCCTGGTCCATTTTTCCCAGGGCGTCTATGATGCCTCATGTGACGGACCCAGCAACCTCCTTAAAGGTAAACTTCGAGGTGGAAGGCTCGCCAAACTTCGGTGCCTTGGTAGAATTGCCTTGATTCGAGGTAGACGAGGTATTGAGAGGGCGCTTAGACGCCCGCTCCCTCGTTTCCCCTTCCTCTTGGGTCCTCTGCTTAGCTTTCTCACTCATGCGCAGTTCTAGCGCCTGCTCGAAGGTCATACCCTTCGCTACGAGCCGATAGATTTGTTTCCTATCAGATCCAGAGAGCTTAACCCTGGGTTTACTCTCTGGCCCCTTGGTCGACGAGTCCCTTTGGTACGTTGCACCCAGAAGGGTCGACTCTGCGTTAGAAGTACCTGGTCCATCAGTCCCAGGTGCTTCGGCAGTGTTCGTATGCTCCTCAGTATCGCTACCAAGGAGCATAGCCTCAGAGGTACCTGGTACCTCTTCGGTAGAATTCAGATGGTTGTCTATAATGTCAAGACTATCCATATTGTTCCCACGAGAAGCTAGGGAAGTAAAGGTCCACCCCTGCAGAGTCCCGCTTGCAGGGGTAAGGCTAAATAGACCTCGATTTCGCCTGGTTTCGAGGCCCCTCCGTTCTCGACCGAACATCCCTTCGGCCATGCATCTATCGGCACGGGTCGGATGACACCTTAGATTGGGGTTTTAGAGTCGAGGTTAACTCCTCCAGGACATGAGGAGAAGGATGAGGTGAGTTAGGGTTGTTCGAGGATGAGGCGGGGAGCATGGGTTTGAGGTTATCAGGAATTCTCCTAGCCTGGGATTGGGTTTTGGAGCAGCCATCTATTGTACGGGGTCAACGTGACTCCCTCTCCCGTCATCAATCAAAGAGGTGGGTGTGGGGGATGGCGAGCTATCCGCAACCTGTTCACCCGCTCGGTCGCATCAGATGACAACTGCGCATGTCGCATACACTGTCAATGGTCACTGGTCCCATAGAAAGTGCATGCACAAACCGAGTTTAAACTGTGTTCCGGCAATACGACACAAAAAGAATAATTTCAAAATCCTTATCATATTATAAGGGCAATTTGGCTATTAAAGGTAAACTTCTATTCACAGTAAAATTTTGATATTTTACTAACAATTTTTCACGTTTCTAGCATAAATTGGGTCATCATTCAAAATTGAATTAATGCGACACAAATTAATAGAAAATATGCTCTTAGGTCCTTCTCTCACTGAAACACCTTATTTCTAGACTCAAATGTTGAATTTTCTACCATCATCATCATCTTAGCTTTTTATCCTGGTTGCATCCCAAGCTGCTGCTCCGCAGACTGGGGCCCGCTTTTCTGCTTCGACCCCTCCACTTCGCACGATCTTGTGCATCCAATGTGGTCAATTTATTGGCACGCATGTCATCCCTTATTTATTTATTTTATTTATTTATTTAAAAGGACTTAACTATCCTTACAAGCATGCGCTTAATGCGATAGTACAGCTTCATAAAAATATATTATTATTGCATTCAAATTGATATTGTCGACTTGAAAACTACTTGTTTATCTATTTCTTAATTAATACATGTTATGTCAACTTATATCTAATATTATACACTAATTACATGTCAATATTTATATTTTAACGATAATAATAAATAAATTAAATTACAAAACAAATCAAATCACATTTTCATTGGCAATAACTTATTACAAATAGGAGCACTTTTGCGAGTTCACTCAAATCGCATGAGAAAATGTCAATCCTTTCTTGGACCTCGTTTATAATGCCGATCGAGCGGCTGAGTGGCGTTTTTTCCAGTAAATTTGTCCTGGACGTTGGTACCAGTAGCAATGGTGGGCGCCTCCTTCGCCAGACATACCGGTCCGGCACGCGCAGATGCAGGTAACGTAGCACTTCCGGGTTGTGCGCGATGCCACGCAGCAGCTTATGACGTCAAGCCACACCTGCGATGAATTTTCTGAAATATTTTGGACTAGCAAGTGATAAGGATTATCAGACAGCAAAAGAATAATAAATAAAATGCATACTACACCCAGCAGCGGCAGAGTAGAAGGCCACCCTCACTCTTACCGAGGTGTCGTACGTAAAAGGCGACTAAGGTAAAGCTGCTGGCATGATCATCCACACCCAGAGAAGGAAAACTCTGCATTTATGCCAAAACCCTCGCCAACCCGTCTGCCAAGCGTGGTGAGTATGGCAATTACCCCTCATGTGATGGAAGGAGGCCCGTGCCCCAGCAGTGAGGACTTAAATGGGCTGACGATGACGATGATACTACACCCAGACATTGAGCAAAGAGAATTTGTTCATCACAAAAATGTTTATTTATGTTTGATTGTTTCGTTTCCGTAGTGCCGTACCGGCTGCGCTTTGAGTCTTTCTGTTAAAAAAAAATCAGTGTCAGCCTGGAGTCTGGAATGTGGCGTTCTTGTACCCCCGTGCCCCGGAAAGCATGTCAAACCGTTGGTCCTGCTCCCGATCCCACTCCAGTCATGCCACACTGTTGTCTCATCGGATTATGTGGGCAAGGGAATAGAGAGTGTACTTGTGCTTGCGCTTACACTTGAGCACTATAATATATCCTGCGTAAGTGGCAGATCGTTGAGGTTGGCCGCTGAAATCGGTTGGAGGATTATTATTATTATTTATTTATGACGAATAAGGCAGAGTCATTACCAAATGCGACATCGGACCAGTCAGTTGGTGTCTCTGTAAAATAGGTCCTTCGGATTTAAGTACCACCTTTATTGGATTTCCAAAGATTGTATTAAGCTTCGAGATAAGATTTAAATTTGATTTCGTTTGATTAATAATAATACCGAACGAAATTATTTGTAAAATAAGGTTTGAGAGTACAAAATAATTTATAGTGTTAATTAATTCTAATTTTAACAATTATCAAAATCAGCAAGCCGACTTAAAATTAATTACCTAAGTGAAGGGCCCATTGCACAGCCCATAGGCCCCTATTACGCCGACCTAAGGATCGCTGGAAATTCTTCGTCGAGACTGATCTGCGAGAACTACTGTCAATGACTGATAAAAAGTAGTGCAGGATCGACCAAATGGAGTAAGTAAGTAAACTGAATTAAATTAGTTTTAGAATTAAGATGTTCAATAACTTTTGCCCGAGGCTTCGATCGAGTTAAATTCGATAAATTAATTAAATAAATAAATTCCCAAAAAAATGCACGATTTTTTTGTTACTCACGAATTTTGAGCTTTCTGTGCGGTCTCTTGCTACCATACCTGTTTTTGCTCTGCTTGGTGGCTGTAGAAGTTAAACTCAGTTGATGAGAAAAACTTAATTATTTATTACGATTCCACAATGTTGACTTTAAACTAAATCATAGTTATAGAATATACGGCTGTCTTGCTAAGCTGTGTAAAGCGCACTTAAAAATATAACTTTAATTATTAGTCATAGTAAACCATCCTAATCGCCGTGTCGCAAATATACCCCAACGCTTACGCGACTACGATTTGGGGATGATTTAGTTTTATATAGTCTGTGTCACCCGTCGGCTCACGCAACGCACTGACTGGCCACCCGCCGTTTGCCGACGAAAAGAAGTATAATACATTTATTATTAATTCAGGCGGGAGATTCGGATTAACGCGCGCTTAGTGTCAACATTGTAAAAATTAATATCTTCACATTATTTGAACTGTTTTCACTCTAATTTTCTATTTAAGTAGTGCTAAAATAATGCCCTTTCTGTACAATTACGAACTTAACTAAATACAAACTATTTCGTCACCAAAGTGCAACTTTTATTTCAATCAAAAGTCTCATGCGAAATAGTAAAATTAGGTCGGCGCACATAAAAACTGATTGATGACCAAACAGAATGTGCGGTGTATGACACACCGTACACTTTCTATTTTGAAAATTGCAGAACGCTACATACAAACGTCCACCCTCCATTAAATTTAGTTAAAGAAGTGGGAAGTTAAAAAGAGACAAACATTAGCCTATGTTACTCTCCGTTCCTTGCACTACCTCCACCTAAAAAATCATGTCAATTCGTCACTCTGTTGACGGACAGAAATCGAGTGTCTGCACTCTGTCCTATTTATAATAATAAGTCTAGTATTATTACTTAATTATCAGTACCCTGGGCGCACTAGCGATAAGGTGGGACTGGCCCATGCTTAGACGCTGGATCGGCTTACACGCCATACGAGGCGGGTAGATGTGTGCCGACTTCCATCTATCCTTGTTTTAATACCTTAATCAATAAATAATACGCACTATGTAACATAGTTTGTAAGTTAATATTGTTACTAACACCTATATGGACTATGTGGTCTGAAATAAAGTGTTTCAGTCATTAATTCATTCATAAAAAAAATATTGCTTGTTATTTTAATTTCAAAAATTTGACGACCCGTTTGGAACAGTGGTAGTGAACGCTGCCTTTGTTCCAAGGGTTGCGGGTTCGATCCCCGCACAGTACAAACATTTGTGTGCATGAACATGTGTGTTTGTATTGGTCTAGGTGTTTTTTATGTATTATAAGTATGTATTAACAAAAGAAAAGTATATTATATGTATATATTTGTAATCCCACTGTTGATTCTGATATCCGTAACACAGGTGCTTGAGCTACCTATCTCGGAGTCAGATCAATGTATGTGATGTTGTGAAATATTTATTTATTTATTTTATTTATTAAAAAAACAACTTTCAACTCAAAAATTGTACTGCTATTAAAACCAGAGGCCGTTTTCTTAAAAAAGACCTTGTATGTTGGAATTGTTAGTTTAAGTAACAATTCAAAGACGACACATTTCCCGGTGCCTTTAAATTCCAACAATTCCTTTTAAATGTTACTTACCTTCAGCTTAGAAGGCAACCTCGGCTTCTGAAGAAATACATTCTTTGAAAACGCATCTCACTAGACATTTTCCTCGTACGAAGAATTTACAGCCGTTGAAACTACTTGAAGGAATTTATAGGTGAGAATACGGGAAAAAAAGAAAAGGTGTTGAATTAATTTTGTCAAATACGTGGCTGAATTCTTTAAAACATTTTATTAGCTCGATTTTCGTAGCTTCCCCGTCCCAACCACGCAAAAAAAAACGCCGATATAGAAGAAGTCATGGCTTAACCAAATATTATTCTATTGCTTAATTATGTAATTAGATTCTTCCCGTTTAATTAAATTAATAGGTAAATAAAATGTTTACCGTGGGAGAGCCACGCTTCGGCATTAATGGGCCGACTCGACCGGAGTGATCTCCGGTCGAGTCGAGCGACTAGGTCGATCGGCTTCACAGAAAACCGGCGTGAAGCAGCACTTTGTTTCGCTGCGTGAGTACTGGAGGCCCAATCCGGTGGAAACGGGGATTTAAAGTTTGGCAGCGCACTTGTGACTCCACTGGTTTTTTACGTTTTCTCATCGCTAGAGTGAGGAGGGGACATGACGCACCGCAATATAGAGACCTAATGCAAAAAAAAATAATTGGGAAACAGCCAATTAAGATTCAAACAGCAATAGGAAATTAATGTTATCTAGAAATTGTATACAAAGAGGTTATGTTTTAAGAGTTGCATATATTATATGCCGGGGACCGTAAGATATAGTTGGTAGGCCACCAGTCCGCCGGGAGGCAGCAGTGGCCCGGCAGAAATGATGCACCAGGTCTTGTATACGTAACTGGATTATTATTGATAATGCAAATGACATGATGTGAGAACATCTCCAATCCTTAAATACTAGAGATGACTGACGTCATTAATAAATGAATGGACAACATTTCAAAATTGCTAAGCTCTGAAACAAAAAATACCAATTCTTTGTTTACTTTTCCGCTGCTCGAATATATATTTATTCATTTTTTATATTGCTTATTTACTGAGAAAAAAATTAAAAACTAAAAAACGTAAGATGACGTCATCGGACGGCAGAATGTAAAATATTTCTTTGCTTAGCACATTATAGTTTTAAATTTACGTAATGCCAAACTCTAGACATGTAACTGTCAAAAAAAAGACAACTTGTCAACGTTGAATGTATGAATGACGTTGACAATGTTGACACTTGTATTATTTACCTTTGACAGTAGTACCTTTTTTTTATTAAAACAATGATAAGCAAAGGAATATCGCTGTATTCAGCCGTCCGATGACGTCATTTGGCGCTTACGTCTATTTAGAATAAAAAGAATTTCAATAATTATTTTATGCATGAAAATGGCCAAATTTTGAAAAAAGAAAAAATATGGGTCTGTTCATTTTATGTCTACTTTCATATAAAAAAACAATATGGACATGTTAAAAATATGAAATGTTGTCCATGATAAAACTAAAAAAAATAGGTATATGATGTACATTACCATAAAAACTAACAACGAAAAGCAATTTACCTTCCATATATTTTACTTGCTGCTACGGAACCCTTTATGGGCGAGTCCGACTCGCACTTGGCCGGTTTTTTATTTATGGATTTTATGCGAAATCCGCCATGTTTTTTGATATCGAAAATCCCGAGAATTGGGCTCCAGTTGTTTGACATTATCGCTTTTATTTTCGCTCAGAATGTAGCACAATGCTGGATCTAAGTTACTTAGTTAATTATTTATTTATTGGCCCATTTCCAGCGAAGTAACGGCCATTGACAAAGGAACTTTGTCCGACAGAGTAATGATGTTTGCTTCGTAATTATATGTTTTATTAGTAACAGTAAACCGATTTTAGTACGGGAGTTGAACGTATGATATTTTATATTTTAATATCTGTAGATGGGTACCTTCGAGGTCCAGGCAGGGAGACAGGGGAATAAAACACCTCATCGTCAGCCCATTTAAGTCCCCACTGCTGGGGCACGGGCCGCGGTTCACATTCTTAACTTGGCAAATAGAGAAAGAAAATAATAGTCTGCTTTAGCTTACCAGGACACCCAGTGATGTCATACCCGCGGAGTCGTGTTCTGAGCAAGCCCCTACAGCAGTGGGTATGCTCAAGTACTCTTAAAGCCCAATTAGTCACCAAAAGGCGACTGCAATAGGCCCAGAATATCTTGGCAATATTCTAAACAGCCTGTGCTGACTAAATCAAACCACTTCGGTTTTCTGTGAGGCCGTGGTATTCATTAATCCGATCGAGCCGGCCGGCTCTTTGAAACCGAATCGTGAGTCTCCAATGGCAAAAGCGAAATGTCTTAACTAATCCATGAAATCAGTTAACAGTCCAATTGAAATGCTAAATAATCAAATTCTCATCATCAAATACGGTGAATACATTTCACACAGTCATCGGATGTTCGGGCCCGGCGTATTGTCACCGCGGCTTTGCAACTAGGTTCAATTATGTACATTGTACGCATGACTTTAGGCTAGGAGGTGTGCTAAACGGCCCTCCGCCTAGGGAGCGACATGAAGATGAGGCTTTTTAGTCGGTACTCACATCTCTTTCCTACTCAGGCGTAGAAGGGAGCAGCCCAGGAGCCCAATTCTCGTGCTCGTGACATACGACATATTTCACTAAAACATAGTTTTTAAGTGTGGTTTTCAGTAGCCCAATTCTCGTGCTCGTGATATTTTGAAAACATGGGGGATGTCACCTGAAATACATACAAAAAACGATGATTGAGTGATATATGTCGTATGATGATAAAAGTCACGACCACGAGAATTGGGCTCCTGGTATTTTAGTGGGTATACCTCAGACCACGGCCAGAGGGAGGCTCTCATCTCATAACCCGTCCGCCCCCCAGCGGCAATTATGCTTGAGGGAGGCCCGTCAACATCTCGGGCTGGTGGCATTTCACCAGGGAGATAAAAAAGGAGGTGTGCTAAGGAAATGTACTTTTTTTTATGTTAGGTGATTGACAAGCCAACCATTTTTGTACACAAAAACTTAATTCTCGCTAAAAGTGGCCGCTTTTGGCGGTAATTAATTTTTCGTGTACAAAAACGTACCCAACATTTGTGCATGGTTATTTAATAAATAGTATAAGTGTTTGCCGAGAGGTTGTAACCCCGTTTTTTTTAAATAGATCCGGTTTAGTAGTTAACAATCAAAACCGATTGGCTTCAGGTGACGGGTAGGGCACACTAGTGACGCCAATTTATTAAAATGTAGCGATGACTTGATTTCTTTAATGGAGGCCTTCGCCCTGGAGTGGAAAAGTATAAAGGCTAATATTCATCGTTTATACACTATTTTGACGGGCTTTATCTACTAGCCAGTCTTCATTTTTTTAGTCACAACAGATTATGCACTAATCTTTCATTTTATATCTCAGCTCCTGTACTACAGCTGGACACATTGATCCGAATCCGACACAAGCGAATAGCGCTCGGTCATTAACTAATGCAGTTTGCCGCGTTAGTTCGTGTTTATTCTGCAGTTGCACAATGCAGCCAGACGAGCGATTAAATTGAAATAATCTAATGAACTAACTATAAAGCGATTCATCGAAGTTAAAAAAAATATGGACAAACGTGCAAGCGAGTCACCCGATGGAAAGTAATCAACGCCGCCCATGAACATCCGCAAAATAATGTGTTGCCGGCCTTTTTAAAAGAAGTACGCTTTTCTCTTGGAGATCCCTAAGTCGTAGCTGTCGGGAAATACTCCCACAGCCAAATGATGGCTGACACATACGTCATACTTGTGAACAGGTGCCACCTTTGGGGACTGGTCCGCTTCGGTTTACCTCATATTTAGCTTTTAATTTGCTTCATTCTATTTTGTGTTGCATTAGACTGTATGACTTGGTATGAGGATAATAAACCATTGTAAAAAAGTTTACGGTTAAAAAGAGTAACTGGCGAGTTTCTTGCCAGATCTTCTCGACCAGAAACAACTTTCCGAGCCGGTGGTAGAATCGCATTATGTTTATTTATTTCTTTAGTATTTTTTATGTATCAACATATATATGTATTAACATGTAAATTATACATAAGTACTTATAAATAGTTTTAAGTCATTCAAATGTATGACGATTTGTAAGTGCTGTGTACAAGCCTATGCAAATAAATAATTATTTGAATTTGTAACACAGGACTGAGGTACGTGATAAAGCCTAGAACTGGAGAAAACAACTAAGCTAGAGCAAAAGCCTAAAACCAACCACGGGAAAGGTGCGCTTCGGCATGAGCAGGCCTTTCCCCTTCTTATCTTAGCGCATAATTCCCTATTTTGTCTAAAGCTGTCCCTTTTTTATATATAATCTATAATATAAAAATGAATCGCAAAATATGTTGGTAAGCGCATAACTCAACAACGCCTGGACCGATTTGGACAATTCTTTTTTTTAAATGTTCGTTGAAGTCCAAGGATGGTTTTTACGGCGAAAATCGAATAATTGTCGGGAAAACGCTAAAAACAGCTCTTTTCTTTTTCACATACAAACGTTTTCTAACTAAAACGTAGAATCAATTTGAGTTTTATTGCTATTATATAAAGTTCATATTTGTTGCCAAATTACATTTTTTTTTGACAGGACGAAGTCTGTCGGGTCAGCTAGTAAATAATAAAAATCTGTTTATTTTTTACCAAAACACTACATATGGTCTTTGACACTAGGCATTGTAAAATTTAGAACTAAAACTATAGTAAGTAGGTGTATATGATAGGTGGCAGACGAGCAAACGGATCAAATGTACCTGATGGTAAGCGATTGCCGCCACCCATAGACACGCAACGTCAGTGAGGCACAAGTGCGCTGCCACCAAGTTAGTCAAATTTGGAGCCGGGGTACGCTTGGACCATGATCCAATATACGAGAAACCTGGTAATTACAAGACACTGCCTTCTGACCTTCGCAACCATTACGAACCAGACCAACTGAATCATGGTTACGTTTCAAAAACTACCAAAAATAACACTGTACCTTTTTAGAGGAAAAAGAAAAAAATACAACGATGTTCCAGCATTCAATTCAATTCAATTCTTTATTGCTTTTCCATATGTGATACATTACGAAGGTACATATTATAAATGATATTTAAGGAACAATATGGACCCTGTCGGGCACAGCAAATTATAGGAGAGGAGGACTGCTGAATAAATATATTAGATACTCTAGTCCATTGTTATTATACATGTATATATAAAATAGATAGATTTATAATGTGATATTGAGATTTTGTGATCGTATGATTATTGCTATCATATTATTAATTTTATTTTATGATGTTACTTATTATTCAATTTATCTGTATTATCTAGCTAGGTATTATTAATAATTCATTTGTATTTATTGCATTGCATGTTATTTCAGAGTCTATCGTTAAAATATTCTTGTGTTGTATAATAGCCTTTTGTGGTGAAAAGCTCCCTAAGTGTTATATAAAATTCTTTATCCGGACTGGTTAGGCTGGCATTAGGATACTGTGTGTCAAATCAAGTTCTGATGCTATGCGGTGACGCTTATAGGTAATCTGAAAATACGAAACGCCTCCACGATACAATCGGCACCCAGCACCATCTGTTGGTATAAAGTCGAACTAATATCTCGAAACGAGGTGAGGGCGGTCCACGTAAAATCGAAAACTGACTTTATAACGTGGAAACGGTTCCTCCAACTAAAGGGTGCAAATCTGAAACCAAGAATAAGCCTATAACGACTAAAAAAATGCGGTTACTGTATATTGGATACCCTATTTATTATGAATAAAACTTTTGTATTTGTATTAAACGCACAAGGTAGACCGACGATCTGGTGAAGGTCGCGGGAATCCATTGGATGCGAGCGGCACAGGACCGATCTGTGTGGAAAACATTGGGGGAGAATTAGGTATGTTCAGAGATAGATGTATATTGGCTGAGATGATGATGATGATTTGTATAAAAACTGTAAAAATAGACGACCTGTTTGGATCAGTGGTTGTGAACGCTGTCTCTGGTGTAAGGGTTTCGAATTTCGATCCCCGCACAGTACAAACATTTGTGTGCATGAAATGTCTGTTTGTATTGGTCTGGAAGTTTTCTATGTATGTTTTATAATGAAGGAATGATTGAGTATACTTTTATTGCACTCAAAGTACAGTCTTAACTTAAGACAACTTAAGAAAACTTAAGATAAGTTATTACAGGATATGTACAACGGAGGCGGCCTTATCACTATTAGTGTTCTCTTCCTTAATGCAATCTTTGGGTGAAATTATAAGTATGTATTTATTTGTAATTCCGCTGTTGGTTCTGATATCCGTAACACAGGTGCTTGAGCTACCTATCTCGGAGTCAGATCAATGTATGTGATGTTCTGAAATATATATTTATAATTATTTATTTATATCAATCTCCTCTCCGCAGACACAACACGCTCAAAATTAAAATAGATTCCTTAAAACCAACAGATAGATGGTTTCAAATATAAAAGCGACGTTTTTATAGGCCCGGCTTATTTTTATCCGAACCTTTATAATAGCGACTGATGTTGTGACAAAATCAGCTCAAGAAAATGAAATACAGTAATGACTTCGGAGAATGAGACTAAAGTTCAACAGTAGGCGGAGGTTATTGAAATATTCAGTATGATTTACTTAATAATGGCTTATTTACTAACCTACGCACAGCTTCAAGTAAGTTACCCTTATTGGACTTTGGACCGTCCTTATGTCTAAGACATAATTTCTATTTTTGCACGGAGAGGTGACTCAACCTAACGCTGTCTTTACACACGTCAACAGAATTTTAGAATAGTTCTAAAATAGTTTTTAAATTTTCGCGTTGCATTATAACTATAATGTATCAATACGGGGTTTAACACGATATTTATTATGTGAAACAACATTGTGTACTCACATATTTGGCTCGACGTTTCGGCTACGTTACAGCAGCCGTGGTCAGTCCGCTCGTGACCACGGCTGCTGTAACGTAGCCGAAACGTCGAGCCAAATATGTGAGTACACATTGTTGTTTCATATAATAAATATCGTGTTAATCCCCGTATTGATACATTATAGTTCTAAAATGTTCCTTAATTGATAAACCTATTCAAGGCACTCAAAATGTTTATTGTTTTTTTTTTAAGCTAGAGGCGGACAAATGAGCAAGCGAATCACCTGATGGAAAGTAATCATAGCCGCCCATGAACATCCGCGAAATCAGAGAGAACGCTAATGTGTTGCCGGCCTTTTTAAAAAAGAGTACGCTCTTCTCTTGAAGGTCCCTAAGTCGTAGCCGACGGGAAATACTCCTGCAGCCAAACGGTTCCACAGAACTGAGGTACGTGGTAGAAAGTTCCGGGAAAAACACACAGTATTAGACCGCCATCCATCGAGATGAGTAGGATGGAATGACAATCGCTTGCGAGTATTTACTTATAGAAAAGAAAGCAGTGATTAAAGTGAATGAATAAAGAAGAAAAAAGCCATTCATTGTTGGTTGTATTGAGATATTCTATAAGCTACCACACAATGTCACTAACCTATCACTGGTAAAGGACAGAATTTACCACATTGGGAGCGTCTCTGGCGCCAAGTATTGTGTTTAGGAAAAACTTATGTTAAAAACCTCAACATCATTTTTAAAGAACTATCCAAGGATACTCCATGCGAATAGGTTTGATGAAAAAAAAATATAAGTTTCAGTTTCAAGTATGGAGACCCCAATTTTATTATTTTTCCCAATTTTTATGTGTAAAATCGTAATGCGGTTAAAAAATACATCTATATACCAAGTTTCAATAGTATAGTTCTTATAGTTTCGGAGAAAAATGGCTGTGACATACGGACAGATGGACAGACGGACTGACATGACGAATCTATAAGGGTTCCTTTTTTGCCATTTGGCTACGGAACCCTAAAAAGGGAAAGTTTAAGCGCACCGGTTTACTGGGACTTACATGCTAATATTAAAAAGAAGTATGAGTACGCAAACCTAGCCGTAAGTATCAAAACATGCAAACGGCCTCAAAGCCGACGTAGTCGGACGTGCGATTCGGCATGCGACGATGTTGCTCTCGCAGTAAATAGCACTTAATGACAGCTCGCATTGTCTGTTGGTCTGTCAGTCTCTTAACCGAATGAGACAGACTAAAACCCACATAAGTCAAAAATTTACAAATATTCATTTAATTTCAATAATAATAATAATAATTCTGACAACATCTCATACGCTGACCTGATTCCGTACTAAGTAGCTAAAGCACTTGTGTTACAGATATCAGACAACAGAGGAACACATATATATACTTAAATACATATATTACACCCAGACACCGGACAAACACAAGTGTTCACCGCACGAATGTTCGTCCAGGGTGGGGATCGAACCCACGACCTTCTCGCAGTAAATGACACTTAATGACAGCTCGCATTGGCCGGCCGTTGGCCTGTCAGTCTCTTAACCGAATGAGACCGAAGCCCACATAAGTCAAAAATTTTAAAATTATTCATTTGATTTTATAGGATTACATCACCCTGTCGGTCTAGTGGTTTAAGTAATAGGCCGTGATCTCCGGGTCCTGGGTTAGATTCCCGGGTCGAGCAAAGATATGTTTCGAATTTTTCGAACATAGCTCGGGATTGTGATCACCAATCCGCATTAGGCAAGCGCAGCATCATAGTAACGATGACTTGATTTCTATGATGGCGACCTTTGCCCTGCAGTGGGGCAGTAATATAGGCTGATACTATACTATACTATAGAATTACATTAAAGCATTAAAGGTTAATAAAGCTAACTGTCCCTACAATTACAGTTAGGGTGACGGGTAGCGCATACTAGCGACGCCAATCGATTTTAATTTTTAGCTACTAAACCGGATCTATTTTAAACAGTTTTGGGGTTACAACCTCTCGGCAAACACCTATACTATTTATTTAATACTTATAGTTAACTGTTTGGTCTGCTTTTGCACTCGAATTTTAGATTACCGCCAAAAGTGGCCGCTTTTGGCGTGACTTAATTTTTCACGTACAAAAACTGATCCAAAATGTATGCATGGTTATTTAATAAATAGTATAAGTGTTTGCCGAGAGGTTGTAACCCCGACGTTGTTTAAAATAGATCCAGTTTAGTAGCTAAAAATTAAAATCTATTGGCGTTGCTAGTGTGCCCTACCTTAATACATCATTACACCTTGCGATGGTATCTCACTGGATAAGAACGCGTCTTCTATGCGGGGGGTCGTGGTTCGAATCCGAGCATGCAACTCTGGATTTTTCAAATCTATGTTCGTATTTCTGCCAAAGGCTGGTTGGTGAGGAAAAACACCGTGAGGAAACCTGCACGGTGTATGTAAGCAGCTGCAGCGTGAGTGAAGGTACTGGGGGCCCAATCCGTGGGAAAGGGGAGTTTAAAAGTTGGCAGCGCACTTGTGTCTCCACTGGTGTTGTGGATGTCCGTGGGCGGCGACAATCGCTTATTATGAGGTGATTCGTCCGCTCATCTGCCACCTATGACATAAAAAAAGGAGAGGAGTTTAAAGATTAGCAGCGCACTTGTGACTCCACTAGTGTTGTGGAGCTTTCTTTCAACCTTGGAAAAAAAGAAGTAGGTTTAATTTTCCCGAAATTCTAGTATATGTGACTTATGCGGTTTTTGTCATGACTGTTTCAACTTGAGACTAAACTCGCAATGATTTGAAGTCATTTTAAAACAATAGGCCTTGATGTGTGTTTAAGGAGTTGTGCGGTTGTGCGGAGATTGTAAACAAATAGTATGTACCTACGTTTTGAAAACATTGTTAGTGTCGGCCATTTTCTAAGAGTTTTTCTATGAAATGAATCGTTAAGTTTAATTGTTCGAAGTAGATACTCTGCCTTGTATAAGCTTTTGTTTTTTAATGGCGTCACCGTTAAATTAAAAAACTGTTATTGTATAAGCTATGGTACAAGACGAAGAGGCCTTTCACATTTCCGTTTGTCAAACAATAAAAAGGTTTTTTTTTATTTATTTAAAGCGTCCTTTTTTAATATTTTTATTTTATTTTAAGCGGTCGGCTATGCAGGTCCTATTCAGACCAGTATCACTGTAACCAGTTTGATCTATTGTGATCGCCACTGTGCTATTATCAGTCCCGAACCCTGAACTTTTCAGAAAATCGCTGTGGGAGAGCCACGCTTCGGCATGAATGGGCTGGCTCGATCGGAGTGATATCACGGCCTCATAGAAAACCGGCGTGAAGCAGCATTATACTGTGTTTCGCTGCTTGGAGGGGTTAACGGAGGCCCAATCCAGCGGAAAGGGGGTTTAACGGTTGGTAGCACACTTGTGACTTCACTGGTGTCGCGGGTGTCCATGGGTGGCGGCAATCGCTTACCATCGGGTGATACGTCTGCTCGTCTGCCACCTATCACAAAAAAAGCAGAAGATAGAACAGATAGATAGATTTTCTTTGTTGCACAAAATACAAGTATGATATGATCATGTACCTATGGTGCATGTATTTCCTCCCTACAATATGGATTCCTTCAAACGAAGCGTGAAGAAGCATCTCACGGGCCAGTAAGGTAGTCTCAACGGAGGTGATGCCTGACATCGCTTCCGTTGTAATTTCAATAGGGACTCTTCTCTTGCTTACCATCAGGCTGAGGAGAGCCAATATACTGTGTCACTATAAAAAAATGATACAACAACTTTAGACAGTACAATAAGCAGGTCTTATCGCTTGTAGCGGTGTCTTCCAGACAACTTTTGTGTAAAGGAAAGAAAAAACGTACTCGTAATAGGGGAAGGTGGACCGACGATCTGGTGAAGATCGCGGGAATCCATTGGATGCGGGCGGCACAGGACCGATCTGTGTGGCGAACATTGAGAGAGGCCTATGTCCAGCAGTGGACGTCTATTAGCTGAAATGATGATGATGATGATGATGATGATGATTAATCCCTATTCATCATCATCATTTCAGAAGACAGTGCAGAAAAGATTGGAAAGAGCACCATGATTTAGTTAGTCTGGTTCCCCTGTAGATGGGGTGCGAAGATTAGACAGCAGTCGCTAAATGTCCAGACTCCCCAAATCCTGAATCACGATCTTAGCGTACCCTGGGCACCTAAGCTCGATTCTATGAAACCATTATGGAATAAAATTGGTGTTGTAACGACGCCGGTATTACAATAAAGTAAGAACACTTTAATAAAGTAAGAAGAGCCGTGTGGTCCCCGGCAGAGTAGAATAGGCCACCCTCACTCTTACCGAGGTGTCGTAAAAGGCGACTAAGGTAAAGCTGCTGGCATAATCATCAGCACCTAGAGAAGGAAAACTCTGCATTTATATCAAAACCCTCGCCAACCCGTCTGCCAAGCGTGGTGAGTATGGCAATTACCCCTCATGTGATTGAGGGAGGCCCGTGCCCCAGCAGTGGGGACTTAAATGGGCTGACGATGACGACGATGAAGAACACTTTAGTTGATTACATTCGATTTTTGAAGTTAGCCAGCAATCACTCAAGCTTAATAACTAAATTTGCAAATTCAAGCGACGTTTTCTAAGATTTTAATGGAATAAACTGTCACTGAATTGGTGCTAACAAGATTATCAGAAACTGTTGGACAGACGATCGTGCCAGTGGCTAAATCTTGATAGCTTTAAATTTTAAATAAATTTCTGAGAATCGAAACAGAAGATCAATTATAATAATATTTTTAGTCTATAGAAGAACCAGGAATGAATGGGCTAGCGCTACCGGAGTTGTCTCACTGAAAACCAGCGTTGAAGCAACAGAAGGAACATAAGTTTTTTTTATATATATTAAATGGGTTTGCATTTGACCTCATTTCACCTGATGGAAAGTGACAATAAGGTCTAAGATGTAGCGTGCGTAACCTAGAAGAAACCTATTCACTCTCAGATACCCAAATTGTAGCTCTCTGGGAATACAGAAGCCGGCAAGTTGTTCCATTCCTTAGGTTTGGTTTGCAGCTTACTTGTGACTCCACTGGTTTAGCTGGTGTCCTTGGGCAATCGCTAACCATCAGGTGATCCGAATGATCGTCTTCCATCTATTACATAAAAAATAACAATATCAATAAAAACTACTTTCTATTGAACTGAATGAGTCTACCTCTGCTGTAAATGATGTTGCTGGTGTCCATAGGTGATCGCTTACCATCAGGTAATCCGTCTGTTTATCTGCCACTTCTTCATTCTATTGAACTGAATAATGGTAAAGTTATTCCGCTGTATATTTTAGGTCAAAAAAAGGTCTTTATAAATCAACCTTTAAAACAGATTTTTCGTACTGTGTATGGAAAGCTAAGTTCAATATTTAGATAGGAACGACACCTAAATTGTGTAAACGTAGTCAATATTAATGTAAATCTACATTAAATCCGGAACAAAACGCTAAGGAAAACCTTTATCCCCACGCATCAGTTAGAACAAATTGTCACCGAATTAGCTTATCACCGCTCAGCCAAGTTTAGCGTAACAATTTCATAAATAAAAAAATAATCGCTCTACAGCACCAATAAGACCGTACCGCCATATATCACTTGGCGCGATTTTCTCCCGCCTTTTTCTACCTCCCGGGCAGCAGTTGCCCGCGCGCGCTCGACGACGCCGCACGCGTGTCAAACATTTCATTAAAATCGGAGTACCGTAAAGAATTACCATCGGACGACGCGGCGGCACTATTTTCGTCTCTGAGACTTCTAAGTGACAATATTTTGTGCTATAAATCTGTGACGGTGTGACACAATCTGGATGTGAAGTGTGTGGTGTGGTGTTTTGTTTAATTTTCTTTTTGAGGATCGGAGTTTGGAGGTAGGTCGTTAAAACCTTTTTTATTGAATCCGTTGAGCGGATAAGAACGTTTATACTTTTTTGTGTCATTTGAATTTCAGGCTGCAAATGCTGCAATTTGTGCTAAGTGGAAACCATTTTTTTAAGCAAAAAAAAATGCCATGGGATTCTATCAGGTCATCTATAAAATCAATACGCGGAGTAGTCTAGCTCCTTCTTAGTTTGACTTGATTTGAAAACTGTACTTACAAATCCTAATACGGAATTTAATGACTATTTAAATTTAATCATTATAATGTGAGAAAAGTATAATGTCATCTAGGTATAGGTAATATTTGTGACAGATCAAATTTAAACTGATAATGGATAATCAAATCATTGAAAACCCTCATCTTGAGGGAAAAGCCAATTCTTCAATTTTGATACTTACACATCACGTTTTGGGTCAATATCTTTAAAAACCTGCATCTGAATAGTAAATTGAAATAGCTGATTAGATGCACGTGCTTGGTTCTATAGCAATAAGTCACACGAATACCTAATTTTCATTAAATTATGCGTCGCTTTAATGAAAAACACTAATTTCGTCTAGTAATTTACGTCTGTCTATTTATTTTAGGTATGCTGCTTCTACTACAAATTAAAGATTTTGATGATTAAAAAATATAAACAAGTTTTTATTTTTTACTAAAACAATCATGAAATAAGAATTTTAATGTTACATCATACATCAGGATACATCAATATACTACAATCTTTCAAATTTTCTTAATTTTAATCAAGATGAGAGACGATTTAAGCAATTTGATAGATTTGTGTCCCTAAGTGGGTACTTTACGTGTAAGTGCAATCCTTGTCTCAGCGTGTAATTCCCATTTGCGTCCAAAGCTGTTGCTTTTGACTCCAGAGTACGCTTGAACCATGATCCAAGATTCAAGATATCTGTAATTATAATGAAGCGACTCCCGTCTGTCACACCACTTCAATCATCATTTTAATGTCTTTATGGAAAACGTTGCATGTTACCATTACTTCTGAAAGATAAGTACTTGTCTTATTTTGTACCTTCAAAAGATCTTAGTATATTTTTTTGGGTTTCTTCAAAATTATTATCTTTTTTTGTAATTTATAAGAATCAATGACTTCGTCGAATTCATTTAAAACCTTTCAGATATTTTAAAAACTTGTTACGAACATTACATTGCGTACGTTCTGGACATGAATACTAAATTAGCACAGAATTCTACTCTTAAAAGAATATTGAATTTGAGTCGAATTGAAGTTGAGTCTCATGCCAAAAAATGTGGATTGGTGTACCAAGTCAATGTAAATAGACATGGAACAGTCTTATAGTAATAGTAAACTATCATTTTAAAGATACTCACCGAAGAGGGTAAACATCTGGAGGAAATTGAAAAGCCAAGCTTTTGGATCGGGAAGAAAAATACGAGTAAGATAAAGCCGGGAGTATATGCGATAAAATGTAACAAGTGCATTACTGCTTCATATTAATATAACGTGTTACAATGATAGTGGTCATAAGCAAAAACATACTATCTATTATACGCATACTGCAACGAAAAAGACTATAAAAGGATTAAAAATGGACAAGATAAAATAGATACTCTTTATTGCACAACATCCAAAACTTAAGATAAACAATGTACTATTAAGGTGGTCTTATTGCAGGGAGGAATCTCAACCAGAAAACTTTTAGGTAAAGGACATTACATTTTGACAAGCATTCTTTATTAAAGATAAAGAAAATAAACTTTATTCAATTTAGGTCCATACAGGGCACTTATGAACATCAATAGGTACATATTTATCATCTACCTTCGGTTCGAATGATTTCTACTGAGAAGGCACCAGCAAGAAACTCAGTAGTTACTCTTTCCATATATTGATGATGTTAAAGAGTTTCAATTGATAAGAGAAAAACAAAATTGAACCAAGCTGTTGCAGTAATGGTCATTAAAGATATATTTCAAGAAGATGTCATACAAATTGTTCGTTGTTCCTAGTTTCAATCGTACAGAGGAAAACCTTAGTTCGGGACCACGAAAGTGTATGTCTTTATTTAATTTTGAGTCTGGCGTTTTTTTGCGTTACATTTGCAATTAATAGAAGAACTTTTTATTAAAAGTTTTTAGATTCATGCGTTGCATTATAACTATTATTATGACGGGAATTAACGCTATTTTCTTAAGTACAATATTATGTACTTACATCCTCGGTGCCTCGGTGGCGTAGTGGTTAGTGGGTCGCACTCTAAAGCGACGGCTATGCAAGAGGCCCGGGGTTCAAACCACGGGTCAGGCCAAAAATTTTTACCTAAGTTTTCAGTCAGAAATTCTTTGTGTCAGCCCGGAGTCTGGAATTTGGCGCTCTTGTACCCTTGTGGGAGGGAATAGAGATTGTACTTGTGTTTGTGCACACTCTTGAGCACTATGATACATATATCCTGCGTACGTGGCCGGAGATTAGGCGCCAAAGCAAGCCATAATCGGTTGGAAGATTATGTACTTAAATTTTTTTCTTGATATTTCGGCTATGTTACATTAGGCATGGTCACAAGCGGACTGCTAAGAAATGTCAAGCAAAATATATGAGTACAAAATATTATAGGTACTTAATACCTTATAAACATTTCGTTCATTCCCGTCTTAATTAATTATAGAAGCTTCTGATGTTAATCAATTTAAGCAAAATTAATTCTTGTTAATTAACTTGACAAAAACACTTGACTGCTCTTGAAGTTTATAAAAATAGATTTGCTATTGATTTATACTTAGTAAATTTTGGAATATTGTGTTGTTAATTTGAAATGACATAAGAGACTTTGTCACCATATTCAGAGCCTCAAATCACTTCAATAGTAAAAAAACTAAAACCCGACTGCCAAAAAAACGCGCTCTAAAAAGTACGAAACAACAAAATTGTCTCTGCTAAAATTATTTTTTTTATGAGAAAGGGAGGCAAACGAGCAAGCGAGTCACCTGATAGTAAGTGATTACCAAATTATGCCGTATCGCCGTGGTAGAGGGCGCTGTAGTGAATTTAACGTAACGTCATGTCGCCTATAACCAGAAAACAATCAACACTTCACTTCAATCACTATCGACACTTAATTTGTTCAAATATGATTACTAGTTTAGAAGTTATGAGGGAGAGATGAAGAACCATACATACATACATACAGGTCAAAATAGTAACCTTCCTTTTTGCTCCGCCGTAGTTGGGTAAAAATAGAGGCCCGTCCTCACTTCGTAGCGGGACCTTATTAGTTCCAAATTCTACCAATAGATGGCGGTGGATGTCACAAGTGTCACTCAAGGTTGAATTTTTTCGGTTTACCACTATAAGCCTAGTAGTTTTCTATAGAAGTTACCTCTTTATAAGTGTTATTTAGATAAGCAAAGTGACGATGAGAGTGCTTATATTAGAACTCCTCTCTCTGAATCGGATTTATAGTGAAATATGACGACCTGTTTGGATCAGTGGTAGTGAACGCTGCCTCTGGCGCAAAGGTTGCGGGTTCGATCCCCGCACAGTACAAACATTTGTGTACATGAATATGTCTGAATGATTTGGTCTGAGTTTTTTCTATGTATTATACCTATGTATTATTATTATTTGAATGAAATGGGGTGAGCATTGCATCTCATAGCCACTGCGACCAGTAGAAGATCTATTGTGGCAGCCCCAGAACTTATTACAGCACCTCACGTAGCTCCAGCTCCAAAATAAATCCGAGGATAGAGCTGATGGGGTAGCTTTTGGATAATCGTTTCCTCGGCCTCGCGACAGAACCTGCAGATTTTGGTATCTGAAAGGCCCATGTTGTGCAGGTGCTTGTTTAATTTGCAGTGCCCCGTGAGGGTCCGAGTGAGTGCCCTAACATGTCCTCTGCTCAGTTTTTTTATTTCTCGTTTCTGGTCAAACGCCTGTATTAACGCCTTGGACTGTTCTAGTCGAAGTTGAGTATATAACTATGTGTTAACTATTTGTAATTCCACTGTTGGTTCTGACAGCCGTAGTACAGGTGCTTGAGCTACCCATCTCGGAGTCATATCAATTTATGTATGTCATAATAAAACATACGCCGTGTGGTCCCCGGCAGAGTAGAATAGGCCACCCTCACTCTTACCGAGGTGTCGTAAAAGGCGACTAAGGTAAAGCTGCTGGCATGATCATCAGCACCCAGAGAAGGAAAATTCTGCATTTATATCAAAACCCTCGCCAACCCGTCCGCCAAGCGTGGTGAGTATGGCAATTACCCCTCATGTGATTGAGGGAGGCCCGTGCCCCAGCAGTGGGGACTTAAATGGACTGATGATGATGATGATGATGATGATAATAATAATACATATGCTCTGTCTGGTCTGCCTCAGTTGCGCAGTAATAAGTGGGTTACACTTTAAAGCGACGGCTGCACAAGAGGTCCCGGGTTCGATCCCCGGGTCGGGCCGAAAATTTGTACCTAAGTTTTCGGTAAAAAAAATTTAGTGGCAGCCCGGAGTCTGAAAGTTGCCGTGCCTCGGAAAGCACGTTAAGCCGTTGGTCCTGCGCCCGATTCCTCTCCAGTCGTGTCACAGTAGTGTCCCATCGGAATATGAGGGTAGGGAGGGTATATCCTGCGTAAGTGGTAATGGGTTGGATGATATTATGCTGTTGGTGTACCTTTTTTAAATAAATAAATAAATGTATGTGATGTTGGGAAATAAAAATAAATAACAAAAAGACTACACCAAACAACCGTGTACAAATTAACCGTGGAATGGCCACGCTGCGGCATGAATGGGTCGACTCGACCAGAGTGATATCATGAACTCACAGAAATCCTAAGCTGCGCTTGTAGTTTTGGGTGCCGGAGGCCCAATTCAGGGGAAAACGTAAAAAATTGGTAACGGACTTGTGACTGCACTGGTTTTGCAGATGTCTATGGCCGGCGGCAATTGCTTACGTCTAAAGACGACGGGTATGGCACACTAGCGACGCCAATTGATTTTAATTGTTAGCTACCAAAACAAATATATTTTAAATAATCTCTCGGCAAACATTTATTCTATTTATTAAATAACCATGCACAAATGTTGGATCCGTTTTTGTTCGCGAAAACTTGATTCACGCCAAAAGCGGCCACTTTTGGCGGTAATCCAAAATTCGAGTGCAAAAGCAGACCAAACAGTTAACATTAAGTATTAAATAAATAGTATGGGTGTTCGCTGAGAGATTATAAACCCGAAATCATTTAAAATAGATCCAGTTTAGTAGCTAAAAATTAAAATCGATTGGTGTCGCTATATGCACTACCCGTCACCTTAATGATTCACCTACTCGTCTAAATACCTATCACAAAAAATCTATACAAAACAATGTTTGAGTAGTAATATGGTAATACTGACTGACCGGATGGCGTAATTGGTAGTGACCCTGCCTCTTACGCCAAAGGTCGTGGCTTCGATCCCCACCCTGGACAAACATTCGTGCGATGTACACTTGTGTTTGTTCAGTGTCTGGGTGTAATATATGTATTTAAGTATATATTTGTGTTCCTCTGTTATCTGATATCTGTAACACAAGTGCTTAAGCTACGTATGGAATCAGGTCAACGTATGAGATGTTGTGAGAATTATTATTATTATTGTGTTTGAAATATATAAATATATTCTCCCATTTTGGGGTACGCTAACGCGTACGGTACGCTTATTATTATTAATTGTTAGCTACCAAAACAAATATATTTTAAATAATTACGGGGTTTCAGTCTCTCGGCAAACACTTATACTATTTATTTAATAACCATGTCCAAATGTTGGATCCGTTTTTGTTCGCGAAAAATTGATTCACGCCAAAAGCGGCCACTTTTGGCGATAATCCAAAATTCGAGTGCAAAAGCAGACCAAACAGTTAACTATAAGTATTAAATAAATAGTATGGGTGTTCGCTGAGAGATTATAACCCCGAAATCATTTAAAATAGATCCGGTTTAGTAGCTAAAAAATAAAATCGATTGGTGTCGCTATGTGCCCTACCAGTCACCATAATGATTCACCTACTCGTCTAAATACCTATCACAAAAAATCTATACAAAACAATGTTTGAGTAGTAATATGATATCATTTAAAATAGATCCAGTTTAGTAGCTAAAAATTAAAATCGATTGGTGTCGCTATATGCACTACCCGTCACCTTAATGATTCACCTACTAGTCTAAATACCTATCACAAAAAATCTATACAAAACAATGTTTGAGTAGTAATATGGTAATACTGACTGACCGGATGGCGTAATTGGTAGTGACCCTGCCTCTTACGCCAAAGGTCGTGGCTTCGATCCCCACCCTGGACAAACATTCGTGCGATGTACACTTGTGTTTGTTCAGTGTCTGGGTGTAATATATGTATTTAAGAATATTTTTGTGTTCCTCTGTTATCTGATATTTGTAACACAAGTGCTTAAGCTACGTATGGAATCAGGTCAACGTATGAGATGTTGTGAGAATTATTATTATTATTGTGTTTGAAATATATAAATATATTCTCCCATTTTGGGGTACGCTAACGCGTACGGTACGCTTATTATTATTAATTGTTAGCTACCAAAACAAATATATTTTAAATAATTACGGGGTTTCAGTCTCTCGGCAAACACTTATACTATTTATTTAATAACCATGTCCAAATGTTGGATCCGTTTTTGTTCGCGAAAAATTGATTCACGCCAAAAGCGGCCACTTTTGGCGATAATCCAAAATTCGAGTGCAAAAGCAGACCAAACAGTTAACTATAAGTATTAAATAAATAGTATGGGTGTTCGCTGAGAGATTATAACCCCGAAATCATTTAAAATAGATCCGGTTTAGTAGCTAAAAAATAAAATCGATTGGTGTCGCTATGTGCCCTACCAGTCACCATAATGATTCACCTACTCGTCTAAATACCTATCACAAAAAATCTATACAAAACAATGTTTGAGTAGTAATATGATATCATTTAAAATAGATCCAGTTTAGTAGCTAAAAATTAAAATCGATTGGTGTCGCTATATGCACTACCCGTCACCTTAATGATTCACCTACTAGTCTAAATACCTATCACAAAAAATCTATACAAAACAATGTTTGAGTAGTAATATGGTAATACTGACTGACCGGATGGCGTAATTGGTAGTGACCCTGCCTCTTACGCCAAAGGTCGTGGCTTCGATCCCCACCCTGGACAAACATTCGTGCGATGTACACTTGTGTTTGTTCAGTGTCTGGGTGTAATATATGTATTTAAGAATATTTTTGTGTTCCTCTGTTATCTGATATTTGTAACACAAGTGCTTAAGCTACGTATGGAATCAGGTCAACGTATGAGATGTTGTGAGAATTATTATTATTATTGTGTTTGAAATATATAAATATATTCTCCCATTTTGGGGTACGCTAACGCGTACGGTACGCTTATTATTATTAATTGTCAGCTACCAAAACAAATATATTTTAAATAATTACGGGGTTTCAGTCTCTCGGCAAACACTTATACTATTTATATAATAACCATGTCCAAATGTTGGATCCGTTTTTGTTCGCGAAAAATTGATTCACGCCAAAAGCGGCCACTTTTGGCGATAATCCAAAATTCGAGTGCAAAAGCAGACCAAACAGTTAACTATAAGTATTAAATAAATAGTATGGGTGTTCGCTGAGAGATTATAACCCCGAAATCATTTAAAATAGATCCGGTTTAGTAGCTAAAAAATAAAATCGATTGGTGTCGCTATGTGCCCTACCAGTCACCATAATGATTCACCTACTCGTCTAAATACCTATCACAAAAAATCTATACAAAACAATGTTTGAGTAGTGATATGATAATGCTGACTGACCGGATAGCGTAATTGGTAGTGACCCTGCCTGTTACGCCAAAAGTCGTGGCTTCGATCCCCACCCTGGACAAACATTCGTGCGATGTACACTTGTGTTTGTTCAGTGTCTGGGTGTAATATATGTATTTAAGTATATATTTGTTTTGTGGGGCCGTGTGGTCCCCGGCAGAGTAGAATAGGCCACCCTCACTCTTACCGAGGTGTCGTAAAAGGCGACTAAGGTAAAGCTGCTGGCATGATCATCAGCACCCAGAGAAGGAAAACTCTGCATTTATATCAAAACCCTCGCCAACCCGTCTGCCAAGCGTGGTGAGTATGGCAATTACCCCTCATGTGATTGAGGGAGGCCAGTGCCCCAGCAGTGCTGACTTAAATGGGCTGATGATGATGATATATTTGTGTTCCTTTGTTGTGTGATATCTGTAACACAAGTGCTTAAGCTACTTAGTATGGAATCAGGTCAACGTATGAGATGTTGTGAGAATTATATTATATTATTTCAAAGATACTTTCCTTTGTAATCCAATCGACTAGGGATCAAACTTGCCTAGCCAATATTTTAGTGTTAAACCGTGCAAGTTTGGCCTCATGGCTTAGCCGTAATCTAGGCAAACGACACGTGTGTGTTTAGCTAAATTGAGCAATGTCGAAATTTCGGAAAGTCTTCTAACGCCCTGTTGGTCTAGTGGTTTCAGTAACGGACAGTGACTTCGTTGCTGGTTTCGATTCTCGGTCGGGCAAAAAGTATGTTTCGATTTTTTTTTTAATATGAGAGATGGCAGACGAGCAGACGGTTCACCTGATGGTAAGCAATTCTGCCGCCCATGGACACCCACCAGTGGAGTCACAAGTGCGCTGCCAACCTTTTCCCCTAACCTCCTTTTCTTCCTTTTCTTTTATTCTAACTTAACTCGGGTTTGTGATGACAAATCCGTATTTGGCAAGCGTGGTGATTAAGCCTAATCTAATCATAGTAGCGATAACTTGATTTCTATGATGGAGCTCTTTGCCCTGCAGTGCAACAGTATGAATGAATGAATGAATATACTTTTATTGCACTCAAAATAAAGTATGAAAACTTAAAAACTAGATATTACAGGATGTGTACAACGAAGGCGGCCTAATCAGTATGAGCGATCTCTTCCAGGCAACCTTTGGATAAAGGACACTTGATGAAGGTGTAGGGCGGTGCAATCTTAAATATTTATATACTTACACAGAAAGTTTAAATGCAAATACATAAATAAAATATGAATATACTAATACATACAATATATATAATATATATGATTAAAAAATAGATAAATATAGCAACTAAAATAATAACAATGGATCCCAAAGCAGACGAATGATTCTCAGAGGACAGGAAGAGATGGGTGAGAGGAAGTGGGAACAGTGGTCTCAAAGGTTCAGGAAATGTGATTTAATTTAGGCTTTACAGATGGGTAGTGAATTGGATTGCCTGATTGTCAGAGGTAAAGCATTCCACAGTCGGATAGACTGCACGGTGAAGGATTGGGAGTAGGATTGAGATGAATGAGGAGGGAACTTAAGATAGTATATAGGCTATTACTTTAATGTACTTATTAAAATAAAATCTGAGGAGTGATCTTCATTTAATATAATTTATTTCAATTCAATCAGCGTTATTACAGTATTATCTTTACTATTTATGAAAAGGTAAATCCAGAGTATTATTACCTTACTCTATGGGTCTTTGGGTAGGGCTATGCTCGGAGCATCTCTGAAGGACCGCATCAGAAATGATGTAATCCGACAGAGAACCAGAGTCAGCGACATAGCCCACCGAATTAGCTAACTGAAGTGGCAGTGGGCTGGTCATATTAGCCGCAGAACTGACAGCCGTTGGAGCCGTAAAGTTCTTGAGTGGAGACCGCGACCCGGTAAGCGTAGTGTAGGATGCCCTGCGACAAGATGGGATGATGACATTCGAAGGCTGGCTGGTGTGGGCTGGATGAGAGTGGCCGTGCATTAGGGGAGACCTATGTCCAGCCGTGGACGAGTGTGGGTTGCTGATGATGATGATGGGTATATTTTATACATACAGGCAGCAGCAACGCTAATATATAATCCGAAGTCGCGAAACGCTTGCGCGGTGTAATCGACACCTAGCGCCGTATGTTGGTATAAAGTGGAACTAATGTCCCGAAACGAAGTGAAGGCGGGTATAATAGGTATATTTCTCTTAAAAAAACGTTTGTTTACAGACTACGGATATCAATAGTTGTATTAAATAGTTTAATTTGTGTGGTAGACTGGCATTTGAAACTAAGTTTATAAAAAACTTGCTGTTTTCAGATCACCAGGCCCTCCTAGGTCATTACTAAGATTCTCCTGAGTGCCTTATACATGTATTCATGGAGTGAGAAAATATAATAATTATTATTAATAAAAATAGTCTATATGTTTATAAAAAGTTATAATTACTTTATAAGTAATATTATTAATGACTACCTTGTATTATTTCAATTTACAAATTGGATAAAAGAATAATATTTTAGTAAAAACACACTATCAAGAAACTCATTTTCCTTCGGGTAGTGATCTTTGAGTTTGTTAATGACATAATAAGCATAAACAAATACAAACAAGTTAATGAATAGTTATTAAATTATATTTCCAAAAGTATGTCATTTCTCAGAAGAGACCGATTGTGAAATCATCATCATCTTCATCATCAGCAACCCACACTCGTCCACTGCTGGACATAGGTCTCCCCTAATGCACGCCACTGCTCCCGATTTTCGGCCACTCTCATCCAGCCCACACCAGCCAGCCTTCGAATGTCATCATCCCATCTTGTCGCAGGGCGTCCTACACTACGCTGACCGAGTCGCGGTCTCCACTCAAGGACTTTACGGCTCCAACGGCTGTCAGTTCTGCGGCTAATATGACCAGCCCACTGCCACTTCAGTTTGTTCATTCGGTGGGCTATGTCGGTGACTCTGGTTCTCTGATCGTGAAATTGGTACAGTAAAAAGGTTAAATAGAATGTTGTCATTTAGTAATAAATTGCTCAATTTGATGGTATCTTACGTAAAGTAAAGCGACATTGAATGTAATAGATGGCTCAAGACTAAGGCCCGTGGGAAAAGCTTAGTTCTCGTTCACACAATTTAAATTTACTATTGCTATAGATAGTTCCTGCAATATTGGAGTAGGTTTGATGTCTCTGACAAACATTTTTTTTATTGCAAAAAATAGGCAGACGTGCATACGCCCATCTGATGGTAAATGCTAACTGTGGCTTACATATACCCCTTTTCCGAGTTAAGCCTATCGATAGGGTAACCCTATTAATTGTGTCACATTATATTGGTAACTCTATTGACAGCGTTACAACGGTTTACCGCATAGTTAGGGTTACCCTCTTGATTGTCTATCTCTTTTCCACGCATTTGAGTGGTGGGTGACCAATCGGCTTCCGTCGTTAACGAGGTTCGCAATATTGATTCAAATGCTTTGCGCGTAGATATTAAAATAGCTTAAAAAACCAATCTTATCGTTTGGCACATGTTAATAGGGGAAAAACGACCATAATTTCTCTTAGAGCGCTTAGAAGATTTTAATAAAGAAACAGCATGGCGTGATGTGAGGGCAAGTGACATCTTTGATCTGCTTGAGTTCAAAGTAGCGGATTTTGTAATGATATGTCGGTTCCAAATTGAATCTTCACGTTTTTTTTCGAAATGCGTTGCCATCGGAATCTTTACAATTTATGTTTCCTTAATGAAGATTTAGATGAATGTGGTAAGAGTCTATTGAAGAAACTTTGAAAACCTACTTAATTGGCTTGCATCGCTCATCCAAATAAAAAATGATATGTTCTCGTAATTTTCTACAACTAACTAGAGACTGAGCTTTGTTGAGTTGTGTTTACATTTGACTGTGTACATACTCGTTGAAAAGGTTTTTATGAAACGCAGCTGTTTAAATGTTTATTTGCCCTATGATTTGAGTAGCAGTTAAACACTCTTGTGAAAATTAGATATTTAAAATCTCGATTAACAGTTGTGAGTTTAGTTTCTTCCTGGGGGATGGGATGAAATGGCATTAAATTATGTTGGTATCATGCCAAATTAGCCAAATTGGTGTTAGGGTTTTATTCATCAATGTTTGTTAAACCTTTGCTAACTAAACTTTTTTGCGAAATAAAACCACCTTCAAAAATTACGAACTAAAAAGGGTTAAATAATATTTTCAACACTTTATACACTTCAAATGACATTTTATAACAGTACACTCGAGAAAAGTTTTCACCGAAGCGGCGCCCAATACTATCTTGTAATTTAATACAATATTCAATTATTCAACCGGGATTAGGCGCCGACTTCGGTAAAACCTTTTCTCGAGTATGCTGTTATAAAATGTTATTTGAAGTGTATAAAGTGTTCTAAAAAAATATTTTACACTTTTTAGTTCGTGGATTTTAAATGCGGTTTTTTTTTAAGATTTTAGTGTGTCATTTTCTGGAATCCCCCCCCTTCTTCGACTCCTACCAAATAACTAACAAACCAATTGCAAGTTCAGCATTGAAAGAGTTATTTTTTAACTCCTTACCGTTGAGGAGTTGACCTTCCATCATCAGCCACAAAATTAATACAATCAGGGGTAAATACTGGTGCAGTTTTAAAAAAGGTACAAAAACATTACGTGTGCCTTTAAAATTTGAGAGTTCTCCTCAATTTTTCCAGAATCCCATCATCAGATTCTGATATCCTTATCGTACCAATCCAGGATTATCTACTTTCCAACTAAAAAATAATCATCTACATCGGTTCATAAATGGCAAAGTAATCGGCGAACAAACATATATGTATATATGTTTGTGTGTATGTATATATATACGTATATTAAGAACCTTCTCCTTTTTTTGAAGTCGGTTAAAAACAGTGTTATAAAGCAGTTTACGTTCTTTATTCGAACATTATTTGTTCGAACATTTTTTGTTTCAAACGCCTAAACTGCTCGTCCTATAACACCGTTATAGTAAACAAAGGTTTATTGAAAGTTCGTGAATTAAGCCCTTAGATGTTCTGTTAATTAGAATAACACCCCTTAGCAATTACTTGGTGATCGAAAAATCTAAGTTTTACACCACATTTTTTTTTATTATTTTTTTTTATTTAATTGGACAACCAACACACCTTAAAAACTCACGGATATAAATTGTCAAGTACATGCGTTGGTGCTGCCTTTATTACAAGTTGCCTCGAAAAACGTAAACAAATGTAGTTGGGAGCATAAGGCTTCTCTTAGCTTGTGAAGAAAAATATATAGTTAAATATTAATTACTTGTTTATACCCAGGCACTGAACAAACACAAGTGTTCAACACACTAATGTTTGTCCATAGTGGGAATCGAACGCAAGACCATTGGCGCACTAGGAAGTATCATTACCAAAAGCGCCACTGGGCCATACGACAAGTGAATCATCGAGATTTTATCTTATCTTATTTTATTTTTATTTATTTTATTTTGGGAAATCAACGGCGATACAAACATAAATTACATGAAAGTGCTTAAAAATATTAAGTAAAGCTAATTACAGATTTCCACGTTTAAGTAATTATTTTCTGCGTGTGTGTGTGTGTGTGTGTGTGTGTGTTTGTATGTGTATGTGTGTAGTGTGTGTTCTCTTATCTTATTTAGAATGACTGTTTTATCGAATTGCTTTTTAACTAGCGTAGCTAGCTACGATGCCCGTGGCATCGTAGCTCCCCAGACACACACACACACAGACACGTCAAACTTATAACACCCCGTCGATAAAAAAAAAAAGATTTTTAGTGCACAATAACTGGAAAAAACCGGCCAAGAGCGAGTCAGACTCGCCCATGAAGGCTTCCGTAGCAGCAAGTAAGATATGGGAGGTAAATTGCGGTTTACGGTTTATAACGTATCAAAAAAAAACTACTTGCCAGATCTAGTTCAAACCAACTTTCGTTGTTAGTTTTCATAGTAATGTATTTCATATATTTTAGTCTTATAATTCTTTTATTATAGAAGTTAGATTTCACCACGTTGGGAGCGTCTCTTACGCACAGTATTAAGTTTAGAAAAACCCAACATTTGTGCACGATTATTTAATAAATAGTATAAGTGTTTGCCGAGGTTGTTACCCCGAAATTGTTTAGAATAGATCCGGTTTAGTAGCTAAAAATTAAAATCGATTGGCATCGCTAGTGTGCCCTACCCGTCACCTTAAATGTAATTCTCAGAAAACATAGTCCTTTGCGAAAATTTTTTGATTGCTCTGACGTTGCTGGATTTAAAACAAAATGAATTCTTGTAAATTAAGTTTACGAAAGCACTTTGACTGATTTTATTGAAGTTAATGATAAATTATGAAATATTGTGTTTTTAGTTTCCCATTGATTTAAAATTTAATCATGTTGAGTGATTCAACGTAAGGGAATGTTTCGACATTAAAGGTGATTAAAGTTTCTTGAATAATTAATCTTGTGGCAAGTTAATTACGTCCCTCGTGTAGAACCGAAGATGTTACGTTACTTTCGGGTGAAATAATAATATTAATAATAAATATTTCACAACATCATATTCATTGATCTGACTCCGAGATAGGTAGCTCAAGCACCTGTGTTACGGATATCATAATCAACAGCGGAATTACAAATATATACATATAATACTTTTCTTTTGTAAATACATACTTATAATACATACAAACACCCAGACAAATACAAACAGACATGTTCATACACACAAATGTTTGTACTGTGCGGGGATCGAACCCGCAACCCTTGGATCAAAGGCAGCGTTCACTACCACTGTTCCAAATGGGTCGTCGGTTCCAAATGTACGAATAACGAGCTGTCCAGAATTCACTTTCAATTTGAAATTTCACAAGTTGGTTAATCATTCCCGTTTGCTTCCACAGCCATCGTTTTCGATCCCAGGTTTCGCTTGGAATTTGACTTGGCGCGCCATGTGCCTGGGGGCGTTTAGAATACTTCCAAGGTAATCCTGGCCTGTCGTAAGAGGCGGCTAATAGGGGCTTTGGAGTACGCGAGCATAACCACTATTGGGGAGTGGCTTGCTCAGTATACGACTCCGCGGGGGACGACGTTATTGGGTACCCTGGTACGTCATAGATCAAAGAAGGGCTAGCACGGCGAGTCCAGTCCCGACTGTGAGGTTTCCGTCCGGCCGTGATCGCGCTGAGATGGACACCCCACTGATGACGGACTGCCAAAAAATGAGTCACTAAAAAGCTTGAAAAAAATTTATCTGAGTAAAAAACCCGCCTTCAACCACGAACTTAAACAATATCGTGGGCCGACCCGGGGGTTCGAGTCCGGGACTCCGGAACACTTCTAATCCAACTATAGTCAATTTGGGTAACTTTGAATTACCTTGTAACTTTGAATAAAACTGGTTTAAAGATTTTTTATTTTATTCCTTGAAATTCCTATACAATTTAAAACGGTATGTAAAGGTCGATCCATTCAATGTAGATACCGTTTTGAATTGTATAGGAATTCCAAGGAATAAAATAAATAATCTTTAAACCAGTTTTATTCAAAGTTACAAGGTAATTCAAAGTTACCCAAATTGACTGTAACTATTCTTTCTTTTTTTTTGTAGGTGATAGGTTGAGCAGACGGATCACTTGGTGGTAAGCGATTGCCGCCACCCATCGACACCCGCGACACCAGTGGAGTCACAAGTGCTCTGCCAACCTTTAAACCCCCCTTCCCCCCGTATTGGGCCTCCGGTACCCTCACTCACGCAGCGAAACACAGCACAATGCTGCTCTACGCCCGTTTTCTGTGAGACCGTGGTATCACTCCGGTAGAGCCAGCCCATTCATGCCGAAGCGTGCTCTCCCACGGTCAAACGTGTATTAGGCAGATGGTTAAAGTTTTTTGTAAAGAAACGTGAACCCGTCTGTAAAAATCCTAAGTCCTGTATCGATCGTACCCATATTCCCTTTTGGGTCCTCATTCACTTCTAATTAGGTATATTTGCCAATGCAATATACTTTACGGGCATTTTCTGATAGCTTATCATTAATACAAATGGCCACTTCACTTCACTGGTCAATATAAGAGTCGAATAAGCACAAATTTAGAGTTCATTCACTCAGTAATATAAAACAAAACTAAAATATCTTTATTATTTAATCACTTTGTTTCTTTTTAGGGTTCCGTAGCCAAATGGCAAAAAACGGAACCCTTATAGATTCGTCATGTCTGTCCGTCTGTCCGTCCGTCAGTATTTCACAGCCACTTTTCTCCAAAACTATTAGCACTACTATTGAAACTTAGTAAATATATGTATTTTATTAACCGCATTAGGTTTTTTACACAAAAATTGGAAAATAAAAAAAATTGGGGGGTTTCCATACTTGAAACTGAAACTCAATTTTTTTTTCATTCAACCTATACGTGTAAACTTATACATATCTATGGATATGTCTTTAAAAATGATGTTGAGGTTTTCAACATATTTTTTTCTAAACATAAGCCCCTAACATGGGCCCCTAAGACATACCTAAAGTAATTATACCTTAGATGCAGAAATAGAAGTCATCATCATCATCAGCATCAGCCCATTTAAGTCCCCACTGCTGGGCCACGGGCCTCCCTCAATCACATGAGGGGTAATTGCCATTCTCACCACGCTTGGCAGACGGGTTGGCGAGGGTTTTGATATAAATGCAGAGTTTTCCTTCTCTGGGTGCTGATGATCATGCCAGCAGCTTTACCTTAGTCGCCTTTTACGACACCTCGGTAAGAGTGAGGGTGGCCTATTCTACTCTGCCGGGACCACACGGCTAAATAATAGAAGTACCAAACAATAAATAACCTTATTAGGCCGTACGTCAAGTCTAAGTAAATACCTGTGCCAAATTATTATGACAATACTCTAACAATATTAGCAATTACATGGTTCGGCTCCTCCAAAGCAATATCAAAATAAGAAAAGGACGAGAAATTGTATTTCGTATCTCGAAATCAATTTTATCTAGCTCACATCTTGTTATAATATTTTCACAAATATTTCTAGAACAATAGGTACGCTAGTAGAAGAAAGACAAACTCGGACATTTTCAAGTGCGACACGCAAAGCTTGTAAACAGAAGACTTACAATAAAATTCTCCCGTATCAAACAATAAATAATAGAAAGAAAGAAAATATTTATTATTAAAGACATGACAACACAGGGCATACAGCAGTTGGAAACACATTTGGCACAAACAGAAAACAATTAAAAAATACAAATAAATAGCAACAATATATACATATATATTCAATAGTTTGTTATGACGTTTAATAAAAACCGGCCAAGTGCGAGTCGGGCTCGCGCACAAAGGGTTCCGTAGCAGCAAAGTCCAAAATTACAGTTAAATCAACCTATCTCAAAAACTATAAGAGATACTTTGATCAAACCAAAAATCGTTGAAAGAGTTAATTAGCATGCATCACCTCTATTTTTTTTAGAATTTTATACCCCGTAGTTATAAAAATAGAGGGGGGGGGACATACTTTTTACGACTTTGAGAGCTGATATCTCAAAAACCGTTCACTTTAAGAAAAATGTTTTTTAGAAAACTTTATATCATTTTAAAAGACCTTTCCATTGATACCCCACACGGGTATGTACATCGAAAAAAAAAATTTCATCCCTCAGTTACATGTATGGGGGGCCCCACCCCCAATTCTTTTTTTTACTATTTAGTGTCATATTTTTGTAGCGGTTCATACAACACATATTCCCATCAAATTTCATCACTGTAGTACTTATAGTTTCCGAGTAAATCGGCTGTGACAGACGGACAGACGGACAGACGGACAGACGGACATGACGAAACTATAAGGGTTCCGTTTTTGCCATTTTGGCTACGGAACCCTAAAAATGGCCCTCACTCAGCTCAAGTCACAGCCTAGACAAAGGCCATGACATTCTGGTTTTCAGTGAGACCAGCTCAGTGAGTGACACGGACGCTTGTCAAGTGTGTATTTGTGTACCTAACGTGTATATGTATAATGTGGGTATATAATATTTAATTTGTATGTAATACTATTACAAATAAAATATGCTTTAATAAATGTCGAATCAAGCACTTACAAATTTTGTCGGCTTAATAACGCGTTCAGTGGTCCTATTGGTAGAACATTCACCCGGATTGAGGAAGGTGTGGGTTCGAGTCCCGTATGAACATGAGTTGAAATTTTAAAGTTTTTTATTTACTAAACAATAAATTGCAAAAGATTGCTACAAAATATATCATCTAAAAATATGATTTATTCAGAATAATCCGTAACAATTAGTAATGAGGCTTCCCGGTAAGTTATCAAAGATACTTTTAATTGACATACAAACGAGAATATACCGTCAGCTAAAAATATATAAAAGGGGCTTGTAATAAGTTTTTTTTGGTTGATATTCTCAGTAGAAATTGTCATTCCGAATCAGCGGTACATCATGTTTCAAACTTATAAGTGTAAAAAATTGTATATACTAGATATAGATAGATATACTCTTTATTGCACAACATACAAAAACTTAAAAGCTAGGTATACAGAGATACAATGTACAATTTAGGCGGTCTTATCGCTGGGAGCGATCTCTACCAGACAACCTTCAGGTAAAGGACATTAGATATACTAAACTTAATAAAGATTTAAAATGTTCAACAGTAGTTTTTTTGCCCATGTTTCTATGTGAGTACTCTCACATAGAAACATCACATATCACATAGTCACTAGGACCATGATCCTGGATTTTAGTAAGTCAATTACGTTAAAACGACTAGCGTCTGAGGTTACAACCTTAGACAGGGAAATCAGAACAACCAGATCACAGTTACACGTTTAGAATCATTATCTCAATGATTATGAGTCTGTCACGATCACGACATGTTAACAATACTCAAAATTGAAATCTACAATTTCATGATTGTAACTCTAGCCCCGTATTTCCAAAGCGTGTTCCCGCTAAATCTCTTTGTTCGTTTATTTTTCACGTTAAGCTTAAAAGGGTGACTGGAAAAGAAATGTGGCGTCTAAATAAGAGAATAAACATCTTTTGACCTCATAAATATGGTTTCAAACAGACATCACTTCAAACAACAGGCAAGGGTACAATAACTACTAGCGCCATTGAAGATAAATTGAGATTCAGATATATAATAAATAATATATTTCACTACGTCACATACAGTGATCTGACTCCGAGATAGGTAGCTCAAGCACCTGTGTTAGGGATATCAGAATAATAATAATAATAATTCTCAATACATCTCATACATTGACCTGATTCCGTACTAAGTAGCTTAAGCACTTGTGTTACAGATATCAGACAACAGAGGAACACAAATATATACTTAAATACATATATTACACCCAGACACTGAACAGATACAAGTGTTCATCGCACGAATGTTTGTCCAGGGTGAGAATCAACAGTGGGATTACAAATATATACATATAATACTTTTTTTTGTAAATACATACTTATACATGATCGAACCCACAACCCTTGGACCAAAGGTAGCGTTCACTACCACTGCTCCAAACGGGTCGTCAAAGATGTTCGTATTCTTGAGAAATGTATCGGATGATGCAAATTGAAATGGCCAAAAACTTGTTCAAATTTTCAAGAGAAGAGAAAATTTACGTTCGCTCTCTGATCAAATAGAATTCAATGTGCATATGAAAAACATTGTTATTGGATTCTTTTATAAAATCTCATTTAAATTCCGATCTACTTAGCCTGCAATGCAAACTTAATAAGTGGTTATTTTTATACTTGAACGCCTTGGAATCTTAAACATTTCGCAAGAATTGGTATTTCTTTTAATTTTATTAATGCAAAAGTTTGATAGTGCAATTAATTTGTGAGGGTAATTATTATCAAAACCAGATATTGATTTAGATTAAAATGAAGGTATTCTACTGTTTTTTGTAAAGATTATAAAAAAAGCGTTTAAATACGAGGTCAATATCCTCTTAATACCTAAAGATTCGTGAAATACATGAGAATATATTTAGACGTGGCATGATGACATTCAAGAGAATCGTGGAAAGCTATTTATTAGATTTCAGCCTCGGTCATTTGCGTTTTAAGATAATGCTTTGAATATTCTAGAATACGTCTTCTATTCTTATATATCGAAACTTATTTTGGAGTTCATTGCTTGAAGTTCAGAATTCGAAGTACTGAGGTTTATTTGTGAACTTGCAAGAACTTTCAATATAGGTAGTTAACGCAAGCCTCGATCAATAAATTCTTTATTGTTCAAAATGCGCGTGACTACACTGGAAAGCAAAATATTTTAATATCAGTATCAACACCATATATCCGTCCAGTGAACGTTGCCTTTCTCATGCTGTGTTATTGCATATATGTATGAGAGATATCAATAGTCATCACGCTGAGCAGGCTTATTCGATCTTATCGCACCTTTATATGGGTCTGTATTTAGTTGCTAAATTAATTTTTAAATTTTACCAACTCTACATCTAAAATATAATTGAAACTCTGACTAAAAATTTGTGTGTGTGGACTTGAAGCGCCCTTTAAATAAATTTAATTTAGTCTAATATTTTGTTTTCTGTGAATATAGTTATGTTCAAAACTTTTTACTTTAAAAAGCTACTTAATGTATAGATAATAATTCATTATCATAATTTATACTTTACTTAACTATTCATCCAGCATCGACTACTTAATAGCATGTAAATTTAATAATTTGCTAATGTAATCACTAGCCTACATTTTGATTATCTGTACTTTTCCTCGGCCTCGGTTATCTATAAGAGTTACCGCTGAGATTGTATTAACACATTACAATAATTTAGGGATATATTGGTAACACAAAAATTGTACTATATTTTTAAGTTAATGGTGACATTTTGTTAAACATTTTTTTTAAAAAGAGTAACTGCTGAGTTTCTTGCTGGTGTCTTCTTGGCAGAAAACTACATTCCGAACCAGTGGTAAACATGTTGACATTCATAAGTGCTCTGTATGGACCTAAATGGAGTAAACAATTTTCATTTTCATTTTCAATAGCATTAAGTTCTGTAACCTTTTTGTGCAATAAAGAGTATCTATCTATGTTCCTTGATTTAGAGCAGGTTGATCCCCCTGTGCTCGTCATTCACAATGATCCTGTGCTAGTCTCATCCAGGCCGTTCCCACCACTCTATGTATGTCATCAGCTCATCTGGTGCATTTCCGTGACCATCAATGTATTATAGCTTCGCTTCATCTACCATCAATACGACACTTTCCGTCAGGCGACCCGCTTGCTCGTTGGTCGCTTCTAGCACAAAAACTCTGATGGCTCACCAACCCGCAGCCAGGATCTTGGCCTCCGACACAACAAGTCGCCATTTCTCTCTGTTTTCGATCTTCATGCAATCTTCGTTCATCTACATCCCAAGCAGGTCCTTTTCTACTTTGTCCCTCCAGCGATACCTCGAACGTCCGACCAGGCGATCTTCTTGCATTCTCTCCAGATGCCCAAGCCTATGCAGTCTAGCCGATTTGGTCTCTCCAAATATGTTGGTTTCCGAGTATAACTGACCGGATGGCGCAATTGGTAGTGACCCTGCCTCTTACGCCAAAGGTCGTAGGTTCGATCCCCACCCTGGACAAACATTCGTGCGATGAACACTTGTGTTTGTTCGGTGTCTGGGTGTAATATATGTATTTAAGTATATTTGTGTTCCTCTGTTGTCTGATATCTGTAACACAAGTGCTTACGCTACTTAGTACGGAATCAGGTCAACGTATGAGATGTTGTGAGAATTATTATTATTATTTATCTTTTTATTTCTGTTCTCAGCTTGTAGCTGGTATTATAGAGACTAGCCACGGGCATCAAGGCCAAGTAACTAGTCCTTTTTATTATTATTATTATTATAACTTTTCAATCTCCCTGTTCTTACTCCCCCTCTATTGGCCGTCCTCTTCTCTGGTTCGTCCGACTATTTTCCGTTGAATCTTCCTTTCCGCCCCTAAGAGTCTACTTTCTTCCTTGAGAGTCAGTGTCAATGCTTCGCATAGCATAAAAAACCTTCCCAATATTCACCACATTATTTTAATCAAATTGTTGATTCAAAATAAAGAGTCCAACGTTTGAAAAGATACCTAACCAGCCTTCGCTTATTGTAAATCATCGTGCGTGTTCCTATTAGTGAATTGGCCAAGCCTTTTGATAAGATTAGCTGGGGTCGCGCTGGGGTGAATTCTCGGACCAATGTTTTTATTTCTTCATAGACAGGGAATAAGATTTACGATACTGCGTGAATTATTTTCATTAAATAGAGATGTTTTATTCGATTCTAGATATTTTAGTAAATAGGTGCAAGAGTATTATGCAGTTCAATTGGAACTAAGAAATAATTACAGCGAGTAACAAAAAGAAGAACTTGAGAACTGCTTTATTTACCTATTAGTAGAATATTTAAATAATGATACATGCAATTATAATATTATTTGGCGATATCTTAATCATCTTTTTTATACTTATTTAGTTTTAGATATTTGAAAAATACTTCTACTCTGAAGATAACGTTTAGCAGATACACACAATTTAAGTCTACTTATCGGAATGACAGTAAATGAAGTTTATTAATAAACTACTGGCCCGCCTTCACTTCATTTCGGGACTTCATTTTGCACTGTTACATGAAGTTTGGTGTCAAAATGAACTATTTCTTCCTTTTGGAATATAGCGTGTTGCCTTTTTTTTTTTTTTTTGGTGACCCAGTGAAAATGCACCTTATGCACGCTGAGAGGGGCTCTCCTCCGGGTTAGGTCTCTGCTAATCAGAGACCGTCCGGAGGAATACCCAATAAAACACTGGGGCGTTTCCATCCCTCGCCCAGGAAACACTCAGACCGGGGTGAGAACTGCCACGGGGGCTTCATCCGTCGCCCGGTCGGGGCGAAGAGGCTCGCCAGCTCGGCCTCTCTCCCACTCAACCTCCCGGGTAGCACCCAAGCTGCTGGATGCAGTGCAAGCACCACCGAGAGGAGGACTGCGGGCACCCCTCCCCGCACATACACTGCTGTTTGCAGTGCAGTGCGAGTTAGGGACAAACCCGCAGGCTTTCAACATAATAACGCGTCGCAGAAACCGACTCCGCTGGCTGCGGAGCCGAGGAAATCCGCGACGCAAACAACTCCGACCTACCACCGCAATCCGCTGGCTGCGACCTTGCGGCGCAGGTCCCCAAACGTAGGCCTTGCGGCCACTGCGCCCGGAGGCGCTCCACTCTAGGGGGATGCCGACGTCAAAGCGCCCCGCCGGAAAACCGCCGCGCAACCCGCGCGAGCGGGGCCGGACACAGCATCCCCAGGTCCGAAGACAAAAATGGCGCCTGCAACCCCGCTGTGCAATGGTTTAACCCGCTTTCACGGGCCCTAGTGCACCGTCAGGGAACGACGCGAAGACGCCGGTCCTCAGACCCTCGGCGTGACAATGTAGGCCCTGTAGCGAAGTGCGCTTCAGCGCGGTCGCACGACAGTGCCGGTCCGTCGGGTGTGCATCCTTCGGCTAACAAGTAGCAATCCACGAATGAATTACTACCCGTCATTGCCCAGGAAAAACCGTGCTCCGCGGTAACCGTTTCTGCCTAATACCAACCGAAGTTGGAATCAGGACAGAACTGATTACCAGCAGGGCCACTCGAGGAGGTAGATGCACCTGAGTCCCCATAGCGTGTTGCCTACCAGAACATTAACTACTTTTCATACTAACTTTGAACCTTTACTATACCCCATGTACAAAAATCCTTCCTTAAAACCCCCCTGTGCAAAATTTCAAGTTTCTAACCAGTATAGTAGTCACGGGAATCCATTAGATGCGGGCGGCACAGGGCCGATCTGTGTGGAGAACATTGGGGGAGGCCTATTGTATGTCCAGCAGTGGACGTCTATCGGCTGTAATGATGGAGAATACTTATAGTTCAGGCCCAGCGTTGTCAGTCAGCTTTGCTTTATAGATTTTAGATTGTTTACTAGTAGTCGCCCGTAGCGTCCCTCGCGTGTTTCGGTTTGTCTGCCACATAGTAAGTAGCCTTTTGTGTGAAGTGCAATAAAGAGTATCTATCTAATTATGTTAACGTGCAAAGAAACTAACAAACAAAACAGATACAAAGCATAAAAATGCTAAACGAAATGTTTCTAATAACAATGACACTATTCACGGTGCAGTAGGAAACGTGAATAGTCAAAACCATGGTTTCTCAAAGTGGGCCTCGCGAACTCCTCGGGATTCTTCGTTTGACGGAAGGGGGTTCGCGACAAGATTTACGTGAGGGCCGAAAAGGTTTTTTTCCAGATATTGATAATGCTAAAAATTTATTCGTAACCCATTTGTGGTTACGAACGAGAGCATTCATTCCAGTTCATTATCAAATATGGATGACACTCTTCAAGCTGATTTTGAAAAGGATGTCATTTGGTAGATTTTTGGGTAAAAAAGTGAATTTTCTATTACCCATCGCTACTTGTTCAACATATACCTAATTAAACTCATACATCAGCGTATTGGAGGTCGAAGCCGTGGCAGGCCTCCCTGAAGGTAGACCGAGGATCCGGTGAAGGTCGCGGGAATCCCTTGGATGCGGGCGGCACAGGACATCTGTGTGGAGCTCATTAGGGAAGGGTTATATCCAGCAGTGAACGTATACCTAATGGCTAAAATGATGATGAAATATACATATTAACTAAGCGCTTCCATATTTATAATGCGGACGGCTAAGGAATGGAACTCTGTGCCGAGATCTGTTTTTCCTGACCACTATAATCTAGACAGCTTTAAGCCAAGTGTGAACAGGCATCTTTTAGGCAAACGCGTATCATCCTAGACCTCATCATCCCTTTCCTTCAGGTGTGATTGTGGTCAAGCGTTAGCTTATTGACCAATAAAAAAAGCCTTAACTGTAAAGGGGTTTATCGCCTTCAAGAAACTTTAACAGGGGTTCTTGGAAGCAAAAGTTTGAAAAACCCTGCACTAAACTATCTAGCAGAAGCACATAAAACTATCGTAAACTTCGTTTCGCTTGCAAACAATAATAACTTGGCCAACAATGTTGCTGCATCACTCATTTTTTGCGAAGCATTGTAAAGGTAGAGGCAAGCATCAGTACGATACGATGATATTCTTTGTACTGCTCGATTGAGATGGGTTTTCCATTTATTTATGTTAAGTATAGGTGGAAGACAAGCAGACGGATCGCTTATTGGTAAGCGATTACGGCAGACCATAGACACCCGTGTGGCCGTGTGGTCCCCGGCAGAGGAGAATAGGCCACCCTCACTCTTACCGAGGTGTCGTAAAAGGCGACTGCTGGCATGATCATCAGCACCCAGAGAAGGAAAACTCGGCATTTATATCTAAACCCTCGCCAACCCGTCTGCCAAGCGTGGTGAGTATGGCAATTACCCCTCATGTGACTGAGGGAGGCCCGTGCCCCAGCAGTGGGGACTTAAATGGGCTGATGATGATGATGATGATAGACACCCGCGACACGAGTGGAGTCACAAGTGCGCAACCTTCAAAACCCGTTTTCTCAGGATTAGGCCTCCGGTGAGTGAGGACTCACGCAGCGAAACACTGCACACAGCTGCTTCACGCCAGTTTTCTGTGAGGCCGTGGTATTACTTTGGTTTTTGGCCAAGACCGAGAACCGAGGCCGGGAAGAACAAAATCGTGAAAAAAAAATTAAATGCCCTTTTACGGATCAAGATCTACATTTTTAGTGCTCACTTATTTCTACTTGCTAGAGATGATTGAGATGACGTCATTACACGAATGACGTTTGCAAAGAGTGACACCTTGGCCTAGCCATCGAGTAGTTTTTGTTTACTTGGGTGCAGGCGTGTAGGAAAGGTGGCGAAAGTCCGACCGAGATGGAGATTCTTATAAGCGGAGGCCAAGACCTGTGAAAACCGTGGAAAAGCCACGCTTTGGCTCGACCGATGTGATACCTGTGTGCGTGAGTGACCGGAGTCCCGATCGGGAGGGAAGGGGCATTAAAGGTTGGCAGCACACTTATGTTGCGGGTGTCAAATGTGGCGCCAAACGTACTTTCAGTTGATCCGTCTGGTTGTCTGCCATCAATCACATTAAAAGAAACTTTTCTTGTAGAGATCGCTTCCAACGATAATATCGCCTAAATTGTACATTGTATCCTTATGGGTACAATGTTCAATTTATTTTCAATAATTCCATATTTATTATAATTCTGAACCGGTACGATGTTTTAGCCTATGAAAGACGAGCCTACAATTCTATATCTTCTGAAAACGTGTCTTAAGTGCAGGGTCATTTCACTAAGTACTTTTTTCTGTAGTATGGGAAAAACAGTTCAGCGGTTTTCGTTAGATGGAGCTTGTAAAAATCAGATGTAGCTTTAAAAAGTATGTAATCGTAATGGTTTTCAATTTTCAATCCAATTCAATTCATTTATTTCAGATAACATAGATCCACGATGGTTAGTAACAATGTTTACTTAATTCTATGTTAGTATTAATAACATTACATTACATAAATAAAATCAAATAATAACATGATATATAAAATAATCAAATAAAATCAAAGTTCAAAATTAAAATACATTATTAAAATTAAATTATTATCTTTATCTATTATAATTATATATTATATTAGTTTTATCTCTGTATACCTAGCTTTGAAGTTTTGTATGTGCAATATAGATAATGTATCTATCCCCCTATTTCTCAAAGTACTTGCAACCAACGGACGAAACAAAAACTAATCATGCTGTAAAAGATAGTGTTCTGATCGATGAACCGAACAAAGCAAAAGTTTTTACAGTGGCGCCCTCATTAGAACTTATCTCAAACTTGGGGTAACTCAGTATTTTTGCCGGTCGATAGTCGACTACATATACAGTATATCGTAAGTAATTAGTATTGAAAACTGAGAATCATGCTATATTCTATCGATAGTATCGGTAACTCAGAACCACGCAATTGTTATCGATTATATCAATAACTCTGAACCATTCAATATTCTACCGATAGTACCTATCGACTGCTCAGAACCAGGCAATACTCTACCAATAGTATGAATAACTCAAAACTATTTATTATTCTAACGGTAGTATGTTGGCACTAGTAGTCAATAACTCAGAACCATTTGATATCCAACCGATAGTCTTGATTGCTCAGATCCAGGAAATTTCAACCAATAGTATCGATGACTCAGAACCACGCTATATTCTAATGATAGTATCGATAACTAAGGACCACGCAATATTTTATCGATAATATAAATAACTCAGAGCCATTCAATATTCTATCGGTAGTATCAATAACTCAGAACCACTCAATATTCTACCGTTAGTTACGATTGCTCCGAACCAGGAAATATTCTACCGATAATATCGATAACTCAGAACCATTCGATATTCAACTGATAGTATCAATTGCTCAGAATCAGGCAATATTCAACTAATAGTATCAATGACTCAGAACCATTCCATATTCGGGGACGACCCGATTGGAACAGTGATAGTGAACGCTGCCTCTGATACAAGGGTTGCGGGTTCGATCCCCGCACAGTACAAACATTTGTGTGCATGAACATGTTTGTTTGTATTGGTCTGGGTGTTTGCTATGTATTATAAGTATGTATTTACAAAAGAAAAGTATTATATGTATACATTTGTAATCCCACTGTTGATTCTGATATCCGTAACACAGGTGCTTGAGCTACCTATCTCGGAGTTAAATCAATGTATGTATGTAGTTCGGAGACAATGGCACATTTGGACCGCGAACCAGGATTTGTTAAGTCTAACAATAATGTATAATAGTGACCCAACGGTCATCGCGATTGCCATCTCGGAATCAGATCAATGTATGTGATGTTGAGCAATATTTATTATTTATTATTATATTCTATCAGTAGTATCGATAACTCAGAACCTTTCAATATTACATCGGTAGTATTAATAACTCAGAACTATTCAATCGGTAGCATCAATAACTCAGAACCGAGCCATATCCAAAACCAAGCAATATTCTACCGATAGTATCGATTGATGGTCTAGTGGCTTAAGTACCGGGCCGTAATCTCGGGGTCCTGGGTTCGATTCCCGGGTCGAGCGAAAAGTATGTTTCGAATTTTTCGAACAAAGCTCGGGTTTGTGATCACCAATTCGCATTTGGCAAGCGTGGTGATTAAGCCTAATCCCATCATAGTAGCGATAACTTGATTTCTATGATGGAGGCCTTTGCCCTGCAGTGGGACAGTTTATAGGCTGATACTTAGTATCGATTGCTCAAAACCAGGCTATATTCTATCGATAGTATGATTACTCAGAAGCTTAACGTGATTTCGAGACACAAGACCACCAAATTTCAGACTTTGGGCTGACGCTAAGAATTTCTAAACAGGAAAACTCTACAAAATTTAGCTCGACCCGGGAAGCAAACCCAAGGAAGTCAATAACACTATAATAACCTTAGACTACGGAATTCTAAGGTAGGGCCTTCACGGTCGCTTTTTGGCGGATATCCAAGCAGCAACTTTGATAAATGGACGACGAACGTATCAATTCTCTTTTATTACAATTTTATTTTAATGCTAACCTCGTGAAGAAAACAAAAAAAGGAGCGAATAAGTATACGTACAGTCACACAGCTGCATAAAAATGACCTTAGGACCTTTTTGCATTCTGGCCAATGATTTAGCGTAAGTCCTCCTCCGATGAGGATGAGGAAATGAGGTGACCCGGCAGAGAACCAAAGTTATCGACATTGCTCACCGGATTAGCAAGCTTAAGTGGCAGTGGGCTGGCCATATTAGCCGCAGAACCGACAACCGATGGGGTAAACGAGTTCTGGAGTGGAGACCGCGTCTTGGCAAACGTAATGTAGGGCGCCCTCTGGCTAGGTGGGGGGACGATCTGCGCAGGATGGCTGGCAAGAGCTGGATGCGAGAAGCCATGGATAGATCACAGTGGCGAACAATTGGAGAGGCCTACGTCCAGCAGTGGACTGCGATGGGCTGATGATGATGATGATGAAGTCCTCCTCATATTAGTGTATTGCGTCTAAAGCTGTCGCTTTGGAGCCCAGAGTGCGCTTAGACCATGATTCAGGATTTGGATAGTCTGGTAATTACAAGGAGTCCGTCTGACCTTCGCAACCGTTTAAATGAGACCAACTGAATCATGGTGGTAACTCGATTCAGAAACTACCCGAAACGTGCTGTTTTCTTCACTATGTTTACCCTCAGATCTATTAATGGTAGAAGTTACTATGGTGAGTGTTCCGAGGAGTTGTTTGAGTCAATACCCGCTGCTGAATTTCACCACCGTACTACACGCCATAAACTAGGATTCCACCTGTACCATCTGGATGGGTGGAGATCCACCCTGCACTTTACACGTATTTTTCTGCCACGCACCTCCTCATTGTGGAATCAACTTCCCGCAGCGGTATTTCCGAACCGGTATGACATTGAGATCTTCAAGTAACGAGCCTATACCTTCCTAAAAGGCTGGCAACGCATCTCCACTCCCTGTGGTGTGGCTGATGTTCATGGGCGGCGGTGATCGCTTACCATCAGGTGACTCGCTTGCTCGTTTGCCTCCATTTCTCATGTGAAAAAAATACGCACATAGATTTGAAATATGGTTCTGTTTACAAAAATGTTATGGATGGGATTCGCCCACTTGAACCCTGATTAATTTTTAAGTTTACTACACAGCAGAATTCTAAAACATTTCAGTTCCTAACTTCAAGTTTAACTTGAAGATTTCGTTTCCTAAAATTATTTATTTACTATCTTACACTCAATTATTTCCATCTCAGATAACACGAGTACTGCACAGTAACATCCACAATTTCAAAGCTCCCATAATTTGTTACAAACCGCCTTGTTACATTGTCCAAAAGGGAGTTTTCTCCTCTATATTCAACTCAGAACATATTCCCACAGAACATAGAATACCCAGTAGCCTACCTTGGTGCGGCCATGTCAAACAAAAACTGGATAGCTAGTTCATCATTTCAGCCAATAGACGTCCACTGCTGGACATAGGCCTCCCCCAATGTTCTCCACACAGATCGGTCCTGTGCCGCCCGCATCCAATGGATTCCCGCGACCTTCACCAAATCGTCGGTCCACCTTGTGGGGGGCCTGCCACGGCTGCGATTTCCTGTACGTTGCCTCCACTCGAGAACCTTTTCGCCCCAACGGCCGTCTGTTCTCCTTGCTATGTGTCCTGCCCATTGCCATTTGAGGCTTGCAATGCTTTGAGCTATGTCTGTGACCTTAGTTCTTCTGCGGATCTCATCATTTTTGATACGATCACGCAAGGAGACTCCGAGTATAGCCCTCTCCATTGCTAGAGAGCATCCAGCCAGAGGGCTGGATAGCTAGTTGGCTAGGAATTTTTTACATAAGAAATGTCAGTCATAACCGGGTCTCGGAAGAAGGGGTAGACCTGAAAAGGTTAGCTCAAGCCGTCGTTATACATGACTTACTTACTTTCTCCGCTAACTCAGTGACCCGAATAGACTCTTGAACTTGGTCGAAACAAGAGGTCGTCCCTTCGATCGATCCTACACTACTTCTTGCCAGTTATTGACCTGAAGTTCGCGCAGATCAGTCTCGACGACGTCCTTCCAGCGATACCTAGGCCCTTAGCATAGCGTCGGCCCTGGTATGCTTTCTTCACGAGAAGATCTTTTTTAAAACTTTGGCCAAGGAACCGGTTAAGAATAGCCACCCAGATCATGGAAGATGTCAGTTCGGATCTCGCTTGAACACGCGATGATTTTTTATGTAGGTAACTATGACATGCATGCCAATAACCATGTCACAAAGTAAGTCTAATGGCAAACTTCTCAGAGAACGTTTGTACATTAGGATACTGAGAGAAGCAAGTATGAGGTAGGGTCACTATGTGATGATTGGTGGCAGACGAGCAGACGGATCACCTGATGGTAAGTAATTGCCGCCGCCCATGGACACCCGCGACACCAGTGGAGTCACAAGTGCGCTGCCGACCTTGAAACCCCCCTTTCTCCTGGATTAGGCCACCGGCCACCGCGCCATCTGTCTAGTCAATGAGATTTCAACCTACTGGCACGGATCTTTTTACGTCCCTGTCTATTGGTTAATTTGCCTTGGCCAATGGCCGCTGTAGCCGTAATCGGTTGCAGGATATTAATAACAGGTGTTCACTTTTATAACAAGAATTATTGTTAACAAGTTGCTCGCCCTCACTTCGTTTTGTGACATGAGTTCCACTTTATACCAATAGATGGCGCTTGATGTCGATTACATCGCGCCAGCGTTTTATGTTTTCAGATTACCTATAAGCGTTGCCGCTGTCTGTATTTGTAAAGCGTTCGGGCAAACTGACCCAGTTTAGTTCCACTAGCCATCTTTTACAAAGAAAAATGTTATTCCTACTGCGAAACTTGTGTATACTAGTTTTAAAACTAGGGTGGATAAGGTAGTTGTTAGAACCACGAGGGAGCGACTAGTAAAGACTATTTTCCAGCTCAATAAACATGAAATGGTACGTAGATGAAATAGAGAAGTTATTAGATCTACGGTAAAGGAATAGGTGGATAAAACGAATGCGCACTGTCCATCAGGGTCATCTCATTTAGTACGTATTTCTTAGTATCGGAAAAGTAGTTCAGCGTTTTTCGTTAGATGGAGCTTTAAAATACTATCAAGCAGGTAGTTTCGCGTTGTTTCGGTAAAGCGTGTTTCCGAAACAATGACTTCAATACTCAATTCTTTATTGCTTCCATAGTGTACATAACCCCCTCCTCTACTATCAAATGTCCTTTGCCTGAAGGTGTCTGGTAGAAATCGATAAGACCGCCGAAATTGTACAATTAAGTTTCTGTAATGCCTAGTTTTTTTAAGTTGTGTTTTTTTTGTGCAATAAAGTATATCTATCTATAAAAAATGGTAAAGTATCAAAGCAACCAATATAGACCCTGTTAGGGCACTGCAAAATGAGAGGGAATAGCATTTTATCTCAAAACTATTAAGCCGCCTTCCCACATTAGCAACTTTAACGGATACGGAAAACAAAAAGATAATGGGAATTTTACTAAAATGATTTCTGATCTTCTATTTAATCGTCTGTGCCGTGTGGTCCCCGGCAGAGTAGAATAGGCCACCCTCACTCTTACCGAGGTGTCGTAAAAGGCGACTACGGTAAAGCTGCTGGCATGATCATCAGCACCCAGAGAAGGAAAACTCTGCATTTATATCGAAACCCTAGCCAACCCGTCTGCCAAGCGTGGTGAGTATGGCAATTACCCCTCATGTGATTGAGGGAGGCCCGTGCCCCAGCAGTGGGGACTTAAATGGGCTGATGATGATGATGATTTAATCGTCTCCATGACGTTGAGTATTGGTCGTTTTCCTGTAGATGGTACTGACCTGGCAAGAAGTAGCGCAGGATTGACCGAAGTGGCGATCTGTTATTTCGGAGGCCAAGACTCTATTTGGGTCGCTGAGCCAGCGGAGTAAATAAGTAAGTACTATGTAAATTCATACGAATATCATAGTTGTGAAAGTGTGAGGATCTGTCTGTCTGTCTGTTTGTCCGATATTCACGGCAAAACGGAGCGACGGATATACGTGCTTTTTTTTTGGAGATAGATGAAATGAATGACATGGGCTACTTGTAGCAAACGGAATTGGCGACCGAAACCGCAGGCGCCGCTAATGGTAGAAATAAAGTACGTACAGTCACGAGCTTTAATTTGGGAAGGTTGAAGGTCGTGTAGCAAACTTTCGCTATTAAGAGCTAATATTTTAACGTGTCTAAGTCATAATATTTACCACCGACAAATTTTCTTTTCTAGGGGCAAACATGCAAAAACATCAACTTGAGCGAGGGCATACGATCATTACCGATGTATTCCGAGTAATTGTTAAATGGCCAACTGTGTTTCTTGTCAAATTTATTTATGCATGATTTTTTGTGAATGCCTACTCCTTTTTCGTGCAAATCAACAATTTGAACTCTTATTTAATCTAGATTAGCCGCATGCATTTTATTAATTGCTAAATTACTATTTGTTGGACGCCCTGTTGGTCTAGTGGTTTAAGGACGTCCTGTTGGTCTAGTGGTTTAAGTACCGGGCCGTGATCTCGGGGTCCTGGGTTCGATTCCCGGGTCGAGCGAAAAGTATGTTTCGAATTTTTAGAACATAGCTCGGGTTTGTGATCACCAATCCGCATTTGGCAAGCGCGGTGATTAAGCCTAATCCCATCATAGTAGCGATGACTTGATTTCTATGATGGAGGCCTTTGCCATGCAGTGGGACAGTTTATAGGCTGATACTTTACTTTTTACTTTTACTCCTTTTTCGTGCAAATCAACAATTTGAACTCTTATTTAATCTAGATTAGCCGCATGCATTTTATTAATTGCTAAATTACTATTTGTGAAAATACTATATACTAAACTATTTTCTTGACTGACACTGACACGAGTGACTCAACATATGTTCGTAATTAGAAAACCGTAATGATAGCTTTTTGCAAAGAGGTTATCATACAAGGGTCGATTAGATTATTGCGCTAAAGTTTCGACCTTATTGCATTATAAATGTTCTAACGACATTAAACGGAAATGGATCCCAAATTAAAGCTCGTGACTGTACATCGTTTTGAAAAATCCAGATATAAATAAAATTGTAAATTCCAGTCACAAAACTTTTATTTAGTTAGTTTAAGTTGTTACTGCGGTGGCGTCACGCGCATCCCTCAGTGCTGGCTTCTGATGCAGAGGAAGGACGCAGTGGAAAAAAGCCGGAATAATAGCCGCTAGAGTATCCAAATAATTACCTGGTTGTATTTAATAGGTTTAAGTATACACGGTATCTTGGTCACATGGAGACAGTCAAACATGATATATTGTTATAAACAAAGTACATACATTAAATTCAAATCAGTATCACAATATTGCCGTGTGTCTGATTAGACAAAAAGCAGGTTTTACCTACACTGGCAATAGCTGAAAATCAGTGGTTTGCTCGTCGAGTAGACAATCACTGAGCCATTGCCATTTCGCACCACGGCTGCACACATGCCTCATTGTAAGCCCTTCTGGATTGAATGAATGAAATATTTATTTCCTTGCTAAGTGTTACATACAAATATTAGGTGTTTTTTAGTAAACAGGTACTTATAACTTAGCTACCTTTTAGGTAATCGCAAATGTGAGGGCAGCTTTATCCTAATAACAATATTAATATAAGAATCTTAAATAAGTAGGTACTAAAGTAACAATCTGGTCACGACATAGACATTTTTTCTTATATCTAATATCATCATCATCATCATCATCAGCAACCCACACTCGTCCACTGCTGGACATAGGTCTCCCCTAATGCACGCCACTGCTCCCGATTTTCGGCCCCTCTCATCCAGCCCACACCAGCCAGCCTTCGAATCTAATATAACGGTGATTTTTTAAGAGCTTGAGAACTTTTTTAAACAATAAACGCATAAAATTTGCAAAATCTCATCGGTTCTTTATTTTAAACGTTAGATTGGTACATGACATTTACTTTTTGAAGATAATTTCATTTAAATGTTGACCGCGGCTGCGTCTTAGGTGGTCCATTCGGAAAGTCCAATTTTGGGCAACTTTTTCGAGCATTTCGGCCGGAATAGCCCGAATTTCTTCGGAAATGTTGTCTTCCAAAGCTGGAATAGTTACTGGCTTATTTCTGTAGACTTTAGACTTGACGTAGCCCCACAAAAAATAGTCTAAAGGCGTCAAATCGCATGATCTTGGTGGCCAACTTACCGGTCCATTTCTTGAGATGAATTGTTCTCCGAAGTTTTCCCTCAAAATGGCCATAGAATCGCGAGCTGTGTGGCATGTAGCGCCATCTTGTTGAAACCACATGTCAACCAAGTTCAGTTCTTCCATTTTTGGCAACAAAAAGTTTGTTAGCATCGAACGATAGCGATCGCCATTCACTGTAACGTTGCGTCCAACAGCATCTTTGAAAAAATACGGTCCAATGATTCCACCAGCGTACAAACCACACCAAACAGTGCATTTTTCGGGATGCATGGGCAGTTCTTGAACGGCTTCTGGTTTCTCTTCACTCCAAATGCGGCAATTTTGCTTATTTACGTAGCCATTCAACCAGAAATGAGCCTCATCGCTGAACAAAATTTGTCGATAAAAAAGCGGATTTTCTGCCAACTTTTCTAGGGCCCATTCACTGAAAATTCGACGTTGTGGCAGATCGTTCGGCTTCAGTTCTTGCAGGAGCTGTATTTTATACGGTTTTACACCACGATCTTTGCGTAAAATTTTCCATGTGGTCGAATAACACAAACCCAATTGCTGCGAACGGCGACGAATAGACATTTCACGGTCTTCAGCAACACTCTCAGAAACAGACGCAATATTCTCTTCTGTACGCACTCTACGCATTCGTGTGGTTGGTTTAATGTCCAATAAAGTAAACTGAGTGCGAAACTTGGTCACAATCGCATTAATTGTTTGCTCACTTGGTCGATTATGTAGACCATAAATCGGGCGTAAAGCGCGAAACACATTTCGAACCGAACACTGATTTTGGTAATAAAATTCAATGATTTGCAAGCGTTGCTCGTTAGTAAGTCTATTCATGATGAAATGTCAAAGCATACTGAGCAAATAATAATAAATGAAAATCATAACCTCAAAAAATCTGAGCAAATACTAATGCATAAAAATCCTAACCTCAAAAAAATCACCCATTACATAGATTTTTGAGTCCGCTCGTGACCACGGCTGCTGTAACGTAGCCGAAACGTCGAGCCAAATATGTGAGTACACAATGTTGTTTCACATAATAAATATCGTGTTAATCCCCGTATTGATACATTATAGTTATAATGCAACGCGAAAATCTAAAAAACTATTATACATAGATTTATCTTTTTATTGCGTTAAATATTCATTTATAGTGTAGTAGCATTTTGAAATTAAGTGAGATTTGTGCTTTTTGATGCGAATAAACGTTTTATCTATCTATCTAACCTGAACTTACGTAGTCGGAAAACCTCTGGCTCCTGTTTTTAAAGTTTGAATCAATTTAGCAAAGTTGTGATGTCTTACTTAAGGCACCATCTGGATAGAATATGAAAGGCAAAGAACAAAACCAATTATGATATTACTTCGTAGCGCAAACTGTGTCTTCTTGAGTAAGTCGTTATTAAAAGTGGTTTATTCTAGGGATGAACTCAGATAACTGACTTCGTCGTCAGCCCATTTAAGTCCCCACTGCTGGGGGACGGGCCTCCCTCAATCACATGAGGGGTAATTGCCATACTCACCACGCTTGGCAGACGGGTTGGCGAGGGTTTTGATATAAATGCAGAGTTTTCCTTCTCTGGGTGCTGATGATCATGCCAGCAGCTTTACCTTAGTCGCATTTTACGACACCTCGGTAAGAGTGAGGGTGGTCTATTCTACTCTGCCGGAGACCACACGGCTAACTCACTTAAAGTCATTTTATTAGAAAGGGAAAAACATAGAATTTTTAGCTATGTTGGTAGCTTTACAAGAATTGTGTTAAATAGTTATTTAAGCAGACGGATCACCTGATGGTAAGCAATTGCCGCCCACCATGGAGACACGTGACACAAGTGTGCTGCCAACCATTAAAGCCCTCTTTCTCCCAAATTGGGCCTCTGATACCCTCACTCACGCAGCTAAACACAGTGCTGCTTTACGCCTGTTTTCTGTGAGGCCGTGGTATCACATGCCATCCCATTCATGCCGAAGCGTGATTCTCCCACGGTCACTTTTATGTTCTGTATACCTACCTCGATTTATCATCATCATCAACCTCATTTCAATTAATGGACAACCCCTAAATAGATGTATCTTGTTGACCGCATTACGATTTTTACACAAAAATAGGAAAAACAATTTTTGGGGAGTATACTTAGAACTAAAACTATTTTTTTTTAATCAAACCCATACGTGTGGGGTATCTTTAAACAGGTCTATAAAAATCATGTTGTGGTTTATATATATTATTTTCTAAACATTTGTACTTTGCGCAAGAGACGCTCCCAAAGTGGTAAAATGTGCCCTCCCCTCCGCTTTAACTTCTATACTTCATCTCTCGTCATTAAAATAATCTGATAGTTGGGCAGACGAGCAGACTAATCGCCTCATGGTAAGCAATTGCCGCCGCCCATAGACATGCGTGTTTGAATTTGTATCATACGCCAACAAGGCAAAAGAAGGTTGCGTGAGAAAGAGGGTATAAGTGTGGTGATTAAGCCTAATCCAATCATAGTAGCGACTTGATTTCTATGATGGAGGCCTTTGCCCTGCAGTGGGATAGTTTATAGGCTAATAAAGACAGGCATTCAAAAAAAGACTAAATAGGCTGTTACTACACGGAGAGATTGTGGCCAAATGCCTAGCTGTCAGGTGATCCGTCATCAGGTGAACCGCCTGATCCTCTGCCATCTATCACACAAAAATCTGATACGTTCCGATTTGAGCTACCTCCTCAGAATCCTCTACAATACGATGTGAAGCCACAATGATAATGGACAACATTTCATATTTTTAACATGTCCATATATATGAAAATAGACATAAAATGAACAAACCCGTATTTTTTATTTTTTAAAAATTTTTCCGTTTTCATACATAAAATAATTATTGAAATTCTTTATATTCTAAATAGACGTAAGCGCCAAATGACGTCATCGGACGGCTGAATACAGCGATATTCCTTTGCTTATCATTGCTTTAGTAAAAAAAAAAGAATACCTACTAGTGTCAACATTATCAACGTCATTCATTCATTCAACGTTGATAAGTTGTCTTTTTTTGACAGTTGCATGTCATGGGTTTGTATTTCGTAAATTTAAAACTAAAATGTGCTAAGCAAAGAAATACTTTACATTCTGCCGTCCGATGACGTCATATTACGTTTATAGTTTTTAATTTTTTTCTCAGTAAATAACCAATATAAAAAATAAATAAATATATATTAGAGAAGCGGAAAAGTAAATAAAGAATTAGTATTTTTTGTTTCATAGCTCAGCCGCTTTCAAAGCCGTGTGGTCCCCGGCAGAGTAGAATAGACCACCCTCACTCTTACCGAGGTGTTGTAAAAGGCGACTAAGGTAAAGCTGCTGGCATGATCATCAGCACCCAGGGAAGGAAAACTCTGCATTTATATGAAAACCCTCGCCAACCCGTCTGCCAAGCGTGGTGAGTATGGCAATTACCCCTCATGTGATTGAGGGTGGCCCGTGCCCCAGCAGTGGGGACTTAAATGGGCTGATGATGATGCATGATGCATAGCTCAGCAATTTTGAAATGTTGTCCATTGTCTTGTAATATCTGTTATTTTTTTCAAAATCACGGATCTTGTATTGGAATGACGGTTCAGCACGGAAAAGTCATGTTATTTTTTTGTTATTTTAAAACTCACTTAGGTTTATAGCAAACGGCACGCACATTATTACATTGTATATATACAATGCTAGATGTTTACGTAAACAACGTAATGCAACAAAAAACCAACTACAATTTGCAAGAAATATAGCGAAGTCTACGTTGAGTAGCTATCGGAGAGCCATAGAAACCAAAAAAATGCTAATATCTTCATCCATTCATCATTCTTAATGGATTCATCGTCAATTTTTAGGGTTCCGTAGCCAAATGAAAAAAAAAAACGGAACTCTAGATTCGTCATGTCTATCCGTCTGTCCCTCCGTCCGTAAGTCGCAGCCACATTTTTCAGACACGTTTGACGAAAAATAAATACACGTGATATCTTACTACACCCCCCTCCCCCTTGTGTTGTTTTCGTGATTTTCATCAAACCCCTCCCCCCCTCCCTTTCACATCTCACGTGATTAATGGACAACCCCTAAATAGATGCATCTTGTTGACCGCATTACGATTTTTACACAAAAATAGGAAAAACAATTTTTGGGGATTATATTTAGAACTAAAACAATTTTTTTAACATACCCACACGTGTGGGGTATCTTTAAACAGGTCTATAAAAATGATGTTGAGGTTTCTAGAATATATTTTTCTAAACATTAATACTTTGCGCAAGAGACGCTCCCAAAGTGGTAAAAAGTGCCCTCCCCTCCGCTTTAACTTCTATAAAAAAAGAATTAGTATACTAAAAAATATATGATATACATTACCATGGAAACTAATCACGAAAATCAGTTTGAACTAGATCTAGTAAGTAGTTTTTTTTTAATTCGTTATAAGCCGTAAACCGCAATTTACCTTCCATATAACTTACTTGCTGCTACGGAACCCTTCATGGGCGAGTCCGACTCGCACTTGGGTTGTCACTTGTCTCATAATCGCCTTAATTAATACAAATCTAATGATGGCGCTTTACGTCAATGTGTCAACTTAAATAATTCATTTTAGAAAATCCGATGTAAGTACATATGTGAAATTTTTATTTATTTGTCTAACATAGTTTATTAATGTTGATGCGTCTTTTTTACTTTTTTTTTCATAATGGACAACATTTCAAATTTTTAACATGTCCATATTATTTTTTTATATGAAAAGTAGACATAAAATCGAACAGACCCTATTATTTCTTTTTTCAAAATTTTGCCGTTTTCATACATAAAATAATTATTGTAAATTCTTTATATTCTAAATAGACGTAAGCGCCAAATGACGTCATCGGACGGCTGAATACAGCGATATTCCTTTGCTTATCATTGCTTTAGTAAAAAAGGTACTACTGTCAAAGGTAAAGAATACCTACTAGTGTCAACATTATCAACGTCATTCATTCATTCAACGTTGATAAGTTGTCTTTTTTTGACAGTTGCATGTCATGGGTTTGTATTTCGTAAATTTAAAACTAAAATGTGCTAAGCAAAGAAATACTTTACATTCTGCCGTCCGATGACGTCATATTACGTTTTTAGTTTACATTTTTTTTCTCAGTAAATAACCAATATAAAAATAAATAAATATAAATTCGAGAAGCGGAAAAGTAAATAAAGAATTGGTATTTTTTGTTTCATAGCTCAGCAATTTTGAAATCTTGTCCATTGTCTTGTATTATAAAACAGATATTCTGTTTTTTTTGTTCAAAATTACGGATCTTGTATTGGAATGACGGTTCAGCACGGAAAAGTCATGTTATTTTTTTGTTATTTTAAAACTCACTCAGGTTTATAGCAAACGGCACGCATATTATTACATTGTATATATACAATGCTAGATGTTTACGTAAACAACGTAATGCAACAAAAAACCAACTACAATTTGCAAGAAATATAGCGAAGTCTACGTTGAGTAGCTATGGGAGAGCCATAGAAACCAAAAAAATGCTAATATCTTCATCCATTCATCATTCCTAATGGATTCATCGTCAATTTTTAGGGTTCCGTAGCCAATTGAAAAAAAAACGGAACTCTAGATTCGTCATGTCTATCCGTCTGTCCGGACGGAGGTCCGTAAGTCGCAGCCACATTTTTCAGACACGTTTGACGAAAAATAAATACACGTGATATCTTACTACACCCCCCTCCCCCTTGTGTTGTTTTCGTGATTTTCATCAAACCCCTCCCCCCCTCCCTTTCACATCTCACGTGATTAATGGACAACCCCTAAATAGATGCATCTTGTTGACCGCATTACGATTTTTACACAAAAATAGGAAAATAACTTTTTGGGGATTATACTTAAAACTAAAACTATTTTTTTTTCATCAAACCCAAACGTGTAGGGTTTCTTTAAACAGGTCTATAAAAATGATGTTGAGGTTTCTACTATATTTTTTTTAAACATTAATACTTTGCGCAAGAGACGCTCCCAAAGTGGTAAAATGTGCCCTCACCTCCGCTTTAACTTCTATAATAAAATAATTAGTAAACTAAAAAATATATGATTTACATTACCATGGAAACTAACCACGAAAATTAGTTTGAACTAGATCTAGTAAGTAGTTTTTTTTAATACTTTATAAACCGTAAACCGCAATTTACCTTCCATATAACTTACTTGCTGCTACGGAACCCTTCATGGGCGAGTCCGACTCGCACTTAGGCTTGTCACTTGTCTCATATCCGCCTTAATTAAATACAAATCTAATGATGGCGCTGTACGTCAATGTGTCCAACTTAAATATTCACTTTAGAAAATCCGATGCAAGTACATATGTGAAATTTTTATTTATTTGTCTAACATAGTTGTATTAATGTTGATAGCGTCTTTTTTACTTTTTTTTTCATAATGGACAACATTTTCAAATTTTTAACATGTCCATATTATTTGTTTTATATGAAGTAACATAAATTAACAGACCCCATATTTTTTCTTTTTTCAAAATTTGTCCTATTTTCATGCATAAATAATTATTGAAATTCTTTTTATTTCTAAATAGACGTAAGCGCCAATGAACGGTCTCGGACGGCTAATCAGCGATATTCCTTTGCTTATCATTATTTTAATAAAAAAATGTCCTACTGTCCCAAGTTAAATCATACTAGTGTCACATTGTCAAACGTCATTCATACATTCAACGTTGACAAGTTTGTCTTTTGTTTTTGACAGTTACATGTTCATGAGTTTGGCATTACGTAAATTTAACAACTATAATGTGCTAACAAAGAAATATTTTACTTCTGTTCTGGCGTCCGATGACGTCATTCTTACGTTTTTAGTTTTTATTTTTTTTCTCAGTAAATATGCAATATAAAAAATGAATAATATTATATTCGAGCAGCCGAAAAGTCAACAAAGATTAGTATTTTTTGTTTCAGAGGCTTAGCAATTTTGAAATGTTCTCCATTGACACTTATTATTGTACGTTTTTGTTTGAGTTTTGTAAAAATCGCGACCTGCCCCCATATTGCCATGCTGTTCATTATTTATTTCTGTTTTTCTTCTTTTTTCCTGCTCCATCTCAATTTTATGAATGCGACTGTTGTATATATATGAATCAGATGGCATAATGTTATGGTAGTCGCTGAAAACCAGCTTCGGGGGTAATCTCTTGCATCAGCACCGAATATTGCGATCAGCCGCCTGTTTGGGCACATACAGGGATAATGTTGTCCTACTTTTCATTTATGATTTTATGTCTAGGTTATGTTTCTAATTAAGTTCCCTTGTTTTGTATTGTGACACATAAAGTTATCATTCATTCATTCATAACATGCTAAATGGACTTCATTCAGGATAACTAGCTGTCTATATTATGAGGATTTCAGGATGCAAACGATAAAAAAAAATTTTTTTATCTATTAAAACTCTATAATTTATCAAAACGGGAATTAACTCGATATTTATTATGTGCTACGTTACAGCGGTCACGAGCGGACTGACCGCTCGTGACCACGGCTGCTGTAACGTAACCGAAACGAGCCAAATATGTTGAGTTGAGTGAGTACACGATGTTGTGTGACACAATAAATATCGTGTTAATTCCCGTCTTGATCATCATCATCATCAGCCCATTTAAGTCCCCACTGCTGGGGCACGGGCCTCCTTTAATCACATGAGGAGTAATTGCCATACTCACCACGCTTGGCAGACGGGTTGGCGAGGGTTTTGATATAAATGCAGAGTTTTCCTTCTCTGGGTGCTGATGATCATGCCAGCAGCTTTACCTTAGTCGCCTTTTACGACACCTCGGTAAGAGTGAGGGTGGCCTATTCTACTCTGCCGGGACCACACGGCCCGTCTTGATACATTATAGTTATAATGCAACGCGAAATTCTAAAAAACTATTTACCTACAACTCTTACTGAACTTAAGGACGTCTCGAGTTAATATTGTTTCTATTAAAAAGACAATTACCCATCTCATTGGTGTCGACGGCGAAACAAATGTAATGTTTACAATACATTTCAAGTTTAACCTTGACAAACGTTTGCTTTAACGTGAACACAGCCGTAATGTATTCGAGAGAAAGATAAAACATGTATGAACGTCTATTTATCTTATCCTAATTGACGTATTAGCTGCTCTGTGAGTAATTTATGTGCAATTGTAATACTTAGAATATTATTGTAACTATCGTGGGAGAGCCACGCTTCGGCATTAATGGGCCGGCTTGACCGGAGTGACCACGGCCTCACAGAAAGCACTGCTGTTCGCTGCGTATGTGAGGGTACCGGAGGCCCAATCAGGGGGAAAGGGGGGTTTAAAATTTGGCAGCGCACTTGTGGCTCCACTGGTGTCGCGGGTGTCCATGGGTGGCGGCAATCGCTTACCATCAGGTGATCCGTCTGCTGGTCTGCCACCTTTTACATAAAAAAATAGGCATTACGTTTGAACAGCGTAAAGATAGACAGTAACAGAATTCCCAACCGCGGGAGTGACACGCTTTGGCATGAATGGTTGGATACCACGGTCTCATTGAAAATAGGCGTGAAGCAGCGCCTGTGATTCACCGAGTGTACCGGAGGAGATCCAATCTTTAATATTTATAATCAAAATCTCATAGAAGCGGCAATGCTTGCGCGATGTAATTGGCACCTAGCGCCATCTATTGGTGTAAAGTGGTACTGATGTCCTAAAACGAAGTGAGGGCGGGCCACTAGTGGAAGGATGAAGGGGGTTAAAAGGTTGGCTTCGCGCTTGTGACTCCATTGTTGTAACGAGCGTCTGTGGGTGGAGAAAATGTATGGTCTGATCTGACACTTATCATTACGAAACACTTAAAAATTCTGCAGAAAGTATTCTGGATGTAGAGTCTCATTATGATCCTTGCGCTTTAGCATGTTATCGGTGACAGCAGAGCTGAATGATAAAACATGAATTATAGTTACAAGTGTCAGAACGTAGGGCTGCTCAAATTGTTGGTGACTCTCTCTAGTCGACTTGTCAAGCGACTGTCATTCCATCCCCATCATCCCGATGGATGGCGGTCTAATACTGTGCGTTTCTTGCTGTTTCGTCGAGTGAGTGAGAACTCACTCGACGAAACAGCACCGATGTTTCACGCCGGTTTTCTTTGAGGCTGTATTAACACACTGGTCGAGTGTTGTTCTTCCACGATAGCACGATTGTGTGACAGATGTCAAAATTGGTATATTTTCAAGTAGACCTAAAAGTACCCTCGTACTAAAAGGCAAATCCAGGAAAAGACGGGATCAAAGGGTGTCACTGGTGTAACTCCACTGGTGATGCGAGCGTCCATGGGCGGCGGCAATCGTTTACCATCAGGTGACCCGTCGGTTCGTTTTGCTCAAATATTCAGTCCATTGTGCAGAGGTCCCAATTTGTACTACGTAAGTGTGCATGGATTGGCTACTAAACTTGTAGCTGAAAAGATCCCAGAAACACCATCATGGTTCAAACCAACGCCACCAGCCAGTATAGCTTTTCCCCACACTTTGCAAACTAACTAATACAATATAAGTAAGTAAATAAATAAATAATGCATTTATTTCAGGCAACAAGATACATAAAAAAAATCATTAGCCCATAACATTAATACCTTACAGTCTAACATACATATTATATTATAAAATTCAATTGTTTTTTTACATGAAATTAATGTGCGGGATGTAAGAGTCAGCTGGTAGCCGTCTTCGAAACTTCCGAAAGACGACTCCCTGCGGCCAGAAGTCCTACTTAATATGGTACATCGAGTTTTAAAATTAGTTACTTCGCGTCACTGGTTCTATCTGTTTAAACTGTGGTCTAAATATCGAAGTCCAAATGTTCTGGAAATGCAACAATCTGAAATCCAATGTAAATAGTGATTCACACATTCATGAATGTTATTGGTTGTTGTACTTTGTACCAATCAGTTTGTATATCTTGAAGTCAATAGTGATTGATCTTAAACATGAAGATATTTGAAATACGCACAATGATCTATGGCCATATTTCTGTCATCTTAGCGTGTAATGGGAATTACACGCTAAGAAAAGTTGCATCCATAGCTGTCACTTCGAAGCTCAGGGTACGCTTGGACCATGAACCAGGATTCGGGAAGTCTCACTTTGATTCTATGTAATTATGATCAGGACTATGTACGAATTCAGTATTAAAAATCCACGTGACATCGTTAAAGTGATAGAGCGTCGATAACACAGTTCACGCGTTCATCGGTTGAACGGTAGCGCCATTCATCCAACTAACAACTTTGCCGGTAATGCAGTATCACATAGAAAATTCCTACATACCAGCGTTAAATGCCTGTTACAAAGTTATGTTGCCCTGGTACTTTAATTTCATGGGCTCCTTATTACCTTAGGAAAAAAGGTGTGAAAGATTTGTTTCGCGTTTTCAGGTTCAATAACCTACACCTTCTACAAAGCTATGTTGTCCTGGTACTAAAATAGGGTATACGACTAAGTTCAAGACTTTGACAAAATATTTATATTACAAAATATAAATATTTTGTCAAAATATAGGTCAATATATCGTCAGCCCATTTTAGTCCCCACTGCTGGGGCACGGGCCTCCCCCAATCACATGAGGGGTAATTGCCATACTCACCACGCTTGGCAGACGGGTTGGCGAGGGTTTTGATATAAATGCAGAGTTTTCCTTCTCATGGTGCTGATGATCATGCCAGCAGGTTTACCTTAGTCGCCTTTTACGACACCTCGGTAAGAGTGAGGTTGGCCTATTCTACTCTGCCGGGGACCACACGGCAATATATGCCAAAGGCAAAAATTCTCAATTAAAAATATAACGTCTAGCCGGTTTATGGTCATTCGAAGATTCATGGGCAAGTCCATTTTAAAAGTATAAAATTATTAATAAATAATTATGCCATTGAATAACCCATACAATTTGCACCAATTATTATAATAGAACCATTGACATAAACGAAACATTTGTAATAGCTACCATACAAAATTCAAATGAAATGCATACAAAATACTTAAGTGTGACGTCACATCTAAGTCGCCATTTGTATGGAGCGTTTTGGGTTTGCCCAAAATAATGTGATTTTAAAGTTGTGATATCTTAGGTAGTTTAAATGAGAATCAAGTGATTTTTTCAACGATGTTTCTATCATTGCGAGGTCTTTTGATTGCAAAATTTTAAAAAAAGTAGTCGTATACCGTATTGTAAGGGTCGAAAAAAAAAGATTTGAGTTAATTTTATTTAAAACCATTTCAACTCATTAATATTTTGTAGTTTGGTATGTATATTTAATTTTATTTGAAACTTTGGTTGCATGGCCGTCACCTCTTGCCAAAGCCTCGCTCTCCTCTACCATGTTGATCACTGAAAACCAGCGGCGTGGCGATAACTATCACCACGGCACATGCTGAGTGGAAGCCTATTTGGCACACTATTTTAATTTTAATTCTAGTTGTTTAGTTTTATTTTAAGTTTGAATTGTAATATCTTTTGTGTCAAATAAATGTTTTTTCTTTCTTTCATTCATTTGAATTTAGGTAAAAAAAAACACTACAAAGTTCCGCGCTAGCAGTGTGACTACGAGTCATGGTTTTAATAATTTAATATGGAATTCCTCGTATCCACACCAGTGTGACAAACTGCGGTGTGGACACGAGACATACACGAATTATGAGAGCAATAAACCATTCATCGTCATCGTCAGCCCATTTATGTCCCCACTGCTGGGGCACGGGCCTCCCTCAATCACATGAGGGGTAATTGCCATACTCACCACGCTTGGCAGACGGGTTGGCGAGGGTTTTATATAAATGCAGAGTTTTCCTTCTCTGAGTGCTGATGATCATGCCAGCAGCTTTACCTTAGTCGCCTTTTACGACACCTCGGTAAGAGTGAGGGTGGCCTATTCTACTCTGCCGGAGACCACACGGCCAATAACCATTATTTATTTCTTTTTTATCAAATTGAATTTAGAATTTTTCATTTGCTTAAATGACAAATGTATTCTGTAAACCTTCTTCTTAAAGGTATAAAACCTTTTAAAAAATAAAAGAAGTAAATATAATATTGTTGACAGTAAGAATACGGTATTTTTTAAAAGGTATTGAGTAGAGCCTCAAATTGCTCGCTCGCTTAGAAACCTCGCTTCAATGAAGTTAGGTAGAACCACAAAATAATAATGTTTTGTGGTAGAACGAACACACGATACCCGCATTATACAGGATGGCTCATTTTCAGTGTCTTTTTTTAAAATGCCTTACAACGAGACTTACCTAAAACACCTCTATTTATGATCCGCAATTTTGGTAGTATTCGAGAAAAACGGTTTTTGATGTAGTTGGAGATCGGTCTGCTCGTCTGCCACCTATCACATAAAAAAAAGTTAGTATGAACGGTCAGACGAGATGTTTTTTTATATGATAGATGGCAGACCCTCACCCTCTGAGTGACCCTCACCCTCACTCACGAAACACAGCACAGTGCTGCTTCACGCGGGTTTTCTGTGAAGTTTTGTGTTAGGTCGCGTGTGAGGTTTTGAGTGAGGGAATTTTTTTTGATACTTTTTTGATTCGTCATCCATGCTTCCATAAGCAAGAAATAAGATAAAAAGAAAATTGAAAAAAAGTATTAAATTTTTTTTTTTTATTTCGTTTAGCTGTGTATTTTTATACTCCAAAAAAAAAAAAACTACAAGAAATTGCGGAACATACACCGGGATATTTCAGATGAGCTTCTCTCGTTGTGAGGAATCTAAAAACGATTTTCTGGACCACTGTAAATAGACCACCCTGCCAACATTTTTTATCAAATTAAAAAAAAACTGCCGTTCCATATAAAATAGAACATTTACGCGGCAATAATGTATAAACCAGCTGATTTTGTTTTGCTTGTTTAGTTGTTTAGTTTAGTTGCATGCAGGATCAGCACGCTCGAGTGGAGATGGGCCGGCCATGTTTCTAGGTACGCACTGATAAAAGATGGAGTCGACACGTACTGGAGTGGAGTGGTCGCCACGTGGGGAAACACAGTGTTGGACGCCCTGCGGCGCAATGGACTGACGATTTGAGAAAGATGGCTGATGTGAGCTGGATGCAGACCGCTCAGGACCGGGTTGGATGGTGCTCTTTGGGGGAGGCCTACGTTCAGCAGTGGACGGCGATTGGCTGATTGATTTAGTTGATCTAATATGATAAATGAACCTTATACACAATACCTATTATAAGCATTTCGGAATGTAAACGATAAAAAAGGGTGTATACACAAATTATTTAATAGTAGAGACTTCACAAGCCTTTAAGAATAGGAGTAAAAGGTCTCTAACCAATAAATTAAAGTGTTGGTTTTTTATTTGCACGAAGCGATTCGCTCCCACATTTATAATGCGGACGGCTAGGGAGTGGAACTCCCTGCCGAGGTCTATCTTTCCTGACCACTTTAATCTGGACAAGGCAAGAGTGAACAGGCATCTTTTAGGCAAACGCGTATCATCATCCTAGACCTCATCGACGCTTTCCATTAGGTGCGATATTGACCAAAAAAATTCTGGCCTCGCCCATCAATATCAATAATCACGTTAATTTGTAAGAAAATTACGTGGTGGTGCGATTTTTTTGTCACAGAGAGTCTTCATCTTAGCGCGTAGTACCTGGTTGCATCCAAAGCTGTCGCCTAGGGTATGTTTGGACCTGCGGATGGCGATTCAGGATTTGGGAAGTCTGGTAATTACACTTGAAACGACTGCCGCCTGACATTCGCAACCCTTTAACAGGGGAACCAGACCAACTGAATCATGGTTACACGTGTCAGAAACTATTTAAAACGTGCAGGTTTCTCACCGTCGAGCTAATAGTTGAAATATGCATGTAAAGTATAAAAAGTACAAAAAAAGGCACAGATTCGCCCGTGTGTGGAATATTGCTCCTGTCTCTGAGATGGTTCTGCTAAGTACTTGCTGGAGGCTCTCTATAGGTTGCAGCGACGTGCTATCCGTATTGTTGGAGATTATGAGGTGACTAAGTCCCTAGAACCTCTTCAGCTACGTAGAGACATTCTAGTCTAAGTATTCTCTACCGCCTCTATAATGGGGAATGCTCTGATGAGCTATTTCAACTTATCTCATCCTCCCCTTTCCACTTCCGAACAACACGTGCTGGACAGCGTTGCCATCCGCACACCATCCAGACAATGGCGGCGCGCACCAAGAGGTTTGGCCCCGAGCCTTCAAGACATGGAATGCCCTCCCAGCTCATGTGTTTCCTCCTTCATACAATCCGGGGTCTTTTAGGCGGGGCGTGAAACGGCATCTCAGCAAGCCATTAGGATGAGGATGGCAGACACAATGGTTACTTTGTTAGTTCTTCTGTGCCTGTCAGCCTCATATTTAGATTTCATGGCCGCTTACCATCAGGCGGAGTGAGATCATCCTGATTGTCCTTTCTATAAAAAAAAATGTAAAATCCGGCGGTGCATGCTCGGGTTCGAAAAACGACCCCCCGCATGGAAGACGCGTTCTTATCCATTAAACTACCATCTCATCAGAAAGCAGAGAGTCTTTAGTTGAGCAACTCAACAGTCAGGTTTTTTTTTGCTTATAGTAGGTAGACGAGCTTGCGGCTCATCTGATGGTGAATGGTAACCGCCGCTCATAGGCATCAACAATGCCGGAGCACAGTCATGCCGCCGCCTACCGTGAGAGACGAACTCTTTTCAAACCTCGTTTAAAAAAGGACATGTCATAGCGATCAGGGAACACCGCGGCTGGAAGCTCATTCCAGAGATTGCACGAGCGCGGGAAAAAGGAGAGCTGGAACCGAAGCGTTCTGGAAGGGTTTCTTAGCTTCAAATGTACACATATCGAATTCCACACCCGATGTTTCCTTTTCAGTGTCGTATTTACATTTCTGTAACAATGTCAATTGGTTTATACGCTGTTAATAAACGATCATTAAGTACCAATTTTGTTGATCAAGTGCGCAAATTGCTTCCCTATTTTGTCGAGTCTCTAGGGATGAGGAATAAAATATTAACATTAAAATGTATTATCGATAGTTCCTAACATGACGGTATATAACAATACCTGTCAAAATATTAAGCGCAACTGTGACGTTTTGCGCCAATACGGATATGAAATCATGCAATTGATTATAATAATAGACCTACTCATGGAAAAATGTGCCGAAACTGTGTGATCTCCTTTTTTAAACGAGGTTTGAAAAGAGTTCTATTCTCACGGTAGGCAGCGGCATGACTTTACTCCGGCATTGTTGATGTCTATGAGCCATTTACCATCCGATGGGCCACATGCTTGTGCGCCTATTTTTCGCAATTAAAAAAACACGAATTGGCCACCAAGGCCAAGCCATGTAAACAAAAGTAGAAGGACTCATCATAGAAAATGACCAAGTCACGTGACCGACTTTGTATGAAAAGCTTAAATTATTTTACGCCAATTTGTAAATGTCACAGAACTAATCTTGTTCAGAATGATTAGTAGAACACGTGGTCAAAGGAATGGAAATGTTCACAGATACACCTTGCATATCGATATAACGGAAGAACACACGCACATCCCTACTAGGCGTAAAAGCGGAGTTTCGAATTATTCAATTCCGTTTGTTCGAATCTGGTTATAACGTTACGCTAATTAATCATCGCTGTTCGAATAGCGCAAACGGCCAATTAAATGTTTTTCGCATTATCAGATTTGTGGTTCTAATGGCAGAATATTTTTTTTTATGTCATGAGCTAACGCAAGAGGTCCCGGGTTCAATCCCCGGGTCGCGCCAAATGAAATGAAATGAAATATTTATTTGCTTGCTAAGTGTTGCCAAAAATTTGTATTTAAGTTTTCGGAAGAAATTCTCAGTGTCAGCCTAGAGTTTTGACTGACCGGATGGCGTAATTGGTAGTGACCCTGCCTCTTACGCCAAAAGTCGTGGGTTTGATCCCCACCCTGGACAAACATTCGTGCGATGAACACTTGTGTTTGTTCAGTGTCTGGGTGTAATATAAGTATATATTTGTGTTCCTCTGTTGTCTGATATCTGTAACACAAGTGCTTAAGCTACTAAGTACGGAATCAGGTCAACGTATGAGATGTTGTAAGAATTATTATTATTTTTATTAATTAGAGTCTGTAAATTGGCGGACTTGTACCCCCATGCCTCGGAAAACATGTTAAGCCGTTGGTTCTACTCCCGATCCCTCACTGGTCGTGTCACACTGGCATCCCATTGGATTATGAGGTTAAGGGAATCGAGAGTGCACTAGTGTTTCCGCTCACACATTTTAACCGAGGATTATTATTACACAACAGCAGAGCATTTAGTAGAGCTGCTACCTCCTCATCTTAGCTTGTAATTCCCGGTTGCGTGCAAAGCTCTCCCTTTGGAGTCCGGACCGTGTTCCAGGATTTCGGGAGTCCGGTAACTACAATGTAGCATCTACCGAGCAGAGCTGCTACCTCATTAATTTGAACACTCTAAGGACTCCGACAAATCGTGAGATGTCTTCCGAACGACCCCGTTCCTACAAACCCTTTTACCGAACTCATCAGTCAAACCCCGACCAAGCCGAGAATCGAACCCGTCACTCGTTATTGATGCCGCAACACATCCGTGATTAGTGATGGGGTTGTTGTGTTTGAAAACGAGTGACTTGAGTGAGATCGCAAAATGCTGATATCGAGTTAAAAATAATTGAGTGTTCTTTTTTGTGAAAATCACGTATCATCTGTGAGGTCGTGTATTGAGCCTGCCCTTTAAAGCTAAATCATGGCTCTCCTACGGTCAAATCTGGTATCATGTGGAACAAGATAAGTGGACTCGATATGATTATGTGTACGTGGGACTCTAACAACCAAAGCCTTTTAAGTTCTTTGTATAATGTGAATTTGCTTATTTTGTTTTAAAAGTTCTCTATTTGTTTTAAAGGGTTTATAAAACCCTGCAATGGCTAGGACAGCAATGAGTGAACTGAGTAAGATTTGACGAAACAGAAACATTAAATCGAATGAAGATACACCTTGTTCGCACACTTGTCTTCCCCATCGCCCTCTATAGTGTCGAGACGTGGACAATCAAGGCAGCCGACCGGAAAATAATCGACGCCTTTAAAATATGGTGCTGGCGCCGCATGTTAAGAATACCATGGACTGCCCGCCGCACCAACGGCTCGATTCTCAAAGAATTAAACATAGAGAATACTCAGCGCTGGTCCGCTACCTGTTTGCGACGTATCGTGCAATATTTTGGAGACATTGCACGAAGGAGTGGGGATAACTTGGAGCGATTGATTGTAACCGGGAAAGTGGAAGGGAGGAGACCGAGAGGCCGGAGTCCCCAGAGATGGTCAGACCAGATAGCGAAACAGCTCGAGATCCCGATAAGCACTGCCCTGCGCCGAGTGGCGGAGCGCAGTCGATGGCGAAAGCTGGTCGACAAAATCGGAAGGAGTCACGATCTTCAGCAGTGAGGGAATCGACAGGAGAGATAAATGACTCGAGTCAAAAGTTCCGACTTCCGTCGCAACACTATCCGTGACTCCCTCCTCGATTTCCGAACGCATTACTTGTAGAGAATTCAGGATCCAACTCAATGGGATTTGTTCATTTCTAGACTGAAAGGAAATTGCAGATTCGTTTTGAGACCGACTGTGACACTATTCATAATAATGTGTAGCCATCCTTTATCTTGTCTTTGATGTACGCTGGGGACAACCATAAAAAATCTCTCTTCTGATTTCATGACTTAAGGACCCTCTGTAAGTAAGTTCTTTATTGTGTATGGAAAACAAGTTTACAAAAATTATCTTGAAAAACAACATATAAAGTATTACTTGATCTTACCTTTTTAGGTATATCGACTGACTAGAGCCACTCTTCGGCATGAATGGTCCAGCTCGACCACGTTATGCCACGGCCTCACAGAAAACCGGCGTGATGCAGCACTGTGCTGTGTTTCGCTGCGTGATTGAGGGTTCTGGAGGCCCAATCCAGGGGAAGGGGGGTTTAAAGGTTAGCAGCGCAATTGTGACACCACTGGTGTCGTGGGTGGCGGTAATATAATTATGCAGCACTGTGCTGTGTTTCGATGCTTGACTTAGGGTACTGGAGACCCAATTCAGGGAGAAAGGGGTTTGAAGGTTGGCAGTGCACTTGTGACTCCACTGGTGTCGCGGGTGGCGGCAATATAATTATAATGATATACTTCAGTTCTGTGGAACGGTTTGGCTGGATATTCCCTGACGGCTACGATTTAGGGACCTTCGAAAGAAGAGCGTACTCTTTTTCAAAAAGGCCGCCAACAAAGTCAGGGTCAAATAATCCTTTATTTGCATAGGCTTGTACACAGCACTTACAAATTGTCATACATTTGAATGATTAAAGACTATTTATAAGTAAACATAATGTGATTCTACCACCGGCTCGGAAAGTTGTTTCTGGTCAAGAAGATTCGGCAAGAAACTCGCCAGTTACTCTTTTTAATTGCCAACTTTTTATACAATGGTTTATTATCCTCATACCAAGTCATACAGTCTAATGCAACACAAAATAGAATGAAGCAAATTAAAAGCTAAATATGAGGTAAACCGAATCGGACCAGTCCCCAAAGGTGGCACCTGTTCACAAGTATGACGTATGTGTCAGCTATCATTTCACTCAACCATATTAGAGGGAATGTAATGACCCGCCACATAACGCCACCTCCTCAGAGACATTTGAGTGAGCATGACTACTTAGGTTCCCCTCATAGGTCACAGAGTAGTAGTTACTTTATCCAATACTAATAAACTGCAGGATGAGGTGTACAATAGTAGGTGGTTAGCATCTTGTCAATTGTTGAATAATCAATACTAATCAATTTGCTGCTAAGCCTTATTTATTAAAATTGAATATCTTTCTGTTTTCGTAAATGTTCATTTACTGCGGTGATTATTTTCCATCAGGTGACCCGCTCGCTCATTTGTCGCCTTTAGTTTAAAAAAAAACTGCCTCTTGAATTACTCTTTCTTTTAAAAAACCGCTTCAAATGAAATGAAATGAAATGTAATGAAAATTGTTTATTCAATTTAGGTCCATACAGAACACTTATGAATGTCAACATGTTTACCACTGGTTCGGAATGTAGTTTTCTGCCAAGAAGACACCAGCAAGAAACTCAGCAGTTACTCTTTTAAAAAAAAATATAGTACAAATTTGTGTTACTAATATGCCCCTAAATTATTGTCATTCAAAAAATCGTCTATTTTATAATAGCCCTTCTTCATTAAACAGTTTTTTATATACAATTTAAACTTATGTGTGGGCAAGTCAATAATAATCTGAGGTAACTTATTAAAAAAAATTATGCTCAATCCTATAAATGAACTGCCAACCTTATGAAGCAAAATTCGTTGTGTAGTTTTAAAGGATCTGTTTACTTTTAGATTGCATGTTTTTGCTTTCACATCAAAAATACAGTTCCTATTTTTACATCTCTATCCCTAAAATAACATCCAAAATGTATTCCAATGGGTATAATAGAGAAAGTAATTCTGTTAGCAGGATCCATAAAAATGAGGACGTAAGGATAGGAAATGAATGGGATATTTGCCATCGTCACTCGTTTCACAACGGCCTTGGGAGCCCTTCCTAAAGTTACGAGATATGAAACACAAAAGAGTTCTTAAGACACTACAGTAAGACTACGTTCACAGGATTTGAATATTCATTTATTTATTCATTTAATCGCACATGTTACATAAGTCATAAAAATAAATATTCTAATTAGTGCTGATTAGCGGTATGTATACAGGAATAGTTTTTTAGATTTTCGCGTTGCATTATAACTATAATGTATCAATACGGGGATTAACATTAGCCGTAGGTCCGCTCGTGACCACGGCTGCTGTAACGTAGCCGAAACGTCGAGCCAAATATGTGAGTACTCAATGTTGTTTCACATAATAAATATCGTGTTAATCTCCGTATTGATACATTATATGTATACAGGAACCTGAAAGGGTAAGTCCGCTCGTGACCACGGCTGCTGTAACGTAGCCGAAACGTCGAGTAAAATATCATCATCATTTAAGTCCTCACTGATGGGGCACGGGCCTCCCTCAATCACATGAGGGGTAATTGCCAAACTCACCACGCTTGGCAGACGGGTTAGCGAGGGTTTTGATATGAATGCCGAATTTTCCTTCTCTGGGTGCTGATGATTATGCCAGCAGTCATATATATGACCTTAGTCGCCTTTTACGACACCCCAGTATGAGTGAGGGTGACCTATTCTACTCTGCCGGGGACCACACGGCAAAAATATGTGAGTACACAATGTTGTATCACATAATAAATATCGTGTTAATTTCCGTTTTGATTAATTATAACCTGAAAGGGTATTGCAATAACTCATAACTATGGATGGCATTGTAATAAATTTAACTACCTACTTATTATTATACTACTGTTTTATCGCACTTTAAACCGACGGTTGCCCTTGGGGTCCCGGGTTCGATCCCCTGGTCGGGCCAAAATTTGTACCTGAGTTTTTCTGTTAAGAAATTCTCAGTGTTGGCCCGGAGTTTGGAACTTGGCGGTCTTGTACCCGCGTGCCTCGGAAAGCACGTTAAGCCGTTGGTACTGCGCTTAATCCCTTTCCGGTCTAGTGTCCCATCGAAATAAGAGGGTACGGGAATAGAGAGTGCACTTGTGTATGCGCAAATACTTGTGCACCATAATATGTCCTGCGTCGATGACTGAGCGCTGAGATTTATTATGATGTTAAAAATTACTTAGAAAAACCAAGCCGAGAATTTATTTTCTCCCTCACACGTGAATGCATCCGAACACCCTGAACCCTATAACTTTTTATTCACACTTCGCATCGTTTGCATAAAACTCTCCAATGCGATCCACATCATTTGCTTCTTATGAGAAATTTTCGGGATTGAATCAAGGATCACTTGATTCATGTAGTATTTTCCATTTCCATCACGATGCAGGATTACAGGGGATTATCTAGTTTTATGGAAATGAAATTCGCGTATGCGTCAGCGTTGTGCGCTTGATGGTTTAGGGTTCCTTGGGGAAATTTGAAATAAGATGTCCCAATAGGTACATTTATTTTGAGAGGGCAGATCGCGGTTCGGGGTCTTGTAAATGGAGACTTATCACCAGAGATGTCGGAATTGGGTGGAGTTATTTATATAGATCTACCTAATTCTGACTTCTAAACTGACGCTGATGAACCAACCTAAGCTACCTATTAAGGCATCTCAATACCAATAATTTCATTCCCTTTGTAATCATTTTGGCGCTGAGAGAAGTTTTTTATGTGATAGATGGCAGACGAGCAGACGGATTACCTGACGGTAAATCTTCTCAACTCAGCTTACACAGTTTCCACTGAATCGGAGCGGAGATGAGATGTGTATTTTGAGCAATGTGATTGGTCATTCTTTATAAGTCTCCGCTCAATTCCGCGCAGTTCCACTTCTGTGGAAACGTAGCCTAAGTTCATTTTTCCTTAGTACGGAAAAAATAGTTCAGCGGTTTTCGTTAGATGGCGCTTGTATAAAGCAATTTAGAAGGTGGTTGTTTTGGTACCTATGCATTTTTACTTCGCGCTAGTACAGCGTGTTTCCGAAACCATGACCTCAAGCCGCCTTCCCCTCAATTTAAAAAAAGACGGGAATCAAACCTAAGATTCAGAAACTCATCATCATCATCATTTTAGCCAATAGACGTCCACTGCTAGACATACTCCTCCCCAATGTTTTCCAAACATATCGGTCATGTGCTGTCCGCATCCAATTGATTCCCGCAACCTTCAGAACGTATTGGAATTTTTATTATATATAAATTAAATAATTTTTGATATTTTGTTTAATCATCTCCCTTACGGATTCTCGAAGGTGGCCGTTATAATAGCCGTTGAGTACTAAGCGTTTTCCTCTAGATGGCGCTAGCACTGGCTAGCCAACTGATGCCGCTATCTCAGTATTTATATGAGTTACCCTATGATTTAAAATACGGAACATAGAATTATAGTCGTTCAGTTGCCAGTTAGACTCAAACGTAGAATCACAGATCGTTCTATTTCAAAAGACATGCTGGCGATGTCTACAAAAAAAATCTTCGGAGCCTGGTAATGGAGGCTATCGCCTGCGAAAATCCGCAAGATGGCGCCTGGCGATACTAGCGCCTGTAGTCCATCTACAAGATGAGTGGGTATTTTTAAACGTGATATTTCAAATTGTCAATTTACGAATAAATCAGCCAATGATGTAGAAGTGTGACCTCGGTTCACAGGCACGCCATCTAGCGGATATGTCACACGTGATAGCCCCCATTAAGTTGTGGGGCGCGTCATTTCAGCGAAGGCACTCTACCTACAGAACACACAAAAAGTACTAAAATACACACTTGCTCATTTTTCCCCATTTACGCGAGGGTAAAATTGTATTTCATTGTCAAATGAAATCCACATCGCCGTGTTGTATGAATAATTCATTGCTATCTAATATTCTGTCGTTGTCACACAATTTCGAATTAGCATCATTGAAAAGAGATACAAAATTTATTTGCTTACTAATACATGGTAATTTGTTCACAAAAGCAGGTCTGTCGTTAGAAGCGTCTGAAGAAAGGTGCCCGGCTCTCGATAAAGATGGTAATTTATGTAGATGACTTTGGTTTTATTGCTTAATTTGTTTATTTATTTTATTATAATTAGAGGTTATACGCCGGCTCCGACATGTGGAGAAAATATGAGAGGATCTATCGGTTAAAAGATCTTATCTGGGACGCGTAAAGGAACGCAGGTAAAATGTCATTGGCCTGGAGTGCAATTAGCCTCACACCCGCCGGCTAGAAGACCGACCGGTAGTGTTGGTTTCTCCCCTGGGAGAATCTCAGGAGCCTACCAACTAAAACACCTGGAGCTTTTTCTTTGAAAGTCGTACTCTGGAAATCCGAGTGGGGCATAGGCTCCTAGCTCAAAACCTAGCACCACACTCCACCCACAAGTCATGCCAGCGCGGCCTGGTCCTCGTCCAGTTGGTTGGGGCTTAAAACCCTCCGGCAGTTCCAGTATACCCTCCGCAAAGCCCAACAAAACGCCGTCATCTGGGTCGTCTGAGATACGCTAGAGGGAGGATACCAAGGACCTTCAGACACTAAACGTGCACGTAATAGGCACAGAAGATGAAATATCATGATGGTAAGCAATAGCTCCCACTACCCTCAATACCAGTGGAGTCACAAATGCGTTGCAAACCTTTAAACGTCACTTCACGGCAAAACTGAGTGCAGGCGCCGCATCACCTCTGACTTCTGTCAGGCCGTGAAATCATTCCACTCGAATGAGACCACTTAAGAACATGTGCCACCTATCATAAAAATAATTAAACAAAATAGTGTTTTTTTTTTGCGCGAGTCAACAAATTTTCGTAGCGTCTATAACATCTATGAAGGCCAAATATGCTGCTCGCCTCTTTCGCTACGGGTACTCAGTCCATTGGTCCATTTGCATCACTATAGACCAGTCGGTTGGCCACACAGTCATTGATTAGTTCAGGAATATTTTTAAGCTATTAGTCAGTTACGTCTTAATTTTGTACTCATTTACTAAAACAGTAACAAGAGAGCTTCTCTCGGCATTCTTTGCCGCATTTATCACGATGAGTACTCAGAGGAACTGTTTGATCCTTGCAGCTGAATCCTTAAACCACACGCGAGCGATTGTCATTCCATCCTCATCATCTCGATGGATGGTGGTCTAGTACGTTTCTCGCAGAATTTTCTACCACGTACCTCAGTTCTGTGGAACGGTTAAGCTGCAGCAGTATTTCCCGACGGCTACGACTTAGGGACCTTCAAGAGAAAAGCGTACTCCTTTTTAAAAGGCCGACAACGCATTAGCGATCTCTCTGATTTCACAAATGAGCGGCGTTGATTACTACTTACTATCACCTTTTCATTCGTTAGTTATGAATGAAATATGATTCCACGCTTGCATGAATGTACCGGCTCGACCGGAGTGATACCACGGCCTCACAGAAATCCGGCGTAAAGCAGCACAGTGCTGCGTTTCGCTGCGTGAGTGAGGGTACCGGAGGCCCAATCCAGGGGAAAGGGGGGTTTAAAGGTTGGTAGCGCACTTGTGACTCCACTGGTGTCACGGGTGTCCATGGGCGGTGGCAATCGCTTACCATCAGGTGATCCGTCTGCTCGTCTGCCAAATATTACATTAAAAAAATGATACCGACTGTCACGAGTCTTTGTATTGAGTATAGCAGTCCGCCTTACGTGAGCAGTGTAATAGATATATAGATACACTTTAGAAAGTTTTCAGATCTTATCAGTGTTGAAACGTCCAAATGTCAAAAAATACTAAAATCAATTTGTCGAAATTGACTTAAAATATTACGGTGCTATTTCAATCAAAACATCGTTATGTAAATACAAAACATTGAATGAAACAACTGAAATAACAATTTACTTTAAATCTTACTCAAGTTAAATTACGGTTCAAAATTGAATGGGCTTTCATTAACAAAACATTACGAACGATTATCGTAAACGACTTCCATTACAGTGAATGTACTTTGTTATTATTATTTAAATGTTTTGGGAATAAAAAAATACAAATAGTCTTTATCAGACGCATTTAAGAGATGGTCGATAAAACAGATCGCAACATAAGTAACATTGATCTGCTCTGAATATTTTTATATTGGTACGTATATGAAAAAAAAAACCTTGGGTAATGAGAATTGACAAAGATAATATCTCTGAGATAGACTATGATAATTAATATAATATTATCAATATTAAATAGCAAATATTATTTAAAAGAAACTGAATAACTTGATGTTTACTTAAACTTTCGCTTACAGAACCAAAATGTCAAACATAAAAAATCAGATTTATGCTGACTAACTTGTAAATTTCACGATCGTTGCCAAATACTTTAGACAGGGTGGAAAATAACACTGTGCCCTGGAGGGAGACCAAACGTAAATTTTTTAAGATACCACACTTTGAAAAAAAAGCACATTTGGAAAAGATTGTTTTTTTTTTAAATCGTTACTGGATATCGCTTATCTTGCACAGGAATCAAAGAAGAAAATTGAAAATATCTATATTATTGGTAATACTATGTCATTTATCGATGCAGTCATCATTTAAGACAATTTTTTTATGATAAGAGACCTGAATCATGAGGAAACAACCATCCTACTTATACTAAAAGTTTAAATTTACACAATGTAAGATTGCCCCATAACTACGGTGTCCTCAGTAAAGTACGGCTGCGTTTCTTGGCAGCTTTTGCTATGCTGCCACGAAATGCTGGAACAATTTACCGCCGCCGATCAGAAATTCCAAGTCTGCCTTCTTGTTTAAACGCAATCTAAAGAAATTTCTGTTCGACGAGCAAGTTGCTAATATGTAGGTCGTACTGTATATAATTAACTAATAGGCTTTCTTTCGCACACGCACAGGCATACGGGCACACACATACGAAAACAGGTACTCCTGAAACCAAACTGACGCACGTATCCAAACAGTAAATCCATGCAATTAAGCAGCCCGCGCAGCACATTAGGTTTCTTATTTAGAGCTGATTTTGTTTTATTCTTTTCATAGTATTTTTTTTCTTCTTTTTAACCGTGCTAGGTATATCCTTTGATGTATAGTAGGTATTTGTATTGACGTTGGCTGGTGACTCTCTCTCTACCCCAATGGTTCCCGCAGAATACCAGCGTCATGGCGTTCCGGCGCCGTGCCATACTGTTGAGTGGCAACCATTTTGGTAGCATATCACAGAAAGTGTTTTTATCTTGTATTATTTTTCTTTTTTCTGTAAAAATCATGTTATGTGGTTACCAAATAAATGTTTATTATTCTGAGTGACTCAGTGACTAGGAATGGACGCACAGCCCAAACTACTGACCCTAGAAACTTGAAATTTAAGCAAGGGGTTCCTTTAATAGTGAAAGTGAGCGCTAAGAAGGGATTTTAAAAATTAAACAATTAAGGGGGTAAAAAAGGGGTTAGAAGTTTCTATGAAAGTCCGCCATCTTTGATTTTTGGAATGTGAAAATTTGTATTTAGACTAATAGATACCTAATTAAAAATTAAAAATAACTCATTAAAAGTTTTTTGAAAAATCAATAGGGACACAAACGCGGTATGGGGTTTAGCAAATTTAATGTAAGAATCTTGAAAATAATAATTTAGGCTGTGTGATTTTGCAACGTTTTTGGAAAATCACCTCTTCGAAATGGTGAAGTAGGGGGTTTGATAATTAATAATATAAAAACCTTCAAAAATAGATGTTTGGGCGCGGGTTTTGAATAAAAAGTGACTTTTGAACTTTTGACCCCTAAGGGGTAGTTGCGCGAGTTTGAAGTTTGAATGAAGACTTGTGTGATAAAGGCTTAAACTGCGTGAGTAGCTAGTTTATAATAAAATCACCATTGAGCTACGAGGAGTGCCGGAGCTGTGGCTGACGCTGCAGAGAGACTGAAAGCTGCAAAGTATAGGCATCTATCTGGTGCCTACCACTTTGTAGCTTTCGGTGTTGAAACACTGGGCCCGTGGGGTTCCGACGCTCTCTCTTTCTTCCGTGACTTAGCTAAGCGTCTAGTCGAAGTCACGGGAGAGCCAAAAGCTGGCAGCTACCTCGCCCAGCGAACTTACTTACTTTTAGTTTAATTTTATTTCTTAGTTTTTGTCTTAATTTTCTTGTGTTTTTGTTCAATAAATAAATATTTCCATTGAGCTTACAAATGTGCTAGTTTTCTCACGAGATTAGTATCTCTAATACCCTATTCTTAGCAAAACAATTGTTACACTGAAAGGTTTTATAAAACTATGGCCCCTCTAGTCTTTAGCTGACAAGATGTCAGCGGCGTTGGCCCCTTGTGGACAATCTCAGACAAAGGTGCGTGACGTCACGTCTGAAGCCAAAACTGACAGGCATGGTGACAAATAATGCGCCATGAGTGGTGTAAGGGATAGATAGTTAGATACTCTTTATTGCACAAAAAGGTGACAGAATTTAACGCTGTTATAACTATGTTAATACAATCATCACTTACCATCAGGTGAGATTGTAGCCAAATGTCTGGCTATTCTAATAAAAAAAAACTCGGCGATCTTATCGCTAATAATGATATTTTCCAGACAACCTTATATGGAGAAGATGAAGAAGTAGAGATTTTAACATACTAAGGTAAATAAATACTAATATTTTCTGTACATAATATTAAATTGATGGAAAATCGTCTTTCCTGGTATGGCCATTTAATTGGAAAAGGGGAAGAACATGTGACCAAACGAGTGATGAGCGTAAATGTAAGTGGAGTGGAGCAACAGAGGACGGCCGAAAAAGAGATGGATGGATGATTCGATGACGAATGACAAGGACGTATGAAAAAGGGGGACTAACTGCACCGACCCCAGATAACATGGAAAAAGGGCAGGAGGATGATGATTTTCTATAGATAATGATTCAAATATTATGTTAAATTCAAAGCCCTCTCACATATTGCAGAAAACTTATAATCTACCGTTGGCTTAGATTGAATCAAAATAGCGAAAGTTAAGTGACTCGTCTATACCGCGCGGACCGTTTGAATAAGGTCTCCGTCGCCTAATTTCATGTAGGTACATAGTCATAGGCCGTGTGTTCCCCGACAGAGAAGAATAGGCCACCCTCACTCTTACCGAGGTGTCGTAAAAGGCGACTAAGGTAAAGCTGCTGGCATGATCATTAGCACCCAGAGAAGGAAAACTCTGCATTTATATCAAAACACTCGCCAACCCGTCTGCCAAGCGAGGTGAGTATGGAAATTACCCCTCATGTGATTGAGGGAGGCCCGTGCCCCAGCAGTGGGGACTTAAATGGGCATGACGATGACGATGACGATGATGACATAGTCGTAAATTGGCGAGTCTGACAAGCGGTCGTGTCACACTAAAATACTCTATGTGGGATAAAGGTTACCAAAATACCTTCGTGCGCTTTTACGCGTTGTACAAATAATTCAAAAATAAATAACAAATCTCATGGAATCACATTTCACTCATAAGTATAAGAAAAGTTATAATTTCTCATGATATTTCTAAATTGATTTATGTTTTGGCACCATTTTGCAGAGTGAGAGAGAAATATACGATATATTAATGCGAGTCAGCTCTGACGCGTAGCTGCGCGTAGCACGCTTGACTCTCTCACACTATGTCAAAACAAATAGGTTTGTCTCTGTCTTCCAATACCGAATAAAGTTTCAGTTGTCTTATTGAAGGGACGTGCCGTATCTTTCGTTATTTTGATTTTATCTAAGACCGTCCGCCACGAGTCTGCGTTTGTTGTATTAAGTTTTTTATTCACTCGCTACTGCTTGTGCCTTGTACCGCATCCCCAAACCTTTGTTTCAATCTCAAACATGATATTGTTGTTCACATTGCATGACAACAGATTTTCTTCTTTTAACCGCATGAAGTTTGAAAATTGTGGGTTAACCGTGTCAATGAGCAGTTGAAATGTTTTTGTTTATTTTGTACAGTTCTTAAACTCTGGTTTACACAGTGCGAACTGCTGTCAGTAGACAATACGGGATTTGCTTCTTTTTATTTATTTTTATAATCAAAAGACCTCTTTATTTATTTATTTGGACAACCAACAAGGCTTGCACTACAACATTCTTAAGACTAACGCAGTAGGTAATTAAATTCTTAGTGGTGACTTATTTATAGGTTGCCACGGCATGCGAAGCGATACTATATTATATACTATCATCAAATCTCATTTAAATATATAAAAGAACATTATTTCTCTTATTTCTATCGTTAAAATACACGTCGAATTGAGAACCTCCTTGTTTTTTGAAGTCGGTTACAAAACGAATTTAAATAAAAATTTTGAATTGCATTAACCGAGTTACGTTTAGCTCTGATGGTTTGTCCGCTGTTATGTAAAAAAAAGTTAAGTACCTACGTATCATCGTCATCGTCAGCCCATTTAAGTCCCCACTGCTGGGGCACGGGCCTCCCTCAATCACATGAGGGGTAATTGCCATACTCACCACGCTTGGCAGACGAGTTGGCGAGGGTTTTGATATAAATGCAGAGTTTTCCTTCTCTGGGTGCTGATGATCAGGCCAGCAGCTTTACCTTAGTCGCCTTTTACGACACCTCGGTAAGAGTGAGGGTGGCCTATTCTACTCTGCCGGGCACCACACGGCCTACGTATAAACCCACCCTAAAAAGTCTAAGATATTTAGGCTTATTTGAATAAACACATTTGTTCATGACGTAATCCCACTTTGTCTTTTAGCAGACAAGAAATAAATTCGAAAACGTAAAAAAACCGTACCAGAATATTTTCTTGAAAAGTACCTAATATAAAACCCAGAAAGGCGCCTGTTTTGTTCCAAATAAAAGCTGTCCATCACCAGAGGTGTCGATCCGCCATTTTCTCATAATGTCCCGTTGTCCGATGGCTACCAACCCTTTTCAAGTCATATTAAATACGTCACAGATAAAATATGGCGCGGACTGGACGTGACATAGAAAAGGTTAAGAGTGAGAAGTATTGAAGATGTCGGTTTCGTAAGCTTTTTTTTAAACGAAATACAATAAATAATACTGAGTTCTTTCATAACTATATGCCGCACTCAGACACGTAAAATTAACTTAATAACCATCTAAGAAAATAAATATTGTCACTTATATCAAGACGAATAAAGACTTTCTTTAATGATGTTAATAAACATTTAGCTTAATAGACATTTATGTGTGCAGTAGTGCAGTTTAAATGTGGGAGAGCCACGCTTAGGCATGAATGGGCCGGCTCGACCGGAGTAATACCACTGCCTCATAGAAGACCGACGTGAAGCAGCGGCTGCGCTGTGTTTCGCCGTGTGAGTGAGGTTACCGGAGGCCCAATGGGGGGGAAGGGGAAAAGGTTGGCAGCGCACTTGTGACTCCACTGGTGTTGCGGGTGTCCATTTGCTTACCATCAGATGATCCGTCTGCTCATCTGCCACCTCTCATATAAAAAAAAATAGTCACTCCCCATACAAAACTATACAGGGTGTTTCGGTAAACAGTATCCTGATGGTGAAAGAAAAAAGAAAGAAAATACATTTATTAATGTATTTTATGCTTTTTTTTATTGGTTTAATTACATACCACAGACTAGGTCCGTGCCTTTTTTTGCTAGTTAAATAGTTAGCTGATTACAAATTATAAATAATGTTGCTCCGCCCACGAAAAAATAGTTTTCTTACATACATTTTTATGATATAAGGGGTCAGATGTTTCACATTTAACGTAATGCTCTCCGAAAAACTGGAAAAACCACGGAGTATTATAATTGAAGGCGGAACCCTAAAAATGGTGTTCTCCAAGTTAGACTGTGACATGAATACGCTAGAATCAGATAAAGTGATGTCACTCCTCTCGACCCCTGACCTAGAAATAAGATGTGGTTCTGGAAAAAATATTTTATCTTTCAATCCAATAACATCTTTTATGTTACAAAATGTCCTCCTTATCTTAGCGTGAAATTCCCGTCCGAAGCTGTCACTTTGGAGCCCGGGGTATGCTTGGACCTTGATTCAGAATTTGAGGAGTCTAGTAATTGAAATGATGGCTGACACATACATCATACTTGTGAACAGGTGCCACCTTTGGGGACTGGTCCGCTTCGGTTTACCTCAAGCTTTTAATTTGCTTCATTCTATTTTGTGTTGCATTAGACTGTATGACTTGGTATGAGGATAATAAACCATTGTAAAAAAGTTGGCGATTAAAAAGAGTAACTGGCGAGTTTCTTGCCGGATCTTCTAGACCAGAAACAACTTTCCGAGCCGGTGGTAGAATCGCATTATGTTTATTTATTTCTTTATTATATTTTATGTATCAACATTTATATATGTATTAATATGTAAATTATACATAAGTACTTATGTTAACGCCGTGACCAACCGCGCCGCGCTCGCTACGCCGCTCGCCCCCCTCGCGCCCCAGTCCCCTCAATCGTCTGTCGACCCGCGACGGTTCGCCGCCCGAAACTAGCTTCACTTGCCATCTTACCAGCCTAAAGGATCGACGCCTAACGAGTGTACAGACGACCACATGTATACCTTACTTGAAAGTACATCGCTGTAAAGAAAATCTTCGTCGTATTATTTCATCGCCCCGTAGCTGCCTGTCCATTTCTTCGAGCCGGATGAAAGGAAGAATCCGTCCGTGAAACTTTCAACGACCTTTGGACGAGACTCTGCGGTGCTGGCGCTACGTGGACGAGGGACGACGACGTTGATGTACATCTAGGCGATGTATTGATGATCACCAAGATCATCACATCCACACCAAGAAGGTCACGTCAACATCACGGTTGCGGAAGTGTAAATCTTGTGAGTTTGTTCCATTTTGCCCCCATTTATTTCTTTCTTTCTGTTGCTAAAAGCACACCTATTCATTCTTCATAAGCATAGATACCTATTTGTCTTGCTTACGGTTCCGCCATATGGGCCGATATACCTACCTATCCAGCTAATAGCGGTCCCGCCACATGGGCCGATAATTACGTAACTTCATTTCTATTCTTTCCACTTCACTATCTATTACATTTATTCATTACGGTTCCGCCATATGGGCCAACATATCTCTTTCTAATTTATTTACTTCAGTCATTTCCATTAGTGCTAGTCCTATGTTGGGCTGGGACCTAAAAAGAATGATCCAACTGCTACGCTTGCCTAGCATGTCGTAAAAGGCGACTAATGGCACACCTAGGTTCCTAATACCTAATTATTTCCATATTTTCCAACAATTATCTTTATTTTTAACCCCTTCAGGGACAGCGATTTTTTTTTTCTCATATTCAGTGCAAATAGATATTACCTATTCATGAATACTAACGGTTACCGCCAAAGGTCCGTTACGTAATTATTTATTTTACAAATCCAAGCTAAATCATTTCATTTATCCACTCTCATCTTCATTTTTCGTCACTTCAGCTGCCTTGCATTATTGTGTGCCCCAATTTGTACCAATATTGTTTGCGTTGCTTATCTAACATAATACAATTTCGCATTCCAGGAATCGAACGAAAACCTACGTACCTACGCACCCGCGCCCGCGCATTGCTAAGGCCCGGTGCCTACCGGTCGCGTCAAGGTCAAGCGGCCTCGGGAATTCACTACGCACCGTGCTTACGCTTCGCTTTGCACACAATACCCACATCTTGCGTGTTTTTCTGCTGCGTTTTAAAATTTAAGTATTCTTTGTTTTTTTTTCTTACTTTGCATTTCTAATTTCAGTGGATTTCGATTTGAAAATGGATTTAAAAACATTAAGAAGGACCAGAGGTATATATAAATCAAAATTAACTCTCTTCAATAATTATTTAGAAAAGGTTCTCGCGTGCGATAAACTCAATTCATTGCAAATCAGAGAAATTTCAAATCGCCTCCAAAACTTAAAATCCAGTTATAACGATTTCGATTCATACCAAATTCAAATAGAAACTTTGTGCGAAATTCCAGATGACGAATTGAAGGAGAGGGAAAGCTACGAGGCTGCCTTCCATGCAGCAGTCGCCTCTGCGGAGGAGTTGCTAGCCAGGAACGAGACCTGCAGCGGGCGCTCCTTGGCGGGCGATGACGGCTCACAGGTGACGGGCTCTGGTACTGCTATCGCAACAGGGCCCCCTTCATTAAAATTACCAACAATACACCTACCTACCTTTTCTGGCCGCTATCATGATTGGCTAGGATTTCATGATTCATACACGTCTCTGATTCACAATAACAATTCTATTCCTAAAATTCACAAATTCCACTATTTACGCGCGTCTCTGAAAGATAGTGCTTCTTTAATTATTCAATCTATAGACCTTTCAGCCGATAACTATGATGTAGCTTGGGACCTAATTTGCGACAGATATAACAATAAAAAATTACTTATAAATAACCATATCAAGGCCTTATTTGATGTTGAAACAATTACAAGAGAATCATCTAGTCATTTGCGAAATTTAATTGATATATTAAATAAAAATCTCAGGTCTCTAAAGGTCTTACAGTTGCCCGTTGAACACTGGGATGCACTTATTATTCACATGGCCTCTTCAAAACTAGACCCAACAACATCACGAGAGTGGGAAGAACAAAAAAATAAATTAAACGACATTCCCACACTAGAACAATTCTATAACTTTGTAAAGGGTCGCGCGGACTTACTGGAGACTATAGAAATAGGTCAACACAAAGGTCGCAGACACAGCGACATCACGCCCATACGGCCTAGGACGTTGATAGCATCACCTCAAGTGTCGTGTCAGGTATGCAAGGGGAGCCATAATATTTATCATTGTCCCCGCTTTAAGTCCCTGCCAATAGAAAAAAGAATAGAAAGGGTCAAAGATTTAAAGCTGTGCCTTAATTGTTTAAGAAAAGGTCATGACCTAAGCAATTGTAGGTTAGGTCCTTGTAAACTTTGCTTCAAAAAGCACAATAGTCTACTGCACCTTGAAAAGAATTACTCTTCTGAACCAGAAAATTCATTACAACCACAATGCAATGTTTCTCATGATAAAATCACTTTATCATGTACCAGTCATAGTCAGGTTTTGCTATCAACTGTTCTTATAGGCGTGTCTGATCACACTGGTAACACTCGCAAGGTTCGTGCTCTGTTAGACAACGGAAGCACTTCAAGTATCATAACGGAACAATTAAAAAACAAACTCAAACTCACAAGTCAAAAAAACACATGTTAACATTCAGGGCCTACACAATCAAACTTCACAAATCACAAACAGATGCGAAGTTAATATTCATTCACTAGTTAACAATGATTACAGCAGACAAGTAACCTGTTTCATTGTACCCTGCATTACCCAAATGCTACCCTCTCACAAAATAAATATAAATTCATTAAACATACCACAACACATCCAACTCGCAGATCCGTCGTTCCATACGCCATCCGAGGTGGAGATGCTGCTCGGAGCTGATCTCTTTTGGGAGGTCCTCGGCAGCAATACAATTTCATTAGGTAAAAATAAACCAACCCTAAATGAAACAAAGTTAGGTTGGCTGGTCTCAGGTGTAAACCGGACCTTTTTACCACAAAACACAAAAACATTCAAACATAACTCTTCACAAAATACAGTCCACTGTCACTTACAAAACTATTCAGACACTGTGCTACAGAAGAAACTCGATCACTACTTCGAGTGCGAATCATTCAATGACCCACCTCGTCATACTGATGACGAGACACAATGCGAAACCATTTTCACCAAAACCACAACTCGACAGCCAAATGGTCGATTTGTAGTTGATATTCCATTAAAGCTGTCCCCAAGCAATCTTGGGGATTCATATGAACAAGCACATGCTAGATTTTTGTCTTTAGAGCGCAAATTCAGCCGGGACCCCAATTTTAAAATAAAATATACAGATTTCATGAAGGAATATATACTTTTAGGCCACATGAAAGAAATAACAGAACCAAAAAGGGGTCAAGGTTCTTATTATCTGCCGCATCACGGTGTATTAAAGGAAACTAGCCTATCAACGAAGTTGAGAACCGTTTTTGACGCCTCCTGTCCCACTACATCAGGCTATTCTCTTAATGATATTCAATTCATTGGTCCTACGGTGCAGGACGACCTACTTAGCATTTTGCTACGTTTCAGACAACATAAATATATCATAACTGCAGACATAGAAAAAATGTACAGAATGATACTTATAAACCCCAAACACAGGTCACTGCAACGAATACTGTGGAGGGCAGACCCTACAGAAAATGTAAAGGTTTACGAACTGAATACTGTCACGTACGGTACTGCGTCTGCGCCGTACTTGGCTACGAAATGTCTATCACAGTTAGGACACAATTACCTAAACAATCCAACTACACTAAACAGCACTAAACATCACCAACTTCGCACACTAACTGGCACCACGATCCTGCATGATTTCTATATCGACGATCTAGTGACAGGTAATGACGACTTGTCAGTGCTTTTAGACATATGTAAAAATGTGACTAATTTACTTAAAGGAGCACACTTTCATCTCCGCAAATGGAGATGCAATGAAGAAAGTATTCTTAATAATATTCATGAGTTTGATAAAACTATTAACGATCCCTTACTTACCATTAGAAACGATCAAATTGGCAAAATTTTAGGTATTTTATGGGACAATAAAAATGATAAACTATTATATTCGTCATTACCAATCACAGATCACCACACACCAAACCAAACAAAGCGTTACATTTTGTCAAAAATTGCTCAACTATTCGACCCATTAGGATTAATTAATCCCTGTTTGCTACAACCTAAAATTCTATTACAAAAGTTGTGGGCAGTCAATCTGGCATGGGATGATACCATTTCACCAGAGTTTCATAATCAATGGAATGAATTTCTCAAACACATACCTTATCTTGACAATATTGTTATACCACGTCTCGTCATATGTGACAAACCAACAAAAATTGAACTTCACGCTTTCAGCGACGCTTCTATACATGCATACTCGGCATGTATATACATCCGTAGCATTTCTATTAATGGTTCTGTCAGCGTTCATTTGCTAGTAGCTAAATCCCGCGTTGCGCCTTTTAAGAAGAACATGACTACCCCTAGGTTAGAATTAGCCGGGGCGCTCTTAGCAATGCGACTAGCTAAAAAAGTAAAATCATCACTTAGACTTCATATAGATGCAGAAACCTATTGGTCCGATTCAACCATAGTGTTAGGCTGGATAAAAATGTCTCGATCTAAATTAAAGCAGTATGTATACAACAGAGTAATTGAAATAACTGATAATACAGTTGCCTCAAATTGGTATCATGTACCTACTTCTATGAACCCGGCAGACATAGGGTCACGGGGCTCGAACCCGCAACAACTGATCAACAATAAATTATGGTGGAATGGGCCAGAGTTTCTTCATCACAACACAATACAGACACCTTCACAGCCACTAAATAATAACACAGAAACGCTGCCAGAATTGAAATTACACTGTCATCTGAACAACGAATCAGCTGATAATGATTACATAAAACGCTACTCAGTCTTTTCTAAATTACAACGTGTAATGGCTTATGTTTTGAGATTTTTACATAATTGTCGCTTCACTAAAACTAAATATCTTGGTCATTTGCAGATGGTTGAAATAATCAAATTGTTTTATGCACACTTGTACAAAGAGAAATCTTTACCAAACAATATTTTTACTTCAAAACAACAAATCCTTACCACCTAAAGATCAATTACTAAATCTAAATCCAATCTTGGATAAAGTGGGTACAATGAGAGTAGGTGGAAGGTTGTCGAACTCAAATTATACATACGAAACTAAACATCCTATTTTACTGCATGCAACTCACCATGTTACTCAATTACTAGTTCAACACTACCATAAAATACTATTACACGCAGGCCCACAGCTCCTGTTATCCACATTGAGACAACGATTTTGGATTATTGGAGGACGTAATCTAGCCAGGAAAGTTGTGCGTAATTGTATTACATGTTGTAGATTTTCTACTAAAAGCATTCAACCAATAATGGGTGATCTTCCTAAGGAAAGATTGCACGCTGACTTTCCTTTCCAGAATATAGCTGTTGATTATGCTGGGCCAATCATGATAGCGGACAGAAAGGGCCGTGGATGCAAGCTACTAAAGGCCTACATATGTGTATTTGTTTGTCTAGCAGTGCGAGCAGTGCACATTGAGCTCGTCACCGAGCTGAGTACAAATGGTTTTTTGGCTTGTTTAAACAGATTCATCGCTCGCCGAGGTAGGCCGGTAAAGATTTATTCTGACAATGGCAGAAACTTCGTAGGAGCATGTAACGAACTAGCTAATTTTTTAAACTCGAAATCCAATGAAATTTCATCTTACGCAGCAGAAAATCAACTAGAATTTAAATTCTCTCCTGCCTATAGTCCCCACTTCAATGGCTTGGTCGAGGGATGTGTTAAGTCAATTAAATATCACTTGAAGCGAGTAATAGGCCTTACTAATTTGACCTACGAAGAGATGACAACATTATTGGTACAAATAGAGGCTATACTAAATTCTAGGCCGCTCACTCCTCTTTCTTCAGATCCTTCTGATCTTATCGCCCTTACCCCTTCACACTTTTTAATGGGACGAACGATCATGATGACCACTCCGCAGGCACATGACGAAAGGCAGAATATTTCTACTCTAACAAGATACAAAAGAGTAGAACATGTAAAATCACACTTTTGGCAAAGATTTCAAAGAGAATACATTTCAGAATTGCAACGACGCAACAAGTGGCGTACCCAATCAGAAGGGCTACGCCATCATCAAATGGTGGTGGTCAAGGATGACCGCTTGCCGCCGAACCGGTGGCTGCTGGGACGAGTCTCCCGCATCTACCCTGGCTCAGATGGCGTCACCCGCGTCGTGGACATCCTGACCTCATCGGGGACCCTGCGACGAGCCTACAACAGGCTCATTCCACTACCTTTGGAACCAGGGGTTCCAACGCCGGGAGCTTGTTAACGCCGTGACCAACCGCGCCGCGCTCGCTACGCCGCTCGCCCCCCTCGCGCCCCAGTCCCCTCAATCGTCTGTCGACCCGCGACGGTTCGCCGCCCGAAACTAGCTTCACTTGCCATCTTACCAGCCTAAAGGATCGACGCCTAACGAGTGTACAGACGACCACATGTATACCTTACTTGAAAGTACATCGCTGTAAAGAAAATCTTCGTCGTATTATTTCATCGCCCCGTAGCTGCCTGTCCAACTTATATAGTTTTAAGTCATTCAAATGTATGACGATTTGTAAGTGCTGTGTACAAGCCTGTCCAAATAAAGAATTATTTGAAAAATTACAAGTTAGTGCTACTTTTATGGAGTTAGGCTTAATCACCATGCTTGCCAAATGCGGAATGGTGATCACAAACCCGAGCTATGTTCGAAGAATTCGAAACACACTTTTCGCTCGACCCGGGAATCGAACCCAGGACCCCGAGAGCACGGCCCGGTACTTAAACCACTAGCCCAACCGGACGTTCTTACAATGAAGCGATCACCGTCTTACTTTTGCAACCCTTTCATAGGGGAATCAGACCAATTAAATCATGGTTACACGTTCCGAAAAGTGCAGGCTTACTCACAATGTTTTCCCTTATCGCCGAGATAACGGCAGAAATATGCACATAGATTTGAAGTAGTAGTAAACGCGGCATCAGTCGGTTTTTTGTGAGGCCATAGTATCACTCCGGTCAAGTCGGCCCATTCATGCCGAAGCGTAGCTTAACGGTCTCTCAGTGTACATAATTTGTGTAGTAACAATTTCAATCAAAGTGCAAATGTGCGGTCAGAAACCGACAGCAGCTGTTAAAATCGCCACATCTGGGCCTGATGTCGGGCTGTGTCTGACCACAGGCTTTCGTTAAGCTGCTTTATTTAGCACCAGATTCATTAAAATAACTCAGTAAACCACATACTGGCACGGTAGTGATAGCTGGCAGTATAGTAACTTCATACAAGCAACCTGACACTCGGTATACTCTCGGTAGCCTTCATAAAGACAAATAAATACTTATATAAAATCTTCGATTAAATCAAAATAGCGGAAGATACGGCACGTCCCTTCAATTAGACAACTGAAAACCGGCTTGATTCACAACTACATGCACACAGCTCTATGGCACATATGTTTAACGTTGTATGATATTCGAAGACAGAGACAAAAAATTAAATTGAAAATTTAAAAAACCCCCGATGGCGGCCATTTTGGATTTGAAATTTGTCACAATAAAATCTATTCTGCTACTCAAGCACTTTAATAGGATACCCATATTGTGGGAGTTGTCTTAAAATATACAATCCATTATCTTTGTGACGGCGGACATCTTGGATCGATTTTTATCTGAACACTCCCCTCTTATTCATCTTTCAAACAAAAAAAAAATCAAAATCGGTTCATTTGTTCGGGAGCTACGATGCTATAAACAGACAGACATAGACACGTCAACTTAGAATACCCCGTCGTTTTTGCGTCGGGGGTTAAAAACTATTTGTTTTGACATAAGCGTGAGTGAGTCAAGCGTGCTAGCATCTTTCAAACAAAAAAAAATCAAATTCGGTTCATTTGGTCGGGAGCTACGGTGCCATAGACAGACACACACACAGACACGTCAAACTTATAATACCCCGTCGTTTTTGCGTCGGGAGTTACAAACTATTTGTTTTGACATAAGCGTGAGTGAGTCAAGCGTGCTAGTATCTTTCAAACAAAAAAAATATCAAAATCGGTTAATTTGTTCGGGAGCTACGATGCCATAGACAGACACACACACAGACACGTCAACTTTATAATACCCCGTCGTTTTTGCGTCGCGGGTTACAAACTATTTGTTTTGACATAAGCGTGAGTGAGTCAAGCGTGCTGCGCGTCAGAGTTGAGTCCTGTCAAAAGGACTTACGCATGACCACAATCCCACCTGATAGAAACATGTAGCGATTTTGCGTTTTCTTGCGTTCTAAAAAGCGACTCGACCGTTTACGGCGTGGAATATGTGGTCGCTGCATTCAGCTTCTTTAAAGCGGCTGAATCGAAGTAGGTAACTTTTATTCTCGGGCCAAAGACTCGCGGCAGTTGGTAAATAAAATTAATTAATGAAATACTTTACCGTCTGCCACGAGTTTCTGCGTTTAGGATATCATGGAAAATCCTACTTATTACAACATGAGAACATTTAGAAAAGTATAGGTGTAGATTACCTCACGTTACTTACACTGCACTAATCACTGGCTCCCCACCACACCAAGGGTATCCCCACAGCACGTCCGTCCGTGCTCCTATCGTACGAACGACTTCCTCCTCTTCGAATGACTAACAGATAACGTCAATGTCATTCGTCGGCAATCTGTCAAAGTGACATCTCACAAGGGTAAGCCGCAACTGTCATTTTCTGCACACTGACAGTTGACGGCCTACCCTTGTGTGTGTGAGACAGTGTATTGCATCTAGTTCTTAGATACAAACACTACAATAGGTAAACCGGGAAATTAATAAGTACTTTGGCGATAAGCTTATTCTTATTGTATCACAATAAAGAACAATAATATTGTTCTTAGAAACACGGAAAAGCAGACTAAATAAATACTTACTAACTATGCTTATTTATAACAACGTCTCAACTATTTGTTTGTCAATGTTCTATTTACACAGTTGCAAATAATGGCAACAGTTGGTCCTCAACTGTTGTTGTACAACAAAAGGCGAGCTACACGTAAATGAACGGTTAGGTCGATGCTTCTTTCAAAGTTGATCTTATCACGAGGGTCTGTAACAAAGATATCGATTTCTGAGGTCTGAGAGAAAATATCGAAGTAAACTAGCTAATAGAAGTCTTCCCTTGTGGTACAATGTGTACCACGAAACATTTTAGGGTACATAGTTATTGTATTAATGTAAACAAATAAATGTCAAGTCAGTTGTCAAATTGTAAATGTCAAAAATCTGTTTTTTTTTTTATATTATTTGTTCATGGCATTAGACATGGCCTATTGCGCCATATTTCTTTTAGCGTTTTGTTCCATCTGCAGTTTTAATTTAAAATTGTTTCGTTTCTCTTCTTTTATTTTTTTATTTTGTACTGGATGATTCGAGAGGCATTATGTTAGTGTAGATAGTTTTTAAGAATAACTCTCAGATTTGGTTCTCTGATCAACTTTTTTATTTTTTAGATTCCATTTTAAATACTTTTTATATTTTAATTTTCTTTGTACACAGCCGGCTGGTGGGTGATGCTCATGGATACGAATTTTAACTGTTTAGGTGGTTGTATAATTATATAAATATTAAATTAGGTAAATAGTATAAGATATTTTATTAGTATATTTTATAAACATATATATTTTCAGCAATTATGTCAGACAATGAGTCGTTCACTTCTATAAATAACTCTTCTTCTACTTTCTACTCTTGCCATGACACCTCAGGGTACTCGGATACTGAAACCCTTGGAGATAAGCTTCACTCCTGCTTTCTCACGAAGAAGAGGAATTTAAATCTGTGCCACGTGAATGCTCAGAGCATCCCAAAGCACTACAGTGACTTGCTTGAGAGCTTCAAATCCGACTATGTAAGCGCTATTCTCATATCTGAGTCATGGCTTAAGCCTAGTCTACCATCTGCTGCCTATTGCCTGCCTGGTTTTGTTCTCATCCGCAATGATCGCATCGGTAAGGGCGGGGGAGGTGTGGCTATTTACCTTCGAGCGGACATCCCTTTCAAAATTTTAACTTCTTCACCGTCTAATTATACTGCTTCTCCTGAATACCTCTTCATCGAAATCACAGTTGGTGGTACCAAGGCTGCGCTTGGTGTTGTATACTGTCCACCTGCTATTAATTACTTTCCAGCCCTGGAACCTATTCTGGAATCTTTATATTCAGATTATCCACATATAATCATCATGGGTGATCTGAATACGGATCTTGTTCGTGTCAACCCCCGTTCGCAGAAACTGTTTGCGCTGCTTAAATCAACCGGTCTCCAGCACCTTCCACTTCTTCCCACCCATCACAACATTGATTCAGATGACACTTGGATCGACCACATTCTGACTTCCTCCGTCCCTTTAGTTACCGATCATGGCCAATTTCTGGCACCGGGCTTCTCTAGGCATGACCTCATCTATCTGTCTTACGGTCTAAGACCACCGAAAAGGAAGTCCCAAACAGTCCAGTTAAGGAGTTATAATCGGATCAATCCAGAAAACCTACAACGTGATGCTTTAGAAATCGATTGGACGGCTCTGGTGGAAACAGATAATATAAACCAAAAGGTAGACTGTTTCAACATGCATATCACGCACCTGTTTGATACCCACGCGCCGCTACACACAGTTCGCGTCAGGCGGCCCCCTGCTCCTTGGCTGTCTCGGGGCATACGTATGGCCATGACTCGGCGAAATAGAGCGTTTCGCCGGTTTAAGAGGGACAGATCTGAGGATAATTGGAGTCTATACAAGCTTGCTCGCAATCGCTGTAATCAGATTATACGGACAGCCAAACGTCGATTTATACATGATCGCATCTCACAATCCTCCGCTTCAAACATCTGGAAATTCCTCAAGTCTTTGGGCTTTGGTAGGACCAAGACGGCTGCTGACCCACTTAATTCTCTTAGTCTTAATGATATCAATTCCCATTTCACTAACTTGCCCCTCCTTGATTGACAAACAAAAGCCAAAACTCTGGCGTACATTGCCTCCATTCCTTTGCCTTCTTCAGTTTCTTTTTCATTTTCCCCTGTTTCACAAGACGAGATCAAGAAAATCATCATTTCCATCACTTCTAAGGCCACTGGTTTCGATGGTGTTAGCCGACAAATGATTATGCTTTTGCTCGATCAACTCTTACCTATAATCACACATTTGATCAATTTCTCCCTCGACTCCGGTCAGTTTCCTGACATCTGGCGTAAATCACTAGTTCGCCCACTTCCCAAAGTAGCAAACCCTACCTTACCAAATCAATTTCGTCCCATATCCATTTTGCATTTCCTCTCTAAGGTCACCGAATCCTGTGTATTGAAACAATTATCTGCCTATTTCAATGAGTATAACTTGTTTAACCGTTTTCAGTCCGGATTTAGGCCGGCACACAGTACTACATCAGCCCTTGTTAAAATAACAGACGACCTTAGGGAGGCAATGGAGAATAGTATGCTCACAGTACTCGTTCTCATTGATTTTTCCAATGCCTTTAATACGGTCGATCACGATCTCCTCATTGCGACACTGTCTTCTCTAAATGTATCCCCGTCTGTCCTTGAATGGATGTCTTCGTATCTTCGTGATCGCCGTCAATCCATCATTACACATTCCTCCAGCTCAGACTGGTATAATCTTACATCCGGTGTCCCTCAGGGTGGAATACTCTCTCCTCTACTGTTTTCAGTTTTCATTAACTTAATAACTACCACCCTCGACTGTTCGTATCATTTGTACGCAGACGATTTGCAGTTGTATGCGAGTGCGGGAACTGATAACCTGCCAGAAATAATATGCACTTTAAACGCAAATTTGGATCGCATATCCAGTTGGTCTCGCGAGTTTGGCGTTTCTGTAAACCCTGCAAAGTGCCAGTCAATTATCATAGGTAGCTCGAGAATGCTCGCAAAAATTAATACTGATGATCTGCCCTCCGTTCAGTTCGACGGAACAACCATCCCATATTGTTCTTCCGTACGCAACTTGGGCCTCTATTTGGACTCAACTCTTAGCTGGACTGTCCACATCGCGGAAGTAAGTCGTAGGGTGTTGGCGTGCCTGAGAGGCCTGTACCGCTTTAAATTCTTTCTTCCTTTTACCACTAAGCTTATGCTGGTTCAGTCTTTAATCATTCCCATTATTGACTACGCTGACGTCTGTTATTCCGATCTCACTTGCACCCTTACCGACAAACTTGATCGTCTTCTCAATAACTGCATTCGTTTCATCTTTGGACTCCGAAAATACGATCATGTCTCTGCTTTCCGTGATCGCCTCAAATGGCTCCCCATACGTCAGCGTAGAAACTGTCGAAATACTCTGTTTTCTCTTTAATATCCTCCATAACCCACTTTCTCCATCTTATCTCAAGGATCACTTCCAATTCCAGTGCCAGTCTCATGATCGTTCTCTCCGTTCTGCAGACAACCTGCGTCTTTACATCCCGCGACACCACACCTCGTTCGTTACCAACTCTTTCACCGTGCAGGCAATACGGCTTTGGAATTTACTGCCTATTAATATCAAAACCTCACTGAATAGGCATTCATTTAAGAAAAGGGTTCGTGAGCATTTTTTGACATCTAATCTTTCCGCATGACTTAATTGCTTATATGTATATAAATAACATTTTATATGTAGTATTTTTTTTTTCCTATGTATTTTACTTTTTTTTTGTTTTTAGTTAGCAGCATATATTGTATTTATTTAAAATGTACTTATTAATAATATATTTATATATGTAGGTATGTATATAGTATATAATGTAGTTATTTAATATTAGTATTTTTTTTTCTCCTTACTAGTAACTACAAATTTTCCTTTCGCCGCACCACTGCACTTTCTGCATGACCCAAAGGTTGACTGGTAGAGAATGCTTCTTGGCATTAAGTTCGCCTTATTGTATCAAAATTTGTGCAATCAAAGTTTAAATAAATAAATAAATAAATGTGTATGTGTGAACACGTAAATCCCTTCAACCAGGGGTTCTACCAACCATAAATAAATAAATCGTTAATTTCTCTCACAGTACCTCCAAGGTCTAACGACACGTGTGTGTTTAGCTAAATTGAGTAATGTCGAAATTTCGGAAAGTCTTGCAAAGGTTTCTAACGCCCCGTTGGTCTAGTGGTTTAAGTACCAGGCTGTGATCTCGGGTCGAGCAAAGGTATGTTTCGAATTTTTCGAACATAGCTCGGGATTGTGATCACTAATCCGCATAAGGCTAGCGCGGTGATCAAACCTAATCCCATCATAGTAGCGATGACTTGATTTCTATGATGGAGGCCTTTGCCCTGCAGTGGGACAGTATATAGGCTGATGGTACTTTCCTTTTTACAAGGTCACACAGACAGTGAAAGGATACTAATTATATGTGACACTCAGACCTTAACTTTGTGAGAGACTGGTGCCTGAAGTAGATTTGAAAAACCTGTAGTACAGGTAAACCACTCTGAACAGCATTTGTTCTGAACAATTCACCGGACAAAAGTTACTCAAGACAAGTTCAGAACAAATGTTGTCCAGAATGAAATACACCATTCTGAACAAGATTTGTTCTGACCGTGGCAGAGCCACGCTTCGGCACGAATTGACCAGCTCGATCGGACTGATACCGTGGTCTCACAGAAAATCGGCATGAAGCAGCATTGTGCTGTGTTTCGCTGCGTGAGTGAGGGTACCACAGGCCCAATCCAGGGGAAAGGGGGATTTAAAGGTTGGCAGTGCACTTGTGACTTCACTGGTGTCGCGAGTGTCCATGGGCCTACCATCAGGTGATCCGTCTGCTTGTCAATTACCTATCACATAAATAAAACCTGAAACTAAAACACTTTTCCTTTCGAGGAGTTGGCGAATAAGTGAGCAGAGGTCAAAGCGTTGGTAAAAAACCTCATTTTCTGGAAGAACAGGTCATTACGCAACAATTTATTTAGAGGATCGGAAAACAGTATCAGCAGAATGGTATTCTAACAATTGTTTGCCACTTGTCTTAGAAAAAGTTCGGGAAAAACGACCTCGCAGTAGAATCCTTCTTCACCACGACAACACCTCCTCACACACGGCAAACAATCGAGTATTTTGCGACGTCAGACGTAGAATTACTGGGTCACCCGTATAGACCTGACCGCGCAACCTGCGGCTTTTATTTATTCCAAATCCAGGACGCCGAAAAAGCAGTGGCTACATATCAAGAGCTCGAAGTCGTCGAAGAGACCTCCTTTTTGTTCCATTGGTGGAATGCCGTCGGCCCGAAGTGTTATAGGCCGTCGTCGCCTTATGCATACTCGTCTATCAGTGGGCGGCCGGGTTATGTCGGGCTATCCTCCAGTGAAGCCGGAGGCCTACCGACTAAATCCCCAACGGCGCTCCCTTCTTCGCCAGAGTGGGAAGGAGACTTGTGTACTGGTTGATGAACTTTGACTTCACGTTCCTTCGCAGGCGTTGGTCCACTTACAACACGGACCCTGCCTCCCCCCGTCGGGATGGGGGGTGAAGAGACCCCTAAGGAAGAGTGGGCAAAGTCTTTTTCTCAGTGGTTTTATCGGAGCCTTTATATTCATGTGAAGGGACTCTATTTTGAAAAGATATAAAAAAATTGATGACTTGCTACTTTGTTCAGTTTTTGATTTTTAGAAACTTTCAGTGTCGCCCTCGTAAACCGTGCAATAAAAAAAATAGTAGTTGGCTTCTCATTGAGATTAGCCGCATCCGATTTACGGCCAGGCGGACTTATACTAATGATTCCGAGCCAGGTGGATCCATTTAATCGCCAACCGACCCTTTTGGGTATTTCGATGAATGAGACCAATTCGGGATAAAGCTAATCGGATTACTTCAAAAGCTGTAATAGTATAAAAATACTCAGTAGTAAGGGAGAAATCTACTGATGTTATTGTGTGTAAATGAAGTGGACTGTAGTTTTGGCGAAACGAAACACGAAAGGAAATGGTTGTTTGCTCTGCTTGACCGGGAATCGAAATCTTGTGCACTACTTACTCGTACATGGAAACTCTGGAGCTTTTGAAACAGGTTCACACTCAAAGGTTCAAACCTTTTTTTAAGACTCGGAGAAAATGCCGCCGGCTCAAAAGGAGCCGACGTCGGCGCCGCTTTATGCACACCCGGCCACTGGGAGTTGGCCGGGGAGTGTGGGTCTCTCCTCTCCCAAGGACATAATAACTAAAAACTCCGAGGCTTTTTCCGACCATTTTCCGGAAAATTCTGAACGCAACACGAGACCTATAACCTCAAGGGATCCTGCCGCGAACCGTTCAGGGCAAGGAGGCATACCAGCACGGCCTCTCGCCAGTATTCCGGTCCAAAGGACCCAGGGCCTCTCCCACGACCCACCAAACACGCCCCCCGAATGGCACCCACACTGCTGGCTGCAGTGCAAACACCACCGGGAGGACGACTGCGGATACTTTTCTCCACCCACACACTGCTGGCTGCAGTGCAGAGTGGGTTAGGGAAATAAAACCCGCAGGCTTCAGAGCAAAGCCACCGCAAAACCTTATTCCGCTGGATTCGGAGCCGGGGTAATTAAGAACATCTATATTGTTTTTATTTTATTTAAATTGAATTTAACTGGAAGCTGGTCACGCAAAAGTTTAAGAGAATGTATGTTTTAGTCGTTCTTTCACGCAATAACTATAGAACGCATTGTGATGAAACTTCACAATAATATGAGAAAATACAATTAGCAGTTCTCATTTAACTTAAAAATAATAAATATAATACGTGGACAATGTCGTAGGCCTTACAATAATTAATATTTGTAAAAAAATAATGACTGTAAATTTTTTTTTGAGCCAAATAAATGAAAAAAAATATTTATGGACACCTCTTACGCATAAGGTCCTATCGTAAATCTGTGATTTTTTAGGACAGCGTTATTTTGTTAGTTGTAATATATATAACAAATACATATTATGCTTCGCTTTAAATTTTGGACTTACCTCTTCTTACTGAGTCATGACATACATCATCATCATCGTCAGCCCATTTAAGTCCCCACTGCTGGGGCACGGGCCTCCCTCAATATGACATACCTTATATATTTATATGAAAAATGTATCATAATTTATAAATTATACCATTTAAAATCTATATCCTCGTCTAAATTATGCGATGCCAAAATCTAAAAACAAACTTAATAATGTTAAAAAACCTTAACTTAAATAACAATATACTGCCATAATGTTTGCTTTATTTTGTATGCAAGTGAGTCACCTGATGTAAAGTATCAACGCCGCCCATGAACATCGAAATCAGAGAAATCGCTAACACAGTAGATATTCGCTATTGTGTTGCCGGCCTTTTTAAAAAAGAGTACGCTCTTCTCTTAAAGATAAGATAAAGATAAAGATAAAAAAATATTTATTCAATTTAGGTCCACACAGAACACTAATGAATGTCAAAATAGGTACATAATATTTACCGCTGGTTCGGAATGTCGATTTCTACTGAGAAGGCACCAGCAAGAAACTCAGTAGTTACACTTTTCAAATATTGATGATGTTACAGAAGTTCAATTGAGAAGAGAAAAAAAATACAAGTATAAAAGTTAATAGACTACTTTGAATAACAACTCAAAAGATTAATCAATTAACATGACCAAGAATCCTTATCATTTAAATTGCCTTGTACACTATAGTAACCTCATTAGGCAGGTTTTAATATGAGACTTAAACTTATCCAGTGATAGGTTAATGACATTTTGTGGTATCTTATTAAATATCTTAATACTTAAGCCAACAAACGAATTACCGATTTTATGAAGTCTGAGAACCGGGACGGCAAGCCTATGTTTATTTCTGGTGTTAAGACTAAGACTATCGGAATTTTTTGGTAAAGTGTGCAAGTTCTTACGTACATACATAATGCAGTCGAGGATTGGGAAGCCACGGTTAAAATATTAATACATATCTTTAAATATTTCTCTAAGTGAGTCACGTGATCTAAGGCTGTCTTGAAGGTCCCTAAGTCGTAGCCGTCGGCAAATACTTCTGCAGCCAAACCGTTCCGCAGAACTGCTTTATAGTTATGAGTTAGACTGTGGCAGTGTGCAGAAACTAATAAAGATCAATCAATAAATAAAATATACCTTGAATACATATACTTTCAGGATTAGAGAAGGATCCTATTAACATCATAACAGGGCTTTAAGCCGATGACCGAAAACGTATAATTGGGGTCTTTATATCCAACTAGTGGCCCGCCCCCACTTGTTTTCGGGGCATTAGTTCCACTTAATACCAATAGGGAATATAATAAATAATATTTTATAGAATCACATACATTGTAAGTAATGCACTTGAAATGTATCGCCAGTAAATTTTAAGTGCATTATTTACCTAAGAATAAATTGCAAAAAAATTGCTATACCCAAAAAATCATATGACATACATTGATCTGACTCCGAGATAGGTAGCTCAAGCACCCGAGTTACGGATATCAGAATCAACTACGGATTCACAAATAAATACATTTAATACTTTATTTCTTTTTATTTCTCTATAATCCTTTAATGTTTAAATTTATTCGTAGTGTAGTTAGTTTCGTATGTTAGGTTTATTATTATATTTTGCTATTTTCTTTTCGTTTGTATTGTTACATAATATGCAAGATGTGTTTACCTATACGTATAAGAACAGTTAGTTATTTAAAGGTGTTGTCCCAGATTGTATGCGCTCTGGGCGTTGACCTTGTACAGTTGGTAAAAAAAGACAAATATACCTTAAATACTTTGTAACCAACCAACTCCTATAAAATTACTTCATTTTTCTGGTACAAATAAAAATATCACAAAAAATATAGCAATACTTAACAGCAAAAACCATCATGGCGGGAAGGACATTTGTTTACGACGTCTGCATCAATTGTATCGTCGACTGCATTTTAGTATCAAAAACGAAGCTAAATTGTTTTAGAGATATCGAGCCACATTAACGCAACAAACGAATGACTTGAAAAGAACGGTGATACGAGTTGTCAAAGTGACAGTGACAAGTAAAATCTGACAGCGGTTATCATTTATAGTTTATGGAATCTTTTTTTTTGTTTGGACGCCATAATGGGGTCATATTATTTATGCTTTACTGACAGAATTAATGGTTTTAATTTTTGTACCACTATACAACACGTTAAATGTTATTTTAGCATTTTTATAACAATCAGTACTAATTTCTAGATTTTTTGAAATACTGTACAATGTCCTCGCCCACTCCGGGACATCACCTTTATTGTTGTAATTTTTATTGTACTCAACGCTGTAATGTGATGTTGGTAATCCAATAAATAAATAAATAAATACTTTTATTACAGGGATTATGATCTATACTTTTTATAAGAAGATTGTTAGACCATGGTAGCACACTGGTTTTAAATTCAAATAGTTTATTGCATGTCACATTTCATCAAGATGTTACATAAAATAAATTGATAAAAGCAAACATGTTTAAAACGCGCTTTCCATACAGGGGGGCTCGTGGTTCGAATCCAATCAAGTACCTATGGATTACTCAAATCTATGTGCATATTTCCACCACCAACTCGGCGGTGAGGGAAAACATAGTGAGGAAACCTGCACGTTTCATATAGTTTCTGAAACGTGTAGCCATGAGTCTATTGGTCTGTTTTTCCTGTTAAGGGTAGCGAAGGTCAGACGGCAGTCGCTTCAATGTAATTACCAGACTCCTCAAATCCTGAATCATGGGCTCGAAAGCCCGGAGAAGAGGAGGTCTTTTTATATGAAGATACATCTTTTAGACAACGACAAGACTTTATAGGTAATCTGAAAAGACGAAACACTTGATTGCGCGATGATATTAACACTCAGCCCCATCTATTGGTTACAATTTACATTTGGACAACTTGGGAAGTCGCACAAGAAAATTTCTACTTTTCATACAAAGTCGGTTAAGGCGATTGGTAACCATAAGTAGCGATGCTAATCGATTTAAATTGTTATTTACTAAACCGGCTATATTTTGAACTTTTTCGGATTTATCTAAAGAAACATTAGATAGATAGATATTCTTTATTGCACAAAAATAAAATACAAGCACGATACAACAGCAACAGACAGTACAATAAGGCGGTCTTATCGCGTGTAGCGATTTCTTCCAGACAACCTCTGGGTAGAGGAAAGAAATATCGTATTCGTAATAAGGAAGCAGTAAATTGAGAATGGCAGAAATATACATTATTTTATATATTAATATTTTTACATTACATAAATAATAATAAACAATACATACATACCCAAAAATATATACATAGCTAATTTAAAACAAAAATTCAATAAAAATATTTCTTATAGATAGGTATAAATTACCAGAGAGCAGACCACATAAAAAAGGAAGAAGAGACAAGGAAAAAACAGTTTACCTAATTATAGAGATAGGAAGTGAGTTTTGACACGGGACTTGAATATATACATTTATACTATTTATTTAATAAATACTTTTTGATCTGTTTTTGGACTCTAAATTCGGATTATCGCTATAAGTCACCGTTTTTGGCGGTAAACCCGAGTACAGTCGACTCCAAAAATATGTATACACTTTAGGACCTTGTCACAATACTTACCTATAAGAAAGTAGAGGTCTACTTTCTTATATTACATATTGTGACAACGTCCTAAAGTGTATATATATTTTTGGAGTCGACTGTACAAAAGCCGACTAAAAAGTTATGTGTAAGTTTTAAATAAATTGTATAAGTTCGTTCCGAGAGGCTTTAGTTTCGAAATTGTTTCAAAATTGTTTCGAAATTGTTTCGAAAAGATATTGATTGTACATTGTCGTGTTCCCCTACTTGAAATAAAATGGTTGTAACTAAATTATTAATTCCAAACTCAATGAAATAAATTATAGCTAACAGAGTTAAAACCTTCGGTCGATTTACATAATTAATACTTTACTATAGTTAAATTTAGAGACGAGAATAATTGAGGTTTAAGCAAATTAGCTAGGGTCGTAGAAAGTTGTTTGACTTTTTCAAAGTTGAATTTTAAATGAAAAATGTAAGCACCGAAATTGGGCCACAGTTTTATTGACCGTTACAAGGTTTATGAAACTTTCTTATAATATTAATTATTACCTTCCAACTTCCTCTTCTCCCGGGTAGTGTTGCTTATCGATCGTCCACTGTCGATAGTCTATCGATAGTAAAAGAAAAATTAAAAGTATCGATAGTAAAAATAATATAAAAATTCATTTATTGCATTAGTCTGTGTTACATTGAGTGGCCGAGTCTACCCAGTAAGTTGTCATAGACACTTGTATTGGGTATGGCTCGCTTCTTCCCTTACGGTTAGCTAAGAGACTAATTACATAAATGGCAAATCTACGAGAATTTTAATTAACAAAGTAACTACTATGAGAAAAAAAAGGATAAGCAATTTTGTAAAAAGATGTGATTACTACTTACTCTTTGCTCAATGTGTCTGTGATAGTGTGTGTGTGATAGTCTATCGATAGTATTTTTTGGTTGTCAATAGTATCGATACTATCGAAAATATCGATGGTAAAATTAGATTTATTGATAATGCATGTAAAATAAAACATCCAGCTTTGCAATAAAATACTAGCAAAACATATACAAGATGAAGGCATGAATGGGCGGGCTCGACCAGAGTGTTACCACGGCCTCACAGAAAACCGGCGTGAAGCAGCACTGTGCTGTGTTTCGCTGCGTGAGTGAGGGAACCGGAGACCTAATCCTGGAGAAAGGGGGGTTTATAAGTTGGCACTGTAGTTGTGACTCCACTGGTGTCGGTGTCTATAGGTGGCGGCAATCGCTTACCATTAGGCGATCTGTCTGCTCGTCTGCCACCTATCACATAAAAAATATATCGCTAACGTACAAATATACGGTAACAAGATAGCGTAGAAATTAAACTACATTTTATACCCGGGGAGGCGATATATCCCGACATTTTGGGAAAATATCAAATTCCAGAGAGAAACCGGGTCTTTCATCCGGGCATGTAGGTGTTATTGCAATATGTGTGGCGCGTAGGGTGTAGAAAGAACCATATCGATTTTATTTAAAAAAATATTTTTGATAATTGATTTGTAAGATTTCAATCATTTCCCTTGCAGCTGACGATCGTAACTCAATCAAATCAAATCAAAAATCAAAATAACTTTATTGTTAACTACAGGTAGTTGTTACATTGTGTGGGCCTCTTCTTTTAAGTTTGGCAAACCTGTATTAGAAAAGACCCCTCTCTTTAGTATACATTAGTAAAACTGTAGTTGGGTACAAAGAAGAACTTATAATAAATTGAATTATGTTCTAATCCATTTATGATAATAAGAAAATGTTAAATAGAATTTGATAAATTAAATGTTATGATTATTAATAAAAAATAAATAAATGTAAACTGCTTTAGACTTTTGCTTTTTTATATGATAAGTAGCAGACGAGCAGACGGATCACCTGATGGCAAGCGATTGCCGCCGCCCATAAACAACAGTAAAGTCACAAGTGCGCTACCAACTTTTAAAGCCCCTTTCCACAGATTGGGCTACCGGTACCCTCACTCATGCAGCGAAACGCAACAGCACAGTCGCTGCTTCATGCCAGCTTTCTGTGAGGTTGTGGTTTCACTTCGTTTGATTCGGCCCGTTAATGCAGAAGCTTGGCTCTCTCACGGTCCTACTACAGCAAAACAGAATCCATGGCCGATTTTTTATCTTTGTCCTTTTCAAACGCGCTGAGCATCTCATTATTTTTTTTATGCGACACTATAGGTATTATTTCGGTCGTTACGGGACGGTTTCGTTTTAAGCTCTCTGGCACATCTATCGGTTTCGTTCCGTTTCGCTATGTTATTGTTACGACTAATGTGCCCCTGCATACTTATTCCGTGTGCTCCTTGTCTCATATGCACAGTCGACCGAACATTCTACCCGTTGATTCTATTGGCACTTAGTAGAAAGAAATGGAATAATGTCGAATGATCTGGAAAAATCTACTGGTCTCCAGTTATCCTAGTCGCAGTATGCGGTCGTAAGTTCGAGAAGCTTTGACTCGAAATTTCTAGTAAAAAGAATCTATAAATTTAGATTTCGAGGACTTCCTCGGAAGTTCGCCATAATGGAGAGCAAGAGTATAAAAACGGGTCGTGTTAGCCTGTCGATTCAGTTCCAATTTGGAAAGCGAAACGACTTAGACTCCTTAGAATTAGGAGTGAAGATGCGAATAACCTCCGAAGTATTTAGAAAGTGTATAGTGTTAATTAAATTAATTGTCTTTTTGTGACTTTGGAATTTATTTGAATCTACGTACCCCGTGCCCGCAACATTATAAAAATTCTAGATTTTTTTATATTATTTTTATTACTATAAAAACTAAGTAACTCATTTTTTATTTTTTCTTTACAGGTAAAACAACTGTAGCATCTTCTTTATAAGGATAATTTGCCAGTTCCAAGTAAGAATAATTAAGACACACAGATCGGTCCTGTGCCGCCCGCCTCTAATGGATTTCCGCAACCTTCACCAGATCGTCAATCCACCTTGTGGGAGGTCTGCCACGACTGTGACTTTCTGCACGTGTCCTCCACTCGAAGACCTTTTCGCCCCAACGGCCGTCTGTTCTCCGCGCTATGTGCCCTGCCCATTGGCACTTGAGGCATGCAATCGTTTGGGCTAATTTCAATTTCAATTTTCAATTTCAATTTCAATTTATTTTTCCAAAAACATGATGTTACATTAAATCAGCTTGTGATTAGAGCCTTCTTTTAAGCATAATAATGCCTGTGCCAGAAGACTCCGCTCTTCCATATCGTTCACACATTTGATATGATTAAAGAATACAGATTTTAAATAATTATATTCCCAATGTGTGAGATTGTGACTACTTATATCATGTTTGTATGAAAATGTGAAACGTGTGAATGAGAGTGTGTGATGTCTGAATGAAAGTATGAGATGAGTGATTGAAGGTGTGGATATGTTAGTAGGTATAGTTTATATTGTGTTTTAATCTATGCAATTAAATGTGTAATAGTGAAACTAGATATGGTCCGTCTGTCTGCTAATTTATGTTTATTTATTTAAAATCACCTAGAGAGCAATAAAGAAGGCTATGCTCGGAGTCTTCTTGCGTGATCGTATCATGTATCAAATGATGTGATCCGCAGGAAAACTAAGGTCATGATTGTGTTTAAAAAAAAAATACATGTAACAAAAATACCAAATAATCTCAAAAAAATTTGTTTAAATCATATTTTTAAATAACGAATTTCCAAATTTTCATATCAATCCAAATTTTGCTCTGTGAAAATTGTACCTAACTGTTTATACCTAGAATAAAAGCATCTAGTGAAATCCAACAACTGTAACTTCATTTCATTTCCAATTTACCCCGTGGTGCTTCGATCTTAAAGATTGTGTCGGCCACAGATGTCGGCTTTAACTAGAATGAGAGTCTGTGGTTAGCTTTGCCGCAGTCTCCGTAGTGCAACAGAGAGACGGTGACATAAAAATGGTACTTATGAGAATTTGTATTCTTGTATTTTATTCCGATTAAATCGATCGCCGTGTGGTCCCCGGCAGAGTAGAATAGGCCACCCTCACTCTTACCGAGGTGTCGTAAAAGGCGACTAAGGTAAAGCTGCTAGCATGATCATCAGCGCCCAGAGAAGGAAAACTCTGCATTTATATCAAAACCCTCGCCAACCCGTCTGCCATGCGTGGTGAGTATGGCAATTACCCCTCATATGTTTGAGGGAGGCCCGTGCCCCAGCAGTGGGGACTTAAATGGGCTGATGATAATGATGATTCCGATTTAAAAAAGAGCCCTCCACATTGCAAAAGACAAACATAGATGGAGGTTTATTATAAAGAGCAAACTGGCCGCCCACGGGAGGAATCACGACCTTAAGTAATGAGGAAAACGACTCGAGGAGGAAGAGAAAAAGAGGTTTGAATCCTGTTTCCTTATTCGTACTGCGAAACAGTGGAATCAGCTGCCTGAAGAGGTGTTCTCTAGAGGCTAAAATTTGGGGGTGTTCAAAGCGCGAGTGAATAGGTATCTTCTAGGTAATCGGGCTACATCTTAGATCATGTTATCACTTACCATCAGGTGAAATATGGTCAAACGCTTACCTATCTACAGTAAAAAAAAGATTACATTACGCATAAATTTTCCGCTTTTGATCTGTACATTCACTAAATCTAAAAATATAATCCTCCAAACGATTACGGCTACGGCGGCCAATCTCAGCGATCAGCCTATTATCAATCATAATCATCAGCCCATTTAAGTCCCCACTGCTGGGGCACGGGCCTCCCTTAATCACATGAGGGGTAATTGCCATACTCACCACGCTTGGCAGACGGGTTGGCGAGGGCCAGCCTATTATACTAGCAGGATATATTTGAGTGCTCAAGTGTGGGCGCAAACACAAGTGTACTCTCTATACCCCTATCCTCATATTCCGATGGGACACTACTGTGTGTGACACAACCGGAACGCAGGACCAACAGCTTAACAAGCTTTCCGAGGCACGGGGGCACAAGACCGCCAACTTCCAGACTTCGGGCTGCCACTAAGAATTTCTTACCGAAAACTTAGGTACACATTTTTGGCTCGACACGGGAATCGAAACCGGAACTTCTTGCGCAGTCGCTTTAAAGGGCGACCCACTGCGCCACCGAGGCAGTCAAACTAAAAATAGCTGAGACATGTACATTTAAAATATATATTTTGGAGGACTAAGGTTTTCATCATCATCATCATCAGCCTATCGCAGTCCACTGCTGGACGTAGGCCTCTCCAATTGTTCGCCACTGTGATCTATCCATGGCTTCTCGCATCCAGCTCTTGCCAGCCATCCTGCGCAGATCGTCCCCCCACCTAGCGAGTGGGCGCCCTACATTACGTTTGCCAAGACGCGGTCTCCACTCCAGAACCCGTTTACCCCATCGGTTGTCGGTTCTGCGGCTAATATGGCCAGCCCACTGCCACTTAAGCTAACTAAGGTTTTATTCATAATTAATTACCTAATTAGTACAGTAAACCAAAAGAAAATAAATCAAATACAATAAATTTTGTTTATGTCATTAACCAATCACTCGATAAGTTTAAGTCACATATTAAAACCTGCCTAATGAAGAAAAGTTACTATAGTGTACAAGACTATTTAAATGATAAGGATTTGGTCATGTTAATCGATTAGTCTTTTGAGTTGTTATTCAAAGTAGTCTGTTAACTTTGATGATTGTATTTTTTTTCTTCTCAATTGAAACTCTGTTACATCATCAATATTTAATAATAATAATTCTCACAACATCTCATACGTTGACCTGATTCCGTACCAAGTAGCTTAAGCACCTGTGTTACAGATATCAGACAACAGAGGAACACAAATATATACTTAAGTACAAATATATTACACCCAGACACCGAACAAACACTCATCGCACGAATGTTTGTCCAGGGTGGGGATCGAACCCACGACCTTTGGCGTAAGAGGCAGGGTCACTACCAATTGCGCCATCCGGTCAGTCATATTTGAAAAGAGTTCTGAGTTTCTTGATCTTCTTGCTCTTGGAAAACGACGTTCCTAACCAGCGATAGATGATAATATGTGTACCTATTTTGACAATCATTAGTGTTCTGCATTGACCTACATTTAATAAATACTTTTTTATCTTTTTCTTTAAAAAAGCTACAGGATGCATTCAGTGTGTGTACCTTTGAAGGAATTTCAAATGTCACTTTGATAATAAATTCATCATCATCATCATCAACCCATTTAAGTCCCCACTGCTGGGGCACGGGCCTCCCTCAATCACATGAGGGGTAATTGCCATACTCACCACGCTTGGCAGACGGGTTGGCGAGAGTTTTGATATAAATGCAGTGTTTTCCTTCTCTGGGTGCTGATGATCATGCCAGCAGCTTTACCTTAGTCGCCTTATACGACACCTCGGTAAGAGTGAGGGTGGCCTATTCTACTCTGCCGGGACCATACGGCGGACCCAACATATTAAATAAATAATGATAATAAATTAATATTTGATTATTCGTCGAATATAAATAAATAAATATATTTCACAACATCATTGATCTGACTCCGAGATAGGTAGCTCAAGCACCTGTGTTACGGATAACAGAATCAACAGTGGGACTAGAAATATATACATAAATTACTCTTTTTTTTTTAATATATACTTATAATACATAGAAAACACCCAGACCAATACAAACAGACATGTTCATACACACAAATGTTTGTAGTGTGCGGGGATCGAGCCCGCAACCCTTGGACCAAACGCAGCGTTCACTACTACTGTTCCAAACGGGTCGTCAAACGAAGGATCGTATTTTTTATACTTATGTTATTTTTTCACTTTCAATTATAAATACATCTTGTTATTTATTTAAAATTAAATAAAATAAATAGATATCGACATTCTCAACCTTAAAACGTGGGAGAGCCACGCTTTGGCATAAACGTGCCGGCCCGACTGGTGTGATATCACAGAAAACCGTAGTGAATCAGCACTGTGCTGTTTCGCTGCGTGAGCGAGGGTACCGGAAGCCCAATCGGGGGAAAGGGGATTGATTTAAGGGTTGGCAGCGCACGCGGCGGCAATCGCTTACCGTATGCTTGTCTGCCACCTCTCACATAAATATAAAAAAGAAACCAAAGCGGTAGAATATAATTTCAATGTTTACAAATTAACATTAAGAAATATTTTAAATGAAGCTAAAAAGATTTTTTTATAAGAAAGGGAGGCAAACGAACAAACGAATCACCTGATGGTAAGTGGACATCAGCCACACCAGAAGGAGTGTAGATGCGTTGCCGGCTTTTTAGGAAAGTATAATCCATTACGATTAATAATCAACTTTTGTCTAAAAAGTTGAAGTTAAATATGACTCTAAATTATTGTATAAAACCCAACCGTAAAAAAACACTTTTTTTTTTCCTCTAAAAACGGCGAATACCAATCAGTTACTCTAATGAAAGTAATACTAACACAACGACACTCAGGGTCAAAGTGATTGAGCGGACGGACGGACATACACACGTAATTGTGAATGAAGACAAATTGGATGTATGTTTCATACAACGCATTGTTGTTACAAATGCGCGGGAGTTGGTTTGTTGGCAGTGTTGGCACAATCTTTGAAATCATTCTGCATATTGACCAGTGATCGGAGTAGGTAGAGCTATTCGGGTTCATTGAGCGCAAACATAGATGTTAATATGGATCCCGGGGATGGACATGCCCCGGGATTTTAACTATGAGGCCGGGATTAAATAAAAAAATAATTAAAGTTAAATATTTAACGCATAGTAACCATGAAAGGGCTTATCCATAAATGTTCGATACCACCATATGTAGTTACAGTTTGTTTATTTTTATTTAACGTACTTATTTTGAATTTCGAAAGAATAAATAAAACTTTTTAAATTAAGATGGTATCGCAAAGCGTTTATGAATAAGATCGTAAGGCTGATGTTAATGCTCGTATGTATAAAAGAAAATAACTAAATAAATATTTAAAATAAATATAAATAAATAAATAAATATTTCACAACATCACATACATTGATCTAACTCCGAGATAGGTAGCTCAAGCACGTGTGTTACGGATATCAGAATCAACAGTGGGATTACAAATATATACATATAATACTTTTCTTTTCTAAATACATACTTATAATATAGGAAACACCCAGACCAATACAAATAAACATGTTTATTTTATTTTATTTTATTAGGACAACCAACAAGATAAACACTGTTACAAGCAAATAAGAACATAGACAAACATAATCTTAAAGCTAAGTGTCACCTTACCTAGAGGTTGCCACGGCATGCAATGTGTATTAGTGCGTTAAGATTAAACTAAACTTTATAAAATTTAATTATGTCCAAGACTTGTGACGTGTTCGCTAACGAGTAGGTGGTTCATGCACACAAATGTTTGTACGGTGCGGGGATCGAACCCGCAACCCTTGGACCAGAGGCAGCGTTCAATACGACTGTTCCAAACGGGTCGTCACTACTGTTAATAGTTACAGAAAAATAAAAATCTATTTTAATGAATTTGTGTGTCAGTTTATTTTTACTAACCCCAAAAACGTCCTTATTATCCTTAGTGGGGGAGGGGGCCGAATTTTTACTCCTTAAGACCGTGAATAGCTTTTTGTGAGAAACACTATTTCCAACATGAAACTAAATTTTTAATCCCGGGATTCCAGGAATATACATATTATTTGAAAAAATTGCAAGTACCAAAAATAGCTCCACCTACTCCGATCATTGATAATGACAATAAGCGAGTAGATGATAGATGGGTACAGAGGCCCTAATTTAAAGCAGAGGTTACAACCGAATCGGAGTTTCCCTCCCTTTCACACACACTGTGTATCTCCTGTATTTGGATGCGACAGGTATAAATTCTCGTCTTAAGACTCGCGATTGTGTTTAGAGTGGTTACGGCAGAAACCGTAGGGTCTTTTTTATTGCATACGAGCAGACAGATCACCTGACGGCAAGCAATTGCCGCCACCCATAGACACCAGTGAAGTTACAAGTGCGCTGCCAACCTGTAAACCCTCCCTTCCTCCGGATTGGGCTTATAATTTAACTGACTTCGACTTTTGACTACCCACTTATTCTCAAATAAGAATTTGTTATAACGAACATAAAATGCTAATTGTATTGTTTCATATTAACTGCTGGTCAAATATTTGTGTCATCATTTCCATTGAATATTATATGTATCTTTATTATGTGATAGATGGCAGACGAGCAGATGTTTCACCGGATGGTAAGCGCTGTCTACCTTTTAACCCCACTTCCCCCCGGATTGGATTGGATAGATGGCGTTAGGTGTCGATGACATCGCGCAAACGTTTCGTATTTTTAGATTACCTATAAGCGTTGCCGCTGTCTGTAGGATTTATCTTTTTATAATAATAATAATAATTCTCACAACATCTCATAGGTTGACCTGATTCCGTACTAAGTAGCTAATTTCAGGCAACAGAGGAACACAAATATATACTTAAATACATATATTACACCCAGACACCGAACAAACACAAGTGTTCATCGCACGAATGTTTGTCCAGGGTGGGGATCGAACCCACGACCTTTGGCGTAAGAGGCAGGGTCACTACCAATTGCGCCATCCGGTCAATAATACTATAGATAGGTACGAGTATTATAGAAAAGATGTTAACAAAATATTTAATACCACTATAACAATCAATATTGGTATTGTTGGCGACCAGCATCGATATGATACTTTTTGGCCAATATTTCGAAATTTTTGTGATTTGCTTTTTATACGTTTTTGTTTTTGATATGTCTTTTTTTCTCCTGTCTTTCTGCCAATAATTTCATCAATAGACAACATTTCAAAATTGCTAAGCTCTGAAACAAAAAATACCAATTCTTTGTTTACTTTTCCGCTGCTCGAATATATATTTATTCATTTTTTATATTGCTTATTTACTGAGAAAAAAATTAAAAACTAAAAAACGTAAGATGACGTCATCGGACGGCAGAATGTAAAATTTACGAAATGCCAAACCCATGACATGTAACTGTCAAAAAAAAGACAACTTGTCAATGTTGAATGTATGAATGACGTTGACAATGTTGACACTAGTATTATTTACCTTTGACAGTAGTACCTTTTTTTTATTAAAACAATGATAAGCAAAGGAATATCGCTGTATTCAGCCGTCCGATGACGTCATTTGGCGCTAACGTCTATTTAGAATATAAAGAATTTCAATAATTATTTTATGCATGAAAATGGCCAAACTTTGAAAAAAGAAAAAATATGGGTGTGTTCATTTTATGTCTATTTTCATATAAAAAACAATATGGACATGTTAAAAATATGAAATGTTGTCCATTCTACACGCGAGTACGGTTTAATGGTGTAAGTATCCTTTCGGCAACCCTCAATAGGTATACAAATGTTAAAAAAGAAATGTAAATACAATTAAATATCTATACGAACTACAGTGTTACTATCGATAACAATAAAACCATATCGAGAGTATCGATACTATTGATCGACACTTTTAATATTTTTAAACGAAAAGTATCGATTGCTATCGATAGTTTAGCAACACTTATGTGTACCTACTCTTATACAAGGTGTTCTTTAGAGAGAAGATGGACGTTGAAATAAACACGCTATCAAACATAGGTCACTTATTTGATCTATATTTAGGTGACTATTAAAAATAAGCGTTTTTAAACTAAACATACACATACACAAAAATTCAGACAAGTGCGAGTAGAACTCGTGCGTAGAGGTTCAGTACCAATTCGCAACGTGCTAATTTTGCTAAACAATAATTCTACCGTTACACATGCTCATTTGTAGCATGCTTAAAAAGCATGCAAAATATGAGCATGCTTAATGAACTCCACATTCGCTACCGAGTTTATACTCGGTAGCGAATGTGCATGCTTATGCATGCTATTAGCCATCTATTAGCATGCTAAAAAATAAGCAAACTAGTTTCATCATCATCATCATAATCAGCCCATTTAAGTCCCCACTGCTGGGGCACGGGCCTCCCTCAAACACATGAGGGGTTATTGCCATACTCACCACGCTTTGCAGACGGGTTGGTAAGGGTTTTGATATAAATGCAGATTTTTCCTTCTCTGGGCGCTGATGATCAACCAGCAGCTTTACCTTAGTCGCCTTTTACGACACCTCGGTAAAAGTGAGGGTGGCCTATTCTACTCTGCCGGGGACCACACGACGAAGCAAACTAGTTTACACGTGCTTAAGCACTCCCTTTTTTTTTTTTTTTTTTTGTTGGCCCGGTGGAAAATGCCGCCTTAAGCACACCCGACCGCTGGGAGACGGCCGGGTAGTGTGGGGCTCTCCCTTGGGGTGCTCCCAGGGGCCTACCCACTAAAAACCACCGGGGCATTTCCTGCTACGTCCGTGTGGGGTGGGCTACGGTAACGGGTACGAAACCAAGTCCGCGGCCCACCCTCGAAGGACGGGAGGCTCGCCAGCACGGCCTCTTTAAAAACGGGCCTCGCCGAAAAACGAGGCCTAGGGCCACTCCCATGGCCCACCATTCCCTTCTCTCCGGAATCGTCCACGTTGCTGGATTGCAACGCAGACGCTCCGGAAGGGACGACTGCAGACCCCTCCCCCAACCCATACCCTGCTGGCTGCAGGGCAGAGAGAGGAGAGAGCACCCACAGACTTTTAAGTTATACCCGAAAACCCTCCCGTTCGAGCATCCCCGCTGGGTTGCGGAGACAATCGACGGGACGGGAAAAGCGGGGGTGGCGAGTCGTAGCTGCATCCCACTGGCTGCGGGACTCAACACAGACCCACCAACAAAGCTCCCACCATAAAGGCGGGGAGAGCGCTCCCGAGAATCGGGGCGCAACAGACTGTTGGCAGGAATTCCACCACCGTGGAACTCCCCAACATTCGAACGCGCCCGAAGGCGCGACAGCTCAAGGCCCGAGAACAAAAAGGCCCCCATACGGCACCATCACACCAGGAACACCGGCCCACCGCACGCCAAAGCGCCCGACAGTGGGTACCACCACACCCCAACGCCAACCTACGGCAGAAGGGGGGGCTGGATAAAGAAGGCAGCCTCCGTGCCCGGCCCTATTGTGCTCAGGTCCGTAAAGAGAGGCCGGTCCTCTAAGCCCTCAGCAGACAATGAAAGCCCCCGAGTGGTGTGCGCTGCACGCGATCCACTGCGTCGGGGCTGGTCCGCCGGAAATTCTGTGCATCCTTTGGCCGTCGGGTAGCAATCCACGAATGAATTACTACCCGCCGTTGCCCGGGGAAAACCGTGCCCCACGGTAACCGTTTCTGCCTAATACCAACCGAAGCTGGAATCAGGACAGAACTGATTACCAGCGGGGCCACTCTAGGAGGTAGATACACCTGAGTCCCCGCTTAAGCACTCACACTAACCCCTCCAACCGGACGACACGTAGCATGCTCTAAAATCGACCGGCGTACGATTTTTGAGCATGCTCAAAATTAGCATGCTTATTAGTAGCACGTCCGCCCACACATGCTACTAAGTAGCACTTGTTCAAAATAGCATGCTTTAAGTATCTGCAACAGTAGCTTACCTTTATAAATGTACTAGTTGCCCGCTCTCACTTTGTTTAGGGACATTTAAGTTCCACATTGTACCAATGGATGGCGCTAGACGTCGATTACATCGCACATGTATTTTGCCTTTTCGTTTTAGATATGAACCTTGTCGTTTTCTATATAATTTACCTGTTTATAAATAATAAAGAATATGTACTTAATTTTAAACGATTTACAACGAATACATATATAGATTTACCTGAAATAAACATAGTCCTAACTCTCCATAGTCCTTAACAATGTTAATCAAAGTACATAAAATCATTTAAATTAAAATAAGATTTTTTTTTATACTACGTCAGTGGCAAACAAGCGTGCCTGATGGTAAACGAATACCGCAGCCTATGGACGTTTGCAACTCCAGTCGATCTGTGTACGCGCGGCCGACCCCTTAAAAACCTTAACACTCCTTTTTTGAAAAAGCTTATGCTGTATTCCCCCAGGAAAACCTCTGATGTAAATAAATAATAAATAAGGAACTTTAATTAATGAATACGATTACGAATACATCACATGCTCTCATAAAAATATACTGTGTATGGAAAGGATTTTTTTCAATATAATAATAATAATAATAATAATAAATATTTCACAACATCACATACATTGATCTGACTCCGAGATAGGTAGCTCAAGCACCTGTGTTACGGATATCAGAATCAACAGTGGGATTACAAATATATACATATAATACTTTTCTTTTGTAAATACATACTTATAATACATAGCAAACACCCAGACCAATACAAACAAACATGTTCATGCACACAAATGTTTGTACTGTGCGGGGATCGAACCCGCAACCCTTGTATGAGAGGTAGCGTTCACTACCACTGTTCAAGTTGTTGTGTGTTGTTGCAAGTTAATATTTACTTAAGAATATTGCACTGTATTTTATTCAGAATTTTTTTATATTTTGTATTTTTATTACCTACCCTTAAAGTTATATAATACCAAAACAAACACGGTGTTTACAGGTTGTATCGGTAACAACTATGTATACACGGCGTTACTTCAAGTTACCCTTGTTGGACTTAGTACCGACCTTATTTCCGAGGCCTAAGTGTTATTTTAACTTGACCTTAATGATTCCTTCTAAACTCTTTTTTGTGGCTGTTATTCGAACCAACTTTTGTCGGAAAAGATTTATGAAAATTCCGTTTCTCCGGCTTTGACCATAGAATTATTTGTATTCATTCTATGGCTGTGACATGCATCTTGTATTACTGGGCTCTTTTACTGATCAGCGGTGAAGCCACAAAATTGAGACAGTAAATGAAAAAAATATTAAGATTCCTTTTTTTATATGATAGGTGGCAGACGAGCAGACGGATCACCTGATGGTAAGCGATTGCAACTGCCAATGGGCACCCGCGATATCAATATAGTCACAAGTGCGCTGCCGGCCGCTAAACGCCCCTTTCCCCCGGATTAGGCCTCCGGTACTCCCACTACGGCCCACGGCCTCACGCCGATTTTCGGTGAGGCCGTGGTATCACTCTGGTCGAGCCGCCCCATTCATGCCGAAGCATGACTCTCCTACGGCCTGACAGATTATTTCATTATAATCAATAAAATAATTGGCGGCGGCGCCACTGATTCGTAAAAGGGCTCTTAATAACAAGCCATGTCCCATAACCACAAAGTAAAGCTTTTAAGTAAAATATTTTCCAATTTGGGTTTCGGTACCCTCAAAACATTTGGAACTAATTTAAGCGTCATTAATCAATGTTGAAAATAAAAAAAATATTCCTTTCTCTAACATTACTTTTAAAAAGCTGTGGTTGTTTATTTTTTAATGTGTGGTTAAAAGTCGTTAGTGAAAGTCAACTCTGATATTTACTGACAAAACATACTTACATTATTCGAAGTTCTGGGGAGCGTTCGTTGCCGAGTAGTCACTGCGACCAAATTTGATGTATTGTGACCTCCGCTCCCACTTACAGATCGTCTCCGAGGCCCACGGTCTGCATAAACCGTATAATGGCCTTGGGAGCGATAGCCTTAACATCCTCCGGTCAGACGTGGCAACTGCCCAGGGTGCGGCTTCTTGGGTGCCCGAAGGCATCGAATTGACAAAGGACGTGCTTCGGTGTCTCGTCCTCTGCCTTATAGAATCTGCAGGTGGGATATCCGGCCAGCCCGGTTCTGGTGCCGTGCTTGTTTAGCCTGCAGTGACCAGTAATGGTTCTTGTGAGAATGCTCAACTGTCCGCGAGATAGCGCTAAGGCCTCTTGCATGTATTTCCTGGAGAATCCTGTCATTAAGGTCTTGGCATGTGCCTGACCTATCGATCTGAGCCATAGCTGTTTACTTTGTTCGATCGACCACTCTTTAAGATTGCGTCGGGTGGTGCACCTGGGTATGCCCAGTACCGGTTCCGGGGTTTGTACCGGGCATGAGGCGTCCTCTATTGCAAGCTCGTCGGCTTTTTCATTGCCCACGATTTCGGAGAGTCCAGCGAAAGGTTACTCTGTTGTTGGAGCCCAGACAGCTTAGGATCTGGGCTCCTTCCGCTATTAGTTTGGAGGTAATCTCAGCTGATTCAAGTGCCCTTAGAGCCGCTTGACTGTCTGATAGGATATAATATATATCTTTACCCTTATAGCCGCGTCGCAGATTCTCCTGGACGCAGCGTATTATAGCAGCCACTTGGGCTTGGAAGACTGTGGTGTGTAACCCCAGGTCCTGTGATATTTGGGCCTTGGGTTTTCACAGTAGCGCATATTTATAAACGCTGTTACGCCACTTACAACAATAAATAAATAAATTATGAATTTATTTTACCATTGCTGTCCATTATCAAATTAGATTTATTTTTATTCTGAAAACAAAAGATACTGCACTTACTAAGTTTATCATTTCGTTTCCAACGAAAAATGAAAACTGCCTGAGTTTTTTTCTGTAGAAAACAACTTCACAAACCGTCCTGTAAACAGCTGAAACAACACGCGGTTATTTTTATTATTTTCAGTACAGCTGTTGTTCATGAAACGCGACGCGTAAACTGGGTAGGTACACTATATGAAGGCTAATTACACACTATGAATCTTTGAAGTAAGTTTGAAAGTGGAATAGCCATGCTAGGAAGGAATGATCCGACTCAATCGGAGTGATACCATGACTTCACAGAAAACTGATGTGCAGCAGCGCTTGTGCTGTGTTTCTCCGAGTGGGTGAGAGTACAACACGTACCCTCTTAATTGCGTGAAAGTTGGCAGCATGATTGTGACCTCATTGGTGTTGCTGCACCCACATGGGTGGCGGTAATTGTATTACCAGTCTCCCTAAATCCTGAATCAAGGCATACGCGTACTTTGGGTTTAGCTCCGGAACGACAGCTTTGGATGCAACTAGGAATCCTGCGCTAAGACCGAGGAAGAGTCAAGCTTCGGCAATGGGCCTCGGCTTGATCGGAGTGATGCCGCGGGCTCACAGAAAACCGACGGTCACCTTGTTGTGTTTCGCTGCATGAGTAAGGGTACCGGAGGCCCGATCCGGGGGAAAGCGTGGTTTAAAGGCAGGTAGGAGATAGGCATCCGCTGCGCTGCAGGACATGTTTGGAACGCTAAACTGGAAGGAGCGCGGAATCAATATTAATGGCGAGTACATGTCACACCTACGATTCGCAGACGACATCGTCATCTTGGCGGAAACCCTACAAGACCTACAGGAGATAGTGAGCAGCCTGGCTGAATCTTCCAAACACATCGGTCTTCGGATGAACTTGGATAAAACCAAGGTCATGTTCAACGAGCTCGTTGATCCGGGACCGGTCGCTGTTAATGGAGAACCTCTCGAAGTTGTTCAGGAATATGTCTATCTAGGACAAGCGCTCCAATTAGGCAGAAACAACTTCGAGAGAGAAGCCAATAGAAGAATTCAGCTAGGCTGGGCAGCATTTGGTAAACTTCGTCAAGTCTTCTCGTCACCCATCCCTCAAAGTCTTAAGTCGAAAGTCTTCGACCAGTGCGTCCTTCCGGTCATGACTTACGGTGCCGAGACGTGGACACTCACGGCTGGACTAGTCCACCGGTTCAAAGTCGCTCAAAGAGCTATGGAAAGGGCTATGCTCGGAGTATCTCTGAAGGACCGCATCAGAAATGATGTAATACGACAGAGAACCAGAGTCACCGACATAGCCCACCGAATTAGCAAACTGAAGTGGCAGTGGGCTGGTCATATTAGCCGCAGAACTGACAGCCGTTGGAGCCGTAAAGTCCTTGAGTGGAGACCGCGACTCGGTAAGCGTAGTGTAGGACGCCCTGCGACAAGATGGGATGATGACATTCGAAGGCTGGCTGGTGTGGGCTGGATGAGAGTGGCCGAAAATCGGGAGCAGTGGCGTGCATTAGGGGAGACCTATGTCCAGCAGTGGACGAGTATGGGTTGCTGATGATGATGATGATGATGAGGAGATAGGTGTCCATAGGCGGCGGCGGCAATCGCTCACCATCAGGTAATCCGTCTGCTCGTCTGCTAGGCGGACACACATAAAAAAGATGAAGAATAAGAAGATGAGGGAAAACATATTTCCGGATCGATACGACCTGCAAACCTTCAAGGAAATAGGTGTTGCCATATCTATCAATCGATGACCCATTGATGGTAATATCATCATCATCATCATCAGCCTATCGCAGTCCACTGCTGGACGTAGGCCTCTCCAATTGTTCGCCACTGTGATCTATCCATGGCTTCTCGCATCCAGCTCTTGCCAGCCATCCTGCGCAGATCGTCCCCCCACCTAGCCAGAGGGCGCCCTACATTACGTTTCCCAAGACGCGGTCTCCACTCCAGAACTCGTTCATCCCATCGGTTGTCGGTTCTGCGGCTAATATGGCCAGCCCACTGCCACTTAAGCTTGCTAATCCGTAGAGCAATGTCGATAACTTTGGTTCTCTGCCGGATCACCTCATTTCGAATTCGATCTCGGTAATATGGATTAGTCGATATCGATTCATAGATATATTATAATATATCTATCATATCAACACCCTAAGCCTGTACCGTATTGGCCGGTTGTGAAATCATGGAGTCTGATTTTCTTGACTTAATATTGTTTTTGGAAAGAGCAGAAATATTGCCAAACCATAAATTCTCGCCTGTTTCCGTCCCGTTTATAAAAATGCATGAGCTTTGTCCTGTTTTTCCTGACTCAAACCAGGAAATATCCTGGTGTAATAAATTGTGGCACATACGGTTTTACCAGTTACCACAGAGCAGCAGTTTTAAGGTGTCCATTTTCTGATAGTTTAAATTTCTAAAAAAAACATCTTGGCTTTCAAAATCTGCGCCAGTGGTAAAATAAAAGAAATGAGAAAGAAAATAAATTTTTTGACCATCACAATACAGAAAAAGTAAATATGTTCAATAGGCATAACACGACACGATACAGATACAAAGAGAAGAGGCGATATCTAGAATAGGTGGTGTGGTTGTGTGTGGTCAATCAGGTCCCGACCTCAGCATTTGCTGCTACGGCACTATCTGCGGTGCCGCAGCAGTACTGGTATTCTGGTGAGAGCTGGTTGCGAGTGATTGTATAAGTAAATAAATAGCTATAAGTATATACACGTATAATATATATTGAAAGATGTGTGGACAATGTGGCAGATATACAATTATATTGGTACATAGGTACCTATATGGCAAAATCGACCTTTTTTTAAAACACTCAAAAGCCAGAGGGAATTATAAAAAACCAAATACGCTCACGACCAAGAGAAAAAGAAAAAAATTAAATAAAAGCACCCGTTCTCTAATATACTGAGATAGAGGCATCAGTCGGTTAGCCAGTGCTAGCGCCATCTAGAGGAAACTGACCAATACTATGGCTATATAAAATGACCATCTTTGAGAATCAGTCAGGGAGACGATGAAATAAAATATCAGAGGTAATTGTTTCAAGCAGAAATTAACACCGAATCGGAATTTCCATCTCTGTGTCTCTTTCCCAGGATGTGCGTCTTCTTGATTTGGATGCGACAGGTATATCTCGTTCGTTACGGGACGGCTTTAAATTAAGCCACCTGGTTTGATTCTCGTGCTTTTTTAATTTGCTAATGTAGGCAGGCTGCTTGAGGTCATTGTTTTAGAAACACGCTTTACTCACGATGTAAAAATGCATAGTGTCATCTACTGAAACAACTTTAAACCATCTGCTTGATTGCTTTTTAAAGCAACATCTGCTTATTACAAGCCCCATCTAACGAAAACCGCTGAACTATTTTTTTCATACTAAGGAAAAAGTACTAAGTGAAATTATCCTGATGAACACCAACCTTCCTAAGAAGATGGCACTCAAAGAAGAATATTCTTATGGTTATCACTTAAAGATCTTCAAGTGACGAGAGTACTCCTTTCTAAAAGGCTATCAACGGTTTTTTTGTCGGCCAATATCTGGACTACTTTAAGTCTGTTGAAGGAATTTCGAGTGGACCCGCGGGGAAGTTATACTTCAGCATATATGTGCCGACTTGACAGGATTGTTTTCATGGCCTCACAGAATACTAGAATGAAGCAGTTGGAGCTCTCGTGTTTCGCTGTGTGCGTGTTCAGATGCCCATTCGGGGAGGAAGGAGCAGTGTACTTGTTACTCTACTGGTGGGCGGCGGCATCAGGTGATCTGTCTACTCGTTACTGAAAACCAGCGCTTTGCAGGGCCTCAGACCTTCGACAGCATAAGCTGAGTCATAACTCTTTGCTCAACCCATTTGTTGATTTGTGTTTCCTATGTGTTTGGTTAGTCTTGTTTCACTATTTGATTAATTATTCATAGGAAAAAATATTGTAAACTATTAACTGTTATTTTGAGCATCATCATCATCAGCCCATTTAAGTCCCCACTGCTGGGGCACGGGCCTCCCTCAATCACATGAGGGGTAATTGCCATACTCACCACGCTTGGCAGACGGGTTGGCGAGGGTTTTGATATTAATGCAGAGTTTTCCTTCTCTGGGTGCTGATGATCATGCCAGCAGCTTTACCTTAGTCGCCTTTTACGACACCTCGGTAAGATTGAGGGTGGCCTATTCTACTCTGCCGGGGACCACACGGCTTGTGCTTGGTACTCTTGCGTAAATTTTGAGCAATAAATTGATTTTTATTAATTATTTTTATTTATTTATTATGTGTATGTATTTACAAAAAAGAAAAGTATTATTACGTATATATTTGTAATCCCACAGTTGGATCTGATATTCGTAACACAGGTGCTTGAGCCACCTATCTCGGAGTCAGATCAATGTATAACATCACATACATTGATCTGACTCCTGATTAAGTTAAATATTATTATTATTTATATAATGAACACTTGTGCTTATTAAATGTCTGGGTCAAAAAATGTATTTAAGTGTTATGTTTGTAGTTTCCTGTTGTCTGATATCCGTAACACAAGTTTTCAAGCTAATTAGTACGGAATCAGGGTTTTTTTATTCAGACGAGCAGACGCATCGCACGATGGCAAGCGATCGCCGCCACCCATAGACACTCGCGACATAAGTGCACTGCAAACCTTTAATTCCTTTCCCCGGATTGGGCTTCCGGTACCTCACTCACGCAGCGAAACACAGCACAGTGCTGCTTCACGCCAGTTTTCTGTGGAGCCGTGGTATCGCTCCGTTCGAGCCGGCCTATTCATGCGTAGTACTCCACTGGTGTTGCGGGCGATCTGCTCGTCTGCCACTTATCACATATAAAAAAAAAAGTTGTTTTTCGTTAATAACGTCACCAGGACAGCGCTTGGCGAAACGTTCCACATCTTTCTACTATCTTTGTTCTGTGGTTGAACTCAAATGATGACACTGCACAATGGGAATAAACGCAGCACTGTCGTATACAGTCTGCTTTTGTCCTGTGTTTCACGAAAAATTTTGGCATTTAATTTAAAAAGTGTAGCTTTGTTTCGGGAGAGCAAATATGCAATTGAGTGTGGGCGTAATAAAGAGCCAAAAAAGGACTGGGATTGTTATTCAGAAAACAACCAAAGTCACAGATATTATAATACTAGTCCAAAGTGAATTTTTTATATAATGTATATATTTGTAATCCCACTGTTGATTCTGATATCCGTAACACAGGTGCTTGAGCTACCTATCTCGGAGTCAGATCAATGTATGTGATGTTGTGAAATATTTATTTATTTATTTTATTTAATAATATAGAAGCATTTCAATTAGACAAATATGTAAATAAACTTTAAATGGAACTGGGCTAGCCACGTAATTTAAATACACGTAGAGAAATTAACCGAGATTTGTATTTTAACAACCATACAATTTTGTTTTATGCTAGAGGCGGATAAACGAGCAAGCGAGTAACCTGATATAAAGTTATCTTCGCCGCCCATAAACATCCACGAAATCAGAGAGATCGCTAATGTGTTGCCGGCCTTTTTAAAAAGGAGTACGCTCTTCTCTTGAAGGTGCCTAAGTCGTTGTCGTCGAGAAATACTCCCGCAGGCAAACCGTTCCACAGAACTGATTTACGTGGTAGAAAGTTGCGCGAAAAACGCACAGTATTAGGCCGACATTTATCTCATAGACTTTTAGACTTATAGCTACCACTAAGGATTTCTTACCGAAAACTTAGGTATAAGTTTATGGCCGACCCGAGGACCGAACCCGGGACCTCGTGTGCAGCCGTCGCTTTAAAGTGCAACCCACTATCACATGTTGTGAACTAATACTTTTTCTAATAGGTAAATCATCACCATCTCATCATTTTCAGCCATTACTGATCCACTTTTGGATATAGACCTCTCCCATCTTGTTCCATGCGTAGCGGTTGGTCATCCATTTTACGCCCGTGTGTTCCTTAATGTCGTCAGTCCATCGCTTGAGTGGGTGGCCTCGCGGTCTGGTGTCATCCCACGGTCTCCACTCAACGACCCTCCTCATCCAACGGTCTCTACTCATCCGCGCTACGTGTCCAACCCAACTCCACTTCCCCCTGCCTATCTCAACGACGACGTCATTTAGGCCCGTTGCTCGGCGAACCCATTCGTTGGTCTTATGGTCGCGAAGAGTGTCTTCAAGCATAGCCCTTTCCATGCTCCTTAAGCCACCCTTATCTTTTCTGCGGACCTAGCTGTTAGACACATCGTCTCTGAGCCGTATGTAAAAACAGGCATGGTACACTGTTGGAACAGCTATTAGGTACCCTGTAGGTACCAATCAACAAACGAATAAATTTACCTTTTGAATTTCATAGCCCTGCGATGAAAGACGGTTTCTGGCAAAATCCATGTAGCTGCCGTCATCTGTCGACGCGTCAGTCGGCGGTTTGTTGTCGGTACGTTAACTGCGGCCGTCAACATCATGTCGGCATTCATCGACAAAATCATATTATACACCATAGTTTTTTAAATATTTTGTTTTTTATGTGATAGGTGTCAGATGAGCAGACGGATCACCTGATGGTAAGCGATTGCCGCCTCCTATGGCAAATGCATTTGAGTCTTTTTTCACTAATATACCAGTGACAACGACAAGTACATTAAACTCAAGTTCACATCTTGCTGTCTCCTTGCTAAAGGCAAAAGTCGACGAATGTAAAACACCTTTCAGATTTACCCATGTAACACCTGAGATAATAGTAAAAACTTTTAAAGATCTGAATATAAAAAAAACTGAAGATCTTTGGGGAATATCCGTAGACATTTTAAAAAATATAATACTGCATATCGCACCCCATTTGGCAATGATATTCAACAGATGTGTTGACGAAGGCCAATTTCCTAACTTAATGAAGTATAGCAAAATCATACCGTTATTCAAATCAGGTGATAAAAGTAACCCTTCTAACTTTAGGCCTATTTCTATATTACCAGCACTGAGTAAGATTTTTGAAAAAGTCATATTCGTTCAGTTGCTGTCTCATTTTAAAGTTAACGACCTGCTTCATAATAAACAATTTGGGTTCACTAAAGGTAAGTCAACAACTGATGCAGGAGTTGCACTTATCAAGCATATTTTTGATGCATGGGAAAACAAGCAGGATGCTGTTGGTGTATTTTGTGACCTATCGAAAGCATTTGATTGCGTTACGCACCAAACATTGTTGTTAAAATTAGCTCATTATGGTGTATCCAAGATTTCACTAAGTTTGATAAATTCTTACTTGTCTGATAGAATTCAGAAAGTAAACATTAATGGGACATATTCTTCAGGCACTCCTCTATTGATGGGAGTGCCCCAAGGATCGATATTGGGGCCTCTGCTTTTCCTGATATATATAAATGACCTTCCCTACTTTACACAAGATCTTTGTGAGGTAGTGCTATTTGCTGATGACACTTCGTTGATGTTTAATGTTGACCGACGAAAAAATACGTTTGACGATGTAAATGACACTCTGTCACAAGTTCTCCATTGGTTTACCACTAACAACTTACTTCTTAATGCTAAGAAAACTAAATGTGTAAAATTCACAATGCCCAATGTAAGACAGGTCAATACTAACATCACTATGAATAATGAACGTATTAAGGTCATTGATTCAACAGTTTTCCTTGGCATTACCATAGATGCTAAATTGCAATGGGGTCTTCACGTCGCAGCCTTGGCGGGAAGACTTAGTTCCGCCGCGTATGCGGTTAAGAAGATTAGATATCTGACCGATATTGAAACCGCGAGATTGGTTTATTTTAGTTATTTTCATAGTGTAATGTCTTATGGTCTCTTGTTGTGGGGGTCTGCTGCTGATATACAGACTATATTTGTATTGCAGAAGAGGGCCATCCGCTCCATATACAACCTTAGACCTCGCGATTCGCTAAAAGAATTATTTAAGAGCATTAACATCTTAACCGTAGCTTCTCAATATATTTTAGACTGTATTTTGTACGTGCGAAAGAACATAGATATTTTTTCGAAAAAATCTGATCGTCATGGTTTTAACACTAGAAATAAACACAAGCTCGCGATTCCAAATCTGAAACTTCAAAAAATTAATAATTCATTTGTTGGTCTAAGTATTAAAATGTACAATAAGTTGCCACAAAATGTCATTGAGTTACCAACGCATAAATTTAAATCTCACGTGAAAGCCTGTTTAATGAGTAAAGGATACTATAAGATTGTAGACTACCTAAATGATAAGGATTCATGGACATAATGACCTCCATGCCTGCACACTTGTAGCATTTTCATATATATTTACGGAAATTATTAATATTATATAATTACTCATTTTTAATAAATTAGGCTTAGCAGCATTTATTACTGTATAAAAATTGATTTATATTGATTATTCAAAAATTGACAAGATGCTAAGCACCTACTACTATTGTACACCTCGTCCTGCAGTTTGTTAGTGTTGTATTAAGTAACTACTACTCTTTGTGACCTATGAGGGGAACCTAAGTAGTCATGCTCACTCAAATGTCTCTGAGGTGGTGGCGCTATGTGGCGGGTCATTACATTCCCTCTAATATGGTTGAGTGAAATGATGGCTGACACATACGTCATACTTGTGAACAGGTGCCACCTTTGGGGACTGGTCTGCTTCGGTTTACCTCATAATATTTATTTTATTAATATTTCCTTTATTTTATTTTGTGTAACAATTGAACTGTATGGCTTGGTATGATGATGACACAACATTGTATGAAAGTTTGGCGATTAAAAAGAGTAACTGGCGAGTTTCTTGCCGGATCTTCTCGACCAGAAACAACTTTCCGAGCCGGTGGTAGAATCGCATTATGTTTATTTATTTCCTTAGTATATTTTATGTATCAACATATTTACGTATTAACATGTAAATTATACATAAGTACTTATAAATAGTTTTAAGTCATTCAAATGTATGACGATTTGTAAGTGCTGTGTACAAGCCTATGCGAATAAAGAATTATTTGACTTTGACTGACTTTGACTTTGACTATGGACGCCCACGATACCAGTGGAGTTACAAGTACGCTGCCCACCTGTAAACCCCCCACAGCACAGAGCTGCTTCAAGCCGGTTTTCTGTGAGATCGTGGTATCACTCTGGTCGACCGGCCCATTAATGCCGAAGCGTGGCTCTCCCACGATTTAACACAATCATGAATAATAGGCGGTGTAGCTCAGTGGTTTAGGATGCGCTTTCCATACGGGGAAATGGGTTCGAATCCGAGCACACACCTCTGGATTTTTTAAATCTATGTGCGTATTTATACCATTACCTCGGCGGTAAGGGAAACCTGCACGTTTCGGATAGTTCCTGAAACGTGTAACCATGATTCAGTTGGTCTGGTTACCATCTTAAAGGTTGTGAAGGTCAGACGGCAGTCGCTTCATTGTAATTACCAGACTCCCTAAATCCTGAATAATGGACCAAGCGTACCACGGACTCCAAACTGAGTGTGTTTTTCTGTTAAGAAATTATCAGTGTCAGCCTGAAATCGGCGGTTATGTACCCCCATACCTAGGAAAGAACGATAAGCGATCAGGCGCAAGACCGATGGCTTATCGTACTTGTGCACTATAATATTGTGGACGACCCGTTTGGAACAGTGGTAGTGAACGCTGCCTTCGATCCCCGCACAATACAAACATTTGTGTGTATGAACATGTCTGTTGTATTGGTCTGGGTGTTTGTATGTATAATAAGTATGTATTTACAAAAAAAAAGTATAATATGTATATATTTGTAATCCCGCTGTTGATTCTGATATCCGTAACACAGGTGCTTGAGCTACCTATCTCGGAGTCAGATCAATGTAAATGATGTTGTGAAATATTATAGAAAAAAAAAAGTTACCTACTGTATAGGGGTTGTCCTCTTATATGTCCTGAGTCGATGGCCGATGACCGATATTGGCCGCCATTCCCGAAATATCAATTTGGAGGACATTATTATCACACTAAAAAAATCTCTAATCACGGATCAAGCGTACCCAAAAGGCGTCGGAATTGATGAAAGGGAAGATGACATCATAAAACAAATGAAGATGCTAGAACAAGATAGATTTCACAATTAATTTTATCGCATGTTGCCGTAGTTACATAGCATATCAATTGCTCCGAGTATACTCCCATGGGTGACATATTACTGCGGTGAGTCACATATTATTTTCTTGATGCCCACATGAATAAATCATAAAGACGTCTATGCCCACCGAAGTAATATACTTATTCGTGTAGGATTGCGATTCTATTAAATAAAGGAAAAATGGGAGTGATTATACAAACGATAGTGGGTGAGTGAAAAAGCTTATGTCGTATATAAGAACAAATTATTGGAACATTTTTTTTGTTAGCTGTTTTGTTGATAATAATAATATCCTCCAACCGAATTCGGCAAAGGTGACCAATCTCAACGAGCCACGTACGTAGGATATATTATAGTGCTCAAGTGTGTGCGTACACACAAGTGCACTCTCTATTCCCTAGCCCTCGTATTCCGATGGGACACCAGTGTGACACGACCGGAGAGGGATCGGGCTCGCGATCGGATTTTTTGAAAAAAATAGAGTTTCAGTTATAATATGGAGCCCGCCCATATTTCGTATATTTTATTTCGTATTTTTGTGTAAAAATCGTAATGCGGTTTCAATAGTATAGTTTTTATAGTTTCGGAAAAAAGTGGTTGTGATATACGGACGGACGGACAGACGAATAGACAAACAGACATGACGAATCTATAAGAGCTTCGTTTTTGCCATTTGGCTACGGGACCCTAAATAATGTATCAATACATTTATAAATAAAAAAGGGATTTGTGATTTCTCAAGCTTATATCGCACACTTCATTTATGTCATTATATCTAGCAAGGTTTAAATTTTTAATGGTAATTTTTCACTGAACCGTTCTGAAAAGGACTCTTAAATTTTGAAATTATGAGACTGAATAATGATAGTAAATAAATATGTAGTTCATTTATACAATATCTCATAGTTTGACCTAATTCCGTCTAAGTAAGTAGCTTTCAGCAGATATCAGACAACAGAGACATTAAAAATAATAATTGAATACATATTTATTAGGAGTATTTCCCGACGGCTACGACTTAGGGACCTTCAAGAGATGAGCGTACTCTTTTATAAAAAGGGCGGCAACACATTAGCGATCTCTCTGATTTCGCGGATGTTCATGGGCGGCGTTGATTACTTTCCATCTGGTGACTCGCTTGCTCGTTTTTCCGCCTCTAGTATAAAACAATACACTGAGATAGTGAAACAATTTCAATAAAATCGTTACAATTAAATAGGCAACGTATGCATACAAAATGGCCTGAACAATCTCTGCTCGTTCCGCACAAATGTGAACCGTCAGTGACATATCAGTTTTGAAATGAAAAAACAAGTGCAAAGCTGCTCTGCTTCGTTTTAGGGTTGAAAGGGTGAATCATTAAACGGCGTATAATATCAAAAAGCTTGATAGTGTGCTGTAAAATTGTGGAATCAGCTGCCGGTGGTGTTCTCGAATATATACGACTTGGTGACCTTGAACGGAGTCTTGGCCTCCGAAACAAGAAGCGCCACTTTGATCGATCCTGCACTACTTCTTGCCATTAACCTGAAGTTCTCGCGATCAGTCTCGACGGCGTCTTTCCAGCGATACCTAGGATACAACTGATAGCACAGGAGATGGGACTACGACTAGGTGGAAAGTACACGGCGATAGAGTAAGCGGACGATCTTGCCCTGCTAGACGAAAATGGGGACGAGTGGATCCATTCTGCAAAGGTGCTTGAAGAAGTGTCGAGGAGAGTTGGCGTCAGAATTAATCACTCTCAAGAAAAGTTTTAAGGAATAAGGTCTTATTCCATAAAAGCCCTCAACGCATCTTTGATGTTGAAACGGGCGGCGGTGATCACTTACCCTCAGCCGTAACTTTGTCGTCTGACCATTGCTGATTGTCTGAGTATGCAAAAAAAGAGGGAATTTACTGGGAAACATTCATTGTGCCTACAATATTTGTGTTAATGATAAGTAATGTAATCGAGTTGGTCTGGTTCCCTTGTATAAGAGTTGCGAAGGTCAGATGGCAGTTGACTGGGGGAGGCAGTGTGGGGCCCGCAGCGTAAGTGGACCCTCAGCCTGGGGAGGGACGTGAAGCAAGGTTCTTCTGCCCGTACTCATGTCCCCTCCCCACTCTGGCGATGAGGGAGCGTCGCTGGGGTTTAGTCGGTATGACTCTAGCCGGCTTCTCGTTCCAGCCCAACAACTGCCCCCTGCTGGGGAATGCCTCCTTATGCATACCTAGGGGGGCATTCCTTAGCGTCGAAAGAAAAGAAAAAAAAATCGCACTCGCTTCATTGTAATAACCAGACTTCTCGAATCCTTGATCATGGTTTAAATGTACCCCAGGATCTGATACGACAGTTTTAGACGCAACTGGAATCTACACACTAAAAATGAGGAGCCTGTTTGACACGCCATGTAGGCCGCCGGAGACGGTTGGTGTCTCTATTTTGTGTATTTGATCATAAATGAAGTTATTGTTCTTCTTCATCGTTCTACTCGTTGCTGAAGGTCGTGCTTTTCTTGAAATGCCTTTACCTACCGATGACAAGGTCTTTCCATTCTTCCCTATCCTCGGCTTCTCTCAGGGCAAAATGAGTCTCTTATTTGGTCTGACCAACGAAGAGGTGAACGGCCTCTTCGTCCTTTACCTCTAACCTTATCCACAACAACCAACTTGTCCAAGTTGTTGGACTCATCATCATCATCATCATCAGCCTATCGCAGTCCACTGCTGGACGTAGGCCTCTCCAATTGTTCGCCACTGTGATCTATCCATGGCTTCTCGCATCCAGCTCTTGCCAGCCATCCTGCGCAGATCGTCCTCCCACCTAGCCAGAGGGCGCCCTACATTACGTTTGCCAAGACGCGGTCTCCACTCCAGAACTCGTTTACCCCATCGGTTGTCGGTTCTGCGGCTAATATGGCCAGCCCACTGCCACTTAAGCTTGCTAATCCGGTGAGCAATGTCGATAACTTTGGTTCTCTGCCGGATCACCTCATTTCGGATTCGATCTCGGAGAGAGACGCCGAGCATTGCTCGTTCCATAGCACGCTGAGCGACCTTTAACTTGTGGACCAGCCGTACCGTAAGCCACGTTTCGGCTCCGTATGTCATGACGGGTAGGACGCACTGATTGAAGACTTTCGTCTTCAGGCACTGTGGTATCGACGATATGAAGACACGACGTAGTTTTCCAAGTTGTTGGACTATCTCCGAGCAATATGGCCAGTAGTAATGGTATCTTGGTGCAAAATGGAATAGCTACTGAACCTTACCTGAAAAAGCACACGTTTTGCCGATGTTATGTAAACATAAAGAGTGCTCAGCAGGTTTGAAATGGAAACTGGGCTACTGGCGGACATAAAAGGTATAATAACTGCTATTTCAGATCTGTTGAGCGTTTTCAGGCTCTTTTTGATTTAACTTTGAAAGGTTAAGTTTTGTAAGTTTAGATAAAAATTGAACAATTGAGAAAAAAGTACCTTGTGAATATTACATGTTATTTTTTCCTCGTTAATTATAATTGATGCCTCAAATTGGCAATGGGCAAGACACATTGCGAGGAGAACATACGGCCGTTGAGGTGGGAAGGTCTTGGAGGCTGTACAGGGAGTTTTCGTGGCAGACCCGCCACAAGGTGGACCTATGATTTATTCCCAGTAATTTTAGGATGCAAGCGGCACAGGACGGATTAATGTGGAGAACATCGGAGGAGGCCTATGTCCAGCAGTAGGTGTCTCAGATGAAATGATAATGAATTATTGAAAACAAGGTTTAACGTAAGTTCGTTATATGTGCGTTCTTTTATACATACTGCATGATGTTTCAGCTGCGTTACAATAGCCATAGTCACAAGCGAACTGATCGCGACTTTTACGCTATTAGTAGTAGATAGATAGATAGATATTCTTTATTGTACAAAAATAAAATACAAGCATGAGACAACAATAGCAACAACAACAGTAGTAGATAGATAGATAGATAGATAGATATTCTTTATTGCACAAAAACAAAATACAAGCATGATACAACAGCAACAGACAATACAATAAGGCGGTCTTATCGCTTGTAGCGATTTCTTCCAGACAACCTTTGGGTAGAGGAAAGAAATATCGTATTCGTAGTAGTAATGCTACGCTACGCTACTGGGTATTAATGATCGCAACTTAAGGTGAAGCATCGACGAAACTAGCGCCGCTAATAGATTTGCATTAATTGTGATGAATATAAAACATTTAAAAAAAGTAAAACTGTTAATCCATAAGGAAAAGTATAAAGATTTTTTAAGAAAAAAATGTGTCGTAATATCTTCCTACTATCCACAATTTTAGTAATTACTAAAAGTGGCCACTTTAGGCAATAAAGAATTATGGTTACTTAGACGAAGATATTATTACACAAGTACTTCTCTAACTGCCACACTTATAATCGTTGTTTAACTTAGTTGGTTACTTAAGAAAAAATATTGACACTTACTTTGATACGCATAAAGACCACCGATACTAAAGTTAATGAACATTAGCTTAAATGACGTCTCTGAGTGCGGCCGTTAGAAGTCTTGATACTCTCCTTTATGTATTAACTACTGCATATACTTTTTAAAAAATGTGTCATAATCGCCACAATTAATCCGAACTTATTGCCGGAGCTATTTTCATCGATGCGTCACCTTAAGGAGACGGGTAGGGCACACTAACGATGGCAATCGATTTTAATTTTAAGCTACTAAACCGGATCTATTTTAAACAATTTCGGGGTTACAACCTCTTAGAAAACACTTATACTATTTATTAAATATACACAAATGTTGGGGGGTGATCTGTGGTTGGGTCCGTTTATGTACGGTAGAAGTTGATACGCGCCAAAAGTGGCCGCTTTTGGCGTGAATCAATTTTTCGCGTACGCATTTAAAATCGATCAAAAATTAAAATCGATTGGCGTCGCTAGTGTGCCCTACCCGTCGCCTTAACGAATAAGCTTATAAGATCTTAATTCTAAATTCTAATTACTTTATATCAAACTTCCCCTGATCTAGAAACTTCAATTCCGCATGAGTGGTTAACAGATTCTTGTTAACTTGTTTCAGATTGTTCATGATAAGTTTTCTAAAGGATTTGTTTAAGTTTTTGAAGGAAACCGCAACGACTTATAAAGCTGTTAGATTGAGCGACAACTCTAGAAAGGATCAAACGGTTATTATTTTGTCGAGGGACTCCGCTGAGTTAACTTGGTTGTGAAGTTCCCTGTCTACTGAAGTGTGTGAATTTCGGTTCGACTTTATAAACAATTTTGTGGGTGGTAAAATTTTGAAAAACAATGCTGTATAAAACTGCTGTCAGGCAGAATATGGGATTGAATCCTACACCAAACTGTGATCTCTTATTATAATAATTAAAGATACGAACATGTATTCTTCGATATTAGGTACTTATTTACTTAATCCGATACGAGATGCCGCCATTTGTCTCGATCTTGTGCAGCTTCACGTCAATCTCCTGCTTCCAAATCTTGCAGGTCCGCGTTCACTACATCCCGCCAGCGATAGCGTGGACGCCCAACTGGCCGCCGGCCAGTAGGTTGTCCGAGATATGTAGCGCTTATTATGCTTCTTAAATATTTGGTACCTAAGTTTTAATTTTAAAGAAATTTCACAATGTTGGAGGTCCTTAATAAATAAAATCAGTTTAAAAACTTGTTCAGTAAATTACCCTTAACTGGGCATGGAAGGTTGAAAAAAAAAAGTTTTTCGCTTTTGTGTTATATTTGACAGATAATGATAAAAATGTGTTGGGATCTTTTTTCTTTAGTCTAGTTAAGGGGAAAAAAAACGTTCTCTGTAGCCCAGTATATTATAGCAATGACACGACAAGTAAAAGGTCGTGGTTTTGAACGCCACTAGAAGACTTGCTCCCTTTCGCATAAAAAATTGTAAATTGTTAAAACTAAAGTACCAACTATATTAATAAATGTACTTTTGCTTTCAGGTACCCTTACACACGTAGCAGATAAAAAAGGTAAATGTTATGATCTTACTTGACAATTCAATAAATTTATAACATTTTTTACAAAAATATCTTTTCTGATCGCAAATATTCGATGATGACGAATTAATCAGTCATAATACGAGTAACAGTGACTTGATTCCTGACATTTCTTAAGTGTATTTTATTTGAAAAAGCAATAGTAGAAATATGTTTTTATATCGCTTTCAATTCACCTCAGTGGATCTTGAGGCTTACTCCCAACTTTGTCTATCAAGCTATCGGATTGGGAACTCTGTAGAGATTCGTTATATCCCTTCAGATAAATTGGGTTCTTGGAATAAAATATTGTTTTCAGCGAAGGATTTTTTGGGCGTAGGTACAAACTTAGATAAATAAGATTCTGGTAAAGAAGCAAAATAAACATAGTGGTACAGACAGCCATAATAAATCAGGTTACTACAATCTGTGTCATAAAACTGGAAATTCATTTGTAGGATTGAGCATTAGAATGTTTAATACGTTACCTCAAAATATCATTGATTTACCCGTACATAAGTTTAAGTTGCATGTAAAAAACTGCCTAATGCAGAAAGGCTATAAAGTAGATGATTATTTGAATGATAAGGATTCCTGGACATGTTGATCTCTTCGCCTGTCCTCTAATGTATATTCATTTCATAATTTTTCTTTGACGATTTATCTAAACGATATTGGTTATAAGCATTGTATATCATACTGTCACTGTAATCATAATTTGTAAAAGAATGAATATTGTAATTACCATATTATTTGAAAAGAGTAACTACTGAGTTTCTTGCTGATTCTTCTCGGTAGAAATTTACATTCCGAATCAGCGGTAGATTTAAACGAAGATTTACAGTTTTTTTAATAAATACTCCAAGATAGGTAGCTCAAGCACCTGTGTTACGGATATCAGAATCAATAGTGGGATTACAAATATTTACATATAATACTTTTCTTTTGTGAATACATACTTGTAATAAATAGAAACACCCAGGCCCATACAAACAGAGATTCATGCACAAAAATGTTTGTACTGTGCGGGGATCGAAGCCGCAACCCTTGGACCAGAGGCAGCGTTCACTACCACTAACTAAAACTAATTGTGAGTACAGTTTTGAAAGAGTTATCCTTTAACTCCTTACCGCTGAGGAGTGGACCTTCCATCATCAGCAAAGCCACAAAATTAATACAGTCAGGCGTAAACACTGGCGCAGTTTTGAAAAAAGATACAAAACATTATGTGTCCCTATAAAATTTGAGATTTTCCCTCAATTTTTCCAGGATCCCATCATCAGATCCTGATATCCTGATCATGGTACCAATCCAAGACTATCTAGTTTCCAAATAAAAAAGAATCATCTGAATCGGTTCGGGCGAGAGGGACCGGGCGCAAGACCAACAGCTTAACGTGCTCTCCGAGGCACGGGGGTACAAGACCGCCAACTTCCAGACTCCGAGCTGCCACTAAGAATTTCTTACCGAAAACTTAGGTACAGTCTGTTTTGAACATAGTAAATTAATGAATCAGGGATACCTGTATTTGGCACGAGTGTATCCGCCAATAAAGATAAAAAAAATCTTTATTCAATTTAGGTCCATATAGAACACTTATGAAGGTCGAAATAGAACTTAAGGGCTCTTTCACGGTTCAGTGGCGCCACTAATAGATTAGGTAAGTACAAATATTTGGACCGACTAATACTATGTATATATTATTGCCATATTGGAAAATCTTTATGTAGTTAGTTCTGTTTTTATCTAATTTTTTTTTAAATATGAGAGCAATAATAAGCAATTCCGCCGCCCATGGACACCCGCAAGACCAGTGGAGTGACAAGTGCCAACCTTTTCCCCTTCTCCCCCCCCCATTGGGCCTCCGGTAACCTTACTCACACGGCGGAACACAGCGCAGGCGCTGCTTCACGCCGGCAGTGTTTCGGCGGCAGTTCTTCTGCGAATCAGTGGTATCACTTCGGTCGAGCCGGCCCATTCTGCCTAAGCGTGGCCCTCCCACATTTGTGATTTGCGATGATGTTGACTAATACTGTGTTCTATTTATGGTTTTTAAGATTTACGTCGTCGAGGTGTCGTAAAATGCGACTAAGGTAAAGCTGCTGGCATGATCATCAGCACCCAGAGAAGGAAAACTCTGCATTTATATCAAAACCCTCGCCAACCCGTCTGCCAAGCGTGGTTAGTATGGCAATTACCCCTCATGTAATTGAGGGAGGCCCGTGCCCCAGCAGTGGGGACTTAAATGGGCTGACGATGATGACGATGAAGATTTACGTCAGCTCGATAACTCATCACATCAGTTTATTAAGAATTTTGATATTCTATTTCAACACCACACTTTTGCCTACAAAATAACATTTCTTGCTTCATGTTTAATGAAGTCTTTGATCATGTCAGGGTTTGAAATTACTAAGAAAATTGGTATTGACAGTGATGTGATTAAGATGGCAATACAAAGTTATTTGATTAAATTGTTAGCGTTATCTGTAAATACATTTGGGAATATTGTTAATTAAAACACATACAACCTAATTTCTTCTACCCAAAGGTTGTCTGGAAGAAATCGCTACAAGCGATAAGACCGCCTTATTGTACTGGCTGTTGCTTTTGTATCATGCTTGTATTTTGTTTTTGTGCAATAAAGAATATCTATCTATCTATCTAATATTTTGTCTTTGATCCGGGAAAAATCCATTTTTCACAATGAAATTTTTACAACTGTCCTCTCTATGTCCTTCTAATTTTTTAGCTTTTTTGTATGTCATAGGTGGCAGATGAGCAGACGGATCACCTGATGGTAAGCAATTGACGCCGCCCATGGACACCCGCGAAATCAGTGAAGTCACAAGTGCGCTGCCAACCTTTCAACCCCCTCTTCGCCTCGGATTGGCCTCCGGTACCCTCACTCATGCAGCGAAACACAGCATAGTGCTGCTTCACGCCGGTTTTCTGTGAGGCCGTGGTATCACTCCGATCGAGCCGGCCCATTCATGCCGAAGCGTGGCTCTCTTCTAGTCACACAGTTGTGTTCTCTACGGTTGTGTGCTTCTCTAATCCGCCATCTTTTCTTTCTGTCACTTATTTTTCCGTTCCTATTTTCAAACCATAGAGTCTTAATCGATAAAATAGATGTGGGAGAGCCATATTTCGGCATGAATGGGCTGGGATCCCACAGAAAACCGGCGTGAATCAGCTGTGCTGTGTTTCACTGCGTGAGTGAGGGTACCGGAGGCCCAATCCGGGGAAAGGGGGTTTTAAAGATTGGCAGCGCACTTGTGACTCCAATGGTGTCGCGGGTGTCTATGGGCGGCGGCAATCGCTTACCATTAGGCGATTCATCTGTTCGTCTCCCACTTATCACATAAAAAACATGAAAAAGGACGAGAATAAAGATTCGATTGTCAATTCAGTTTCGTAGCCTCCGATCTCTACCTCAGCGTTAACGTTTGCAAATACCTACTCATGAATCTTGTTTCTCTCTTATCGCAGAGTGTAGGACCCAGAGCGACACCAATGTAGTCACAAATACGCTGCCAAACTTTAAACCCCCCTTTTCCCCGGATTGGACCTCCAGTAACCTCACTCACGCAGCGAAACACAGCACAGTGCTGCTTCAAGCCGGTTTTTTGCAAGTTCGTAGTATCACACCCGTCGAGCCGGCCCATTCATGCCGAAGCGTGGCTCTCCCACGGTCTCTTTTGATAGCATGGGACAGGTACTTTGGTGGTAATTACGGGACATCTTAATTGTAAGTTCTCAGGGTGGGGGATGGTCATGGATGGGGAGCTATATTACTAGCTTGGGGTTGGTACCAGTTGTCGAAACGTTATATACTCAAAAGATACAATTATTAGTCTATGGCGGCCGATCTAGATGTTCAGGCAAGTACTCAGATTTAAAGTTGGCACCGCACTTGTGATCCTGGTGTTGGCGGCGAAAATTGTTTACCATCAGGTGATCCGTCTGCTTGTCTGCATTTCACATAAAAACTAAAAGTACTGTTTTTGAATGGTTCGTTTGTGCTCATGGACGCACAAGGTTGAATCAAGTAGATAAGTCGGGGTCCTGTGGCGTAGGAGCGTTTAGAATACTGCCAAGGTATTCCCGGCCTGACGTAAGAGGCGACTAATCGGGCCTTCGGACTACGTGAGCATACCATCTACTGTGAAGTGGCTTGCTCAGCATACGTCTCCACGGAGGATGACGTTACTGGGTGTCCTGGTATACCAAATGCTAGAGAAGGGCAGCGCGATTAGTGGTAAGGTCCAGTCCCGGCTGCAGGGTTTCCGATCGTGATTGCGATGAAATGGACACGGGGTTTTGGTTAGGGTTAGAGTCCCACACATTATTCTGTTCCCAACATGTGACAAGGTGAAGGCCATAATGGTTACCCCTGTAAAAAAAATAGTTTTTCTTTTATAGTGACAGTATATTGGCTCTCCTCAGCATGATGGTAAGCAAGAGAAGAGCCCACGTTGCAATTACAACTGAAGCGATGTTAGGCATCACCTCCGCTGGGACTAATCAGATAAGCCTGATTTGGATTCTTTCTATTGAAAGTACCAGGGAAGCAGGAATCAAGCCGTAGTAGCTGCTAATACATTTAATTTTACCCTAGATATTTACCTATACTTAAAAGGACTACACAAAAAATTTGAGGGCCCCAATTATACCCACTTGATGCAGCAAACCATTCGTGATAATTTAATGAACATTCTTGCCCTTGTTATGGAGATCGCCGGGAAATAAAAGAAATGCCTCTAAACCATCGTATAGGTAGTAAACAAAGACGAGAGCGGAAGCTGTTTAGCGTAAAACTAGATGTTTCACACTTTGGCATCCATGGAAACAAAAAACATGGGTTCTATGGAGTCCGTGCCAAAAAAACTTGCTAAAAGGTCATTAACACCCTACTACCAATGCACTCCAAAAATAAATAACGATACGAATAAAACGTATGGGTTGTATCGCTAAACGGGATTAATCAAAATCTCGTGGTAAGGGGCGTCTTACAAACATACCTACACAATTTTAATCCCAATAAATATTTTGAGCTCGAAGCTAATTGTTTTGGTATCTATATGAAACTCGGTTTTCATAATTATGGCGTCAGTTTTGTGTATAAAACGAGCTTCGCAAAGTCGAAAGAAGAGGTGATTGAGCTTTTGTACACATTTAAATGGCACGGACTATAACTTTATTTTAAAGGAGTTGACTCATAGAAGGTTGACTGTATATTGGTTGCACCCACCTTCTTTTTGGTGGACTTAACAACTGCACATAGGGTCATCAGACATTAAGACCTACCAACTCCCAAGTACAAATGTTTGGGTGTTTTACACACAGCAGAAATCAAGTGGAAGGAGAATACATAGGTGATTTGCAGCCGATCTTCCTATATTTGACGACCCGTTTGGAACAGTGGTATTAACGCTGCCTTTGGTCCAAGGGTTGAGGGTTCGATCTCCGCACAGTACAAACATTTGTGTGCATGAACATGTCTGTTTGTATTGGTCTGGGTGTTTCTTTGTATTATAAGTATGTATTTAGAAAAGAAAAGTATGTTATGTATATATTTGTAGTCCCACTGTTGATTCCGATATCCGTAACACAGGTGCTTGAGCTACCTATCTCTGAGTTAGATCAATGTATGTGATGTTGTGAAATATTTATTTATTTATATGTATTTATATCTGGTTTGAGTTAAATATTGCTCCCGCTTGCGCTTTCACCATGTCATATATCATACGGCTTTTAACGCTTTCCTCCCATACCTATAACGAACGCTTTGATATGGGAGGATTTCTCTCCCGTGCCATTTTGTATGCAACATATTATTATTTTGAATTACAGAATTCTTGAAAACGTAGCTGTATTTAGATCTGTCATTATCTAATAATGAGCAATTTGCAAATGTCTTCAAGTTTCCAAATGACAAGCTATATTGAGAATCTTCGTTTAAAAGATTTGAAGCAGGTGTTATTTTAAATACAAGGTACTTGTATTACTTAAATCTTAAATAATTGTCGGCTTGAGTATGTGTGCAATTAGTAAATTCTCCTCGCGTAATAATGCCAAATCATTATCATGTTAAAATTATATTTTGTATTTAAACTCAACAAACAGAGTAATGAAAATATCGCAGTTTTTTTTATGATATTGGGTGCAGTTGAGCAGTTGTATCTCATTACCGCTGCCCATGAACACCTGCAAGGGATGCCGGCCTTGATAACCTATTTTCTTGAGGGTTTGCAGATCACATCACATTATATTTATTCATTTCTTAGTATATTTTTTGTATCGACATATATGTTTAATAACATGTATAATATACATAGCTATAATTTATATTTTTCATGTATGACGATTTGTAAGAGCTGTATATAAGCCTATGCAAATAAAGTACTTTTGAATTTTGATCACATCGGTCCGGAAACACCGCAGTTTGATGAAAAAAAAAATCACAGTCATGTCATTTCCGAGAATGGAAAAATAAATCTCTTCAAATCTCGTTTGAAGAAGGACATGACGTAACGATCAGGTAACATTTGTGAGGTATATTCCAGAATTGGTATGAACGTAGGAGTAATGAGCTGAAAACGCATCAAATCTTATTTTTATTTTTAAAATTATAATTACTCTAGGTATTATACCAAACTGCCTCTTAATGTACAATAATGCATGATACAGTAACAATTTCTTTAAAATCGTCTACTGTTTCTCACAGGACAGGCTTAGCCTTGTGTGCCGACCAGCTTTATGTAATAATTGTAAAAATGTATATTGCTAATAATAATAAAACGTATCGCGTTACGCCACTATTAGAGCAAATTTATTAGTTGAAACAAAATCGAATTCCTTGTAAACAGTGATCACTGGAACTTGATAGTTGACAAAGCTGACAATCCGACGATTCCTTACTTAGCAGCTATTTAAATGAGGCTGACAGGCACAAAAGAACTAACAAAGTACCCATTTCAGTCAGTAATTGTGTCAAGGTTTAAAATATAATGTCGCCTTGTTAACTTTATAAGACAAGTCCCTGGTTGAAAATGGAAACCACTGCTATAACATATGTGAACAGCATGTCGACAACACTAAAATTCCTTATATGGTTGCATAATACCATCCAATTCCCAAAACTTTCGCCTACTTAGAAGCACTTAAAACTAAAATCTTCAATAACGAAGAGGCTGTTCGTAACTTCCATAGCGTTCGCATTAAACAGGAGCAGTATTAAGTTCGCAGGACAAAGGACTGTAATGAGGCCGGATTCCAGGCGACGTCCCGACTTCCCGAGGATTTTGCTTAGGAATAACAAGGCCACATCTACGCAATGTCATACCAACGAATATTAAGATACCATGTGGGGAGAATGTAGGCAGCGCTTCAATTTTCTCTTCTTAATTTATTTGCTAATAGTGACCTGCCTTCACTTCGTTTCGGGACTTCATTAATGTATTCGTCTCCAATGATAGTACTGGGTGTCAATTACAGTATGTTTTCGATTTAGCCTTCTGTTTTTAAAACATTTTAAGTCTTTATAAATCGTTTAGAAACAAATAATGTCTGCATTCGTGGGAAAGCCACGCTTAGGCATGAATGGGCCGGCTCGACCGGAGTGATACCACTGCCTCACAGAAGACTGGCGTGAAGCGCCTGCGCTGTGTTTCGCTGTGTGAGTGAGGTTACCGGAGGCCCAATGGGGGGAAAGGGAAAAGGTTGGCAGCGCACTTGTAACTCCACTGGTGTTGCGGGTGTCCATGGGCGGCGGAATTGCTTACCATCAGGTGATCCGTCTGCTCGTCTGCCACCACTCATATATAAAAAAAAATAATTACCGAGCCCGTTTCATTTCGTGTAGTGTTAAATACTCATAAACTGCTTTCCTTGAGATAAATATTGATATTAGATATATATATATTAGTATGATATCTATATATAACCTGTTATCTGATATTTTTTATGTGAAAGTTGGCAGACAAGCAGACGGGTCACCTGATGGTTTCTTTCTTTTCACTAATTGAAATAAAAACATGTGCTGCTTTTTAGGGCACCGATTAAATCACTTACCAAATGTACACAGAATTAAATAATGCTTCTGATATATTCAACTTTCAGAATTTACAAAAATATATGATGATGATGATGATCCTCAAATAAGTATAGCTATTCTATCAGCAAATTTTAATCGCATAAGTAATTTATTTATTTATTTATTTATTTATTTATTTAGGTTCACCAACAGCACATCATACAAGTAATGATAAAAACAAATGCGGTTACATTCAGTAACCGCATTAGACATAAAATATTTTTGTCAACTCGCCATGTTAACAAAATTGGTGTTCTGCAAGGAAGTATTTTGTCCCCATTATTTAATAATTTTATATTAGGTATAGGCCTACAATATGAGTTTTCACCAAACTTAATGGTGCTAAAGAAATTCGAATTCAAATTATTGTACAAAGTTTAAATAAGTAGATACTTGTTTACTTAACAAAACTTCAGTTCCCTGGGGAAGGATGCGCCTTAATGAGGTCAGATTCCGACCGACTTTTTGCAGTCTTCGCTTTACCGGGAAAATAACGAGAACTCGTATACAAAACTACGATATAAGCTTAACGAATGCAGTTGTTCTGCATAAGAGAAAGCTTTAAGATGTTGAATGTTTAACGAACCAAAATCAGATGACAAGCAGCAAGATGGAATAAGTCAGAGATACGTATTTCATAATTATACTTAACTCTATTAAGCTACCTTTTCGTTTCAAGAGTTTATTTTGCACCTAAACATAAATGTTTTAAGGTTGGCAGCGCACTTCTGTCTCTGCTGGTGTCGCGGGTGTCCATGGGCGGCGGCAATCACTTACCATCAAGTGATCCGTCTGCTCCTTTGCCAAATATCATATACAAAAATGCGACATGCTTACTGCTGCTGAATATATAACTGTTACTTCCTTATTGCCGTGTGGGCCCCGGCAGAGTAGAATAGGCCACCCTCACTCTTACCGAGGTGTCGTAAAAGGCGACTAAGGTAAAGCTGCTGGCATAATCATCAGCACCCAGAGAAGGCAAACTCTGCATTCATATCAAAACCCTCGCCAACCCGTCTGCCAAGCGTGGTGAGTATGGCAATTACCCCTCATGTGATTGAGGGAGGCCCGTGCCCCAGCAGTGGGGACTTAAATGGGCTGATGATGATAATGATGATGACTTCCTTATTAACTGTAGCAGAACCACGCTCCGGCATGAATGAGCTGACTCGACCGGAGGGCCTCACAGAAAGCCTTACTGAAAAAGTAGCACTGTGCTTTGTTTTGTTGCACGAGTGAGAGACCCAATCCAGGGGGAAAGAGGGGTTTAAAGATCGGCAGCGCGTTTGTGACTCTTATCCGTTTGTTGCGGATGTCCATGGGCGGTGGCAATCGCTTACCCTTAGATAATCCTTCTTTTTCTGAGGAGTACACTCTTGACGGACTGGTCGTGATTATGGATTGTCTGTATGTTGGGTAGCGGCTTTAGCGAGACTTCTCCATCTTTCTCTGTTTGTGGCACTGCGTGCACATTCAGTCAAGGAACACTTTGTAGCAGACTTGATACTGTCCGTCCACCTTGTAGGTGATCTTCCATGGGAGCGTTGACCTTCCACTCTTCCTTGTACCATTAAACGTTCCAAGGAGCTCTCGTCGAGATATGGTACGGACATAGACACCCGCAACAACGGAAGTCACAATTTCGCTTCCAACCTTTATCCCTTCCTCCTGACTTGGGCCTATACCCTCAGTCTCTCGGCGAAACAAAGAGCAAGTGCTGCTTCACGCTGGTTTTCTGCGAATCCGGGTATCACTCCCGTCAAGACGGCCGACGTGGATCTCCCACAGTCATATGGTGATCGATAATCTACTTCACTTTATATCCTTACTTCCACTTGCAACACAGCTGGTGCTTCCAACCCACTCTCTAAGATCCTGTCAATTTGCCGCTGGTTAAAGTTGGATACGCCGATGGACCTAGCCAGGCCGAGCTGCTTCGCCTCCACCATGCCGCGCCAGGTGTCTAGGGTGTCAGTCAAATCATAGCTCAGGTTGGCCTGAAAAACATTAACATAAGACATTACATTCAAACAAAAGGTTAAAAGGATCCTACTAAAAAAGAGCTACTACAGTTTTAATGACGACTTATCTGATAAAACGTTATATAATTTAATTTTGTGACATTTAAATAATGATCTAATTTAATTTATCCCAATGTAATTTGAAATATAATTTAATTTAAATAAATATGTATCCCATATAATGTAGCGTAATCAATTCAATTTAATTTACTAATTCCTAATAATAAACATTGGCCCAATTTTGCATGCCGTCTTTGGCCAAATATGGCGAACCATTGTACAAAATTTAACAGCTTTTATACCTACCCATATTTTGCAAATAAAGAATTTGTATTTGTAAAATGAGGTAACCATGTGAGTCCTGTGGATTAGCCAACCGGCAGTCCTAGATTATCGTTATTATAGTCCTCCAGCCTGCTTAGAGTGAAGTGGACTGCTCACCGCACCATCGTTTCAATCCTCAAGGAGCTTCGAATCAGACAAAGCCTTTCTTCGATTGTGCAATTGCGAATACTCACCATGTTTGGACATATTAGGCGATCTATCTCCCACCTTTTACATAAAAAAAAACTTCCAAACTGTACTAATAAAAAGTGCTAGATGTCAATTGCATCTCTTAAGTACTTTGTTGTCTATTAAATAAACTTGTAGTATAGATAGGTATACATAAATTGTATAATGTATTAAACTAACAGTGCTGAAATAGCACTTGGATAGTCCAAAGTCCATCTGGTAACTCCACCTGTCGCCGTGTGTACATAACCTACGCTCATTTATCATCGTAATTGTTACTGCTCATGAAATTCTGATCTCTTCATCAAGGTCATCACCATCATCAACAGAAAGTGAATATATTTCAATGACAACATCGAGAAAAAAGTAAATGCGATGATACAGGAATAGCTCAAACCAGAATTACACACAGTGTAATAAAAATAAATAAACTCAAAACATTATGAAATGAAAACATCGCTGGTATTAAGAAGAAGATGTACTCATTTAAATGCAAAGCCAAGAATTAATAAAGCGCAATTTATGTACATTAGTTAGGAAGTATTGGACTTTGAGGCTTTTAAAGTTTTTTTTCTGGAGCGTGCGCCAGATGGCGCCCAAGATTTGTGTTCTCATGTACGAGTACTCAGATTTATGTTCCATAATACAATATTCAATAAGTTTTTTTTTATGTGATAGGTGGCAGACGAGCAGACGGATCACCTAATGGGAAGCGATTGCCGCCGCTCATGGACACCTGCAACACCAGTGGAGTCACATGTGCGCTGCTTACCTTTTAACCGCCCTTCCCGTGGATTGGGCTTCCGGTACCCTTACTCACGCAGCGAAACAGCGCATGCTTCACTGAAGCGAAAACTAGCTTGGTGTTGCAGGTGGCGGCCATGGGCGGCGGTAATCGCTTACCATCAGGTGATCCGTCAGCTCGTCTGCCACCTATATCATAAAAAAAACGAACCCAGGACCCCGAGATCACGGCCCGGTACTTTATTTATATGTATTTTTTAATTGTTTTATGTTTTGTTTTCTATTTGTGCCAAATTGTGTTCTGTTTACAATTGCTATAAGTTCTGTGTTGTGATGTCTATAATAATAAATATTTTATTTTTTTCTCAATAAATAAATAAAAACAATCCAAGTCTTATTAATCTTTTTTTTTCTTTTTCTATGTGATAGGTGGCAAACGAGCAGACGGATCGCCTGATGATAAGCGATTGCCACCGCCCATATAGCATTCTTTTGCAATTTATTTTTAAGAAAGTCCCATTCATGCCGAAGCATGGCTCTTCCACAGTGACAACGCTCCAATTAACACGACTCTTACATTTTCTTTCTTTCTCAATAAATAAATAAAAACAATCCAAGTCTTATTAATCTTTTGAAGGAATAAAGAATTTCAATAAAAGCCTGATACTTCTAATCTTTAGTCTCGCCTAAATAGTGGGGGGTGACAGAAATTAATTACTCCTCGTAACAAATGAGTCTAGTTACGAATTGTTACACTGATTAATTGTGGTATTAGATTAAAATGTTACAAACGAGCATTGCTGGGACAAATTTTTCTGTGACTTTCTCTGTCATTGTCCTAGGATTTTGAATATGTACGAGTATTGAGATTTATAAAGACTGGAGCAAGTTTAGCAATTTTGACATGATTCCTCTAACTCTCTAAATAAAGTTATGATTAATTCATTCATTAATACTCTCACCTCAGCGTAATCATAATCATGACGGCGGTAATCGCTTACCATCAGGTGATATGTCTACTTGTCTGCTCCCTATTTAATAAAAAAGCGTGTGACACCCGGCAAGCAATATAATATTTATAATATATGTATTAACTGAATTTACTTAACATTCGCCCTGCGACAAGATGGGATGATGACATTATAAGGCTGGTGTGGGCTGGATGAGAGTGGCCGAAAATCAGCAGTGGCGTGCATTAGGGGAGACCTTTGTCCAGCAGTGGACGAGTGTGGGTTGCTGATGATGATGACTTAACATTATCTAGTCATTTTGATAATTTTTTAATTCTATTCTGAACCATGATTTAAAAATCCAAATATCTACGAAATCAATCCAGTTGTTCTTGAGTTATAAGTTGTGTAACTAACATTAGCATTTTCCTTTATATATTTTAGAAGATGACATTAAACCTGCGATGAAATTTCGTTCAAACGAAAAAAGTAAAGTGCTTTTATAATTTAAATCTACTCAATTGGAAGATTGGATCGAATGAATCAGTAGGTTAGCAGCATCAATTGGAGACGGTCTGTGACCTCTAAATTTATTTATTGATTTTTCTACTGTTTATAATATGAGAGATTCGTTAAGTGGTTTAGTATGTATATATCTAATTTATATAAATTAATGGGTGTTTAAGTGATCAGTTGCATACATCTTAACTCTTATTCTTATAGAATAATACGGTCTGAAAAATGTTATGGAAATCGTAAAAAATACCTTTGATGAAAGGCCGGCCATTTTGTTCCGTTATTTTGTATGGGGAAAGCAAGTTTTGTGTTTTCAGACAAAAGTTATTCAAAATATAATTTGTATTAGGGGTTAAAGTATGAAATTCATTTTTTCTAGACCCAATAAGCTATACAACTCTATTAATAAGCACATAATCACCCATACTTTAGTTAAATATTGATTTCAGACTACATTTTGTAAGGATTATATCAAATAAAGATCAGTTATTCTTGATGCAAAAATATTTTGAAAATGACTCTTTTTTTTCTTTTTCTATGTGATAGGTGGCAAAAGAGCAGACGGATCGCCTGATGATAAGCGATTGCCGCCGCCCATATAGCATTCTTTTGCAATTTATTCTTAAGTAAATCGAACCCACGATCTAAAAACCAATATCCAAATAAATCATATTATTACTAAGCAGTTTCGTCTTAACTGGTGGTAAAATATTTCTAACAATATTTCCACTGGATATTTGTAGGTACATACAAATATTGATGTAATTATCGTCTGCTCACGGCGAAGCAAAAAGCACTTACTAAATTTGTCGACCTACCAAGGTCTCCGGTAGCTTAGTCTATAAAGCAGTTGCCCGGTTAGCAAAAGATCGTGGGACCCAAAAAATCAAATCATATTTTTTTTATAGAAATATATTATTTCTGAAAAATTATCCTACGTTACGTTGTCCGAACGATCCGTTTGCTCGTCTGCAACCTTTCACATAAAAATATATTGAAATTAATTCATTCATCGTCTGATACATTGACCTGATTCCGTACTAAGTAGCTTAAGAACTAGTGTCAATCAATCAATCAATCAATTATTTATTTGCAAGACTATATTACAATAAGGGGTTACTAATATTGGTGTGTTAGTATTCTGCCTGCAAAAAATGTTTGCTAGTAAGTATAAAAATAAGTATATAAAAATTGTCAATTGTCCAAATAGATTTTAATAAAGATAAAAAATTCTTTATTCAATTTAGGTTTACACAGTACACTTATGAATGTCAAAATAGGTACATAATATCAACCGCTGGTTCGGAATGTTGATTTCTACTGAGAAGACACCAGCAAGAAACCCAGTAGTTTTCAAATACTTTTCGAATTCTGATTAAGGGTCAAATAGGATATCAGACAGCAAATTACTTGTCTTTCTTGAAAAATATATTTAACGGAACTAATTTATTCCCTAGAATTTCCTCTTTAAGTGCTAAATAAATGACATTAAGACTTCGGCATCCAACAAAGCGACTTAAACAAAATTTGTTAACTCATTGTATTCGGTCAAAGGCATTACTTCAATAAAACTCATTGAAAATCCCAATCAATATCAGATTCTTCGACAAATTTTCTCGGAACCTGTTTGACTGAACAATAATTTTGCTTTTGAAAGTACACATTGGCAAATTTTATTCGATACATTCAAAAATTTTAAATTGGTTCTGTATTTATTTTTGAGGGTTCATGTTAATAAACTGACCACCACGGTATTTTCATACAAACCTACTCTGGATGTGGCTTCACGAAACTACTATTTCGTGTTCCATTGTGTTTTTTTATGAAAATCCAAATGGTCTTTCAATAAATCAATCAACATCCAGTCATGATTACAATATAAAATCTAGCCCGGGTCAAGTAGTTTTCGGTAAGAAATTATAACTGTTAGCCCGAATACTGGAAGTTGGCGATCTTGTACCTCCATGCCTCGGAAAGTACGTTAGGATGCGTTACCACAGAAGTGGAGCTGCGCGGAGTTGAGCGAAGATTTATGAAAATTTACCAATCACACTGCTCAAAACACACATCTCATCTATTTTGAGCAATGTGATTGGTCCATTTTTATAAGTCTCCGCTCAACTTCCGCGCAGCTCCACTTCTGTGGAAACGCAGCCTTAAGCCGTTAGTCCTGCGCCCAATCCCTCTCAGGTCGTGTCACGCTGGTGTCCCAATCGGAATATGAGGGTAAGGGAATAGAGACTGCACTTGTTTTTGCGTACACACTTAATGCACTATAATATATCCTGCGTACGTGGCTGATCATTGAAATTGGCCACCGTAGCCGTAATTGGTTGGAGGATATTATAAAAACTGACTGCTTCGGTGGCGCAGTGGTTAAAGTCGCATTTTAAAGCAATGGCTGCGCAAGAGTTCAAATGATTCGATCGATAAGAAATTCTAAGTATCAGCCCGGAGTCTGGAATTTGGCAGTCTTTGTACCTCCGTGCTTCGGAAAGGCCGAGCTGACCCATTCATGCCGAAGCGTGGCTCTTCCACAGTGACAACGCTCCAATTAACACGACTCTTAAATTCATTAGCGAAGCCAGTCGGAAGATTAGTTCAAGCGATGATTGATCGTTCTACAAACAGAACCCAACTGAAACTTCCAAAGGAATTTTACGGTTATTAATATTACAGAATCATTGGAACGAGTTTCTAAACAGATGGTTCCTTATGTCTGGATAGGCTTTGCAAATTAAGGCGAGACGCCTTCCATACGGGGTCGGGGTTCGAACCCAAGCATGTAGGAGTAGCTCTAAATTTTCCAAACCTATTTCTATATCTTCTGAAACGTGTGTGAGGAAGACCTATACTTTTTTATGTGATAGGTGACAGAGGAATAGACGGATCGCCTGATGATAAGCGTTTGCCGTCACCCATAGACACCCGCAACACCAGTGGAGAGGCAGCTGCGCTGCCAACCTTTAAACCCCCCTTTCCCCCGGATAAGGCCTCTGGTAACCCTCACTCACGCAGTGAAATAATAACGCGCAATAGTTTTTTTTGCTAAGCGTTTAATATATTTAGAAAACAAATATATTTCTATAAATATACCCCATTATAGAAATATTTGTAATCAAAGTTTAACAAAAATCTTTGTGAAAAAAGCGTCAGCGGCTCCCATCTTACACATAAACAACTCGCTTGGAGCGCCTCTTTTGGTTGTGAATATAACTAAATACTGTTGTAGTATAGCAAACCTTCATACTATATAACTATAGTAGCTAAGTACATAATAGTTCCCATTTATAATTACTTGTTTATTCTTTCAATAAACCAGTGTATCATCAGATTCCGTTGTTTGAATACATCTCTCTCGTCCCGATAGTACATGGCGACCCGCCAGTCGCCCTCCAAATAAGGAGTAGTGTCGGATTCGGAACTTTTTGAACTAATCATCCTACAATGTACACGTGCAAGCTAAATCGTCGTGTGTTGACGTCGTGTCATAAATTACTCTCGTATATTCGCAAAAATGGGTTCTCCGCAAAGTAAAAATAATCAAACAACCACCAACACCAATTTGGCTGTAGGGGTCGATACTTCGTCCCACATACAAGTGATACGGGGGCACATATCTATTACAAATTGCATTTAATAGTCATCGTCACGCTCTTAATCATTGGGGCGCTGCTGATAATGTTCAGAGCCTATAAGAGATACCATGGAAATGTGGTAAAGCGTGAAGTCAACGAGTTCGCATTAAGGAGGTACGCCAGCCTGCTACGCCGGCAGCCAGCTGCGTTGACCGGTAAACCGGAAACCGTCGTGTAACCGCGGCGGCGTTCTACTAAGAAAAGTGCGTAAAGTGTTAAAAAGCGGAAGTATATCCTCTAGTGAAGTGAAAAAGTGAATAGGTCGTGCTCGCGATGGTTAGTTTTACGGAATGAACTTTATGCTAATGGATTAATTGTAAGTCTTTAGAATATTTTACATACATGCATGGCTAGCTTTATGAAATAAGGATATGTTATGGCAGAGGTTTTAGAAAAATTAGTAACAGATTTGAAAGAAGTACGTACTTATTTGATAAAAATTGGTGAAAAGCGAAGGAAAGGAAATCTTTCAGTGATAAAGTTGGGCGAGGCAAATAGTTTGTATAGCCAATACATTTCTATAGTTAATCATTTAAAAGAAGATATAGGAAGTAGTAAATTGTCAACTATTTCTGCTGAGTTAATTAATAAAAGTTGCGCGGAGTTTTTAAATTTATATAGTGAAATTGAAGATTTGTGTTCAGTAGTGAAGATCACTGAACAAGTTGGCATAATGGAGAAAGATAATGTATTTGACTTAAAAATCGCTTTGAGCCTTTTGCCCGTCATGAATGATGACGACAGCGTGACCAAGAAATTGATTGAAAATATTGAATATTACGAAACTACGTTGAACCGGGCGGATTGTAAGAAGAATTTAATTACATTTGTATTAAAAAGTAGGCTTTCAGAGACTGCAAAGTTGAAATTAAATTCTTCTTATAACAATGTCGAAGATTTAATAAAGGATATGCGTAAACTATTGCTACCACAAAAGTCTTATACTGCGATCCAGACTAGGCTGCAAAGGGCGGCGCAAAATAACAGGTCCATTTCAGATTTCGGCAAGGACATAAGTGAGTTATTTGTGAATTTAACAATTTCACAAGCCGACGGCAACCCAAATGCTTACGATGTATTGAAACCTATAAATGAAAAATACGCTATAAAGCGTTTTGCCGACGGTTTGCGAAACCCTAAGTTAAGTACCATTGTAGCAGCGCGCAATTACTCTTGCCTAAAGGATGCGATACAGGCTGCACAGGACGAGGAAGTCTCCACATCAGAGCGACAACCAGAAATTGTGGGTACGTACAGAGCTTCTACCTATCGTAGAGGAAATAGGTATGGGTATTTCAGACCGGTAAGATCACAGACAGGTCGTAGTCAATGGCAGCGAGGATTTTATGCACGAGGCGGTCGTGCACCACAAAGTTCATCTACCAATAATTGGTCTAATCATTTCAACAGGCGTTTTGGTAATCAAGGTTATAATGGGCGTTTTAACAACAGAGGTAGATTCCGTACTCGAGGTAGGGGTAGCGGTTATTCGTCAAACGTGAATACCCTAGTAACAGAGCAAAGTCCGCGTGAGTCAGAGGACCACACAGTAGGTGCCAATTTGAGTCACTTTTTTCGAGCCTAGTTATATTTGGGCATGCAACTCTCTAAATAAAGTGTCGTTTATGATAGCTAACAACACTTATGGATGGCTAATTGATACTGGGGCATCTATATCCGTCGTCAAATATGATCTATTGCAACAACTACGGATTCCATTCCATAAGAAGAGAGTTGAGGTAAAAGGAATAGGCGGGAATGTTGTTACGGAGGGCTATTGTTACCTTACATTGCGTTATAATAACAATTATTTCGTACATAAATTTTATGTGTTGAGACTAATACCTCCACAAACTGATGGTATTTTGGGACAAGACTTTTTAAAAGCATACAATGCTGTCTTGAATTTCGAACGACAAAATGTATTATTGACTAGGGAATGTGGTGAAAAAGTGGATATTCCCTTTGATATCCCTATTGAACATCATAATTGCTTAACGTTTCCAGCAAGAAGTGAATCTATTCACTTTATTGAATGTTACGATAAAGACGATTTTGTTATTGAATGTCAGGAACTGTGTGAGGGCGTATTCTTAGCGAGTTCTATAGTAAAACCGGAAAAGGGAAAAGTACCTATAAAAATCTTAAATACTCGAGATTGTGATGTAAAATTGCAAAATATCTCTTTAATTAAGTCAAAATTAAAGGATTATTATATTTGTCAATTTAATAGGCCTAAAATAAATTCAGATAGGGTCAAATTATTGTTTTCATTGCTGAAGTTAGATAAATTAAATGATGAGGAAAGGACATCGGTCGAAAACATATGTGCAAAATTTCCAGATGTTTTTCACCTACCAGGGGACAAATTGAATATCACTCCTTTATATGAGCATACTATCGAATTAAAACCACATACTACTCCGATTTATTCGAAGCCTTATCGATTACCGCAAACACAAAAAATTGAAATCGAAAACCAAATTCAAAAAATGCTTGCTGATGGCGTAATAGAAGAAAGTACAAGTGCATGGTCGAGCCCTTTACTTTTAGTACCTAAAAAGTCAGATTCTGGGGATAAAAAATGGCGCATCGTGATAGATTACCGAAAATTGAATAATAATATTAATGAGGATAAATTCCCCTTACCAAACATTACTGAAATTCTCGATTCATTAGCGGGATCCGTTTATTTTACTCATTTAGACCTTTTCCAAGGATTTTTTCAAATAGGGTTGCACCCTAGCAGTAGGCCCTATACTGCTTTTACAACAAATCGAAGTTATCAGATGACTAGGCTCCCCATGGGTCTTAAGACCAGCCCAAACGCTTTCTCGAGAATGATGACTATAGCTATGTCGGGCCTGAATTATGAAAAATGCCTCGTATATCAGGACGATTTGGCCGTACATGGAAGATCTTTAGAATCCCATAATCAAAATTTAATGGACATTTTAAGCAGGTTGCGTAAAGTAAACTTAAAGTTAAATCCCACAAAGTGTGTGTTTTTACAAAAAGAAATGTTATATCTAGGGCACATAGTGTCGGAAAAAGGTGTTCTACCCGATACGTCAAAATTTAAAGTTATAGAAAACTATCCGATACCGCAAAATTCCCAAGAAGTTAAGCGTTTTGTGGCCTTTATGAATTACTACCGTAGATTCATTAAATATTTCGCCGAAATTGCTTTTCCATTAAATAGGCTAAGCTGTAAAAACGTTCCTTTTGAATGGTCGCAAGAATGTCAAAATAGTTTTGAGTTACTTAAGGAAAGCTTGATGAGCCCACCAGTCCTACAATATCCTAACTTCACGGATGATAATATTTTCATACTGCAAACGGACGCATCAGGAGTAGCGATAGGATCGGTACTCTGTAACGGTGACGGCCGGCCTGTAGCTTACGCGAGTCGAAGTTTAAATAAGGCGGAAAGAAATTATCCAACTATCGAAAAGGAACTCCTTGCGATAGTTTGGAGTGTTAAACATTTCCGACCATATTTATACGGGAGACCGTTTAAGATACAGACTGACCATCGACCGCTAGTATTTTTATTCGGTATGAAAGATCCGTCGAGCAGACTTATAAAGTTTAGATTACAGCTAGAAGAATATAACTTTACGGTCGAATACATAAAAGGGCGTAACAATGCAGCTGCAGATGCATTGTCACGTGTATTAATAAACTCGGAAGATTTAAAACGAATGAATTCGGGTCTCAATGAGTTAAACGTTATGACGAGGGCGCAATCGAAAAAGGCGCAAGATAGTAGAAACAGTCAAAATTCTGTGGTTATTAATAGTCCTACTAACTTTAGGTCTGATCAGCCAAGAGTCGTGGAGATTATTAAGAAGCCGGAGAATTTTACTGAGTTGTCACTAACTTCGTTAAAATATTTAAATAAGTTGCGTAGTCAAAATATTCTTATAGATTATTCAAGGTATTTCATTTACGTATATGGGAAGTCAGTTGTTTATTTAAACCCAAATACTCGATCGTCGTTATCGCGAGGCGAAATGATGAGAGATTTGTGTTTATTATGTAAAAAGCACGGTATAGAAGAGCTCTGTTTAGTAAAAAATGAAAATAACAAAGAATTTATTGCTAGCATTATAGAAGAAATAAATAAATCGTGCGATTGGTCCGGACCGCGCATATGCGTTTTGAGAGGAGTGCAAAGAATAAATAATGTAGATGACAGACGTGTCATCTTGAACGACTTTCACCTATTGCCTACAAGTGGCCACGCAGGCATTAGGCGAATGGTCAATAATATCAAGAAATATTATTATTGGCCTAGTTTAGAAACAGATGTAAAAAACTTCATTTCGAAATGCGAACAATGTCAAAAAAATAAGTATTCAGTTAAAATTAAGCAGCCCATGACTATAACAAGTACATCTAATTCAGCCTTTGAAAAAATGTTTCTTGATATTGTTGGTCCACTTCCTAGAGATGATCATAATAATAGTTACGTGCTCACATTACAATGTGAATTGACTAAGTTTATCGAGGCTTATCCGCTTCAAACAAAAGACACGGTAAGTGTTGCAAAAGCGTTTGTCAATAATTTCATCCTTAGGTACGGGATTCCACGAGAGATCGGTACTGATCGGGGAACAGAATTTCTATCAAGTACTATAAAAGAAGTATGTAAGCTTTTAAATATTACTCATTTAACATCGGCAGCTTACCATCATGAGAGTCTAGGGGCGGTAGAGAACTCACACAAGCACATGGGTGCTTACTTACGAATGAACTGTCAAAACCACATTAATTCATGGAGCGAATGGATACCATTCTGGTGCTTTTCATATAATAATAGTGTGCATTCGGAAACGCGATACACGCCTCATGAATTAGTGTTCGGTAAACTCTGTAACATACCTACTAATTTAAATGGTACTGAAGTAAATCCTTTATATAATCTTAACAGTTATCCGCTGGAATTAAAATATAGGCTTCAATTAGCACAAAGAGATGCCAGAAATAATTTGTGTAACAGTAAAATAAGAAGGAAAGTATCTTACGATAAAAATGTAAACCCAATAACGTATAAAAAAGGAGATCATTTATTACTGAGAAATCCGTCAGGGGATAAAATGCAAAGTATTTACCTCGGCCCATATTTAGTGTTAGAGGATTTAGGCTGCAATGTTAAGATAGAAAAGAATGGTAAAGAGGATATAGTCCATAAGAACAGAACCAAAATGTTCAGGAAATAATGTTATTAATGTATCAAATTTAAAAATAATTAAAGAACATGTAAGCGCAATATTTTATTAAATTACCCATGCATGCCTATGTATTAAAAGTTCTACTTAAAATAAAATGTAATCATAAATTTAATAAAACTATGTTAAAGTGAAACTATGTTATCTTTTACATTTGCGTACATCATTTCAATGCAATTTAAATGTGTTATCCTAATTATACAAAATGTATTCACTGCAATTATTGCAAAATATTGTAAAAAAAAAAAAAAATGTAACTTTTATTTTTTTTATTAAATAAGGGGGAAGGTGTAGTATAGCAAACCTTCATACTATATAACTATAGTAGCTAAGTACATAATAGTTCCCATTTATAATTACTTGTTTATTCTTTCAATAAACCAGTGTATCATCAGATTCCGTTGTTTGAATACATCTCTCTCGTCCCGATAGTACACTGTAAATTTGATTATTTCTTGAACTAGCCGCGCGTTTAGTTGCCCATACCGAATGAATTCTTATCACTGATCTGTCTAAACTAAATCATGATCTAGACAAAAGTTAATGTAACATTTCATGAATTTCGACCATTTCATAAAATTATCAATAATTTCACAAAGTGAGCAAATCTACGATCTCTCAGCATATCGTCGTCCACTGTTAAACGTAGGCCTTCCCCAAAGAGCGCCAACCAACCCGGTCCTGAGCAGTCTGCGTCCAGCTCACACCTTCCATCTCTCTCAAATCGTCAGTCTATCGCGCCGCAGGGCGCTGCTAACACTGCGTTACCCCACGTGGCGACCACTCCACTCCAGTACGTGTCGACTCCATCTTTCATCAGTACGTCTAGAGACATGACCGACCCACCTAGACATGTGCCTCCACTTCAGCGTGCTACGTGCAATGTATACGATATATAGATAGAAGATCTTTAAATAGCACTACGGGGTGTGATAATCCCAGCTCACTTCCACTTCAAGAGGCAGATTCCTTTCGTCACTTTGCATGGATTTATATTTTGTTATTTTCAAAGAATAAAGTTATTAGCTATATTTTTCTTTCCAATAATAAAATAATTTATAGAGCTACGGAACAAAGGCAATTAGACACAGTACACTTAGATGATTTGCCAAGCTTTGATAACTGCTAAAACTTCAAAGAGCAGCAGGAAAACCGTTACGACTGTACATTATTTGATATTGAATTGAAAAGTGGTTCAATTTTTCTATTATGGGTCTCCTGAAGGAAAATTCGCCAATAGTAGACGCCGCCTTATGCACACCCGACCGCTGGGAGACGGCCGGGTAGTGTGGGGCTCCCAGGGGTCTTCTCACTAAAAACTTCCAGGGCACTTTCTGCTAGGTCCGTGTGGGGTGGGCTATGGTGACCGTTGCAAAACCTTGTCCGCGGCCCACCCTCGAAGGATGAGAGGCTCGCTAGCACGGCCTCTCAACAACCAGGCCTCGACAGACACGAGGCCTTTGGCCACTACCATGGCCATTGGGCCATCCAGAACGTCAATATTTCCGGTGACTCATACTCACCGGAAATATTCACGTTTCTGGATTGCAGCGCCGATGCTACGGAGGGGATGACTGCAAGCCCTCACAAATTCATGCTCGGCTGTCTGCAGGGCAGAGAGAGGAGAGAGCACCATTGAGAATTTTTGCTATTCGTACATATTGATCTAGATTTTGATAAAATTTTAATATTTTCTAAAATCTCGAGCTTAGTCAAATACCCTATTGGATTAAATTGTTTTTTTTTTTACTAGACTTGAATATCTAGGTCCAGGTGGTAGGTAATTTCGACCCAATTCCCTCAAACGTAAATATATAATTCACTGAGGATTTTCCTTATGAATAAAGATCCAGGCGTTCAGGCCGAGAGTCGTCGCAATTTGAATCTCTTTGTCTCAAATCCGTTACAGCCGCCCGAAATACAAATTTGAAATTTTTTGGCGGTTTTCCTTGTGTTTATTTATTTTTTGGCCAAATTATTCTCTTTATCCGTTGTTTTTGTGGTTTTGTATGAACGTTTTTTAGTGGCATGCCCTGGTTTTGAGAAAAATTGTACTCTTTATTATTTTTTTATGTGATAGGTGACAGATGAGCAGACGGATGACTTACGACACCAGTGGAGTCACAAGTGCGCTGCCAACCTTTAAACCCCCCTTTCCGCCGGATTGGGCCTCCGGTAACCTCACTCACGCAGAAAAACAGCACAGTACTGCTTCACGCCGGTTTTCTGTGAGGCCGTGGTATCACTCCGGTCGAACAGGCCCATTCATGCCGAAGCGTTGGTCTCCCACGGTCATTTCCATTTCATGTCCATGTTAAGTGTCGAATAAATGATTTCTTATCATATCTTATCTTATGTTACGAAGCCATTTCAATATTTTTACAAATAGTCCAATCAAATAATGATTCAACAGGAGGTTTAGTGTGCGTAAGCTGAGAACCTTAGAGGGGATTAGGGATGATGCCATCATCATCCCCAAAGAATCCCCATGGATTCTTTTTGGGGATTTGTACAGGGTGCTTAGAGGGACGACATACACCAATAGCCTTCTATATTAAAGGTGGCGGCTCAAATCCGAGCATGCACCTTTTTTTATATGTGAAAGGGAGGCAAACGAGCAAGCGAGTCACCTGATGGTAAGCGATCACCGCCGCTATCGGACACCAACCACACCAAGGGGAGTGGAGATGCGTTGCCGGCCTTTTAGGAAACTATTGGCTCGTTTCTTGAAGATCTCAATATCGTACCGGTTCGGAAATAGCAAAGCACACTGTGGTGGATCTCCACCCATCCAGATGGTACGGGTGGAATCCTAGTTTACGGCGTGTAGTACGGTGGTGAAATTCAGCAGCGGGTATTGACTCAAACAACTCCTCGGAACACTCACCTTGGTAAAGGCGGTAAAAGACACATAGAGATGCGACTTCTCTCCGCAGGGCCAGAGAGTCTAAGCGATCAGTGACGTTCAGTGCAAAAAAGATATCGTTGATCGCATCCCCTCATTTTCTGAGCACAGCCTTAACTACCTCAGCCAGCATTAGTATACTCGGCGTCGATATATCGAGTGAAGTCCAGTTCCGTGGCCACTTAGAGGGGAAGGGTAAATTAGCTTCTAAAAAGCTCGGCGTCCTAAATAGATCGAGACGGTATTTCACTCCGGCCCATCGCCTCCAGCTGTATAAGGCGCATGTCCGGCCGCATATGGAATACTGCTCTCATCTTTGGGCAAGGGCGCCCGCGTACCAGCTTTCCCCTCTGGATCGGATTCAAAGGAGAGCAACTCGAATCGTCGACTGCCAAGATATTTCTATGTATGTAGACTCTATAGCACTGCGTAGAGATGTAGCCTCGCTATGTATACTCTACCGCCTATACTATGGAGAATGCTCTGAGGGATTGTTTGGACTGATCCCTGCCGCTTCATTTCGCCATCGTTCCACTCGACAACAGGTCCATCGACATCATCTGGATGGTTGTGCAGTCTTCAACTGTGCGTTTCTCAAGAAATTTTCTGCCTCGTACGACAAAACTATGGAATAAACTATCGCCTGCGGTGTTTCCGGACAGATACGACCTGCAAACCTTCAAGAAAAGAGCGTATTCCTTTTTAAAAGGTCGGCAGCGCACTTGTGACTCCTCTGGTGTTGCAAGTGTTCATGGGCGGCGGTAATCGCTTACCATCAGGTAATCCGTCTGCTCGTCTGCCCCCTATCCCATAAAAAAAACAACCATACATACATGCAGGTCAAAATAATAATCCTCATTTTTCCTTCGCCGTAGTCGGGTAATTACTTAGCAATCTTGCTTATATTGCACCCAAAAATGAAATCATAAAACCATAATATTCACATCTGTTTCCACTGCAGGCGCCATATTTGTTTTGATGATTACTAGCGCTGCAGTGGAGAAAAACAAAAACAAATTTTAATCAGTCGGCTGAGTTTTGATCAGTCATTTTGAATAGGTTTCTTTCAATACGCCAAACGGTTAAACGTGAGTGATTTTAATTCTAACATCTATAGACCTAGGCATCCTATTGGGTACCGGTGCTGAACGCACCCCCTAGGCTTTCAAGGGGATGGCTAACTTAACCAGATGGCTGCGACATCTATATATTTTGTATTAACGTTTTGTCTATTCTTAATTGTTTGCGTCACGTTGGCTAACGTCACGCGTTTCCATGCAACGTCGCCGAATCTATACTTGTAAGATGCATATCACATGTTGGACAATTAGCAGTGGATATGAGTGAAACAATTTATAACTTAAAATGTATTTGTTACAGGTAAGAAACTCAACATTTGTAAAATGGTTACAATTTGCGCCCACATTGGTAAGTTTCGGCAGGAATCGAACCTCACATCTTCCACAATCCGGGTGCTGTACCACTGAACGCGTTACAAGCCAACGATATTTGTAAGTACTTGTTTCGACATGAGCTGTCGATAGTCTCATCAATATTGTTGGTATATTTACAATATTCAGTGGAAATATTATTATAAATATTTGACCAGCAATTGAGAAACCTAAATCAATAGTTGATATTTTTATAGCAATCTTTTGCGATTTATTCTTAAGTAAATAACACAGTTAAAACTGTATTGTCTGAAACACAATTTCTTTTCTCTTCTGAACACGAAATGAAATTTTTAAGTGTGTTATTTATTTAAGAATAAATTGCAAAACGTTGTTATAAAAATATCAACTATTATTTTTTGTTGGTATTTTTTTCATCGTCTGAAGAATGAAATAGTTGGATCTAAATAAAATAGGTTTTATTTTCATAACCATAGAAAGGGACATTCAGGTTTCTGTAGTCATATTCAGTATTTTCAAAGTATGCTTGCAACATGTTACCTCTTCTCATATAATACTTGCAGTCGAATCCTTCTCCATTGTAAAAATATAAGGCTAAAAAAAATATTATTTAATAAATAAATAAATATTTCACATACATTGATCTGACTCCGAAATAGGTAGCTCAAGCACCTGTGTTACGGATATCAGAATCTACTGCGGAATTACAAATATACATTTTAATACTTTTCTTTTGCAAATTACATACTTATTATACATATAAAAAATATAACTAATACGATGTAAAATTATCTTGAAAGGAGATCCTGGGAATGTGTTATATTTTTGGTCCATATTGGTAAGTGGTTTGTGGGGGGCATGCAACGGCTGAGACCTATAGGCGGCCGCCACTCGAGGACCTTTCCGCCCCAACGGCCGTCGGTTCTCCTTGTAATGTGCCCTGCCCATTGACACTTGAGGCGGCCTCCACTCGAAGACCTTTCCGCCCCAACGGCCGTCTGTTCTCCTTGCAATGTGCCCTGCCCATTGACACTTGAGGCGGCCTCCACTCGAAGACCTTTCCGCCCCAACGGCCGTCTGTTCTCCTTGCAATGTGCCCTGCCCATTGACACTTGAGGCGGCCTCCACTCGAAGACCTTTCCGCCCCAACGGCCGTCTGTTCTCCTCGCAATGTGCCCTACCCATTGACATTTGAGGCGGCCTCCACTCGAGGACCTTTCCGCCCCAACGGCCGTCTGTTCTCCTTGCAATGTGCCCTACCCATTGACATTTGAGGCGGCCTCCACTCGAAGACCTTTCCGCCCCAACGGCCGTCTGTTCTCCTCGCAATGTGCCCTACCCATTGACATTTGAGGCGGCCTCCACTCGAAGACCTTTCCGCCCCAACGGCCGTCTGTTCTCCTCGCAATGTGCCCTACCCATTGACATTTGAGGCGGCCTCCACTCGAAGACCTTTCGCCCCAACGGCCGTCTGTTCTCCTCGCAATGTGCCCTACCCATTGACATTTGAGGCGGCCTCCACTCGAAGACCTTTCCGCCCCAACGGCCGTCTGTTCTCCTCGCAATGTGCCCTACCCATTGACATTTGAGGCGGCCTCCACTCGAAGACCTTTCCGCCCCAACGGCCGTCTGTTCTCCTCGCAATGTGCCCTACCCATTGACATTTGAGGCGGCCTCCACTCGAAGACCTTTCCGCCCCAACGGCCGTCTGTTCTCCTCGCAATGTGCCCTACCCATTGACATTTGAGGCGGCCTCCACTCGAAGACCTTTCCGCCCCAACGGCCGTCTGTTCTCCTCGCAATGTGCCCTACCCATTGACATTTGAGGCGGCCTCCACTCGAAGACCTTTCCGCCCCAACGGCCGTCTGTTCTCCTCGCAATGTGCCCTACCCATTGACATTTGAGGCGGCCTCCACTCGAAGACCTTTCCGCCCCAACGGCCGTCTGTTCTCCTCGCAATGTGCCCTACCCATTGACATTTGAGGCGGCCCCCACTCGAAGACCTTTCCGCCCCAACGGCCGTCTGTTCTCCTCGCAATGTGCCCTACCCATTGACATTTGAGTCGGCCTCCACTCGAGGACCTTTTCGCCCCAACGGCCGTCTGTTCTCCTTGCAATGTGCCCTACCCATTGACACTTGAGGCATGAAACCCTTTAGGCTATGCCCGTGGCCTTAGTTCTGCGGATCTCATTATTTCTGATGCGATCACGCCTTTGCGTGCTATGCTCCGATTCAACTTACATGACTAACATAGCCGATTAAAATGAATAAATTGATACAAAATACTTTACAGCTTGCAACGTCTATTCCAGTATCGGGTATTCTTTTTTTTTTGTTTCGCCTATACAGGCAGTTCGCCAGATCTATCTCGCAGAATGTGTAGAAATTTTCAAAATAATATGAATCATAGTTCCACGCGCAGACCGGTGAAGGTACCATACTGTAAAACGCAGACAACCAAATTAATAATAATAATATCTTCCAACCGATTACGGCTACGGCGGCCAATCTCAACGAACAGCCACGTACGCAGGATATATTATAGTGCTCAAGTGTGTGCGCAAACACAAGTGCACTCTCTATTCCTAATATAGGAGTAAATCTCTCCGCGTGACCTGATGCAATTCGGGTATCGGCAGAATCCGTAGGTAAAAAACCGGCGTTTTATTGAGTGACTGTGACTTTGACTGACTTCGACTGTTGACTCTCCACTTATTCTCAATAATATACGATATATAAAATAATAATTTAGATATTAAAAAAAAAGTTTCCTTGTTGTATTAAGTTATCTTTCATTCACTCATTCGTTCGTTCATTCTTTTTTTCATCCATCCAATCATTCGTTCATAATCAACCTAATCCATTATCATCAGCCCGTTACAGTCTACTACTAGACATAGGCCTCTCCTAATAGTTTGCCACTCCGATCGATCTTTGGCTTCTCGCATCCAGCTCTAGTAAGCCATCCAGCGCATGGCATTTCTTAGAACTCTCGCGGAACCGTGAATGTCTGGTTTGGATTTTATTCTAACACATGCTGAACACGACACACTACTACTACCACAGAAAACCAGGGTAAAGCAGCACTGTGCCGTCTTCGCTGTGCGAGTGAGGGTACTGAAGGCCCAATCCGGGGGAAAGGGACATTTAAAGATTGGCAGCGCACTTGTGACTCCACTGCTGTCGTGGGTCTCTATCAGGCGATCCATCGGCTCGTCTGCCAACTATCACATAAAAAGCATGCTATTGATAATATCTAAAGGTATTGTTTCACAAAATTATTTCTAGCATGCTTTTTAGGCATGCTAAAGGAACTGTCCACATTTGATTTCAATAAGCATGCTATTACTTATAAATATGGGTAATAGCATGCTTACGCGTTATGCGTGTAAATAGGTTTGCTTATATTTAAGCATGCTAAAAATAGCATGCTTAAAAATAAGCAAACCTATTTACACGTCCTAAAGCACTCCGCCACACTCCCCTTTCCACCTGCTACAGGTGACATGCTTAAAAATCGACCAGCTTGCGATTTTTGAGCATGCTCAAAATTAGCATGCTTAATTGTAGGACATCCATCCACACATGTTACTAAGTAGCACTTGCTCAAAAGTAGCATGCTTTAAGCATAAAAATAAGCATGTGTACCTTAACATGGTGGTAGTGGCTACCCCTGGTGTGTTATAAATAGGACATCAATAAAAAATCAATTTCTCCTTCAAAAATATCACATAAGTATAAATTGATACCAAATGTTTTATTGGAATACATTTTAAAAAAAAAACAGCTTTTCACACTATTTTCATTTTAAATATTTTTTCTTAATTGAAATACCATTTAAAAAAAAGTTCAAAATTGCATCCACTGCATTTTTTTTAATTCTAGTCAAATTCCACGGACACTGGTTCCGTGCCTTTTTTGTGCTCGTTTTTTAAGTGTAACAAAATAATTATGAAATTTGCTCCGCGATAAAATTAAATTCCAATAATAATCTTAAGTTTAGGCAGTCATGCATGGTTAATGTTAGTACAACTTGTGCGGATAAAGAATGGGATCAGAAATGGCGGCCAATCTATCCACTTCTCGCTCGCACACTATTTGCGTCTATACTCGCACTCGTGGGGTGCGAGTATAGACGCAGATAGTGTGCGAGCGAGAAGTAAATAGATGCGCCTCCATTTCTGATCCCATTCTTTATCCACACAGGTTGTAAGATGTACAAAATTTACTGTCATTTTTTTTTTGGGGTAGGGGGTTTGGTGATTTTATGTAGTTAAGGACCTCAGAGGGGGGGGGGGGGGGGGGTTGGGGTATGTTAATAATTTAAGTTTTAATTGCAAGCTTGTCCCTAACCGCGTCATCGCCCCGGCGGATCGCCATTTTGAGGTTGTACTCGGTTATTTTTTCGATGGTGGCCTTCGATGTCATGGATATTAGGCGCGCTGTGGCGTCGTTAGTGGCGTTATCTGTATAATATACACAAGTTCTTGTATGTCTGGAGATGGCTACCACCGCGTGTGGGACACTTTGCAGAAGATGGGACTGTTTGGGAGTTGTTCTGACTATCGCAACATTCTCGAACGGGCTTCGTGGATTGTCAGAGTGCGCGATCCTTCGTCTGATCCGTACCTCTGGCTGATTAAGAGAGTTTTCTCGGCCTGGGTGTGAACATTTATTAATATCTTTATTAGGAGGTTAAAAATAGCAATAATTGCCAATATTACTATGAACACGAGTATGTTTCTTTACTATGCTGCACTTACACATATCTGAAGCATCTGAGGAAATCAGCATGACAGTCAGTGTGATATTCCATTTGATCATTAGGCATAAGTTCATAGTCGACCCCTTCGAACTTGAAACTGGGCTCCGTAGGCATGAACCCTGGTTTCCTAGTATAACTAGGATCCAAAAAGTCTTCTATGACAAAAGCCTGAGGATCATCTGAAAGTGGAATAAATGAATTATTTTACAGATATACCGGGCGTTTCATGTAATGTGTCAAGCGAAAAGCCATGGATAGAGTACCCGAACAATCCCCATTTTTTTTTATATGAGAGGTGGCAGACGAGCAGACGGATCACCTGATGGTAAGCAATTTCGCCGCCCTGCCAACCTTTTCCCCTTCCCCCCCATTGGGCCTCCGGTAACCTCACTCACACGGCGAAACACAGCGCAGGCGCTGCTTCACGCCGGTCTTCTGTGAGGCAATGGTATCACTCCAGTCGAGCCGGCCCATTCATGCCTAAGCGTGGCTCTCCCACATTTTATTTATAGTTGATATTTTGTATAGCAATATTTTGCAATTTATTCTTAAGTAAATAACACACTTAAACATTTCATCTCGTGTCCAGGCGGGACTCGAACCCACACCTTCCACAATCCGGGTGAATGTTCTACCAATTAGACCACTGAACGCGTTACTAAGTCGACGAAATTTGTAAGTGCTTGATTCGACATGAGCTGTCGATAGTCTCATCGATATTGTAGGTATATTTACGTATTTTATGTGTAAGGAAGTACAATAATTCATCCCCATTTGTATTCAACCTTTTTTATAGTTCAGGAGTTTTCAACATTTTTGCCAATTTTAGAGAATGCTCTACTTCAACAGCGTTTACGCTGTGTTACGCCCAAAAATGTTAACTTTATGCTTAAAATAATCAATACATATACACTAATAAAGATTGACTTGCAAAAATATAAGTAAAAAAAGGCTTTCCGTTTTTTTTCTATAAAGTTTTTACGCTCCGTTGAGGTAAAGAATTCTCTAAAATTCGAAAAAATGTTGACAGATCCTGAACTACGAAAAATCGTAGAATGGGGGTGTTTCGGGTACCCCAAAGGGTGCTCTATCCAGGGCCTTCCGCTACATGAAACATCCCGTATACTACCTACATCCTGTATTTACATACTGTTGGCAACAATACATAAATTCTGCGAAGAACACTGAGCAAAGATCTCCGTAGTATTGTAATATAAGCCTAGTTTTCTTTGTAGTTATATCAGATAACGTGTTTGCCAGTTTTTGATATTGTTTTATTTTTTTTTACTTTTGTTACCGTCTTTAATTACGTAATTAGGTTTAAGGACCTGTGTAATTGAATAAATAAATAAAATAAATAAATAAAAAAAAAATCTTTCCAAAATATTTTCTATAGTCCACCCCACGAAAGAAGTCTGCAGAAAACACCGAACTAAAATTTTGAGATTCCTTGTGTATGTCTCTATTTATAGAGCTCAAATTTGAATGTTGATGGCGCCCTTTTCACGGGGCTTCTTTGGTGGCGTGTACTTGACTTGCTAAATTAGCTATTTACTGACAGGATGGCGTATTTGGTAGTGCCCCTGACTAACCGTAGGAGAGCCACGCTTGGACATGAATGGGCCAGCTTGACCGGAGCCTCACAGAAAATTGGCGTGAAGTACTGGAGTCAGTGAGGGTACTGGAGGCCCCGGGGGAAAGGCGGGTTTAGAGGTTGGGGCAGTTGTGATTGCACTGGTGTTGCGGGTGTCCGTAGGCGGCTGCAATCGCTTACCATCAGAATATCCGTCTGCTCGTCTGCCATCTAACACATAAAGAAAATATGAAAAAAAAATCGCCAAAGGAGTGGGTTTGATCTCCACCATGAACAGACATTCGTGTGATGAACACTTGTGTTTGTTCAGTGAAACCCCCCTTTCACCGTATTGGGCCTCCGGTACCCTCGCTCACATAGCGAAACACAGCACAGTGCTGCTTCACGCCGGTTTTCTGTGAGGCCGTTGTATCACTCCGATCGGTCAATTTATACAGAAGTGGGGCTGTCCCACGGTCATATCCCACTGACTCCCCTGTATAAGGGTTGCGAAGGTTAATTTGGATTGAAAATAAAATACTTACAAACATTCATAGTAGTTCTTTCATCTGCGACGACTCTAGATATAATATTTGTTAGATACATTAGTATGAAATAATCCATAGTATATTTATTTCGTAAAATTAGCACAGTAAACAGTAAACCATGTTCTGTAGTCTATTCAAATAATTAATCTCCGTTATTATTTGGGTGGTCCAATTCAACATATCAATAAGTTCATTTTTCAACTTTTGCAAATGTTGAATTAAAATTATTAATTCAAAATGCTGAAACTTAATAAATAGGAACTAACCAAACTAGAAATTCAATTATATTTTATCAAGACGGGATTAACACGATATTTACTATGTGATACAACATTGTGTACTCACATATTTTGCTCGACGTTTCGGCTGCAGCCGTGCTCACGAGCGGTCCGCTCGTCTTGATAAATTATAGTTATAATGCAACGCAAAAATCTAAAAAACTAGAAATATCATTTTTTTTTATTCAATCAATAACTTTACACAAATAATACAAATGTACTATTATAATAAAATCAGAAATAAATACAAATTCCAGAACTTGGCAAACCTGTTTTTCAGACTATAAAATTAATGCATCATTAAGTAATCAAAGAAACAATAACGAAGAAAGAAGAAGAAATTAACAAAAACATGTAAGGAATCTACGGAAATCATAATTTTTAACTTTTGTGCTAAGGCATATTTAAGCAGTATTTCGAGGATATGAGGATTTAAGCAGTAATTTATGACTTACGAATGTTTACGTATTCTAAAGTCTCTGAGTCCAACGCAAAAAAGTTTCGCGATCATTCAAATATTTCTTATATAAAAACAATGGACTTTGGAATTTCTTACATTCGTGTCTTGAACTTAGGGATATTTTAGGACATAGTGATTTCCAGCATAGGAAATGATTGAATTAGCAAAATAGTATTTCACGAAACACATAAAAGGGATTTCTAAATGAAAGCCTAGTAATGCTAGGCGGTAGAAAAAACAACGTACTTCAGTGTTGTCAGTTTAAAAACATGTGTTGGAGATGTCTATGGTCAGTGGTAATCACTTAACATCAGGTGAGCCGTCGGCTCGTTTGTCCGCCATAATGTAAAAAAAACTTTAAAATCAGACTTAGGGATTTCTTGAATTTGGCTGTCATTTTGTATGTAAGATCTGAATTCTCATTAATCCTGGATTTTAATTAAAAGATAAATGCTTACTACATTGATTGCAGTTCAGAGCAATGGTAGCTCAGTGGATAACAACGCGCGCTTTTTGAACTGAGTGAATTTTTCTCATCTTTCAAGAAATGGAACTCGTTGCCGGCGCATTTATTTTCTCCTTACTACAATATGGATTCCCTCAAACGAAGCATGAAGAAACATCTCGCGGGCCAGTATGGTAGTCCGAACGGAGGTGATGCCTGACATCGCTTCCGTTGAAATTGCAACTTGAGCTCTTCTCTTGCTTATCATCATGCTGAGGAGAGCCAATATACTGAGCTACTATAAAAAAAATCTTTGTCGTATTCAAATTGTGGGAGAGCCAAACTTTAGCGTGAGTAGCCCGAATCCACCAGAGCGATAGCACAGGTTCAGAAGAAACAGACGTGATGACGCTCGGGCTTTGTTTCGACCTGTTCGCTCGTAATAAGGGAGTAGGAGTTTAATTCGGTTATTATTATGAGCGAATTCTGAAAAAAATCTAACGAAACCATTTACACAATAAATAACGTGTAAAATACGGGTTTAAAAGAATTATGCTTTACACTAATAATATACATACACATAATTATTCGACTGTTTTGAGATCCATTTTTATTATTATAGTTGCTTTTTTTATCTATATATTATGTATGTATAAGTGTATTCATATTTTATTTTATGCGTATTTGTATTTAAACTTTCTATGTAAGTATATAAATATGAAGATTGCACCGCCCTACACCTTCATCAAGTGTCCTTTACCCAAAGGTTGCCTGGAAGAGATCGCTCATAGTTATACGGCCGCCTTCGTTGTACACATCCTGTAATACCTAGTTTTAAGTTTTCGTACTTTATTTTGAGTGCAATAAAAGTATAATCATTCATTAATTAATTTATTCATTCATTTATTCATACACTACATAGGTAAATGAATTTCGCTGTTGTAAAAATAGATACTTAAATAAGTTCTTGTACAAAACAAGAATAATTTTCTCTAAAAGATTTAAAATGTCAAGCTGCTCATATTTGTAAACTTTTTGTTCTAAGACGACAAAACTTGGCATCTGTTTGGCGAGCAGCCATATCTCTTGTTATTTCTCGTGACAAACCGTCATTTCTTTTGGGCTAACCGTCGTTGGTCGGATTCTGATGCAAGTCAAAGGTTTTAAAATAGTTTTTAGAATACAAATTGTGCAGTGAAGTGCCGCGAAATGGGCCTAATAAGAATCGTTGAATTGTATTGTTTTATTACTGCGATTGTGTGTCGAGTTAGTTGTCACGTGTTCCTGATTTTTCAAATCTAAGTGCATATTTTTCCATTAGCATGGGCGGTGAGGGAAGACATCACGAAGGAATTAAATTAAAACAATGAATGCGGTTTTATTTCTTTAAAAAAATTAAGGAATGTCTTTTTTAAGTAAAACGTGCTAACTTAAGGATTTTTTTGTGATATTCAATTCAATTCAATTCAATTCAAAATATCTTTATTTGCATAGGCTTGTATACGTAAAGCACTTTCAAATCGTCATAGTATAGTAAGTGTTGGCGTAGTCCTCTGCAGTGTGCTTCGGAGCCTACGTTTTCTTGAGGTGATGAGTAAAAGACGTGGACTGTAAAACTAGGTATATTAAGACCAAAAATAGTGAGCTAATATAAACAAGTAAGACGTGCGCGCGGTTCCGTATCGGTGAGGTCTGTCCTGGGGGGCGGGTGCGCGCGCGCGTGTATATCCTTTGTCTTCGTCCCGCGCGCCCGCGCAGCCTGCGCTGTGGTCCCCGTGCGTAGTGATATTATCACTATACTCCCCGCCTTGAAGAGTCTTCTTCAACATTTCTGTATTAAGGGGTAGATGATGTGGAAGACGCGATGGATGATGAAGAGGGGTCTCCTTGTCTGGATGTCAGCTACTCTATGTATGATATACATGTAATTACACATATACGTCGATACATAAAATATACTAAGAAATTAATAAACATATTTAATGTGATTCTACCACCGGAATCGGAAAGTTAATTCTGACGAGAAGATCCGACAAGAAACTCGCAATCGCCAATAATTTTAATACAATGTTATTATTACTATATAGTTGCATAAATAAGTCGATTTCATGTAGTCGATAGGTGCCAGACGAGAAGACAAACCACCTGACGGTAAGCGATTGCCGCCGCCTATGGACACCCACGACACCAGTGGAGTAAGAGTGCGCTGCCAACCTTTATAACCCCTTTCCCCCGGATTGGGCTTCCGATACCCGCAACTCGGGCAGGTAGGGATTTTTAGGTAGTTTCCCTCCTGAGCCCAATGTTTTTTCCACCGTGTACACGAAATGCCTTTCTCATAGCTTAATAGATTCTCGTAATTACAGTTAAGGTGACGCATTGGCGTTACAAGGGCCGCCAGTAGTTTTTTATTTATTGTGGAGATTTTTTTTTAAATATGTAATTAGAATGCTACTTGCTTTTCCTTCTGTACCGTCATTTTGTCTTCTCTTTCAAGGTGACGCAACGATGAAACTAGCGCTGCCAATAGATTCGTATTCATTTTGGCAATTTTTAGACATGTTTTAAAAAAGTACAACGGTAAATCCATAAAGAAAAGATTTTTTTTGAGATGTACTTGTGTATTATTATCTTCGTACAAGTAACCGAAATTCTTATTATTGCCTAAAGTAGACACTTTTAGTAATTACAAAAAAATGGTTACTTGTAGAAAGAAATCGCACACAATTTTGTCTCAAAAGAATATATATAATACTTTCTTATATGGATTCACCGTTGTACATTTTTAAAACATGTCTCATAATTGCCACAATTAATACGAACCTATTGGTGACGCTAGTTTCGTCAATGCGTGACCTTAACAGAGAGGACAAAATGACAGTACAGAAGGAAATGCAAGTACTGCATCGTAATTATTTAACACAGCTTAGCACAGAATCCGTAGGATCGCCATGACAGTCTTGACATGCGGATTATGTCGGATCTAGCCGGATTTAATCGGATCTAGCTGGATCTGACCAACGGCCAACATTAGTTGTAGCACCGTGTACCTAACTAGTGACTCGACATACAGTTTTTATTAGTGCACAGTCCTTCTTAACACAATAAATGCAAGGGTTTTTATCATTCTCTATAAAAATAACTAAAAAAACATTGAACTATTATTACTAAAAATCACCTCCCCCACCCTGCATCCCGTGAACCATAGAAAGGTCGACTTTGTAGCGGTAAAGCGAATCAAAGCCCGATTCAACCAATCTCAATTCCGAGAATCATCATCGTCATCATCATCATCAGCCCATTTGACAAACTTGAGTCCCCACTGCTGGGGCACAGGCCTCCCTCAATCACATGAGGGGTAATTGCCATAATCACCACGCTTGGCAGACAGGTTGGCGAGGGTTTTGATATAAATGCAGAGTTTTCCTTCTCTGGGTGCTGATGATCATGCCAGCAGCTTTACCTTAGTCGTCTTTTACGACACCTCGGACCTCCTACACCACCTCGTTTATTCCGAGAATAAACGATACTAATCTTATTTTTAGATTAATACAAAATAGTGAAAGATACGGCACGTCCCTTTAATTAGACAATTGAAAACGGGTTTGATGCACAACTAAATGCACACGTAGTCACAGCTCTATGACACATTTGGTTAAAGTTGTACGATATTGGAAGACAGAGACAAACCTATTTCTTTGACATAAACGTGAGTAAGAGGAGAACAAAGGTCACAGACAGCGCAAAGGATTGCATGCCTCAAGTGGCAATGGGCAGGGCACATAGCGAGGAGAACAGACGGCCGTTAGGGTGGCAAGGTCCTCGAGTTGAGGCCACGTTCAGGAAGTGGCAGCCGTGGCAGGCCCGATCGCGGGAATCCATTGGATGCGGGCGGCACAGGACCGATCTGTGTGGAGAACATTGGGGGAGGCCTATGTCCAGCAGTAGACGTCTATTGGCTGAAATGATGATGATGATGAAACGTGAGTGAGTTAGGCTACGCGCAGCTACGCTTCTGAGTTGAGTCCTGTCAAAAGGATTCAAATCGTCACACATTAATATATCGTATATTTCTATTTCACTCGGCAAAATGGTGACCAAAACATTAATGAATTTAAAAATATTATAAGGTATTAAAACTTTTCTTCTACTTACGAGTCAAATGTGATTCCATGAGACTTGTTATTTCTTTTTAAATATTTTTTCAAACGCATAAAAGCGCACAAAGGCATTTTGGTAATCTTTATCCCACTTAAAACAATTAAAGAATATATTTGTGACACGACTGCTTGTCCGACTCGCCAATTTGCGACTGCGTGTAATTAGGAGACGGTTAAATAATATACTCTACATATGAAGACAGGGAGCTAATTTAAGGTGACGGGTAGGGCAGACTAGCGACGCCAATCGATTTAAATTTTTAGCTACTAAACCGGATCTATTTTAAATAATTTCGGGAATACAATCTCTCGGCAAACACTTATACTATTTATAAAATAACCATGCATAAATGTCGGGTCCAACGGGTACGCGAAAAATTGATTCACGCCAAAAGCGGCCAATTATGGCGTGAATCAATTTTTCGCATACTAAAACAGACCCAACATTTGTGTATGATTATTTAATAAATAGTATAAGTGTTTGCCGAGAGATTGTAACCCCGAAATTATTTAAATAGATCCGGTTTAGTGTGCCCTACCCGTCACCTTAAGCGGTTTACGCGGTTGAGACGAGTCACCTATCTTCCGCGTTTTTATTTAATCTAATGGTGTTAAATTGTCTAAGATCTAAGGCGTTATACCATCGATTTATTATCGGATAAAGATTCGTCGAATCGGACCTAAAATGATAAAACCCTTCTTGTGATTTGGTCGAGCATAAATGAACGATTCATTTATATATCAATGGAATAATTGATTTGTCCGAGGTTCAATTTTTATCAAACGTGACTGGTGTCTGAATGGAGGATTACAAAATGACAGATAAGTTATCGCAATGTCAATTTTTTACGTTTAGAGGATATGCGGGTGTTAATGTGTTTGTTTGTTTTTTGTACACTCTGACCTAATGTCGCAGTTCATGTTATATAGATATCTTAGTATCTATCCACTCTTTATTCATAATTTCAGCCAATAGACGTCCACTGCTGGACATAGGCCTCCCCCAATGTTCTCCACACATATCGGTCCTGTGCCGCCCGCATCCAATGGATTCTCGCGATCTTCACCAGATCGTCGGTCCGCCTTGTGGGGGACCTGCCACGTTAGCGACTTCCTGTACTCTTTATTACACAACTTAAAATCTTATACATAATTAGACAAAGTACAATTAAATTAATTTTATTTAATTAAATTTAATTTTAATTTTTATGTGCACCTGATGGTAAGCGATTGCCACCGCCCATGGATACCCGCGACACCAGTGGAGTCACAAATGCGTTGCCTACCTTAAACCCCCTTTCTCGTGGATTGGGCCTGCGGTATCTGCACTCACGCACCTACTGCAGCAAAAACAGATTCATTATAATAATAAAATAAAACCAATGTGGCATACGACCACGGCGATACGGCATAATAATTTCAGCAGAGACAATTTTCTTTCTTCGTACTTTTTAGATCGTGTTTTTTGGTAGTCCGGTTTTAGTTTTTAATCCTTGACGCAAAAACGACGGGGTGTTATAAATTTAATGTGTCTGTGTGTGTGTGTGTGTGTCTGCGTGTCAGTATATGGCATCGTATTTCCCGAACAAATGAACCGATTTTGATTTTGTTTTTTTTTTGTTCGAAAGATGAATAAGGAGGGAGTGTACTTAGCTATGTAGGATAAAAATCGATCCAAGATGGCCGCCGTCACAAAGATTTGGATTTTATGTTTTAACAAACTCCCATTCAACCAACACTCAAGCCCTTTTATATGATACCCATATTGGGTATCATATAAAAGGGCTCGATTAGCAGAATATATTAATTGTGAAAAATTTCAAATCCAAGATGGCCGCCGTCAGAAAATGACGAATAACCTATTTGTTGTTCCAACTGCCTCAATATAGATATCAAATGAAAGAGCTTTAGTTGTGTCAGGGGTTTTTCAAATTTTCAATTTAATGTTATCCCTTATTAAACTTTATTTTTTATAACTCAAGAATGGCTAGACCAATTTGGCTTTTAAGTAGATAATGGAGGTTAAAACCAGGGAAAGACCCTAATATACTTTTAACCTAGGATAAACCAAAACCAATACTACTCGGGCAACTGCGCGGGCAAAGCCCCTTTTTATGTGCTAGGTGGCAGACGAGGAAACAGATCGCCTGATAGTAACCGATTTCCATCGCCCATGGACACTCGCGACACCAGTGAAATCAACAGCGCTGTCAACCTTTAAACCCCCCTTTACCTTGCTTGCGCCTAATTACAAATAACATTCAATATTTTACTAAACATTTAAGGTAACGTTTTCTTTCTTATAACTCGTTAAATCATCATCTTGGGCCTATAATATTTAGGAGAAAATCCCTAAGAGCCGGGTCAGAAGATAATCCAACTTTAATTAATTTTGCCCCGCCATTGCTTTAGGCACAGTGCAAAAAGTACAACAGCAAGTGACACGTGATGTTAGAAAAAAAGAAAGAAAATACATTAATTGATTTAAACATCACAACATAATCCATAAAAAAAGAAATTACACACGCATTAATTACAAACACAGACAGAAGAGATTATAGTTAACAAAAAAAAAGAAAACAGTTAAAAATCCACAAACAATAATAAAACATGCAAAAAATGGCGCAAAAACCGTGAGAGCAAATAAATATTTCACAATATCACGTACATTGATCTGACTCCGAGATAGGTAGCTCAAGCACCTGTGTTATGGATATCAGAACCAACAGCGATAATACAAATATATATATGTATATATATATATATATATACATACATATATATATATATATATATATATATATATATATATATATATATATATATATATATATATATATTTAATACTTTTCTTTTCTTAGTACATTCTTATAATAAATACATAGAAACATCCAGACCATTACAATCAGACATGTTCATGCACACACATGTTTGTACTGTGCAGGGATCAAACCCGCAACCTTTGCACTGTTTTCTGTTACAAATTCTGTGACTTTTGATTTTCACGACCACAAGTAAAACCACATTTGACATTTTTAGTATTCAATCCAAAAACATTACTTATAAGGAACTTTATTTACTTAAATAAATAATGCACTTTAACATTTTTTTAATAATACAAAATCCCTCGACATCATCATGGGACTCGAACCCACGACCTTTTCTCAAACCAGAAGAAATGCTCGTGTGTTCGATTCCGAGAGTTGGTGGCCACTAAACCGCAAAAAACCGTGAAGGAAAAATGCAAATATTTTTTTTTTAAATAATAAAATATCTTCATGCAGTAATTTCGGCGTGGTTCGGTATGATACAGTGACAAAGTATAATGAACGTGTGCAGGAGAGCACGATATAATATAAGTACTTTTTTATGTAATAGGTAGGCAGACGAACAGACGGATCACCTGATGGCAAGCAATTGCAGCCGCCCATTGACACCCGCGACACCAGTGGAGTCACAAGTGCGCTGACAACCTTAAACCCCTCCTATCCCCCGGATTGGGACCTGCCCTCACTCACGCAGCGAAACACAGCACAGTGCTGCTTCACGCCAGTTTTCTGTGAGGCCGTGGTGTCACTCCGGCCGGTCGAGCCGGCCCATTCATGCCGAAGCTTGGCTCTCCCACGGTAAAAAAAGATAATGCCTAGCGCATAGGTCTACGAACTCTTTGATATTAATGTCAGCTAGTGAAAACTGAGCTATCCACGCAGAACGCCACCGCCCCTTTTCATCTGTGAATGTCCTTTAGTTTCAGTGTCAGTTTTAGTCCCGCCATCGTCAAAGAGATGCAATCAACGAAATGAAACAGCTCAGTACTTAACCTACAGTATTCACTTCGCGGATAGTGTTTGAAATGTTTTTCGATTCCTATTCCTAGATCTTGTATTTAAACCTAACTTGCTTACTTGCTAAGACATAAAAAAATCCCACTTACAATTACACTAAATTCATCCTTTTTTTTTACTGTAGATAGGTAAGCGTTTGACCATATTTCACCTGATGGTAAGTGATAATATGGTCTAAGATGTAGCACGATTACCTAGAAGATACCTATTCACTCGCGCTTTGAAAACCCCCAAATTGTAGCCTCTAGGGAACACCTCCTCAGGCAACTGATTCCACTGTTTCGCAGTACGAATAAGGAAACAGGATTCAAACCTCTTTGTGCGGACTTTTGGTATTTCTACCATGTACCGGTGTCGATTGAGGGTCTGCCTGGTGGAGTAGTGGAAGAACGGAGATGCTCCAATGGCATTGTACAGTTCCGTGGCGCACTCTCCAAAAGAATCCGATAGAAGATCGATAAGCTCGCTACCTTGCGTCGGTGCTCAAGGCTTTGTAGCCTCTTACCCACAAGCTTGTCGTAGCCAATTAGCCTCTTGGCCCTTCTCTCAATACTCTCTAACGCCTCAAGCTGGTATTTGGCTGAGCCATCCCAAAGATGAGAACAGTACTACTAACAATAACCATGCATGACTGCCTAAACTTAATCTATTGTAATTTTATTTCATTTAATTTTGTCGCGGAGAAAAGGTTAAAACTTTGTGACCCTTAAGGTGAACGGAAGGATCTTAGCGTGTAATTCTCGGTTACGTCCTAAAGCTAGGAGCTTGGAGCCCAGGGTACGCTTAGACCAGGATTCAAGATTGGGGGAGTCTGATTATTACAATGAAGCGACTGCCGTCTGACCTTCGCAACCCTTCAACAGGGGAACCAGACCAACTGAATCATGGTTACACATTTCAGATTTTTTTTCCGAAACGTGCAGGTTTCCTCACTATGTTTTTCCTCATCGCCGAGCAGATGGTAATGGTAGAAATACGCACATAGATTTGAAAAAAAAACCATTAGTGCATGCTCGGATTCGAACCTCGACCACCTGCGTAGGAAGACGCGTTCGTATCTATTGAGCTACCATCGCTCATTTGTCCGCATCTAGCATTAAAAAAAAAACAATAATTTTATTTTGTAGCGTTTAGTATGAATGAATGAATGAATATACTTTTATTGCACTCAAAATAAAGTATGAAAACTGAAAACTAGATATTACAAGATATGTACAACGAAGGCGGCCTTATCACTATGGGCGATCTCTTCCAGGCAACCTTTGGATAAAGGACACTTGATGAAGGTGTAGGGCGGTGCAATCTTAAATATTTATATACTTACACAGAAAGTTTAAATGCAAATACATAAATAAAATATGAATATACTAATACATACAATATATATAATATATATGATTAATAAATATTACCGTATGTATTGTAGTATGTATTACCATCACAAAAATTTCCGCCCTAAGTGATACCTTCACTAAAAATAACTGGCCTGAATCACCTGCCCTGTGTTTCGCCGAGTGACTAAAGGTGCCAGAGGCCATATCGGGAGAAATGAGGAGTTGCCAGCTCCCTTGTGAATCCACCGGCGTCCGGTGTTAATGGGCGACTGTCACTGTCAGAGGATCCGTCTGCTCTTCTTCCAACTATCAATTCACTTAAAAGCATGCGAACTAACAGCAATTAGTGTCCCTTACGCCCTGACGGAATCCGGCGAATGGAATGAAAAGATTGGCCTCGGCTGGAGGAGTCGTAATTGCCAATCTGCGTGCTCGAAAGCTACGGGGAGGTACAGTTTAGGCTTTGGGAGTTGATAAGGCAATTTTAGTTATAATAAAATAGCAAACCCAGATCAAAACCATAAAAAAACCAACCCGCTTCAAAATACCACATTTTGCACCACGCTATTTGCGCTACGTCATACATTATTCAACCTTAATCTATTACATATTACTGCTGACTGCCTCGGTGGCGCAGTGGTTAGTGGGTGGGTGCTCAAGAGGTCCCGGGTTCGATCCCTGGGTAGTGCCAAAAATTTGTACCTAAGTTTTCGGTAAGAAATTCTTAGTGGCAGCCCGGAGTCTGGAAGTTGGCGGTCTTGTACCCCCGTGCCTTCGGAAAGCACGTTAAGCCGTTGGTCCTGCGCCCAATCCTCTCTCTGGTCGTGTCACAGTAGTGTCCCATCGGAATATGAGGGTAAGGGAATAGAGAGTGCACTTGTGTTTGCGCACACACCTGAGCACTATAATATATCCTGCGTACGTGGCTGATCGTTGAGATTGGCCGCCGTAGCCGTAATCGGTTGGATATTATTATTATTACATATTTTAAACCTCTACCGTGGGATAACCAAGCTTCGGCATGATTGGACCGGCTCGACCGGAGTAATACCACGGCCTCACAGAAAACTGGCGAGAAGTAGCACTGTGCTGTGTTTCGTGAAAGAGGTCCGGAGGCCCAATCGGGGGGAAAGGGAGGTTTAAAGTTTGCCAGCGCACTTGTGACTCCATCGGTGTCGCGAGTGTCTATGGGCGGCGGTAATCGCTTACCATTAGGTGATCCGTATGCTCGTCTGCCATCTATCACATAAAAAAATACCTCTTCATGATCTCAACGATGATACATTTAATTTTAATGTCCTACATATAAGTCCACTTTAATATGTAATGAGAATAGAGGAAGAACATGTAACCAAAAAAGAGATGAGTGTCAATGTAAGTGGGTGGTGTAAAAGAGGACGGCCAAAAAAGAGAAGGATGGATTGTGTGAAGAATGACATGATGGAAAAGAGGTGGATGAATTGATGACGAATGACAGGGACGTATGGAAAAGGAAGACATCCCAGATCCCAGATAACCTGGGAAAAGGGCAGGAGGATATTGATAGTAGTCTATTTTGACTCCAAATCGGGCTCCGAAGCGACACGTTTGGACGCAACTGGGAATCGCACGCTAAGATAAGGAGGATTGTCCACGAACATAGTTATTATTCTTATAATCATTGTCTTTCATTTTCAGTAAAACGGCAAAGTCAGTGATCCAGTCCAGTGGATCATCTGGACTGGTTTCACGAGTGTCCATGGGCGGGGGCAATCGCTTACCATCAGGCGATCCGTCTGCTCGTCTGCCACCTATCACATAAAAAGTGTATATTTTGTCAGGAGTTAAATAACAAGAGCACAACAAGAGATACAGGGTGTCATTATTGCCGGTAGGGGGAAACTCGCTCTATTAAAACTCGTCCCAAATTTTTTTGGAAGTTTTTGCTGGCTACTATTCTAACCTAGCCCAACCAATATTTTTGTGGCGGCAATACATACTGAACTCTACAAAACCAACAATATATTTGTTAGGTTAGGTTAAAACAGTGGCCAGCAAAAAAATCCTAAAACTCTGGGACGAGTTTTAATAGGGCGAGTTTCCCCCTAACCCGTTATTTGAATCCTAATATTATTTTTAGACGACTGTGGTATGAGTTTTGACAGATACTGGTCTACTTACTTTGAATTTAAGTATTTTTTTCTCAAATCACACTGTCGCCGGTGTCTTCTAAGTAGTAGAAGCATCTAGCGGGCCAGTATGGCAGTGCCAACGCAAGTGCCTTGACATCGCGTCCGTTGTAATGGACAATATTTCATTTTTTAACTTGTCCATATTGTTTTTTATATGAAAATAGACATAAAGTGAACAGACCCATATTTTTTCTTTTTTCAAAATTTGGCCATTTTCATGCATAAAATAATTATTGAAATTCTTTATATTTTAAATAGACGTAAGCGCCAAATGACGTCATCGGACGGCTGAATACAGCGATATTCCTTTGCTTATCATTGTTTTAATAAAAAAAGGTATTACTGTCAAAGGTAAATAATACTAGTGTCAACATTGTCAACGTCATTAATTCATTCAACGTTGACAAGTTGTCTTTTTTTGACAGTTGCATGTCATGGGTTTGGCATTTCGTAAATTTAAAACTAAAATGTGCTAGGCAAAGAAATATAATAGAAATATAAAAGAAATATAATAATAGAAGTTCGCCCGGGCACTTGTACAGTAAAGACGCGATTTTGTCCGTTCCGCAAATATTAAATGATAGACCCGGTAAAACGCGAGCTTTTCGTGCAATAAATTACATTAACAGAAAGCCAAGGAATAGACCTAAGTGAATTTCGAAAGATATTTGAACATACTCGAGATATAGGCAAAGATATAAGTGTTTTCATTTCAAAAATATTTCTAAACCGACGACGCCATCAACACCGCCGCCAACACACCGCGCGCTCGCTGCCCACCGTGAGTCGTCGGCTGTCTTCGGCGACCGCGGTCGCGCCGTGCTTCGTTCAAGCGTCGTAAGTCATCGGCTGTGTTCGGCCCGAGGTCGCGTCGTGCTTCGTTCAAGCGTTCCAGCCTACTTGCCTACCGAGGCCCGTTTAAATTGAAAACAGTAAGACGCGAATATGAGTTGCTCAGGGTGCCTTCAACTAATTACGGAAGAAGAGGTTATCTGCTGCTCGATACAGAAATGTGGAAAGATGTATCATCTTCAATGTGCTAATGCGTCGCGCCTTACTAAGGATCAAGTAAAGAAATGGATATGCCCAGATTGCAGTGTAAGCGCCAAGAAAAGCGGTGACAACACCAATACACCAATTAGGCAAAATGAAAATGTTACATTTCGCAAAAAGACATGCAACTCTCCAGGCTTTATTTTAAACCCTCCCAGCGATGTTCCAGTTAGCTCCAGTATGCAATCTCTTATATCAGAGATCCAAAGCTTACGTCAAGACATGTTCAGAATGGAGACTAGTTTTGCAAGCAGGTTTGATGATCTCTCAGCGAAGCTAATGAGCTACGATACCAGGATCAAGGTACTAGAGGATAAAGAAAAAGAAAACACAATTCTAAAGTCGCAAGTGAGTCAGCTGCAAGACCAACTCAACAAGCAATCTCACGAACGCCTTCAATCCGATCTTGAAATTTTGGGTGTCGAAGAAACCCCAAACGAGAATCCTGCGCATCTAGTACTAACTGCCGCGTATAAGATCGGAGTTGAGCTTGACGAACGTGACTTAGACTACGTATCCCGTGTTGGCCCACGCAATAAAATGGACAGAAGTGAAAAAGTGAGCTTCCCGCGCCCACTCGTAGTATCTTTTACAAGGAGAACTAAACGAGAGGAATTCCTTAAGCAAGCTAAGAACCGACGAACGCTCGTGAGCAAGGATATCGTGGGAAATGGATCTGATAGGAATGTTTATGTCAATGAGAGACTTACAGGTGAAACCCGGCGGTTATTTCGGTCAATTCGAAATTGGACAAAGGAAAATGACTACAGATATTGCTGGGTTCGAGATGGAATTATCTACATTAGAAAACGCGACGGCCGCGAAGGCAGCCCCCCAATTCGGATTAGATCTTTCGAAGATTTGCAGAAGTTTTCCAGGGAACCTGCCCTATTGCAGTGAGTCTCCAAGTGTCTATTTTTTCTTTTTGTTGGTATTAATTTCTGTAGCTGTAATTTTTTCTCTGTTAGATATACTGAACCTGTTTGTAATTTTTAACATGTCAAATTATGATCATGCTCCGAAAATGTTTATTGGGCTAATAGTAATAATCAAAACACGATTGATTTCACTCAAACAACTTTTTAATACACGCATTTTTATTTACTTGAACAATAACTCAGTTCGTCATAACACAAACATCTCACAGAGTACTCACAACACCAGAAAAAACAAGTCGTTCAAATCCAATCATGCACTCGTTAGCTTTTTGTGCATAACTCTTGGCATTCATCAAATAAGCTATCCTTTACTGTTTTTATTTCATAAATATTACTTGCAAAATGACAACCTTAGATTTAATAGCTGATATAGATGAATCTCTGAATATTGAATGCCATAGTAACTTTTGTGCTGAAGAGTGCAGTTCTATTGTATCTAAGTACTCTATTAAAGTATTACACGTGAATATTCGCAGCATGCAGTGCAACTTTGACAACTTTTTAGTAATGTTTGCTAGAATGTCTGTTCCCTTCGACGTAATAATTATGACGGAATGTTGGATAAATACGTCTTCTACCATCAAGCAGATTGATGGATATCATTCCTACAGTACCCAAAAATACATAAATAGAGCCGGAGGCGTTATAGCATATGTTAAGGATAAGTGGTCTCCAAATGTCACGGAGCCAGTTTTGGAAGAGGCTAATTGTCTAGTGGTCGAAGTTCCCGGCTCTTTTACAGTATTAGGTATATACCGGTCACCTTCTTTCACCAATACAGCCACATTCATTTCTTCATTAGATGAAAACCTAAAAGCCATAACTAGAAGCTCATGCCCCATAGTTGTAGGAGACCTTAACATAAACATTCTGAACACATCGCTAAATGAAGAGGGAACAACCAATTATCTCAACCTTATGTCGGAGCATGGTCTTATATCCGCTGTTAACGTACCAACTCACAACAAAACATGCCTGGATCATATATTCATCCCGGCAAAAGCCACAGCAGAATCAGTGGTATGTCCTGCTGACCTTACGGATCACAGCATGATTATGGTGGGAATTGCGAGTAGAACTAGACTACCCTTTCGGAGAACTAGGTGTAAGATTGACTACGATGGTCTTATTTTTGAACTCGACAAAACCGATTGGAGTGGTATTTTTGGAAATGATAGCCTTGACAGTAAAGTGACGAAGTTTTCAGCAATTTTATCGGATACTGTTGCGAAATATTCAAGGGAGGTTAAAGTTAGTCACTCGAAATTTAACATCCAACCTTGGATGACCCCTGGGCTCATACGTTGCTCAAAGCATAAGGATAAACTTCATGCAGAGTCAAAAAGAAATCCTGAGGACGCAATCAAGAAATTAGTGTTCACCAGATATCGTAACTTTTATGTATCTCTTCTCCGTAAAATTAAGTCCGAATATGAGAGCAAGGAACTTAATGACCATAAAAATTGTCCAAGAAAGCTTTGGAAGACTATTAATCGGATATCGCATAGATCAAATTCTAAGCCTAAAAATTGCGCACAGGAGCTACTAGAACAAAAGAACGTATCCGTAAATGAGGCATTTGAGGAAAATAATACGTATTTTTCATCTATTGGAAAGAATCTGGCTAGCTGCATTCTAACTCGCCTAAATGAGACCCAACAGTCTCTTGCCGCAAGAACAAGAAACAATCCCCCGCCACATTCTTTTTACACTCATCCCACAGACGAACAAGAAATATTGGGACTGATCCAACAACTTGATCCAAACAGTTCTCCAGGCTTGGACAATATTAGCAATAGAATACTCAAAGCTATCAGACTATCAATAGCACCCATTCTTGCGCATCTCTTTAATCTGAGTATTGAGTCTGGCACCTTCCCAAAAGCTTGGAAAACAGCGGTGGTCATTCCTATTCATAAGGGTGGTGCAAAGAATGACCCTAGCAATTACCGCCCAATCTCACTGACGGGGAACATCTCTAAGCTGTTGGAGCGTATTATGAATAAGAGGCTGATGACATATCTAGAGAAGAACAATTTGATCTCAAGTAGACAGTTTGGGTTCAGGAGAGGAAAATCAACAGAGGACGCAGTGACTCTGCTAACTGATATTGTATCCACTCATCTCGACGGTGGACGTAGCTGTGTCGGAGTCTTTCTAGACCTGGCTAAAGCCTTCGACACAGTGTCAGTCCCGGTATTGTTGAGAAAGCTCGAGGACTATGGAATACGAGGGACAGCTCTGAGCTGGTTTTCAAGTTACTTGTCGGGGAGAAGCCAACGTCTCAAAATCGGCCATCTCATGAGCGGTGAACAACCTATAAGTTTTGGTGTGCCCCAGGGCAGCATTTTGGGACCAACTTTGTTTATATTATATATGAACGATATTTGTTCCGTCCCGCTACAGAATGCCGATATTTTTTGTTATGCTGACGATACAGCAATCGTTTTTTATGACAAAACTTGGGAGCTAGTTCGTCAAAGGACTGAGGAAGGTATGAAGATGATTACGCAGTGGTTGGGCAACAACATTTTAACTCTCAATACTGTCAAAACCAAGTACCTCTGTTTTCATAAGACTGCTGCCTCGTCACCTAAAACCAATCTTGACCTCGTGAAATTACACAGCTGTCGAAATGAAAATCAGAATCAGTGCAACTGCGATCATATTAAAAGGACTGAGTCTTTGAAATACCTTGGAGTCATAATGGACGAAAAATTATCTTTTAAGGAGCATATCTTGCAAACGGCTGGTCGTGTAAGGAAGATAATACACGTCATGAAAAATCTAAGGTATTCAACGGATGGGAAAACGCTCAGGACGGTCTACTTAGCGCTATGTCAGTCAGTTGTTAATTACTGTATTCTTGCCTGGGGGGGTGCGGCTCAATCATCTCTTATCTCCTTGGAGAGAGCGCAGAGAGCCGTTCTAAAGGTAGCCTTATTTAAATCTCGCTTATACTCGACTGCAGCTCTCTATAACGAAGCCGAAGTGCTTAGTGTTAGGAGATTGTTTCTGGTTAGGGCTGCAATTCATACCCATAAATTAGTTATTAATTCAAATGAATACGGGGAGCTACTTAAAAGGAGGGTTTTCAGAATACCTGTCCTTACCACAAAAACAACATTTTCCCATCGCTTTGGCCGTTTCCTTTTCCCCCGCTTATACAATAAACTAGTCAGGCTGTACAACTTCGAAACCCTGTCAGTTTTTCAAGCAAAACGTCTATTGACGAAAATATTGCTAAGGTGGAGTTACAGTGAAGCGGAAGACTTGCTGAAGCCAATACAATAATTTACTGTTATCACGGTATAATCATACAGTCACACACACATACACACACACACACACACACACACACACACACACACACACACACACACACACACACACACACACACGCGCGCGCACACACAGCTACAAATAAGATGCCCATAATAAATTTTGTTCTTAGCATAAAAATTTTATTGAATTGAATATGAAATGTCTAAATTTAATAAAACTCAATTTGTATTTTTAAATAACTTAATAATAAGAGTAATGTTTTTATTTTTTCACAAAATGTTGGATCTGTGCAATATGTACTCGTGCCTAAAATGTTAATATAGGAAATCGTTTACTGTTCCTCACAGGACAGGCCTAGCCTAGTGTGAGGACCAGCGAAAATGTACCGAAATGTGATTTTTTGATTAATAAATATTTGTATTTTGTATTTGTAAATATTTTACAATCTGCCGTCCGATGACGTCATCTTACGTTTTTTAGTTTTTAATTTTTTTCTCAGTAAATAAGGAATATAAAAAATAAATAAATATATATTCAAGCAGCGGAAAAGTAAATAAAGAATTGGTATTTTTTGTTTCATAGCTTAGCAATTTTGAAATGTTGTCCATTGCTACATGGGATTTTCTTTTGCTTACCATCAGGCTGAGGAGGGCCAACATACTGTGTGACTGTAAAAAAAAGTTGAAAGCTACCTCTCGAACCAGTGGTCAATAATTGTGTACCCGTTTTAACATTCAGAAGTAGTCCGCTTAGACCTTAATAGAATAAATAATTTGTCTATTTCTATATTCAGACTGAGTTCAAAACTTCAAATAAATAGAATTCCTTAGATTAGAATAGTTTTTTTTATGTGATTGGTGGCAAACGAGGAGACGGATCGCCTGATGCTAAACGATTACCGCCGCCCATGGACATCTGCGAAACCAGTGGAGTCACAAGTGTGCTTCCAACCTTTAAACCCCCCTTTCCCCTGGATTGGGCCTCCAGTACCGTCACTCAGGCAGCGAAACACAGCACAGTGCTGCTTCACGCTGGTTTTCTGTGAGGCCGTGGTATCACTCCGGTCGAGCTGGCCCATTCGTGCCGAAGCGTGGCTCTCCCACGGTGGTTATTATAAGTTATTTACGTGATTTCTACCATGTAACTTATTTTTGAGTTTCCAAAGTATCGTATCGCCCGTAAATAACTTTTCTAATGTTGGTGACAATGAAGGTTTTAAACAAGAAATAGAATTCCTAAACCAAAAACTCAGGTACAAACGGTATATAGAAGCAGTGTACACAAACAGCAATAATTGCATTCTGAACAGCCACATCCATCCGTACTGGATCCTGGTCTTTGTTCATTGTGGTGCGACCTACATACGAGTGATTGTGCTGCATTGCAAGCCCTGACGCGCGCCAGAAAGATTTAATGATGACAGAGGTATGCACGGTACCCGCCACATAGTTTTGCATTAATAAATAAATAAATCCTTACTAATATTATAAATGCGAAAGTAACTCTGTCTGTCTGTCTGTCTGTCTGTCTGTCTGTCTGTCTGTCTGTCTGTCTGTCTGCTACTCTTTCACGCCAAAACTACTCAACGGATTTAAATGAAATTTGGTATACAGATAATCTAGACCCTGAGAAAGCACATAGGCTACTTTTTATTGCGAAAAGGGGGTTGTAAGGGGTTGAAAGGGGGGTAAAAAGTTACTTTTCCACGCGGACGGAGTCGCGGGCGGCCGCTAGTATTAAATAAATATTTTACAACATCACATACATTGATCTGACTCCGAAATAGGTAGCTCAAGCACCTGTGTTACGGATATCAAAATCAACAGTGGGATTACAAATATACATATGTGGTTTTAAATTTTCTTGGTCACTAACATTAGAATAGTTATTTACGAGATTTCTACCATGTACCTTATTTTTGAGTTTCCGATATTTCGGCACTGTTGCATAGTTACTCCGTGACCATGGCGCTTGAAATTACTATTAAATAAATTAAGAGAAATAATTATAACATTCATTTGCGTGCTGAAGACGGTCCGAAGACCTCAGATACATGTTTTTTGTACGTAGAGAACTTGGCGTTAAACACGTCCAAGCGTCTTTCTCTACGAACCACATCATTGTACGTACGACACATTCTAACAACGGGGTTGAAAAATGATTGTTGTTTTTGTATACCTGTTCTGACCGACATGTTCATGCACACAAATAGTTGTACTGTGCGCAGATCGAACCCGCAACCCTTAGACCAAAGACAGCGTACACTACCACTGTTCCAAACATTTTATTTATCATATTAGAATTGATTTTACAGATGACTACACATAGTTATAGCATAAATACGTCTGTATGGTATGGTATGGTAAGCAATCACCGCCGCCAATGGACATCAGCCACACCAGAGGGAGTGGAGATGCGTTGCCGGCCTTTTAGGAAGGTATAGGCTCGTTTCTTGAAATTTTTAATGCGTACCGGTTCGAAAATACCGCTGTGGGAAGTTGAATTCACAATGAGGAGATACGTGGCAAAAAATGACGTGTAAAGCGCACGGTGGTGGACCTCCATCCATCCAGACTTTGTAAACGCTGTTACATCGCGCAATTGTATAAAATATGTTGACGGTCAAAATAAGATCTAAAAATAGAATTACAGGACCTAGATCTTATTAAAGAAAGAATCTGTTATAAAATAATTAATACATCTCTGAGCTCTGTAATAGTCTTAAGTACTTATAGCGTATTTTAATCTAAGTAACTATTTCTATTGTCTACCTTTTTGTTTCTATATTTAATTAGATTTTATTATTTTTCAATCAGATTAAGATAGCTCTATATACCTGTAATACAAGATTCTCTTAGTAGAGGCAATAATAAGTCTGTATTAATGCTATAACTGTGTGACCATCTGTAAAATCAATTCTAATATGATAAATAAAATGTTTGGAACAGTCAAAATCAAAAAATCAAAATCAAATAATTCTTTATTTGCATAGGCTTGTACACAGCACTTACAAATCGTCATACATTTGAATGATTTAAAACTATTTATAAGTACTTATGTAATAATTTACATGTTAATACATATATATGTTGATACATAAAATATACTAAAGAAATAAATAAACATAATGCGATTCTACCACCGGCTCGGAAAGTTGTTTCTGGTCGAGAAGATCCGGCAAGAAACTCGCCAGTTACTCTTTTTAATCGCCAACTTTTTTACAATGGTTTATTATCCTCATACCAAGTCATACAGTCTAATGCAACACAAAATAGAATGAAGCAAATTAAAAGCTAAATATGAGGTTAACCGAAGAGGACCAGTCCCCAAAGGTGGCACCTGTTCACAAGTATGACGTATGTGTCAGCCATCATTTCACTCAACCATATTAGAGGGAATGTAATGACCCGCCACATAACGCCACCACCTCAGAGACATTTGAGTGAGCATGACTACTTAGGTTCCCCTCATAGGTCACAGAGTATTTAATCCAATACTAATAAACTGCAGGACGAGGTGTACAATAGTAGGTGGTTAGCATCTTGTCAATTGTTTGATTAATCAATACTAATCAATTTGTATACAATAATAAATGCTGCTAAGCCTAATTTATTAAAATTGATTAATTATATAATAATAGTGATTTCAGTAAATATTTATAAAATTACTACATGTGTGCAGGCACTGAGGTCATTATGTCCACGAATCCTTATCATTTAAGTAATCTACAATTTTATAGTATCCTTTACTCATTAAACAGGTTTTCACGTGGGATTTAAATTTATGCGTTGGTAACTCAATTACATTTTGTGGCAACTTATTGTACATTTTAATACTTTGTCCAACAAATGAACTATTAATCTTTTGGAGCTTCAGATTTGAAATCGCGAGCTTGTGTTTATTTCTAGTGTTAAAACCATGACAATCAGATTTTTTAGAAAAAATATCAATGTTCTTACGCACGTACAAAATACAGTCCAAAATGTATTGGGAAGCTACAGTTAAAATGTCGATATTCTTAAACAGTTCTTTCAGCGAATCGCGAGGCCTAAGGTTGTATATGGAGCGGATGGCCCTCTTCTGCAATACAAAAATAGTCTGTATCTCAGCCGCCGACCCCCACAACAAAAGACCATATGACATTATACTATGAAAATAACTAAAATAAACCAGTCTCGCGGTTTCAATATCAGTCAGATGACTGATCTTCTTAACCGCATATGCGGCGGAACTAAGTCTTCCCGCCAAGGCTGCCAAGTGTGGATTCCATTGAAGTTTGGCATCCAGTGTAATACCTAAGAAAATTGTCGAATTAATAACTTCAATATGTTCATTATTCATAACGACGTTAGTGTTGACCTGCTTTACATTGGGCATAGTGAATTTTACACATTTGGTTTTCTTGGCATTTAAAAGCAAGTTGTTAGTTGTAAACCAATGTAGCACTTGTGAGAGGGTGTCATTTACGTCGTCAAACGTATCTTTTCGACGGTCAACGTTAAAAATCAACGAGCTGGCACTTGGTACTGGGCAGCTGGGCTGCCACCCTGGCTGCACTTACCTTCCTCTGTGCCGCTACTTACAGTGGGAACCTGGGGCTCGTCTGCCGCACCCAGATTGCAGCTGCACTGGGCCATGTACCTGTTTGCAGCGAGGATGTGTTCATGTATCTGTCGCTGGGCAGAGGTATAATTTCCAGTCATTACTTCTAATGACCTCTCCAGACGCTCGAGCTGAGTCTGCAGTTCTCGAACATCAGTCTCGTACCTAAGCCTACTTTCTTTTAATTTTATACTATATAATTCTAAACTATCAATTAAATCTATCCGTTCCTTTCTTAAAAGTATGTTTTGGTTAAAACATTTTTTTCTTTTAATTAATTTATTTGTTTTCTTAATGTATTTATTTATTTTAATATATTTCTTAATTTTATTTTTACTACTGAACTTAGTATGACTATTATTTACAGTAAGACAATCAATATGAGAGATGTCCCGCCCAGTTGGTGACCCTATCAACTCCTCATAAAGGCTGTGAGTGTTTAAAGCCTCTTGACATTGTTTGTCCTCTTCATACAGTCTGATGGTCCTGCTTGCGTCACAAAGCTCCACTTCAAGGTCCTGAATACGAGATAGGGCCTGCTCGTATGTGTTCCGGCATTCATCGAAACTGCTGACTATTGTGAGAAGGTTATCACGTTGAATAGTGACATCCATAAGCTGGGTATGAATATCTGCCATTTCCGTTTTTAATTGGGTGTTTAAGTTTATTATTTTCATTGACTCCTCCTCATTTTCTTCACGTTCCCTAAGAAGCTGGTTTTTGTCTTCCCTTTGTTCCTTCAGTTCCTCAAGGGCACGCTTTAGTTTTGTTTCCAGTTGTTGAGTGGTGGCCTTGCGAGTCATCATCTTGGTTATGTGCACCAAAAGGCAATCCTGTTTTGTTGTCAGATTTACCTATACATATACATGCATAATAGGTATCTAAAGCTGTGATTTTTTGACGAAGATAAATACTCAGAAGTTCTGTTTATGATATGATTTGATAGTATTTAATTAGGATATCAGCACTGAGTACTGTGAAAAGTTTTAACACGTAACAAAAGGGACCGGAAATAACCTGTTTGCAAACTCCTCGTAGGTAGGTGTTTGAAGGTTATTGTTTGCATTGACTTAAGTCAAATATAGATGATTACGTTTTTATCGTTACACTATTGAAGTAATATGTAATTAAATGATAGAAATAACACTTATACTTCCCCGGTTTGTCCGTTGTGGGTTTGAATCACCTTGACAGGTTGCCTCCGAACAGTTCCTCAGTATAAATACCAGGAATTATCGAAGCCACAGGCTTGCGCACATTTATCCTAATTAATTAGCCACTTAACACAATAATTGACTTAATTTTAACACAAAGATTAATGAATTACATAATAAAATTAATTTAATTATTATCAGCTGGCGATTTGACGTGTGACGCTTAGGGTTGCCAGTGCAAAAAGTGGTAGTGTACGCTGCCTTTGGTCCAAGGGTTGTGGGTTCGATCCGCGCACAGTACAAATATTTGTGTGCATGAACATGTCGGTCAGAACAGGACCGGATGGCGCGATTGGTAGTGACCCTGCCTCTGACGCCAAAGGTCGTGGGTTCGATCCCCACCCTGAACAAACATTCGTGCGATGAACACTTGTGTTTGTCCAGCGTCTGGGTGTAATATATGTATTTAAGTATATATTTGTGTTCCTCTGTTGTCTGATATCTGTAACACAAGTGCTTAAGCTACTTAGTACTGAATCAGCTCAACGTATGAGATGTTGTGAGAATTATTATTATTATTATTCTAAATTAAATTATATCGTTAATTTATTTAAATGTTTTAATATAAATAAATTAAATGTTATGAAATTAATTAGTCACAATGAAGTGTTTTTATTAGTATTATGCTAGGTAAATAAAAATGGTGAATATAAAATTATTGTGATTATGTATAAGATACACTTGCTCTTTAACAAAAAAATAAATAATTTTAATAATACCTAGGATCATATGTAATCATCATCGTCATCGTTAACCCATTTAAGTCCCCACTGCTGGGGCACGGGCTTCCCTTAATCACATGAGGGATAATTGCCATACTCACCACGCTTGGCAGATGGGTTGGCGAGGGTTTTGATATAAATGCAGAGTTTTCCTTCTCTGGGTGCTGATGATCATGCCAGCAGCTTTACCTTAGTCGCCTTTTACGACACCTCGGTAAGAGTGAGGGAATATGTAATATAATGTGTTTAAGTATAATATTGCATCCGTATCCTCGCACTCGACCTTAGAGAGGTCGGAGCGGCTGAAAATCAGCGCTATCCTATGTCAGCATTAGCTGAGCCACTGTCTTTTGCTTTCCTTAGATTATTGTTAATATTTTAAAAACTAAGTATGTAAGGTAGATAAGTTCTACTTTATATAAATAAATTATGAGTATTACGGAAATACCTATGTACCTGTTTTGTTCTATGAGAAAGCAATAAACGTTTTTTTTATATATTTTTTTTTAAATTGGTAATTCTTTGTTTGTTGATATTCGTAACACAAGTTATTAAGCTCACCAGTACGGAATCAGGTCCATGGATATGATGTTGTATGAACTCATTAAATATGCCATTACAAACCAGCCAAGATTTCTGTTTTTTTATGTGATAGGCTGCAGATGAGCAGACGAATCGCCTGATAAGCGATGTGCCGCCACCCATAGACACCTGCAACACAAGTAGAATCACAAGTGCTCTGCCAACCTTCGAACCCCCCTTTCCCCCGTATTGGGCCTCCGGTACCCTCACTCACGCAGCGAAACACAGCACAGTGCTACTTCACGCCGGTTTTCTGTGAGGCCGTGGTATCACTCCGGTTGAGCCGGCCCATTCATGCCAAAGCGTGGCTCTCCCACGGTCCACATTACGAGACATAATTTAACCCTTCAGGCACCGCTTGAAGGCCCATTAGTTGTTAATGTCGGACTAAAATAATCTAGAACTGAGTCGAGGGTGGCAGAATTAATTACACCTGGATTAGCTTCTGACCCCGCAGGGGATTGGCCTATAAGGTCAGGACACGTAAAGAGCAAAGCCGCTTACTTTTCCGATATTAGGGAAAGATTTTCCGTCGATAATCTATGGGTATATTTCTAAGTACCATTAGCTCGACATTGAAAGAAAAAAAAAGTTTTTTTTTATATAGTTTTTTAGATTTTCGCGCATTGATTGCATTATACCTAACTATAATGTATCAATACGGGGATTAACACGATATTTATTATGTAAAACAACATTGTGCACTCACATATTTGGCTCGACGTTTCGGCTACGTTACAGCAGCCGTGGTCACGAGCGGACCAGCGGAGCGGAGTTTTTTTTAAAATTAATAGGTGGCGAACGAGCAGACAGATCACCTGATGGTAAGCAATTGCCGTCGCCCATGGACAGCCGCGGCACCAGTGGACAGTCACAACTGCGCTGCGCTTTCCCCCTGGTTTGGCCTGTACCCTCACTCACGCAGCAAAACACAGCACAGTGCTGCTTAAACGTGAGGAAACTTAACGGATAATTTCGGAAACATGTAACCATGAATCAGTTGGCTTGGTTCTCCTGACAGGCGGCAGTCGTTTCATTGTAATTACCAGGCTTCCCAAATCCTGAATCATCCAGACTCGCCAAAGTCTCAATCAAGATGTCAATCAAACATTCGTACACTTGTGTTCATTCCGTGTCTTGATTTAATATATGTATTTAAGTAGTTATTAAGTAGTAGGCCGTGTGGTGCCCGGCAGAGTAGAATAGACCACCCTCACTCTTACCGAGGTGTCGTAAAAGGCGACTAAGGTAAAGCTGTTGACATGATCATCAGCACCCAGAGATGGAAAACTCTGCATTTATATCAAAACCCTCGCCAAACCGTCTGCCAAGCGTGGAGAGTATGGCAATTACTCCTCATGTGATTGAGGGAGGCCCTTGCCCCAGCAGTGGGGACTTAAATGGGCTGACGATGATGACGATGATGATTTAAGTAGTATCAGCCTATATACTGTCCCACTGCAGGGCAAAGGCCTCCATCATAGAAATCAAGTCATCGCTACTGTTGATCACACTTATTGTCCCTAGCTTAGAGTCCCTAAAGCACGCCAATTAAATGAAACCACTTATTTTTCACACACACAATATATTAGACAACAACTCACTAAAGCAACTGTTTTAAAAGACAATAGAAGATAGTATCAAAAGTAAAAGAGATATAAAAGACATAGACAATATAAAAAAGGATGGTTGTGGCCGTAGCCAACATGGTCCCCCCGGTGTGGTAACACCAGAAGGTAGGCGGCGGCGGACACAACCTGTCAGTAGACCTAGGACGGAAGCAAAACTAGTTTTCTGACAGGACGGCGTAGAGTTCCGGCCCTAGTGGTAACCTCTACCACCCGGACCACGCCGTCCCTGCCAGGGAACGTTTTCGTGACCCGACCACGTGGCCAGACCCCACGTGGGAGGTTTCCGTCCACAACCAATACGTGGTCGTCGACCTCAATGCCCCTGGTAGGAGCGGAGATGCCACGCGGAGTCAACGTTGGCAGATATTCCCGCGTCCAGCGTGTCCAGAAATGATCTGCCAAGCGCATACCTCTGTTGATCACACTTATTGTCCCTAGCTTAGAGTCCCTAAAGCACGCCAATTAAATGAAACCACTTATTTTTCACACACACAATATATTAGACAACAACTCACTAAAGCAACTGTTTTAAAAGACAATAGAAGATAGTATCAAAAGTAAAAGAGATATAAAAGACATAGACAATATAAAAAAAGATGGTTGTGGCCGTAGCCAACAGCTACTATGATAGGATTAGGCTTAATCACCACGCTTGCCTTATGTGGATTGGTGATCACAACCCCAGCTAAGTTCCCCAGGAATTGAACCCACGACGACATCACGGCCTGGTACTTAAACCACTAGACCAACGGGACAATATGTTTGTATGTAGTATATATTTGGAATTCGTAATTTTGAAATGGTAGCCGTGTGGTCCCGGCAGAGTAGAATAGGCCACCCTCACTCTTACCGAGGTGTCGTAAAAGGCGACTAAGGTAAAGCTGCTGGCATGATCATCAGCACCCAGGGAAGGAAAACTCTGCATTTATATCAAAACCCTCGCCAACCCGTCTGCCAAGCGTGGTGAGTATGGCAATTACCCCTCATGTGATTGAGGGAGGCCCGTGCCCCAGCAGTAGGGACTTAAATGGGCTGATGATGATGATGATGATGATGATGATGATGATGATGATTTGGAATTCCTCTGTTGTCTAATATCCGTAACTGCCTCGGTGGCGCAGTGGGTCGCACTTTAAAGCGACGGCTGCGCAAGAGTTCCTGGGTTTCGGTCCCCGGGTCGGGTCAAAAATTTGTACCTAAGTTTTCGGTTAGAAATTCTTAATGGCAGTCTGGCAGTTAGCGGTTTTGTATCCCCGTGCCTCGGAAAGCACGTTAAACTGTTGGTCCTGTGAATATGAGGGTAAGGGAATAGAAAGTTGCATGCCTCAAGTGGCAATGGGCAGGGCACATAGCGAGGAGAACAGACGGCCGTTGGGGCGGAAAGGTCCTCGAGTGGAGGCCACGTACAGGAAGTCGCAGCCGTGGCAGGCCCCCCACAAGGTGGACCGACGATCTGGTGAAGATCGCGGGAATCCATTGGATGCGGGCGGCACAGGACCGATCTGTGTGGAGAACATTGGGGGAGGCCTATGTCCAGCAGTGGACGTCTATTGGCTGAAATGATGAATAGAGAGTGCACTTGTGTTTGCGCACACACTTAAGAACTATTAATATATCCTGCGTACGTGGCTGATCGTTGATATTGCCCGCCATAGCCGTAACAGTTGGAGGATATTATTAAGCTAGTTTGGACGGAACTTGGTCAATGTGTGAGTTGTTGTTTGAATTTATTTATAAAAAACATAAAACATACAGGTTAATTTATTACATGTTACATACATTAACTTATTGTGTAAGATGTGAGTCCGCTTTCCACGGGTTCGAGTTTAGTTATCAAAACCGACCCACAACTCCTTTATCGATACAACCTGCCAATTCAGATAATCATGTCAAGTTCGTCGGCCCACATCCCTTCAATCAGAGTGTAGAACAAAGGAGCCCTATGTGTGTGACGTATGTAACTCTTTACTGAATCGAATCAGTCATCCGACTCAGCCAAAAGATACCTACACTGTTCCGAATTTCTGATGTTCGCTACGAATGTATCATTCGACTCAAATGGATCTCGAATCTGAGTAAACCGAATGATCCGAATGAGCTGATTGATCCGGTGAGCCGAATGATCCGGATGAGCTGAATGATCCGAGTGAGGCGAATGATCCGAATGAGCGGAATGATCGGACTGAGCCGATGGATCCGAATCACGAATCTATCTAAGAGTCGATGTTCCAAATGAAGCGTTTCACTGTTCCGCATCTTTGCCCTGATCCAGATACAAATGTTCTAATCTTTTGAAAGATACGTTTTTGCCACGTGTAGAGCCCTACGAAAACCCATGACAATAGTCGGTCATGTGACAATCGGAAACTGTTTAGTATTGTACTGTACTACGTGAATATATACAAGGTACCTATATATGAGAACATTTACATTCCTTTAACCAACTGTTTTACCATTCTTTTTAGCTTAGGGGAGCACTAAGAATGGACTTTTGTAAATTTACTCCCTGAAGAGTAAAACAGTGGTTCAAAGATGAAAAATGGTCTATGATCGAGCCTGGACGCCATTTTCCACAAAGAAGAAAAAAATCGTTTTGACATTTCTTGTCACTGCGCAAAATGAAGACCCGAAACCAACGAGTATATGTATTCTATGCCCGAATCGAAGTGATTCTTCATTAATTCAGTGGTTTTCTTAGGTACATTTTTTATGCTAGAGGCGACCAACGAGCAAGCAACTCACCTGATGGAAACGAATCAACGCCGCCCATGAACATCCGCGAAATCAGAGAGATCGCAAATAGGTTGGCAGCCTTTTTGAAAAGAGTACGCCCGTCTCTTGAAGGCTTAGATTAAATCACTATAGCTTGAAGGTTCCCTAAGTCGTAGCCATCGGGAAATACTCCCGCAGGCAAACTGTTCCACAAAACTGAATACATACTTAATATTTCACTAATATAGATACAAGTGTTGCTAACCGATTAACAGAAAACTGCACAAAACACCCTTTTAATTAAGACAAAGGGAATTAATTAAGTGAGGAAGGGTGGAAAGCTTGCCTTAGGGTATTTTCGCCAGTCCTATTTTCCTCAAATTGTACTAATAAGTACGAAAAACCGTTAATCTCAGATCGTTATTTAATTATTTTCAGTAGAAATTAATGATGCGGAAGGGAAATGCTGTCTGATTTGACAATATCTACAGTGTCCCAAGACTGTAGTCAGATAGATAGATAGATAGATACTCTTTATTGCACAACATACAAAACTTAAAAGCTAGGTATACAGAGATACAATGTACAATTCATGTCAGATATGATGGAAACCTATATTAACCCTTAAATCCTTAAGTTAGCACTTTTAACTTAAAAGAACCCTTTTTATTTAAAGAAATTAAAACTAAATTCGAAGCTTTTTAGGATTATTCTTCTATTGCACGGGAATCGAACCAACAAAAAATTGACTATTTTATGGCGTGTAGTTTTTTGGCCTAACCCGGGGCTTAGAAGGTTTTCAGTGCACTAATGACTCCGCTGTTGTTGCAGGTGTCCATGGGTGGCGGCAATTGCTTACAGGTGATCCGTCAGTCTGTCACCTATCACATAAAAAATAGGATACTTTTTAAACGGTTTTTTAAACGGTTTTATTTAGCTCGACCCGTACGGTATTTTGACCTGTTGTCAGATTGATCTGAAATTTGGTACACACCTTTAGTTCCGATGACAATACAATATAGTAATATCAATAACAAACCTAAGATGGCCGCCGGTACAAAATGGCGGATTTCATATGTTTCCACAACCCCCTCAATATGGGAATTTAATGAAAGGGCTACACTAGTAGAATACTGCGATTATGACAAAATTTAAACTCCAAGATGGACGTCGTTACAAAATGGCGTATTAGGTGCGGGCATTAGTAGTCGTGTCCAGAACAGTTGTGTCCAAGATTGTGTGAAGTTAAAACGACAGATAAAAAAAATTGGTGATTAGATGTACCCACGTAGTTAGCGGTAGCTTTACCACCCAAATTAAGGCAATAGGTTAAATTGTACGGCTGAAAGAAGGATGTTACCCTTAATTTTTTCATGGGCATCCACTGTCCATAAAATGCAGGGCAGCACAGTCGACCATGCAGTATTGTATTTGGGCTCCAAATTGTTCGAGGAAGGGCAAGCACACGTGGCTCTAAGTCGAATGAAGTCTCTGGAAGGGCTACGTATTGAGGAATAAGATTGTAATTAATTATCAGGTAAAAAACCATATAATAATGATGCACTAAATGAATTAAATAGAATGAGGAATATTCGGTAGGCATTTCCGTTAAATGGGTCGTTCTTCTTTTTTATCGACAATGAGCCAAACTTACAAATCAACATTTAACTTTTATATAACAGACTACAAATGATAAATAGTATGTCCTAAATATTCGTTAATGTACTACTTTATATATGAACTAATGCATGATGTAAAATCTAATTGATAAAGAAAACTTTTAGATTGAAATGAACACCTCCGTCACGTCCCCCGAAATTAGTGCCATTTACACCTCTGTCACGCTTTATATATTTTTTTACAAAGTTAAATCATGCTAAAGTATCTACGAGGTGATAAAACAATTTCATTATTTCATGGTAAATTAGGAATATCTTGATGGTGTAACGTATACTTTTTTTATAATTAATTACTTCATAGGTTACTGAGGACGGGCTCATTGTCGATAAAAAAGAAGAACGACCCAAATACTAAAAACTATAAATTAAAAAATCCTCACCTATGGTGCTCAGTTATGGTTACTAACTGAAAGCCAGAAGTCTAAGCTCAAGGTTGCCCAAAGATCTATGGAGCGGAGCATCCTAGGTATTAAACTCGCGGATAGAGTGTAAAATCCGCTCTCAAACTGGCATTATGGACGTAGGTGAAAAATCCGGAAAGCTGAAATGGAACTGGACTGGCCATACTGTGAAAATGCACCCGGAGAGATGGACCCATGTTGTCACGAAATGGCAGCCTGCAGATGGCCGTCGCCCGCGAGGTAGGCCGAACAAGATATGGCGTGACGACCTGGACCAATACTCCCGTAACTGGCAAACGCTGGCAAAGAATAGGAAGCAGTGGAGGCTATTAGGGGAGGCCTTTGCCCAGCAGTGGACCCTTTGAGCTAGAAAAAAAAATGTATGATGTGTATTGCCAGTGATGACATACGGAACCAAAACGTGGCCGCTTAAGTAGGCTCGCAGAGAGAAATGGAAAGGGCTATGCTCTGAGTCTCCTTGCGTGATCGTATCAGGAATGATTAGATCCGCAGGAGAACCAAGGTCAAAGACATAGCCCAAAAATTTGCATGCCTCAAGTGGCAATGGGCAGGGATCAGCAAGGAGAACGGATGGCCGATAGGAGACCTTGAGTGGAGGCCGCGTATAGAAGGTAGCAGCCATGGTAGGCCCCCCACAAGGTAGACTGACTATCTGGTAAAGGTCGCGGGAATCCCTTGAATGCGGGCGGCACAGGAGCGATCCGTGTAGAGATCATTGCTGGAGGCCTATGTCCAACAATGGACGTTTATTGGCTGGAATTATGATGATGATGGTAATTTTTAAAATTATGCCGGGACATTTCTGCGACGGATTTCCATTCATTCATTTAAAAAAATAATGTGATAGGTTGCAGATGAGTAGACGGATCGCCTGATGGTAAGCGATTGCCGTCGCCCATAGACACTCGCGACCAGTGGAGTCAAAAGTACGCTGCCAACCCTTACATCCCCATAACCATTAAACCCCCCATTCCCTCGGATTGAGCCTCCGGTATCCTCACTCACGCAGTGAAACACAGACAGTGCTGCTTCACGCAGGTTTTCTGTGAAGCCATGGTATCACTCTGGTCGAGCCGGCCCATTCATGCCGAAGCGTGTCTCTCCCACGGTCAAAAATGTCGATCTGAAATTGAAAAAAAGAGAAATGCTTTTGCTTTTACGTTTTAATAAAAAAATATTACAATAATTTTCACCAGTCTCTTGGAGTTTCCTTGCATTTTTCAAAAACATTTGGCATTCAATTTATCGTAATTGAGTTCAGGAGTCTTTTCAGAAAGCTTTCTTATTAACCGGGAGTGCGCTCTCAGATATTTCATAAAAATAAATGCCTTGAATGCGCTGAATTTTATTTCCAGAAAACTTAGAAAAGTGGAGGCGGATTCTGTGAAGCAAATGTTTATAGGAGTAAGGAATATTAAATCGCACACTAGGCTGTTTTTATTCATGTTGAATACTTACATCGGACCGCTCGCAAGCGATTGTCATTCTTTCCCATCATATCGATGTCCAATACTGTACGCTTCTCGTGGAACTTTAGAAAGTTCCGCCAAATTTCGTCGTAGACCGCGTACCGCAGTTCTGTGGAACGGTTTGGCTGCAGGAGTATTCCCCGACGGCTTCAAATTAGGGACCTTCAAGAGAAGAGCGTACTCTTTTTTAAAAATGCCGGCAACACGTTAGCGATCTCTCTGATTTCGCGGATGTTCATGGGCAGCGTTGATTACTTTCCATCAGGTGACTCGCTTGCTCGTTCGTCCACCTCTAGCATAAAGAAATGTTATCTTTTTTTTGATAATTTACCTACACTTATGTTTTTATGGTTTTGTATATAAAAAAAATTCTTTATTTACCAAAAAAGTTTACAACAGCTTACAGTAATACATTGACTCCCACACTAGGCAAAGCCTGTCTCGTAGGATTCATATCAGATTGATTTACCAAGTGTGCGGCTTATTACTATAGCAAGGTTTAGAAAATATTATAATCAAATGTAATCTGTACACAGAATAATAATAATATAATATGCGTAATAGTAACTGTATAATTTGTGTGCCCCCATATTGCGCACCTGTTCAATTATTTATTTATTTTTTGCTTGCAACTGTTGCATAGATATGGAACAGATGCGCAATAATGTAATGGTAGTCGCTGAAAACTAGAGACGAGGTTGGTCTCATGGATCAGCACTGACTATTGCTGAGCGGCCACCTGTTTGGCACATACAGGGATAGTGTTGCCCTACTTTTCGTTTATGATTTATGTCTAGATTCTTAAATGTGGGAGAGCCACGCTTAAGCATGAATGGGCCGGCTCGACCGGAGTGATACCACTGCCTCACAGAAGACCGGCGTGAAGCAGCGCCTGCGCTGTGTTTCACCGTGTGAGTAAGGTTACCGGAGGCCCAATCGGGTGTGAAGGGGAAAAGGTTGGCAGCGCACTTGTGACTCCACTGGTGTTGCGGGTGTTCATGGGCGGCGGAATTGCTTACCATCAGGTGATCCGTCTGCTCGTCTGCCACCTCTCATATATAAAAAAAAAAATATGTTTTTTTAATTAAGTTTCCTTGTTCTGTATTGTGCCAAATAAAGTTTTCATTCATTTGAATTTTGAATTTTTAGAATTTTACACCCAGATTTTTTTTAAATTTAACGTTGACCAGTTTTATTTCTTTGATTAAATTAAACTTAATTAAAAATAAACCCGGTTTATACAATGATATTACTATCATCAGCTCGAATAACTCGCGATTTGCCGAGCTAATGGTAGAAATATTGTATAATCCCCTTACAACCGACTTTATACAATCGTGCATCTTATTTTAAAAAGGAGGGTTTAGCGGTTGGCAGCGTACTTGTGACTTCACTGGTATCAATAGGGACGGTGGCAACCGCTTACCATCAGGTGATCCGTCTGCTCGTCTGCCATTTATGATATAAAAAAGTTTACTTAGGTATGTTACTCAAAAAAATACTTAAACACATGTGTGACATTACACTTGAGTTCAATTTTCTACATTTTTTTAATATTTGGGTTTGCACTTTTTTTTTATATGAGAGGTGGCAGACGAGCAGACGGATCACCTGATGGTAAGCAATTCCGCCGCTCATGAGCACCCGCAACACCAGTGGAGTCACAAGTGCGCTGCCAACCTTTTCCCCTTCCCCCCCATTGGGCCTCCGGTAACCTCACTCACACGGCGAAACACAGCGCAGGCGCTACTTCACGCCGATCTTCTGTGAGGCAGTGGTATCACTCCGGTCGAGCCGGCCCATTCATGCCTAAGCGTGGCTCTTCCACATTGACCCACTTGACCTCATCTTACCTGATGGAAAGTGACAATTAGGTCTAAGATGTAGCGTGCTTACCCAGAAGAAGCCTATTCACTCTCAACTTAAAGACACCCAAATTGATGCTCTCTGGGAATTCAGAATCCGGCAAGTTAATCATAATCATAATCGTTTATTGCATGTTAAGTGGTACAAAAGATATTAAAATAATACAATGTAGCTTAAATACTTAACACCTCACAAGGCATTGCAATGTTCTTACAATCTAAATAATTAATTATGTATTAGGAAGTAACAATTACTTATTATTACTTTTTCATATGTACTTAATAAAGTGTAGGTAGTAGCTACCTACATAATTTAGAAAATCGGCACAGAACGTCATATTAATGTTTTCATTTATTTTGTACCTATATCATACAGTTATGTAATGGTTAATTTTATTACGTAATTATTATTATGTTATAATTATTGTGTATAGATATGTATCTAATGTGTGTGTCGTATAATGTTGTTATTATTAATTATTTATTTTTTATTTGTATTACATGTTTTATTGATAACTTACTTTGTTTTGGTTGCAAAAAACTCTTCAAGGGAGTAAAAACAATTGGAAATTAGATATTTTTTTAATTTGTTCTTGAAAGAATTGACTTTTTTTCGGTTTTTATATCTGTTGGTATTTTATCAAATATTTATACGGCCATATACATTGGTCTACAATTAAGCACCTTGATTCGGGAGTATAGTAAGGATAGTTTGTGTTTATTACGGGTGTTCACGTTGTGGGTTTCCTGTATTTTTTTAAACAAATGCATATTTTTGAAAACGAATGTACAAATATCCAGAATGTAAATTGATATTAGGGTTAATAAATTAAATTTGATGAAAAAAGGTCTGCAACTGTCTGTGTTTTTGATTTGGGCTATAATCCATTCCTTAGCAGTTCGTATTACGAAAGAAGAAGCGAAACGCTTAGTACGAGCGGGTGGAACTTCCACAGTGTAAGGGTGGATTCCTGTCGTCTTCCACAATGTCCGGTGGTAGAAAGGAGAAGGTAGTATCAGGTCGTGAAGCTCATTCGAACACTCTCCAAAATGTATCCTATAAAAAACCGATAGACAGGCCACTCTACGATGGATATATGACACATTGTCAAGTTCTACAAGTAAGTATACTGTTGATCAAAGTCTTTAGGTCACAAATTCCTTTTCCCAATCCCCAACAGAAAAAAATTTATATGCAAACCAAAATCAAACTTCATAACTCGTACAGCTGAAGAGTCTCGAGAAAGTAACTTTAAAACTAAACGTCAAAGTTAAAGTTTAAAACTAAAAGTCGTAACTAAAGCGTTGCCAACTTGAAAATAAATATAAAGTTAATATTCGTTTTCTCAGTAAATGTGTATACTTACACAGCGTAAATAAAGACAGTACCTTGACCTGATTCCGTACTTATGCACTTGTGATACGGATACAACGAATTTAAATATCAGACAACAGAGAAGTTACAAATAATATAATACTTAAATATATATATTTTTTTATATGAGAGGTGGCAGACGAGCAGACGGATCACCTGATGGTAAGCAATTCCGCCGCCCATGGACACCCGCAACACCAGTGGAGTCACAAGTGCCCACCTATTGATTGATTATTGATACCCAGACAATGAAAAAACACAAGTGTTTATCACACGAAAGTTCGTCCAAGGTGGGGATCGAACCTACGACCTTTGGCGTACGAGGCAGGGTCACTACCAAATGCGCCGCCGGGACAGTATAGGCACACGCACATGTTATACCGCGGACGCGCCTCCCCCAAGAGCGACTACTATTCGATAAGCGCCCTCTGTAGGTCGGGCTAGTTGTACCCCTAAACGAGTTTAATTTTAAAAGTGAACCAGCATCAGCTCCGTTGGCAACCACATTGAAAACCGTCACTATTCAAACATTGAAAAACCTTCTTTCTTTTAAATATTTCGCCATATTGTTAATATGGCCAGCAACAAAGGACTTCGCCGTCATTACAGTACTAAAAAGTATCTCTTATTCCTTGTTCTCTATCCACATACTGTGACCATATTTACGAGACATTCGATGATATTTGTTTTAACTTAACTAAGTTTGCATTTCCGTCAAAGGGATGCAATCAGGAAATGCATACGCTAGTTCCGGAAAGTAGCAACATGCTTACATTTACCTATACGATTTGGAACTTTGAAGTTCAATTATATAAATAATTTATATAACGCCACGACATTATACAAGTAAGTATAGTTTATTGTACGTCGCACATGTCAAGTCAATAAAACCGTCAAATTTCTGCAATCGATTCTCGCCTTATTGTTTAACACGTTCTGTTCAATATCGATTGAGGAATTTTGACAGATTGTATGAACCTGATGTGTGGCTCTCTGTACGTTAGTTTGAAGATTTGACCTTGTTACTTCTGTTATCACAAGCTGGTCATACAATAAATCTGACTACGACTGAAGTTTCCCTCCCTTTCACACGCGCTGTATCTCCTTTGTTGGGCCTAGTGTTTCCGGATAATCGATTTCACCATAGTATCGATTAAATCAATTTCGATCGATAAAACCGACTGTCCATTCATTAATAATTAATGAATGAAATTCTCTATAGTATTCTACGAGACTTTGCCTTTCGTTAATAACATTAATACAACTTTCTTCAGTTACAATATTAGTAGTTTATTGAAAGCAACTTTTTAACATTTCACACTTTATGTATTTGCCTTAATTTTTTTAAATCCAGAGCTGAAATAACCTGAATTTCAAGCTGAAGCCCAATTAATTAGTCTGGTTCCGCGGGTGTTCCTTCCCACGGGCTTTGGAAATTCAAGGGACTGAAGTTTCAGTCATAATAAAAAGTTTTCAGCAAATATAGACCCTATTGCTCTGACTTAAAATCATATATTGAAGTTTACCTTAGTTTTGTACTAAAATGCCTTCTTGGAGACGTGACATAGTTTTAATTTCATTAATATAATAATAATATCCTCGCTATATACGGCTACCGAATACGGTTACGGCGGCCAATCTCAATGATCAGCCACGTACGCAGGATAGATTATAGTGCTCAAGTGTGTGCGCAAACACAAGTGCACTCTCTATTCCCTTACCCTCATATTCCGATGGGACACTACTGTGACACGACCAGAGAGGGATTGGGCGCAGGACCAACGGCTTAACGTGCTTTCCGAGGCACGGGGGAACATGACCGTCAACTTTCAGACTCCGGGCCACCACTAAGAATTTCTTACCGAAAACTTAGGTACAGACTTTTGGCCCGACCCGGGGATCGAACCCAGGACCTCTTGCGCAGCCGTCGCTTTAAAGTGCGACCCACTAACCACTGCGCCACCGAGGCAGTCATTAATATAGTAAGATGTAATCAGCAGATTATTAACATTATAAAAAAGCTTCTTATCAGTATCAGTGGAGTATCTCTGAAGGACCGCATCAGAAATGATGTAATCCGACAGAGAACCAGAGTCACCCACATAGCCAACAAAATTAGCAAACTGAAGTGGCAGTGGGCTGGTCATATTAGCCGCAGAACTGACAGTCATTGGAGTCGTAAAGTCCTTGAGTGGAGACCGCGACTCGGTAAGCGTAGTGTAGGACGCCCTGCGACAAGATGGGATGATGACATTCGAAGGCTGGCTGGTGTGGGCTGGATGAGAGTGGCCGAAAATCGGGAGCAGTGGCGTGCATTAGGGGAGACCTATGTCCAGCAGTGGACGAGTGTGGGTTGCTGATGATGATGATGATGATGATGATGATGATGAAAAAAGCTTCGTGCAAAGTCATATTATTATGTTAATAAATTACAGTATGTAAATAAGTAGACACATTTGCAGAAGCCAACTTTAAAATGAGTATTAAAAATCTTAATTGAATTAAGGACAGAACATAACTCTTAATTAACATGACATGTAACCAAAATAGTGATGAGTGTAAATGTAAGTGGGTGGAGGAACAGAGGACGGCCAAAAAAGAGATGGATGGATTGTGTGAAGAATGACATGATGGGAAAAGGGGTAGATGATTCGATGACGAATGACAGGGACGTATAGAAAGAGAAGACATACTTTTTTTGTTTTTTTTGTGACTCAGGAGAAATGCGTGCGAGAGAAATGCACATAGATAGATAGATAGATAGATATTCTTTATTGCACATAAATGAAATACAAGCATGATACAACAGCAACAGACAGTACAATAAGGCAGTTTTATCGCTTGTAGCGATTTCTTCCAGACAACCTTTGGGTAGAGGAAAGAAATATCGTATTCGTTTGGCAGACGGGTTGGCAAGGGTTTTGATATAAATGCAGAGTTTTCCTTCTCTGGGTGCTGATGATCATGCCAGCAGCTTTACCTTAGCCGTGAGGTCCCCGGCAGAGTAGAATAGGCCACCCTCACTCTTACCGAGGTGTCGCAAAAGGCGACTAAGGTAAAGCTGCTGGCATGATCATCAGCACCCAGAGAAGGAAAACTCTGCATTTATATTAAAACCCTCGCCAACCCGTCAGCCAAGCGTGGTGAGTATGGCAATTACCCCTCATGTGATTGAGGGAGGCCCGTGCCCCAGCAGTGGGGACTTAAATGGGCTGATGATGATGATGATCCGTCTGTAAACGGATGGGTTATGTCGGACTCTCCTCTGGCGACGGCTTCTCCTAGCGAGAAGCCGGCCAGAGGCATACCGACTAAAACTCCTGGGACTCTCCCTCATCGTCCATAGTGGGAGAAAGTCGTGGGCCAAGGTACGAAACCTGCCACCACGACTTTCTGACTTCAACGACGACGGGGGAGGAAATGGGGACAGCCAGAGCCGTCCCCACTAGGCGAAGGAGAAGGTCCGTGCAATGCCGGTGGTAGGGGTAACCCTACCACCGGCATTGCACGGACCTTCCCACGCCCCACGCACCAGCGGACCACCTCCTCCGGAGAGGAAGGAGACGCACATATTGGCGTCGTATCCTCCCCCTCTGTGCCTTGCGAAAAAAAGAAGACATACTGCTCCGACCCCAGTTAACCTGGGCAAAGGGTAGGAGGATGATGATGTCAAAAGAACTCTTTATAATATCAATTAAAAGAATATTAAAAATTAATTGAAATATTAGATAAACTCTTTATTGCACAAAAGGTAATAACTAGTTATCATCGTCATCATCGTCAGCCCATTTGAGTCCCCACTGCTGGGGCACGGGCCTCCCTCAATCACATGAGAGGTAATTTCCATACTCACCACGCTTGGCAGACGGGTTGGCGAGGGTTTTGATATAAATGCAGAGTTTTCCTTCTCTGGGTGCTGATGATCATGCCAGCAGCTTTACCTTAGTCGCCTTTTACGACACCTCGGTAAGAGTGAGGGTGGCCTATTCTACTCTGCCGGGGACCACACGGCAAGTTAGTCTTATAACTAGTTATAAGACTAACTTATTAGGGTTAAGACTGCTGATTTTTTTGTGATAGGTGGAAGATGAGCAAACGGATCACCGGTTGGGAAGCAATTGCCGCAGTCCATGGACACCCGCAACACCTGTACATTCATAAAGCGCTGCCAACCTTTAAACTCCGGTACCTTCACTCACTCACAGACGCTGCTTCACACCGACTTTCTGTGAGGTCGTGGTATCACACCAATTGGTTCGGCCGATTAATTCCGAAGTGTGGCTCTCCCACGGTCAATCTATGTTTTTTCCCGAAACAGAAAAGTGCAGTGACAATTTCATGTCAAGAATCTTTGTGCGCAATAGAATCTGTCCAATAATAGTAAATCGCTCGCTTTGCTCATTCCGCTCCTTTTACGTCAATTTGGCTATCAACATTTCCATGGGAACTGGAATCGAAATTGGACAGGAACAGGTCATTCTCAAATTTTTTGACAGCAATCATTATCAAATTTATTTTTGACTTCATCCGCTATTTCGTATTCCGAAAAATCTGCTATTGTTAAGTTTTCCGAGATAAATACGCTTTAGTGTTGTTACGAGCTGTTTTATCAAAAAAATATATCTATGTGGGTCGGGATGTTTGAGGGAACTCTTTATATGCGAACACTTCATTATTTACTTATAAATTAAACATCTTTACAAGCAACGTTACTTTTTTTTTGGAAATAGCATCAGTTTCTCTATATATGGGTAGCAGATGTCGTCATTTGCATTGTGGTTCTTTTAACAAGGTTGTATTTTTATTTCATTTGTAAAAAACGCCATTTTGGCTCAAGAGAGTGAGAGAACGAATCATAATGTCATGCTACACTGCACACACATCATTCCAATCGATACACGCACGCATCCTGTCATTCTGAATTTAAATTAAAAATAATAAAAAAATAATCCTGCATCTAAACTATTCATTACGAGGTAAATCTGAAATACAGTGGCAACGCTTATAGGTAATTTGAAAAGACGAAACGCTTGCGCGATGTAATTGTCGCCTAGCGCCATCTATAAGTATAAAGTAGAACTGATATGACGATACGAAGTTAGGGCGGACCACTAGTTTTACATAAACTGACCTAAACATCGTCCCCCTTATTACAAATCCCTTACTAAGGATGATCCCGGAACAAAATTCGTGCCATCCCCTTTTACGTGATGATTTGTGGTTTAGTACGGTAGTAACTTTGGTTTGTTTGTTTCTGACGTTTTGTTTTTTGTGCAATAAAAATTCTCTTTCTACCTATATTTAACAGTTACTCGGTCAAAACTTCAAGGAGCTAGTAGTCATATATAATTTGTTTAATAACGTAGCATTTAGCAGCGTAAATATTTTTTGCAACGACAACATTCAAAGTCAAAAGAATTTTACAGTAAAAAAAAATCTGCGAAAAAAACCGCCTTCAAAAACCACGAACTAAAAAGTGTAAACTAATATTTTTAACACTTCACTCACTTTAAATAAAATTTTATAACAGTACACTCGAAAAAAGGTTTTACCGAAGTCGGCGCCCAATACTATCTTGTAATTTAATACAACATTCAATTATTCAACAGGATTAGGCGACGACTTCGGTAATACCTTTTCTCGACTGTTATAAAATGTTATTTGAAGTGTATAAAGTATAAAAAAAATTATTTTACACTTCTTAGTTCGTGGTTTTTAAAGGCGGTTTTTTATAAATATTTTTTTAAGCTATTTAGTGTCTCATTTTTTGCAGAAACTTTTTTTGAAGTCGTTCAAAAATATTGATGGTTCAGGCAACGTTCTATACGTTGCCTGAATTTTTGAAATAAATAAAATAAACGAATACTTTGTATATGGAAAAGATGAAAGTAGAACATTTTACTTAAAACCAGTGAGTAGAATATTAACAAAATAATCAACAGACCCCTTCAAGGTGAGCCCAAGCTGTGGAGGCTCAAAGTTGTGGGGACACAAAGTTTTGGGGCACTGGTGTTGCGCCCATGGACATCCCATGGGCGCGATACGCACAATCTTAATAACATTTGTCACTGCAACCATCATTCGACTTGCGTATACTGAATCTACTTCAAAAGCGTTTCATTAATATTAGACAGCTTTGTTAAAATCCCATCCCTAGTTCCTATTTCCGCAACAATTAAAATAAATTTAGGAATTTCCTTCAACCGTCCCGGCATCATGTAGACAAGTACCGCAGGACTTTTGTATAGGTTTTGGGGCCAAATAAGTAGAAAATTTGACTTAGGAACTTTGTTTGTTCTAATTGTGTGTTTGTGTTTTTGCAAACGGATCTTCTGATGGTAAGCGATTGCCGCCGCCAATGGACACCCGCGACACCAGTGGAGTCACAAGTGCGCTGATAACCTTTGAACCCCCTTTTCCCCGGATTTGGCCTCCGGTACCGTCACTCACGCAGCGAAACACAGCACAGTGCTGCTTCACGTCAATTTCCTGTGAGGCTGTTGCGTATTTTTGGCCCAACGAGCGCTGCGATAAATTATAGTAGTGCCGGACAGTCAAATTGTACGACGATTTGTAATCGATTATGCAAATGGAAGCAAAATAATCGAATAATCGATAGTATCGGCTTAATTCCAGTATAGCTTTAATCGATTGTGTTGTCAATTTAAACGAGTATATCGACCAAAGTGAAATTTGATTCAATCAATAGTATCGATACTATTGATAGTACAATCGATTATAAGATTATTAAGGGTGAAATTAATATCTATCTCATTATTATTTGATATTTTCTTCTCAGTAGATTATTTATTATTTTCTGTTTGTGCAAATTTGTGTTTAAAACTGTTGTATTATCTGTGTTGTAATTGCCTATTATTATAGACATCACAACACAGGGAATACAGCATGTTTATGCATAAATGTTTTTCCTTCTTCTTTTTTTTTCTTATAATCGATTAATCGATTGTCGTTTATTCGGCAACACACATATTGTAGTAGCAGCTAATGCTGAGGTCGGGACCGGATTGACCACACACTATGCACATCTCTTTGTGTAAAATTTGTTGTTTTAAACCGTGTACCAACTGTATATGTTTGTTTCCTGTGTATTGTGATGGTCAATAAATGTATTTTCTTTCTTTCTTTCTAACACTAGATTATAGTACTTCCACCTAGTTCTTTTCACGCTACCAATAGTAGACGTATTGATGTCGAAAATTTCACCGCTGCACGTTGATTTAAAATGTCTGTGTCATTCAATGTAGTTAAAATCGCTATCCCATCTCCAGCCTCCAGCCTCCCCGCACCGATTAAAATAAATTTAGGAATTTCCCTTCATCCGTTCCGGCATCACGTAGAGAAGTAACGCCCGAATTTTGTACAGGGTTGCTCCGTTTAACCGTTTCTGGGGCCAAATTGTTAACATCACTCTTCAGAATGAAATTGCTGTCTTATTTTCCACTTGGTGCACTTTGGATTAAGTTTTGAATTTTTAACTTACATCATTTTACATGTGGGAGAGACACTTGGGACATCTGACATTTGGAAGAGCCACGCTGCGGTATGAATGGGCCGGCTCGACTGGAGTGACAGAAAACTAGCGTGAAGCAGCACTATAGCTAGCATATTTACATGTTAGCTAGCATATTTACATGTAAATATAAATATACACATATATTCACATACATATACACGCACACGCACCCACGCATACACCCTCGAACATCTACACTCATTCATACACTGTTAGGCATTGTGCTATTACGTTGCTGTATAATACGTACCTATTTTTGTAACATAAACTGTTAACAAGTACCTATTAATAAAGTTGTTTGTTTCGTTGACTGGTGACGCTCCCTCAACTAACTGGCTTCCACAGAATACCAGCGGTGTGATCGGGGCTACCCCCCCCAAGGTCGTGCCATATGCTGAGTGGGCGCCATTTTGGTCCAATTACTTTCGTTTTTAAATTCAGTGTATTCGTTTTTAAATTCAGTGTATTTATATGTAATGCCGGACCGAATAAAGATTTTTCATTTCATTTCATTTCATTTCACTGCGGTGTTTCGCTGTGTCAGTGAGGGTACCGGAGGCCTAATCAGGGGGAAAGGGGAGTTTAAAGGTTGGCAGTGCAATTGTGACTACAATGGTGTCGCGCGTATCCCTGGGCGGCGACAATCGCTTACCATCAGGTTGTCCGTCTGCTCATCTGCCACCTATGGCATAAAAGAAACTCGAGGAACATTGAAGTGGAGTTAGAGATTTGAATGGACGAATGTATGAAATATTCGACTACAATATTGAGTACACAAGATAGGGGTAAGTGCATAAGATTGGCAGCGCACTTGTGACAGCCTCCATGTCCGTGACATTGCAGACAAATAGTTGGAGAGTTGCCTACGTTGGTACGGTCATGTCCTGCGAAAACCAGACAGCTACGTGGGAAACAAACCTAAATACTAATCACAAGTGCGCTGCCAACCTTGTAACCCCCTTGTCTCTTGGATGGGCCTCCAAAGCGTGACTTTTCCACGGTCCTTATCGCCCACTTGTTTTAATAAAACAAATCTATGAACATTCGTATAAAATGATTTACCGTGTATGTATACATCTCTCAGAAACACCTTCTATTGCAAAATCCCAATTTGGATGGATTCCAAATATTTTGTATGAAACCGCAAAACGGCGAGACAATCAGCGAACCAAATTAATTATCATACAAATCGCCTTCTTTGCCAAAAGGTTAATTCATTCAATTTAGGCGGGGGTAACTATTTGAATATTCTCATTCAAAATTGACCTATTAAAGAATCTTCTCGCATACAAAACTCAATCATACTTCTTCTCTGTAAACCCAGCACTGCGTCAGTACATTTTGGTAAGCTTTTTAAAATAAATTATTAACTTGAAATAATTTTTAAACAATATAAAAAATCTAAAAATGAAATTGAATGTATCACGAATTTATTTTACTGAATTTAACGTAATAATGTCTTCATATAACAGACTACTGACACCGACACCGACACCAAAACAGACTACCGACATAGCTCACCGAATTAGCAAACTGAAGTGGCAGTGGGCTGGTCATATTAGCCGCAGAACTGACAGACGTTGGAGCCGTAAAGTCCTTGAGTGGAGACCGCGACTCGGTAAGCGTAGTGTAGGACGCCCTGCGACAAGATGGGATGATGACATTCGAAGGCTGGCTGGTGTGGGCTGGATGAGAGTGGCCGAAAATCGGGAGCAGTGGCGTGCATTAGGGGAGACCTATGTCCAGCAGTGGACGAGTGTGGGTTGCTGATGATGATGATGATAACAGACTAGTGGCCCGCCCTAACTTCGTTTTGGAACATTAGTTCCACTTTATACCATTGGTTTTTTTTTTTTATGTAATAGTATCTATCGCGGGTGTCCATGGGCATCGGCAATTGCTTACTATCAGGTTATCCATCTGCTCGTCTGCCACCTCTCATATAAAAAAAAAATCCAGCCTATACCTTCCAAAAAGGCGGCAACGCATCTCCACTCCGGCGGCGGCGGTTATCACTTACCATCAGGTGACTCATTGGCTCGTTTTCCTCTCTTTCTCATAAAAAAAAAACATTTGGCTTTTTATTTCTGTGTGTTTTTGACCTACGGATATTGTCTTTTATGTTTTTATAGTATTATCTATATTCCTGTAATTATTTCACTACTTTAAAAAGCTGCGCGAGACCAATTAAAGTGAGAGGAGACGGGAGAGAACGAGCGAGACGTAAACGCTCTTGAAAATAATTACTATGTAAATAAGGACGAAATCTTAGTACCTACCCTTTTGTACGGTAGTTCGGCAGATTTCGCGGAATTCTGTCCCACCCTTGTCAAGAATTTGATTCAAAATTTCAAGTAACAGGATCACTCTTTTACATAGTCGTGTGGATCGGATTTCATTTTGGGGTTATGTTGTGAAAGGGTAAATCCATGACATGGATAAAGGTTATTTGTTGGGCCAGCTGTTGCCATGTAAGGGTTATTACATGACAGCGGTCTGTCGTGGATCCCTTTTTTACAAACGTATTTCAGTTATACGTTTTAGTCGACTGCATCGGTGGCGCAGTGGTTAGTGGGTCGCATTTTAAAGCGACAGCTGCGCAAGGGCCAAAAAATTGTACCTAAGTTTTCAGTAAGAAATTCTTAGTGGCAGCTCGGTGTCTGGAAGTTGGCGGTCTTGTACTCCCGTGCTTCGGAAAACACGTTAAGCTGTTCTCTGTGCTAATACCTCTCCGGTCCAGGAGTGTCCCATCAGGATATGACGATAAGGGAATAGAGAGTGCACTTGTGTTTGCGCACACACTTGACCACTATAATATATCCTGCATTAGTGGTTAATCGTTGAGATTGGCCGCCGTAGCCGTAATCGGTTGGAGGATATTATTATATAAATTATAAGATCTGTGTGTTACTTACATTACTACTACTTACAGGGGGTGGATGATTCAACTGCGATGTCGCGAGTCGTTAGTGAGCCATTAGCCGCAGCAACTCACGCTCAGGGGTCCTAGGGGTCCTGTACCTATAATGCAGGGGGTGCGGTGCACCCGGGCGCCGGGTGTTAGGGGGTACCGACAGCCGCTCGCGACAAGAGCCTCCATTGTAAATCCAATTTTTCTATGGTCGTCGGCTTGACACCTTCTGATTGACATACCTTGTATAAACGTGGAGGGTGCGTACTGCCCAGTTTACTGCGTGCTTAAGGCACCAAACTATTCCATTTCGTTCGCGCATTTTGATACAAGAGGGCGCGAAATTTTTATTGGATCCGGGCGGTACACGGGCAAGAGCCACCTCTGCTCACGCCCGTTTTGAGCTAGAGGTAAACGAGTAAGCGGGTCACCTGCTGGTAATCTGTGGATCAGATGATTTGCTGATGCGTTGCCAGTCTTTTGGAAAGGAGTACGCACGTATCTTGAGGGTCCTTAATTATAACCATCAGGAAATACTGCCACCTTTAAAATTTTTTTTTTCTGATATAGGTAGGTGGCAGACGAGCAGACGGATCACCTGATGGTAAGCGATTACCGCTGCCCCTAAACGCCTGCAACACCAGTGGTGTCACAAGTGCGCTGCTTACCTTTTAACCCCACTTCCCCTGGATTGGGCCTCGGGTACCCTCACTCACGCAGCGAAACACAGCGCATGCACTGCTTCACGCCGGTTGTGTTTCCACAAAACTGAGGTAGGTCTTCATCATTTCAGCCAATAGATGTCCACTGCTGGACATAGGCCTCCCCCAATGTTCTCCACACATACAGGTCCCGTGCTGCTTGCATCCAATGGATGCCCGCGATCTTCACCAGATCGTCGGTCCACCTTGTAGGAAGCCTGCCACGGCTGCGTCTTTTCCGCCCCAATGGCCGTTTGTTCTCCTCGCTATAAATAAAAAATATATATATATTTCGATCAACTGAGATCATAATTACAACAATTAACATTAATCACATTACATTACATAGATTTTACTAAATTACAATTGAAATTGTCATACATTAAATTGAAATAAAATTAAGCAGTCACTACATGAATCATCGCGGCATGGTTCATGTAGTAACAGTCAAATCGACTCGCAAATAGTCTGAGGTATGTGCCCTGCCCATTATACCTTATGCCTTATACCCATTATGCCCTGAGGTAGGTACGAAGTAGGAAATTCTGTAATAAACGCACGTTCCTGTTTAAAAATGGGTTGAAGGATCCCATTCAAAGCTCAATCGACTGCGATATAAAAAAAAAACATAAAGAACCCAATTTAGTAAATGTTTCACTCTTGCCGGTTTTTCTTTAGAAATGCGAAAGCCCGTATCCGAAGGGATGACATAATATTATAATCTGTGTTACTTCGGTGACTTACGAATTTGATGTGGGAAAATGTAAATGGAACTCGAGATTATAAATTTCACTCGACGAAATGAACTGATTTGAATTTTTGATGGAGTTTATTAAAATATTTTTATGTGTCGACTGACCGGATGGCGCAATTGGTAGTGACCCTGCCTCTTACGCCAAAGGTCGTGGGTTCGATCCCCACCCTGGACAAACATTCGTGCGATGAACACTTGTGTTTGTTCGGTTTCTGGGTGTAATATATGTATTTAAGTATATATTTGTGTTCCTCTGTTGTCTGATATCTGTAACACAAGTGCTTAAGCTCTTAGTACGGAATCAGGTCAACGTATGAGATGCTGTGAGAATTATTATTATTATGTTTGTTAGTTGTTCCATAACCACGGGCAATTATGTCCCGGAATTTTGGAAGGCGTGCGTGGGGCCGAAGCTAACACGTAGAGGTCCGTTTTATTATTATTATTATTATGTGTCATCATCATCATTTCAACCAAGAGACGCCCACTACTGGACATAGGCCTCCTCTACATGTATATTAATCTAACTAAAAAATAAACTCAACTATCTACCTCGTTCGTTACCAACTCCTACACCGTGCAGGCAGTACGGCTTTGAAATTTTCTGCCTATTAATATGTAAACCTCACTGAATAAGCAGTCATTCAAGAAAAGTGTTCGTGAGCATTTTTTGACATATAATCTTTCAGTATGACTTAATTGCTTATATGTATGTATATAAATAACATATTACATGTAGTATTTTTTTTCTTATGTATTTTACTTTTTTGTTTACAACTATATATTATATTTATTTATATTGTACTTATTAATAATATATTTATATATGTAGGTATGTATATGATGTAATTATGTTATAATAATGTTAAGTAGTGTGGAGTTATTTTATCTTAATGTTTTTTTTCATTCGCCGCACCACTGCACTTTCTGCATGACCCAAAGTTTGACTGGTAGAGAATGCTTCTTGGCATTAAGTTCGCCTCATTGTATCAAAATTTATGCGATAAAGTTTAAATAAATAAATAAACTGCATAATAAATATATCGTCAATTTTCAGTCACTAATCTGTGGGTTTTTTATAGTGCCTCAGTATATTGGCTCGCCTCAGCCTGGTGGCCAGCCTGAGGTGATGAGATGGCTAATCTCTCAATAATTAGCTACGGACGCTGGACATAATACATATATTATAGGTGTATTAAAGAAATGTAACTAATTAAATAGTTATATAAAATGTAAGCCTCAACTCTATTCGTCAGGATTACCTAGTTTATAATCCGTTTAGACTGTGGGAGCCATGATTCGGTATGAACAAACCGGCTTAAGCGGAGTGAAACCATAGCCTCACAGTTAAATGATACCTAAACCCTAGATCAGTAGAGCAAATCCTAGCCCGAGAGTACCTGGCATAGGATTAAATGAATTCAGGGTTAGGAAGACTATCTAGACTAGTCTTTGAACCCAAAACCTCATCAAACTTCTCACACGCTTTCAATTTTAATTAGACATTGAAAGGTTTATTGCATTTACTGGAAAACAAAAGACGTACTTACATAGAACGACCGTAAAAGGGCTCACTCTAAAATCAGGACAAGGAAGCGAGGCCAGAGATCATCCCAAATTAGGGTACGCTATGTTATTTTAGGGCCGTCACGAACTGAGCATTTCCCGGAAAAATTGTCGGCCATCATTTAACAGGGATATTCTACTTTATTAATGTGAGCAGGATGATCTTGGTCGGTGATAGCTTGAACGGAATGAGTTTGCACGTGTCCAAATACACCTAACATCATAGTTATTGGATGCGAAGTGGGTCTTGCTCGACCTTTTTTTTGTTGACGAAGAGGAAATGCCGCTTGCCCGATGTGCAATAGGCAAACTTCAGGTCAGAGACCGTCCAGAGGCATACTCACTAAAACGTCTCCGACGATTCCCAGCATATCCAGGCACCGAGACGGGACACGGGCTCACCGAACGAACTCTGGCGTCCCATCCCGCCTCTTGGATAGCGAGCTTCGCCAATACGGCCTCCTCCCACAGACTGTGGTTTAAAACCGCCAGGGCCTTTCCCATTGCCCATCACAGAAAGATCTTGACCTCCGACACGAGCATTCGCTATTCTTTTCTGTTCTCCGCCACCTGTCGCCAATCCGCCCTTTGTAAGTGACCGAGATCTTCTCGAGAGATTCTCGATCTGGTCAATCGAACGATATTTGGGATCACCTACTAAGATTCCCAGATGATCAACCCAGGCATGCTCTCTTCGCAGCTCGATCAGACTCTATTCTGTCGACGTCAGCGCGTGCATTCTTTGTTGCACCCATTAGGTATTTTTGGTTTGTTGAACGCATGAAAGTCAAATATTTAACGTGCGATGACGCTGTCTTTATCATCATCATTTCAGCTACTAAGCGCTTACTTCTGGACATAGGCCTCCCCCAATGTTCTCCACACACATCAATCCTGTGGCTGAATACAAGGAATTTCATCAGATCGTCGGTCAACCTTGTAGAGGCATACCACGGCGACTCCCTGTACGCGGCCGCCACTCGAGATCTTTCCTCCCCCGACGATTATGCAAGGAGATTCCAAGCATAACACTCGCCCACGCCATTGCTTTATGGGTGACTTTGAGCGTTCTTAAACGGCACGTTTGTAAGCAGCTACGTTTCGATTCCTTAAGTAAACAATGGAAACATATTTTTTTCTTGAGACACTGCGATAGATGGGCATACCTATAAAGTAAGGTTATAAGAAGATTCTGGGCAAACTCCTTTTACTTTATAAAAGCCGTGTGGTCCCCGGCAGAGTAGAATAGGCCACCCTCACTCTTACCGAGGTGTCGTAAAAGGCGACTAAGGTAAAGCTGCTGGCATGATCATCAGCACCCAGAGAAGGAAAACTCTGCATTTATATCAAAACCCTCGCCAACCCGTCTGCCAAGCGTGGTGAGTATGGCAATTACCTCTCATGTGATTGAGGGAGGCCCGTGCCCCAGCATTGGGGACTTAAATGGGCTGATGATGATGATGATGATGAAACTCCTTTTACAGTATCATCGCCATCGTAGCTGATAATAATTTGAAACATCATGAATTTATTTAAAGTTTGTAATTAATTTACAGTTTTGGATTTGCTTTCTAGCTTTGGCCCTATCCATTATGAGGAACTTGCATATTTTTTTTTTATTTTTGTATTATACATTCTATCTTATACATTTGATGATAACTTAAAGATACCAAAATTAAAAGAGTTAAAATATGCACAAATAATGATTTATACGCAAATCAAAAATTGCCACTTCTAAGTTTGCGCCGGTTTTCTGTGAGGCCGTGGCATCACTCTGATCGAGCCAGCCCCTTCATGCCGAAGCGTAACTCTACCACTGTAAAAAATTTAGTGCCAATATCTCATAACTCCAAATATTCTAATAATATCTAAACCAATTATTATTTAAAGCAAGTATTGCAAAACATTTCAATGACCAATATTTTGCTTGTTACGGTCAATCCTTGGAGAAATCCTAGGGGTTGAGCAAATTGGTTTACCGCTTACCCCGGCGCCTGGGGACTACAACCCGGATGCAATGGCCAAGGACGTTTCCGGGATCAATTTTCAACTTTATCACCTAATAATTAAGTTCAATTAACGAGCCGGTACAAATTAACGAGCCGGTGGTAGAATCGCATTATGTTTATTTATTTCTTTAGTATATTTTATGTATCAACATATATATGTATTAACATGTAAATTATTACATAAGTACTTATAAATAGTTTTAAATCATTCAAATGTATGACGATTTGTAAGTGCTGTGTATAAGCCTATGCAAATAAAGAATTATTTGATTTTGATTTTGATTTTGATTTGAATATGCTTGAGCAGACCAGCTTAGAAGATAGCTTTGGGCTCAACCGGGAATGATATGTTGGGACGATGATAATGAAATTCTAATATTGAATTGATCATACTAGTGGCCCGCTTTGACTTCGTTTCGTGACTTATAAGTCAATGAATATTTCACAACATCACATACATTGATCTGACTCCGAGATAGGTAGCTCAAGCACCTGTCTTACGGATACCAGAATCAACAGTAGGATTAGAAATCTATACATTTAATACTTTTTCTTTTGTAAACACTCTTTTGTAATTCATCATCATCGTCAGCCCATTTAAGTCCACCACTGCTGGGGAACGGCCTCCCTCAATCACATGAGGGGTAATTGCCATACTCACCACGCTTGGCAGACGGGTTGGCGAGGGTTTTTGATATAAATGCAGTTTTCCTTCTCTGGGTGCTGATGATCATGCCAGCAGCTTTACCTTAGTTGCCTTTTACGATACCTCGGTAAGAGTGAGGGTGGCCTATTCTACTCTGCCGGGACCACACGGCTAATCTTTTGTAATTATCTTTTGTAAATCTTTTAAAATTTTCCTCCGTGGGAGAACCACGTTTCGGCATGAGTGATATCACGTCCTCACAGAAAATTGGCGTGAAGCAGCACTGTAATGTGTTTTACTCGTGAGTGAAGATACCGGAGACCCAATCCGGGGGAAAGGGGGGTTTAAAAATTAGCAGCGCACTTGTGTCTCCATTGACGTCGCGGGTGTCCATGGGCAGCGGCAATCGCTTACCATCAGGTGATCCGTCTGCTCGTCTGCCACTTGTCACATAAAAAACATACTTATAATACATAGAAAACACCCAGACCAATACAAACATACATGTTCGATCATGCACACAAATATTTGTACTATGCGGGGATCGAACACGCTACCCTTGGACCACAGGCAGCGTTCACTACCACTGTTCCAAACGGGTCGTCAAATGTTGGTCCACTTTGGTGATCACTGATTTTGCACAGTTACATGAAGTGTCAAAACAATTTAGGAATTCCTGAAAGAAGAAATTCCTACTGCAATAGATTTATCCCCCTAGGGGGTCATCATCATCATCATCATTAGCCCATTTAAGTCCCCACTGCTGGGGCACGGGCCTCCCTCAATCACATGAGGGGTAATTGCCATACTCACCACGCTTGGCAGACGGGTTGGCGAGGGTTTTGATATAAAATGCAGAGTTTTCCTTCTCTGGGTGCTTATGATCATGCCAGCAGCTTTACCTTAGTCGCCTTTTACGACACCTCAGTAGTGTGAGGGGTGGCCTATTCTACCCTGCCGGGCACCACAACGGCTGTCTGCTCGTCTCCCACCTATCACATAAAAAAGAACTTAACTCGTGACACTCCTTTTAACATTGCGTTATGGGACGAGATGGGACGAGCCCATGAGCTTTAGTATAGTAATAAATTGAGATCGCATTTAGTAAAATAAGGTTATAGATTAGGCCCTACGATGATAGCTTTCGCTTATAGATTTGCATGGATAGAGTTGGATGCTGACTTGTGAAAGAATTTAATTGTTGTAAGAAGATTTAAAGGATTGGATACACTTGGCTAGTACCAAGGGCGGCTCTAGCCTCAAGAAGCGCCCGGGTGCATATCAATAACCTGGCGCCCTCCTTGTTTCAAAATGCGCGAACAAAATAGAATACAACATGTTCGACTACTTTCACTTCATTCAGACATCCAAATCCTGTATCAATGGTCCAAGCGTACCCCGGGCTTCGAAGCGACATTGGAGTTGATCGCACGCCGCCGTGTGGTCCCCGGCAAAGTAGAATAGGCCACCCTCATTCTTACCGAGGTGTCGTAAAAGGCGACTAAGGTAAAGCTGCTGGCATGATCATCAGCACCCAGAGAAGGAAAACTCTGCATTTATATCAAAACCCTCGCCAACCCGTCTGCCAAGCGTGGTGAGTATGGCAATTACCTCTCATGTGATTGAGGGAGGCCCGTGCCCCAGCATTGGGACTTAAATGGGCTGATGATGATGATGATGATGAACTCCTTTTACAGTATCATCGCCATCGTAGCTGATAATAATTTGAAACATCATGAATTTATTTAAAGTTTGTAATTAATTTACAGTTTTGGATTTGCTTTCTAGCTTTGGCCCTATCCATTATGAGGAACTTGCATATTTTTTTTTTATTTTTGTATTATACATTCTATCTTATACATTTGATGATAACTTAAAGATACCAAATTAAAAGAGTTAAAATATGCACAAATAATGATTTATACGCAAATCAAAAATTGCCACTTCTAAGTTTGCCGCCGGTTTTCTGTGAGGCCGTGGCATCACTCTGATCGAGCCAGCCCCTTCATGCCGAAGCGTAACTCTACCACTGTAAAAATTTAGTGCCAATATCTCATAACTCCAAATATTCTAATAATATCTAAACCAATTATTATTTAAAGCAAGTATTGCAAAACATTTCAATGACCAATATTTTGCTTGTTACGGTCAATCCTTGGAGAAATCCTAGGGGTTGAGCAAATTGGTTTACCGCTTACCCCGGCGCCTGGGGACTACAACCCGGATGCAATGGCCAAGGACGTTTCCGGGATCAATTTTCAACTTTATCACCTAATAATTAAGTTCAATTAACGAGCCGGTACAAATTAACGAGCCGGTGGTAGAATCGCATTATGTTTATTTATTTCTTTAGTATATTTTATGTATCAACATATATATGTATTAAACATGTAAATTATTACATAAGTACTTATAAATAGTTTTAAATCATTCAAATGTATGACGATTTGTAAGTGCTGTGTATAAGCCTATGCAAATAAAGAATTATTTGATTTTGATTTTGATTTTGATTTTGAATATGCTTGAGCAGACCAGCTTAGAAGATAGCTTTGGGCTCAACCGGGAATGATATGTTGGGACGATGATAATGAAATTCTAATATTGAATTGATCATACTAGTGGCCCGCTTTGACTTCGTTTCGTGACTTATAAGTCAATGAATATTTCACAACATCACATACATTGATCTGACTCCGAGATAGGTAGCTCAAGCACCTGTCTTACGGATACCAGAATCAACAGTAGGATTAGAAATCTATACATTTAATACTTTTCTTTTGTAAACACTCTTTTGTAATTCATCATCATCGTCAGCCCATTTAAGTCCCCACTGCTGGGGAACGGGCCTCCCTCAATCACATGAGGGGTAATTGCCATACTCACCACGCTTGGCAGACGGGTTGGCGAGGGTTTTGATATAAATGCAGTTTTCCTTCTCTGGGTGCTGATGATCATGCCAGCAGCTTTACCTTAGTTGCCTTTTACGATACCTCGGTAAGAGTGAGGGTGGCCTATTCTACTCTGCCGGGACCACACGGCTAATCTTTTGTAATTATCTTTTGTAAATCTTTTAAAATTTTCCTCCGTGGGAGAACCACGTTTCGGCATGAGTGATATCACGTCCTCACAGAAAATTGGCGTGAAGCAGCACTGTAATGTGTTTTACTCGTGAGTGAAGATACCGGAGACCCAATCCGGGGGAAAGGGGGGTTTAAAAATTAGCAGCGCACTTGTGTCTCCATTGACGTCGCGGGTGTCCATGGGCAGCGGCAATCGCTTACCATCAGGTGATCCGTCTGCTCGTCTGCCACTTGTCACATAAAAAAACATACTTATAATACATAGAAAACACCCAGACCAATACAAACATACATGTTCGATCATGCACACAAATATTTGTACTATGCGGGGATCGAACACGCTACCCTTGGACCACAGGCAGCGTTCACTACCACTGTTCCAAACGGGTCGTCAAATGTTGGTCCACTTTGGTGATCACTGATTTTGCACAGTTACATGAAGTGTCAAAACAATTTAGGAATTCCTGAAAGAAGAAATTCCTACTGCAATAGATTTATCCCCCTAGGGGGTCATCATCATCATCATCATTAGCCCATTTAAGTCCCCACTGCTGGGGCACGGGCCTCCCTCAATCACATGAGGGGTAATTGCCATACTCACCACGCTTGGCAGACGGGTTGGCGAGGGTTTTGATATAAATGCAGAGTTTTCCTTCTCTGGGTGCTTATGATCATGCCAGCAGCTTTACCTTAGTCGCCTTTTACGACACCTCAGTAAGTGTGAGGGTGGCCTATTCTACCCTGCCGGGCACCACACGGCTGTCTGCTCGTCTCCCACCTATCACATAAAAAAGAACTTAACTCGTGACACTCCTTTTAACATTGCGTTATGGGACGAGATGGGACGCCATGAGCTTTAGTATAGTAATAAATTGAGATCGCATTTAGTAAAATAAGGTTATAGATTAGGCCCTACGATGATAGCTTTCGCTTATATAGATTTGCATGGATAGATTTGGATGCTGACTTGTGAAAGAATTTTAATTGTTGTAAAAGATTTAAAGGATTGGATACACTTGGCTAGTACCAAGGGCGGCTCTAGCCCAAGAAGCGCCCGGGTGCAATCAATAACCTGGCGCCCTCTTGTTTCAAAATGCGCGAACAAAATAGAATACAACATGTTCGACTACATTTCACTTCATTCAGACATCCCAAATCCTGTATCATGGTCCAAGCGTACCCCGGGCTTCGAAGCGACATTGGAGGTTGATCGCACGCCGCCGTGTGGTCCCCGGCAAAGTAGAATAGGCCACCCTCATTCTTACCGAGGTGTCGTAAAAGGCGACTAAGGTAAAGCTGCTGGCATGATCATCAGCGCCCAGGGAAGGAAAACTCTGCATTTATATCAAAACTCTCGCCAACCCGTCTGCCAAGCGTGGTGAGTATGGCAATTACCCCTCATGTGTTTGAGGGAGGCCCGTGCCCCAGCAGTGGGGACTTAAATGGGCTGATGATGATGATCACACGCTAAGATGAGGAGAACGATCAGAACTCGCGCCCGCTCCTTGCGGAGCGTTGCAGTGGAGGCTCTATGTGTAGCGAGGGGCTCTCGGCGCCCGGGTGCACCGCGCCCCCTGCACTATAGTTGAAGACGCCCCTGGCTACCACAGACAACCAGCGTGAACCAAATGCTGTTTTCTGTGAGGCCGTGGTACCACTCCTACTGTAGCTCTAACGGTAAAATATTATATACAGAGTGTATCTGTGAACATTTCCCCCCCTTTAACCACGTTGTTTAAATGTGGGAGAGCCACGCTTAGGCATGAATGGGCCGGCTTGACCGGAGTGATACCACTGCCTCACGGAAGACCGGCGTGAAGCAGCGCATGCGTTGTGTTTCGCCGTGTGAGTGAGATTACCGGAGGCCCAATGGGGTGGAAGGGGAAAAGGTTGGCAGCGCACTTGTGACTCCACTGGTGTTGCGGGTGTCCATGGGCGGCAGAATTGCTTACCATCAGGTGATCCGTCTGCTCGTCTGCCACCTCTCATATAAAAAAACCTGTTCTATTAACTTTTCTGAACAACATTTGTTCTATGACTTTCGGAAATTCGCATAAAAAATTTCAACTTCTCATACGAAATCGGTCACGTGACTTAGTCATTTTGTATATGATGGGAGTAGTCGAAAAAAATTTCGACTAATTTCGAAAAGTCGTAGAACATATTATGTTCAGAATGGTAGGTAGAACACGTGGTTAAAGGGATGTAAATGTCCATAAATACATCATATATTGTAGGTAATTTCTCTGTTACTTTAATTTATTTCAATTATACCAATATTTTGCTAGCTGCGGTAAATCCTCAGAAGCTGTCGCACAAATTGGTTTACCGCTTGCCCCGTTTACCCCTGAGGACTGCCGAGCCAGATGCAGTGGCTAAAGGCCCTTCGGGGATTACAATGGTGATCGTCTAATATTCAGTAGGGATGTGACTATTAGTTGTGAGTGAAAATATCGATAAAATAAAAATACAATTTTGCGTGTTTTAAATGAAAATGTGTAGTTTTTTAATAAATTACGACAAGGCCTAATATTTTTTGAGTGTGATAGGTGTCAAACAAGCAGACAAATTACTTGATGGTAAACGATTGAGACCCACATGGACACCAACACCATCAATGTAGTTACAAATGTGGTAATTTCTCCGTGTCAGCCTGTAGTCTGGAAGTTGGCGGTCTTGTACGCCCATGCCTCGGAAAGCACGTTAAGCTGTTGGTCCTGCACCTGATCCCTCTCTGTATCACGCTGGTGTCCCATCGGAATATGAGGGTAAGGGAATAGAGAGTGCACTTGTGCGCATACACTTGAGCACTATAATATATCCTGCGTACGTGGCTGATCGTTGAGATTGGCCGCAATAGCCGTAATCGGTTGGAGGATATGAAAAAAATCCTCAGAGGCTGATAATTTATCAGCCTCTGAGGATTCATCGCTCTTGGGACAGTTTTACTACTTACTGCCCCGCGTCGGGGGACCGCAGAGGCCAAAGGCCCTTCCGGGACTGTAATGGTGATTGTCTAATATTCAGTAGAGATGTAACTATTATTAGTGAGTGAATATATCGATAAAATATAAATACTCTTTTACATGTTTTAAATGAAAATGTGTAGTTATTTAAGAATTTACGACCAGGCCTTGTAATTTTTAACACCTTGTTGGTCTAGTGGTGTCAGTACCGGGCAGTGATCTCGGGATCCTAGGTTCGATTCCCGGGTTGAGTAAGAAGTATATTTCGATTTTTTCGTATATAGCTCGGGTTTGTGATCGCCAATCTGCAATTGGCAAGCGTGGTAATTAAGTCTATTTCCATCATATTAGCGATGACTTGATTTCTATGATGGAGGCCTTTGCTCTGCAGTGGGACAATATATAGACTAATATACTATAATTTTTGTATTTGATAGGTGGAATGGAGTGTCCATTTATCCACCCTCTGGAGGGAATTCACATCAGAATGTTCTTGTAGTAGTAACAGATTTTTTTGGGATCGTTGGTCCGATATGAGTGTGATAGGAGATCCATTCGCCTCTATTATTGATTTGTGGTAACCACAACTGAAGAAGAAAAAGGTAAGGCTCAAAAAGCTATTAATATTCTCCAACCGATTACGGTTATGGGCGGCCAATCTCAACGATCAGCCACATACGCAGTATATATTACAATGCTCAAGTGTGTGCGCTAACACAAGATCAAACTCGCAAAAAGTGATCGCTACGTGAGTGAGGGTACTGGAAGCCCAATTAAAGGTTAGCAGCGCACTTGTGACTCCACTGGTGTCGCGGGTGTCCATGAACGGCGGCATTCGCTTATCATAACGTGATCCGTCTGCTCGTCTGCCACATATCACATGAAAAAAATATCCACCTGAAGGTAATTATTTTAGTGTGATAAACGTAATAAGGGGAAAAATCTGAAGATTTTAAAGACGCAATTGGTTTCAATTAAACTCAACAACTCTTCAAGCAATTCGAGGGTTGTCGCTATCTCAAACGCAGAACGAATCATGTCTCTGTCAAATTGGGCCCATGTTTACACCCGCTTAATCCGATACATCAATAGCTCAACACAAACTTGACAACAGGAGGGCCTGTCTCACTAAGAATCCGAAGCAAAATTTCATATTCTTTCCAGGTTAGGGTTCCGTACCTCAAAAGGAAAAAATGGAACCCTTATAGGATCATTTCGTTGTCCGTCTGTCTGTCTGTGTCTGTCTGTCAAGACCCTTTATCTCAAGAGCGCGTGGACGCATCAAGCTGAAATTCACAAGAAATACTCAGGTCTATGGTCCCTTTAAGCAGTGAAAATATCAAACCAATCAATCAAAAGATATGCCAAGCCAATCAAAAGATACAGCCGATTATGTCGATATTTTCAACAAATTTTCGATACTCGCAAAGGAATCAAAGGGTACTACAGGGTACTTTCCGTAAACTCAGAATCTTGAAATGCAGCATTGTCATATAATGCAAATATAGGAAAAATTGCGAGAATCACATTTTCTTAATTATATAAAATAATAAAAATATTTTAATAAAATGAAATGTACGGCGAAACCCTCGGTGCGCGAGTCAGACTCGCACTTGGCCGGTTTTTTTATAATGAAATGAAAATAAAAGAGTCATACAACACAATGGCAGTACAGAATACTGTTCATCTATTGGTAAGTGACCACCATCTCCCATGAACACCCGCAACATCTGTGGACTGCCCCTTCCCCCGAATTGGGTTTTCGCTTCCAGAACCCTCACTCACTCGCCAAAACACAGCGCTACTCCACGCGCGGTTTCATTTGAGATCAGTCTGGTTGAGGCGATAAATAAATAAATATTTCACAACATCACATACATTGATCTGACTCCGAGATAGGTAGCTCAATCTAGCCATGCTATCAACTCTGGTTTTCACTTACTCAACGTTAACAGCTGAATTTGCCAAAAACCGCTACCCAAATCTAAATTACTATTTCCTCCTCATCTTAGTGTGTAGCTCACTCTTCTTTTTCTTCTCAGTCGTACACTCCTGACGGAGTGATCGTGATTATGGATTGTCTGTACGTTGGGTGGCGGCTTTAGCGAGACTTCTCTGTTTGTGGCACTGCGTGCACATTCAGTCAAGGAACACTTTGTAGTCATCGTCATCATCATCGTCAGCCCTTCTAAGTCCCCACTGCTGGGGCACGGGCCTCCCTCAATCACATGAGGGGTAATTGCCATACTCACCACGCTTGGTAGACGGGTTGGCGAGGGTTTAGATATAAATGAAGAGTTTTCCTTCTCTGGGTGCTGATGATCATGCCAGCAGCTTTACCTTAATCGCCTTTTACGACACCTCGGTAAGAGTGAGGGTGGCCTATTCTACTCTGCCGGGGACCACACGGCACTTTGTAGTAGCAGAGTAGATACTGTCCGTCCACCTTGTAGGTGATCTGCTTCGGGAGCGTTGACCTTCCACTCTTCCCTGTACCATTAACTGTGTAGCGCACATTTGCGTCTAAATCTCTCACTTTGGAGCCCATGGTTTGATCAGACCATGATCCAGGCCGCGACCTTCGCAACTCTTTTATAACAGGGGAACCAGACCAACTAAATCATGGTAACACGTTTAAGAAACTACCCAAAACGTGCAGGTTTCCTCACGAGGTTTTCGCTCACGACCGAGCTAATGGTAGAAATAGAAAACCACGAAAAATCCAGAGGTGCATGATCGGATTCAAACCACCTGCATGGAAGACGCGTTCTTATTCACTGAGCTGTCATAGCTTAGTGTGATTATTTATTTATTAAATCATTGTATGAAAAAGTTTCTAATATTTCGATCTTGAGCAGTCTGCATCCAATGCAAGTCACACCAGCCATCTTTCTCAAATCGTCAGCCCGTCGTGCCCACGTGCACCGTGCACGCTTTCTGCGCTACGTTTCCCTACGTGGCAACTACTCGAGTGCGTAACGGCCCAATCGTCCATCAGTACGTCTAAAGACCTTCCTGAGACTGAAATCCTTGAATTACACGCAAGTGTTGCTTCATCCTAATATCTAGATGGATAGCGGTCCAGAGGAGTAATTCTCGTGCATCATCATCATCATCATCATCAGCCTATCGCAGTCCACTGCTGGACGTAGGCCTCTCCAATTATTCGCCACTGTGATCTATCCATGGCTTCTCGCATCCAGCTCTTGCCAGCCATCCTGCGCAGATCGTCCCCCCACCTAGCCAGAGGGCGACCTCCATTACGTTTGCCAAGACGCGGTCTCCACTCTAAAACTCTAGTACGGCTGGTCCACAAGTTAAAGGTCGCTCAGCGGGCTATGGAACGAGCAATGCTCGGCGTCTTTCTCCGAGATCGAATACGAAATGAGGTGATCCGACAGATTCTCGTGCACTTGAAGTTTAATTAAGACATTACATAAATATGTCCATACAAATCTCTCACCCGACTTTAATATCGAGTACTCGAGAATAGGTCCTCAGCACTCTGCGTTCTCATGAACCTTTTGTAGAATGGTTCAAACGCGGCAACAGTTCTTCACGGTCATTTAACTTCGGGACTTTCATTAGACAAGCGTACTCCTTTCTAAAGACCAACAATGCATCAGCGACTCTTCTGATCTCGCAAATGTTCATTAGCAACAGTGATTACTTATCGTCGGGTGATCCGCTTTCTCATTTGTTGTCTCTTGCATAAAAAATAACACTTCAATTGATTGGAGATCTCTCGATGTGATCAAGATTGAGGAATCATGGTGTTAGAGTATCTCCACTCCGTCTCTATTCCATGGTTGCTTAGATACAAACTGCGACAAAGGTCGTTAAGAGAGTATTAATTAAATCCTTTTGCCGCGGAGCCTTCTAAATCTATTTAATTATGTAGCTAATCACAACATCTAGTTGATTATTCATAGGCTTGTTATTTCTTGTGCTGGTGAAGTTTATTAAAGGGATTGCTTTGAAGGCAAGAGCTGGTTATAAGCCAGGGGTTTGTATTTAAATAGATAGGAGTGGTGACGGGATCGACTCTGAAATTAGGTGCTCTGGAAGAGAACCGAAGTCATCCAAATAAATCACTGGATTAGCAAGCTTAATTAGCAGTGGAATGGCCATATCAGCAATGGAACCGACAACACTTGGATTAAACTAATTTTAAAATGGAGACCGCGTCTCGATAAACGGAGTCGAAGCCGAATTCAGGTGCTGTGATGATTTTCGCAAGATGGCTAACACGATCTTAATGTTAGTAATTGAGCATAGATCAAAGAGACGAACATTTGGAGAGGTCTATATCCAGCATTGGAATGTGACAAGGTGTTGATAGGTAGTGAGCACTTCCCTATAACTTTTACCAAAAAATGGTAGAGCGAAAATCCTAATGCGACCGTTGAGCAGGTATTAAACATCTATGAACTCGATTTATCTGCCACCACATCACCGTTTGAGAGTGCTCGTGAAATTTAGATAATTAAGATCTAAAAGATAACGCTTTGAAAACAGCTCCAAATGTTTATAAAAGCCTTTGTATTAAGGAACAATACAGACGCCTTAATGGGTAATTTGGTTTGGGAAATCAGTCCTTCACAATATAATGAAGCATAATTTTCTCTTTGTGATGAATATTTTGTCTAATGTCTGAAAGCAAGGTCCACATCCTCAGCATTAGCCTGTCCCATCTCACTACTGATTATAAAACCTTTATGAGCCATTTTGCGCAAATAGGCACACCTGAGGAGGTTCTACACTACGACGTTTCTCAAAATGGGGCACCACTCCAGAACTCGTTTACTCACCGGATTAGCAAGCAGAATTGATAGTGGGGTGGCTATATCAGTCACAAAACTGACAAACAGACTTCCTCAAATATAATTATATTATATTATTATCAAGAGATCTTCATTTAAAAACCCTGATTGCGCAGGAAGTGAAGTGGACTATAAATTTGTTTTCTTTTTATTGATTTGGCTTGCCTTTAATTCGAAATTTTTAACTGACAGCGGCCCATAAAATCATTTCTCACTGAAAACTACTATGCCTACTAGAATCTCATGGCAAATAGTGAAATTAAAATTGGATGTTTGCCACACCATAAAAATTTTACTCAATGATCTTGATACTTAAATTATTATTAATTAGAATAGGAACATGGAAATTTTGATTTTGTTAAGTACATTTACTAGCTTTACCGATTTGGAGTTGGTACATACCTAAACTTCGATTGTTTCACAATATTCATTGGTGAAAACTTTAGATTAATCTGTACAGTTTTTTATACATTAAAAACTACCAATGAATGTAAACAAAAATATTTTCTCTTTTTATTATAAATATTTTTTCATTTGAGAGGTGGCAGACGAGCAGACGGATCACCTGATGGTAAGCAATTCCGCCACCCATGGACAGCCGCAACACCAGTGGAGTCACAAGTGCGCTTCCAACCTTTTCCCCATCCCCCCTATGGGCCTCCGGTAGCCTCACCCACACGGCGAAACACAGCACAGGCGCTGTTTCAAGCCGGTCTTCTGTGAGGCAATATATGTTCATAATAATATTACAAACAAATAATATAATTTTAGAGAATTTTATAAAGGGGAATGATTAAAAAATCTTCTAATGTTATTTAAGTAGTTTATTCGGAACTAGAAAACGACTCGAAAAACTCAATTTCCATTTCTTGTTCTTCGTCAGATGAAGATGATGAAGATAAGGAGGTATTTATAATAAACCTTACCTCTAGATCTTCAATTGTCCTGTCTGTTTTTCTATGATTTGGTTTTCGATTCTTTGGACATGTTGATGGGGTAAACGAGTTCTGGAGTGGAGACCGCGTCTTGGCAAACGTAATGTAGGCGCTAGGTAGGGGGACGATCTGCGCAGGATGGCTGGCAAGAGCTGGATGCGAGAAGCCATGGATAGATCACAGTGGCGAACAATTGGAGAGGCCTACGTCCAGTAGTGGACTGCGATAGGCTGATGATGATGATGATGATTGATGGACATGTTGACAACACTTTCGCCATTCTTCCACACCAATTTGCGAAAGCTTCTTCAGTTAGTAATTTGGTATTACTTGCAGACCTATTTACATTTTTTTAGCTACTATTTGCCTCCTTATACCCCAAATCATTTCTAAAGGATTAACTGTGCAATGATAAGGTGGAAGCCGCAAAACTTCATGACCACATGATTTTAGCATTTGATCAATTTCATATACAGAATCAGGCTTGTTCTAAAAATGCATCAAATCCATTAAATGCATAATCATCTAGTTTCCTTTAAAAACATCTTTGATATAAGTTAATTTTATAAAAAAATATAAAATGTATGAACACTACTCAATTCAACTTACCAATCAAAGCTACGACGCGATTTTAAAATCGAAGAATGTGTTTGATTTTCATCTTCCTCCTCGCGAATTTTATTGTAGACATTGAAAACAATATTCCTCGCTTGTGATTTAAGAGGATTCTTCGACATTTTCTCATATAATAACGAAATATTTACGATACCAACAAAAGTTTAGCAACGAATAACAACCAAGTGACTTAATGTTACAATATGGAAATCACATTTTTTTAGATGCCGTGAGATTCTGGTAGACCTATGTATTATAATACGTGTATGTATTATATATGTGCCTATACTCACCAGTGTTCCGGCGGGTTCTTGGAGCTCCTGTAATGCTTCAGGAATTAACTGTAAATCCTTTAAAAAATCTTTTTTTTTCTGCTACTATTGTGTTTCCTACGGGCAACACATAATATTTCTGCCAATGTCGAGTGATTATAGGGACACGTTAATTTAATGGTTATTGACCAGTGTCGCGAGTTCAGTTTGTACTAACCCATGCGGATAAAGAATGGGATCAGAAATGGCGGCGCATCTATTCACTTCTCGCTCGCACACTATTTGCGTCTATACTCGCACTCGTGGGTACTGACTGCAAAAAAAATATTCTGCGTTCCCTTCCCTGTCGCATCAGTCCGACGCGTTCTCAGTTTTTCCGTGGTTTTGACCTTTCGTTATTTTGTCATTTATTATTGTTTGTTGTTTTAGTTTATTGTTAATTTGTATGTTAAATAATTGTTTTGTTAGTTATTTATTGAGTATAGATAGTGTTTTAAGATATAGTTACAATAGGATATAGATATTGTTAAGATATACTTATTACAATCTTTTATTTCAAGATACTAATTTTAAAAGTTATGAAGTGCATGTAGAATAGTACATGAAATTAATGTAATTAAATTACAACTGTATAAATCATAAACTGTTCTAACGCAATCTATATTTAATACTAATATTATAAAGCTAAATTGTTGGTTTGAACGCGATGAACTCAGGATATTTCAATCATTCTTTCACCATAGGAAAGGTACGTTAGGTAGTCATAGGCTATATATGTACCTACCACGGGCGAACCCGGGGCGGACCGCTAGTAAATATTTATTTACTTGAGAACAAATTCGTTTATCGTTAAATATATATAATCTGCAATCTGAATAATTTATATACAGTCAAAAAGACTCCAAAATAATAAAACTTATAAAACATACTTGTACATAAATAGTATTTTAATTAATAACATTAATTTATTTATAAAAAAAAAACAAAACAGTTTCAACGGTAACGATATTTTATACTGAAAAACGTTAAAATAAGTTTTCAAACCGTTGATGCTGACGGTACCGGCTCCACGCGCCGCCATTTCTAATCCCATTCTTTATCCGTACGGATAGTAAGTATATTATTATATACGATATTAGACTGTGATTAACCCGTCCTTGCCGTGTTGTGTTGTGTGTGTTGTCTTTATTGTGTCGTCCCTTTTATTTGTTTTAGATGCTGGGCGATACTAACACAGAAGACGTCAACATTGATAGATTGTTTTTGTTTGTTTTGTAATCTCTTTTCTACCGGTCAAAATATTTTAAGCTGCGTGTCTCTTTAAACACTTGGCATTGGCGGAAGCGTTGCGTCACTGAACGCGGTGTTTTGTACATATGTGAGTACCAATAGTAATAAAAATAATTAAATAGGCTCATAAAAAACCCAAAAAAACCAAAATGGCCTCTCGAATCCCAATTACTTAGGTGGTTTAAGTATTTACTTCAAAACTTTGCCGTATTTTCCTCATTTTATTTTCATATCGCTCAGACGGAGCAGAAAGAATCAAGATTTCTCGTCGCGCCTGTAAAAAATATATTCAAAGAATTCCTTTCCATGGATTCCGCATTGGAAATGAGGTCAGGTTTATATCTCGGCGCACACAAAAATAGAGCTGGGATTTAGTATTCTGAGACGGATATCTGTGATAAATAAGTAGGTAACAGTCGCGAAAAGTTAATTAGAACTGGTGACTTTTAAAAGATCTTTTGGTTGATTCATGGAAGTTTTACTTCGAAATTAAGATTTTGATGTAAAGTAAATGTTTAATGGTTCTAAGTAATAGACTGTCTGTCTGCCAGAAATAGAAAACTGCTAAACTTAGGCCTTTTTCTCGCTATTCTATAGATTTTAAGGCATTATAATTAAATAAAATAAAATAAAACAAGGGTTGCGGGTTCGATCCCCGCACAGTACAAACATTTGTGTGCATGAACATGTTTGTTTGTATAGGTCTAAGTGTTTGCTATGTATTATAAGTATGTATTTACAAAAGAAAAGTATTATATGTATATATTTGTAATCCTATTGTTGATTCTGATATCCGTAACACAGGTGCTTGAGCTACCTATCTCGGAGTCAGATCAATGTATGTGATGCTGTGAAATATTTATTTATTTATTCTTGTTGTAAAACAAATAAATAAAAATAAATACTCACTACAAACATGGTTTTATGCTAAACTATTACAGTGAAAGGATATTAGGGTTTTCAAAAGTATCCTTTACATATAATAATAATATCCTCCAACCGATTATGGCCTTTTCCTACTACGGCGGCCAATCTCAACGATCAGCCACACACGGATATATCATAGTGCTCAAGTATGTGCGCAAACACAAGTGCACTCTCTATTCCCTTACCCTCATATTCTGATGGGACACCAGCGCTACATGACCAGAGAGGGATTGGGCGCAGGACCAACGGCTTAACGTGCTTTCCGAGGCACGGGGGTACAAGAATGCCAATTTCCAAACTCCGCGCTAACAATAAGAATTTCTTACCGAAAATTTAGTACAAGTTTTTGGCCCGACCCGGGGATCGAACCCGTCGCGTGGGTCGCAGTCGCTTTAGAGTGCGACCCACTAACAGCTACGCCATCACCGAGGCAGTCATACAATTATTGTGTAATGCTGAAATCCACACTAGGATTCCCTGTGTCGCGGAAAACAGGGTCTTCCCTTTTTTTTAATTAAAAGGGCGATGAGTGCTAGATGCACGATCCATTTATTTTATGTTTAGAAAATTTCAAAAATTGCTCAGGTTTGTTCCCATCACCAATTTAAAATAGGCAAGTGTAGTTATTAAGCCTAATGTAGCAATGACCTGATTTATAAGATGATAGAGAATGTGTGATGTAGTGGGACAGATACTTTATTGTCTAATTTTTGAAATATAATATTATTGGAATTTGAATTATAATTATAAAGTAAAATAAATTTAATATGGTAACTATATTTTAAAATTAAGGAAAGAGTCAAAATTAAGAAGAGTTGTGTTGTCAATTTTCTGTATGACATGTGTGTTATTAAGGCGACGGGTAGCCCATATTCGTTTTTAATTGTTACCTACTAAACCGGATCAATTTTAAACAATTTTGGTGTTACAACCTCTCGGAAAACACTTTTACTATTTATTAAATAACCATGTACAAATGTTGGGCCCGTTTTTGTACGCGAAAAATTTGAATCCGCAAACACTTTTAGCGTGAGTAAATTTTTTGCTTCCAAGTGTTGGCGCCGCATTTGTGCATGGATATTTAATAAATATTACCTATAAATGTTTGCCGCGAGGTTGTAACCCCGAAATTGTTTAAAATAGTTTTATAATATCTTACGACCGATTACGGCTACGGCGGCCAATCTCAACGATCAGCCACGTACGCAGGATATATTATAGTGCACTCTCTATTCCCTTACCCTCATATTCCGATGAGACACTACTGTGACACGACCAGAGAGGGATTAGGCGCAGGACCAACGGCTTAACGCACTTTCCGAGGCACGGGGGTACAAGACCGCCAACTTTCAGACTCCGGGCTGCCACTAAGAATTTCTTACCGAAAACTTAGGTACAAATTTTTGGCCCGACCCGCCGATCGAATCCGGGACCTCTTGCGCAGCCGTCGCTTTGAAGTGCGACCCACTAACCACTGCGCCACCGAGGCAGTCTTAGTATAGATTTATATAGTATAGATTCATCATCATCATCATTTCAGCCAATAGACGTCCACTGCTGGACATAGGCCTCCCCCAACGTTCTCCACATAGATCGGTCCTGCGCCGCCCGCATCCAATGGATTCCCGCGATCTTCACCTGATCGTCGGTCCACCTTGTGGGGGGCCTGCCACGGCTGCGACTTCCTGTACGCGGCCTCCACTCGAGGACCTTTCCGCCTCAACGGCCGTCTGTTCTCCTCGCTATGTGCCCTGCCCATTGCCACTTGAGGCATGGAATCCTTTGGGTTATGTCTGTGACCTTAGTATAGATTCCTTGTAAATAATTGAAACCAATTTAAACCAATTGATAGAACCCCGATTATATCTATTAACAGTTATATACAAGTTTCTGAGAACAAAGACAGTGGTCTTTGTTCTCAGAAACTTGTATTTGCAGATTAACATTTAGTATTAATGGATAATTAATTGATACACTTGTAACTCTCTCTAATTATACCTTATTTAATATATTGTCTATCAACCATCTCTTTGATGGTATCTAAATTAATAGACCATTATCTTAATATTTGACATTAATTAAATAAAACTTGTATGGAAAAAGATACCACAGCTTCTTCACCACTTTTTGATCTTCTTTCTGTGGCTAAATTCCTAAATGATTACACTTCCAGTCTCATCATCTAGATCAGGGGTTTTTAACCTTTTTGTCATAAGGGACCATTTGATATAAAATCAGTTTTTGCGGTTGACCACCTAGATGCAGTGCTGATTTGCGCCGGAGTGCATTGGTTACCGAACTGAGGTGTTTGTCTCATCATGACATTTATAATGGTTCTGCGTACGCCTGGTCCGCTGACCTCTGGTTAAGAACCACTGTTCTAAATGGATAGTACAGTACCGTGCGATTCTCTCAGAATTTTCTGCCACATATCTCAGTTTTGTGGAATGATTTAACCAAGGCAATATTCCCTGACAGTAGCTAGATGATTATTTGAAAGATAAGGATTTCTGGACATGTCGATCTCTTCGCATGTCCTCTAATGCATAATTCATTTCATAATTTTTCTTTGGCAATTTATCTAAACGATATTGATTATAAGCATTGTATATCATACTGTCACTGTAATCATAATTTTTATAAGAATGAAAATTGTAATAACCATATTATTTGAAAAGAGTAACTACTTACTGAGTTTCTTGCTGATTCTTCTCGGTAGAAATTGAAATTCTGAATCAGCGGTAGATTACATAATATTTGACATTCATAAATGTTCTGTATGGACTTAAATTGAAAAAAGGCATTTTTGATTTTGATTTTTATCAGACGACCCGATTGATCGTCTGTTGCCTCTAGCTTAAAAAAAACCCCTACTTACAAGAAAAGCTAGACTTGGCTTACCGTGGCTTTCTCAGCTTCGAAAATGTTTCTCCAGAGCTTAAAATGCCAGCTAAAGCATTCCTGAAGCCATTCACGAGTTTAAGTGTCTCTTTTAACCGACTTTAAAAGGGCTGTGCTACTTTAAAATCGCTAGCTACAAAGTAAATGCTTTTTTGGGGCGCTGTAGCTTACGTGCAGGAAAGTGTGTCATTTAATTATTTTATTTTTTTTATTTCTTCGGGTCTTTGTCGCGCGGTTATCAAGTATGTTGATCTAATTTGATTAAAATTGTTATCAATACAACATAATTTATGATCTTTACATTTTCATTCACTTTATTCCGTTTACCTATCTTATCATTATTATTGTTCAGGTTTAGTTTTTACAGTTTTCTAAAACTCAAAACTGAGTTTCTTTACTGAATGTGCACGCAGTACCACAAACAGAGAAAGATGGAGAAGTCTCGCTAAAGCCGCTATCCAACATACAAACAATCCATAATCACGACCACGTCAGGAGTGTACAACTGAGAAGAAGAAGAAACCTCAAAAATAAGGTACATAACAGAAATCTCGTAAATAGTAAGTAAGTAATCTTTATTGACATATTAAAGTTACACTGAGCAGTATCATCAACTATTGCACTAGGGTCACAGGCCTGTATAGCATGAGTTGAGTTGAGTGAACGTTAACAAATTGTTACATTTAACAACAGCTTCGGTTTGGGTTCTTTAAACATACATTATTTCATTTAATCTAATAGGTAATCATAGAGAGTAAAAGTGATAGTGTGTGTGGCTGTGTGTGTGACTATTCAAATGTGTCACTAGGCCATGAAAGTTTAAAACAATAAAGTTTTTCTAGTCCTTAGTTTTGTCGATAGTCGATTTTTTGTTGTTGTTGTAATGTAACTGATTGTCGATACAACATGTATTATTGATCAAGTCGATACTATCAACAATTAGGTGTGTAGATGCGCTATTACTTAATAATATCCTCCAACCGATTACGGCTACGGCGGCCAATCTCAACGATCAGCCACGTACGCAGGATATATTATAGTGCTCAAGTGTGTGCGCAAACACAAGTGCACTATCTTACCCTCATATTCTGATGGGAAACCAGCGTGACGAGACCGGAGAGAGATTGGGCGCGGATCAACGGCATAACGTGCTTTCCGAGGCACGGGGGTACAAGAATGCCAATTTCCAAACTCCGCGCTAACAATAAGAATTTCTTACCGAAAATTTAGTACAAGTTTTTGGCCCGACCCGGGGATCGAACCCGTCGCGTGGGTCGCAGTCGCTTTAGAGTGCGACCCACTAACAGCTACGCCATCACCGAGGCAGTCATACAATTATTGTGTAATGCTGAAATCCACACTAGGATTCCCTGTGTCGCGGAAAACAGGGTCTTCCCTTTTTTTTAATTAAAAGGGCGATGAGTGCTAGATGCACGATCCATTTATTTTATGTTTAGAAAATTTCAAAAATTGCTCAGGTTTGTTCCCATCACCAATTTAAAATAGGCAAGTGTAGTTATTAAGCCTAATGTAGCAATGACCTGATTTATAAGATGATAGAGAATGTGTGATGTAGTGGGACAGATACTTTATTGTCTAATTTTTGAAATATAATATTATTGGAATTTGAATTATAATTATAAAGTAAAATAAATTTAATATGGTAACTATATTTTAAAATTAAGGAAAGAGTCAAAATTAAGAAGAGTTGTGTTGTCAATTTTCTGTATGACATGTGTGTTATTAAGGCGACGGGTAGCCCATATTCGTTTTTAATTGTTACCTACTAAACCGGATCAATTTTAAACAATTTTGGTGTTACAACCTCTCGGAAAACACTTTTACTATTTATTAAATAACCATGTACAAATGTTGGGCCCGTTTTTGTACGCGAAAAATTTGAATCCGCAAACACTTTTAGCGTGAGTAAATTTTTTGCTTCCAAGTGTTGGCGCCGCATTTGTGCATGGATATTTAATAAATATTACCTATAAATGTTTGCCGCGAGGTTGTAACCCCGAAATTGTTTAAAATAGTTTTATAATATCTTACGACCGATTACGGCTACGGCGGCCAATCTCAACGATCAGCCACGTACGCAGGATATATTATAGTGCACTCTCTATTCCCTTACCCTCATATTCCGATGAGACACTACTGTGACACGACCAGAGAGGGATTAGGCGCAGGACCAACGGCTTAACGCACTTTCCGAGGCACGGGGGTACAAGACCGCCAACTTTCAGACTCCGGGCTGCCACTAAGAATTTCTTACCGAAAACTTAGGTACAAATTTTTGGCCCGACCCGCCGATCGAATCCGGGACCTCTTGCGCAGCCGTCGCTTTGAAGTGCGACCCACTAACCACTGCGCCACCGAGGTAGTCTTAGTATAGATTTATATAGTACAGATTCATCATCATCATCATTTCAGCCAATAGACGTCCACTGCTGGACATAGGCCTCCCCCAACGTTCTCCACATAGATCGGTCCTGCGCCGCCCGCATCCAATGGATTCCCGCGATCTTCACCTGATCGTCGGTCCACCTTGTGGGGGGCCTGCCACGGCTGCGACTTCCTGTACGTAGCCTCCACTCGAGGACCTTTCCACCCCAACGGCCGTGTGTTCTCCTCGCTATGTGCCCTGCCCATTGCCATTGAGGCATGGAATCCTTTGGGTTATGTCTGTGACCTTAGTATAGATTCCTTGTAAATAATTGAAACCAATTTAAACCAATTGATAGAACCCCGATTATATCTATTAACAGTTATGTACAAGTTTCTGAGAACAAAGACAGTGGTCTTTGTTCTCAGAAACTTGTATTTGCAGATTAACATTTAGTATTAATGGATAATTAATTGATACACTTGTAACTCTCTCTAATTATACCTTATTTAATATATTGTCTATCAACCATCTCTTTGATGGTATCTAAATTAATAGACCATTATCTTAATATTTGACATTAATTAAATAAAACTTGTATGGAAAAAGATACCACAGCTTCTTCACCACTTTTTGATCTTCTTTCTGTGGCTAAATTCCTAAATGATTACACTTCCAGTCTCATCATCTAGATCAGGGGTTTTTAACCTTTTTGTCATAAGGGACCATTTGATATAAAATCAGTTTTTGCGGTTGACCACCTAGATGCAGTGCTGATTTGCGCCGGAGTGCATTGGTTACCGAACTGAGGTGTTTGTCTCATCATGACATTTATAATGGTTCTGCGTACGCCTGGTCCGCTGACCTCTGGTTAAGAACCACTGTTCTAAATGGATAGTACAGTACCGTGCGATTCTCTCAGAATTTTCTGCCACATATCTCAGTTTTGTGGAATGATTTAACCAAGGCAATATTCCCTGACAGTAGCTAGATGATTATTTGAAAGATAAGGATTTCTGGACATGTCGATCTCTTCGCATGTCCTCTAATGCATAATTCATTTCATAATTTTTCTTTGGCAATTTATCTAAACGATATTGATTATAAGCATTGTATATCATACTGTCACTGTAATCATAATTTTTATAAGAATGAAAATTGTAATAACCATATTATTTGAAAAGAGTAACTACTTACTGAGTTTCTTGCTGATTCTTCTCGGTAGAAATTGAAATTCTGAATCAGCGGTAGATTACATAATATTTGACATTCATAAATGTTCTGTATGGACTTAAATTGAAAAAAGGCATTTTTGATTTTGATTTTTATCAGACGACCCGATTGATCGTCTGTTGCCTCTAGCTTAAAAAAAACCCCTACTTACAAGAAAAGCTAGACTTGGCTTACCGTGGCTTTCTCAGCTTCGAAAATGTTTCTCCAGAGCTTAAAATGCCAGCTAAAGCATTCCTGAAGCCATTCACGAGTTTAAGTGTCTCTTTTAACCGACTTTAAAAGGGCTGTGCTACTTTAAAATCGCTAGCTACAAAGTAAATGCTTTTTTGGGGCGCTGTAGCTTACGTGCAGGAAAGTGTGTCATTTAATTATTTTATTTTTTTTATTTCTTCGGGTCTTTGTCGCGCGGTTATCAAGTATGTTGATCTAATTTGATTAAAATTGTTATCAATACAACATAATTTATGATCTTTACATTTTCATTCACTTTATTCCGTTTACCTATCTTATCATTATTATTGTTCAGGTTTAGTTTTTACAGTTTTCTAAAACTCAAAACTGAGTTTCTTTACTGAATGTGCACGCAGTACCACAAACAGAGAAAGATGGAGAAGTCTCGCTAAAGCCGCTATCCAACATACAAACAATCCATAATCACGACCACGTCAGGAGTGTACAACTGAGAAGAAGAAGAAACCTCAAAAATAAGGTACATAACAGAAATCTCGTAAATAGTAAGTAAGTAATCTTTATTGACATATTAAAGTTACACTGAGCAGTATCATCAACTATTGCACTAGGGTCACAGGCCTGTATAGCATGAGTTGAGTTGAGTGAACGTTAACAAATTGTTACATTTAACAACAGCTTCGGTTTGGGTTCTTTAAACATACATTATTTCATTTAATCTAATAGGTAATCATAGAGAGTAAAAGTGATAGTGTGTGTGGCTGTGTGTGTGACTATTCAAATGTGTCACTAGGCCATGAAAGTTTAAAACAATAAAGTTTTTCTAGTCCTTAGTTTTGTCGATAGTCGATTTTTTGTTGTTGTTGTAATGTAACTGATTGTCGATACAACATGTATTATTGATCAAGTCGATACTATCAACAATTAGGTGTGTAGATGCGCTATTACTTAATAATATCCTCCAACCGATTACGGCTACGGCGGCCAATCTCAACGAGCAGCCACGTACGCAGGATATATTATAGTGCTCAAGTGTGTGCGCAAACACAAGTACACTCTCTATTATCTTACCCTCATATTCCGATGGGACACTACTGTGACAAGACCAGAGAGGGATTGGGCGCAAGACCAACGGCTTAACGTGATTTCCGAGGCACGGGGGTACAAGACCGCCAACTTTCAGACTCCGGGCTGCCACTAAGAATTTCTGAACGAAAACTTAGGTACAAATTTTTAGCTCGACCCAGGACCTCTTGAACAGCCGTCGCTTTAAAGTGCGACCCACTAACCACTGCGCCACCGAGGCAGTCGGATAATAAATATTATTACATTACACTTCTTCTAAGATGTACACTCCTTGACAGAGTGATCGTGGTTATGGATTGTTTGTATGTTAGGTAGCGGCTTTTGGGAGACATCTCTATCTATCTATTTGTGGCACTGCGTGCACATTCAGTCAAGGACACTTTGTAGCAGACTTGATACTGTCTGTCCACCTTGTAGGTGATCTGCCTCGGGAGCGTTGACCTTCCACTCGTCATTGTACCATTAAACGTTCCTAGAAGCTCTGGTTTCGGATGATATGTCCAAATTTGGTATAGTATTTACACTCGCATTACTGTAAAGAAATATTATATCATGCTCTCAGTTTCGCTCGTTTCAATGACTCCATTTATAAAGCTCATAATGGGTACACCATTTCAGAAAACTCGGTAACTTTATATCTCTGAGCTAGTATTGTTCTGTGAAGCATATCATTTAACAGAATCAGGGTCACTTTGAGTATAGCAGATACCGAATAAAATGATATGTAAATGATGTGTTTTACTGGATATTCGCTTCTGTTTGTTTTCAATTAAACGTAATTTTTATATTTATTTATCTAAAAGTGAAATAATTATTTTTAAAAGTTTTTGACCAAATATAAAAACATAACTTATTTTGATTCAGACTGGGTTTATTTGGAGATAAATATACTTACACATAGGTCGCTGGTTCAGATCCGGCTCGAAGGACCAAATGATGCTAGTGAACTGTATAATTACTGGAGAATGATAAAAGCACGATTTAAATAGTAAATTCTGTATTATTTGGAGATAAATATACTCATTATTTTAAGCATAATTATGTTTGTGGTTCCTTTGTTGGTTAATTATTTTTTATGACAGTCATTTACAAACTTTGCACAAAAAATATGATTAATAATAGACTTACAGTTTTACTAATTGCAATTAAAAACAGCACTAAGATAGACTTATTTAAACTTTAGAACAAACATTTTAATTCAGAATAGACTTAAACTATCGTTACAATAAATCTAACATGATAAACAAAAGCAAAAATGTAAACGAATTTAGTTAGGGAAAATGTGATTTTAGACAAGTTTTTAACTTTAAAATTTAAGTATGTAATTTGATTTTTTTTAATAGATTAAAATATACACAATTAAAATAGACCAAAATTTAAATAGATTAAATTAAAATAGACACATAAAGGCGTCCGAAATACATTGATATTGATACAGAAATGGTCGTTATTTAACAGAAGTATATCGAATCACGTGCCCTGTGGCTAGGGGCGCTTAAGAATACTGCCAAGGTCTTCCCGGCATGTCGTAAGAAGCGACTAAACGGACCTTCGGAGTACGTGAGCGTACCCACTGCTGCGGAATGGCTAGGTCAGCATACGACTCCGCGGGGCACGACGTTACCGGGTGTCCTGGCAGGTCGTACAGCAAGGAAGGGCTGCATTGCCCCAGATAGGGGTGAAGCGGCGAGCGCGATCAGCGGTGCGGTCTAGTCCCTGCTGTGGGGTTTCTGACCGCTATTGCGCTGAGATGGACACCCCAGGGGTTTTGGTTAGGGTTAGAGTCCGACACACTACCTTGTTCCCTACACGAGTGACAAATGTGGGAGAGCCACGCTTAAGCATGAATGGACCGGCTCGACCGGAGTGATACCACCGCCTCACAGAAAACTAGCGTGAAGCAGCGCCTGCGCTGTGTTTCGCCGTGTGAGTGAGGTTACCGGAGGCCCAATGGGGGGGAAGGGGAAAAGGTTGGCAGCACACTTGTAACTCCACTGGTGTTGCGGGTGTCCATGGGCGGCGGAATTGCTTACCATCAGGTGATCCGTCTGCTCGTCTGCCACCTCTCATATAAATAAAAAGTATCCCCTGGAGGAAAAAAAAGTACATCGTATCGTGTCTCTCCCGAACGCTTATCTATGTCATTCACGCCAAGACCATTGAAGGTGCGCATGTTTATGTGCGTGGCCTGTTTAGCTCACGATGTGGGCTGCCCATGTTCTTTGTCTAATCATTTTGTGCTTTAGGGTCAGGATGGCGTAGTGCCCTCGTCTGATATTTCAAAAACATACTGGAAACAAAAAAAAACCATTACGTTTTAAAATTTGACCGTGGGAGAGCCACGCTTTGGCATAAATCGGTCCGTTTGACCAGGGTGATACCACAGCCTCAAAAAGAACCGGTGTGAGTAGTGTCTGTGCAATGTTTAGCCAAGTAAGTGAGGATACCGGTTTAAACGTTGGCAGTGCACTTGTGACTCCATTCATTGGCGGCGGTTTACCATCTGGTCATCTGGTCATCCGTTTGCTCGTAAAAAAATTGAATAAGTTATTTTTTTTTTTCTATATATGGCTGCTACTGTGTTGCCTACGGCGAACACATAATAACTCTGCCAATGTCGAGTGATCAAAGAGACACGTAAATTTAATGGTTATTGACCGGTGTGGCGAGTTAAATCCTTTTGATGTTTATCTTAATTGAGTTTATCACCAAGCACCATCTAAAACCAAGACAACAAAACATACACAAAGACGTCACAATATTAAAGGGAGATTCTCATTTGAATAAGTTAAAGAATAATAATAAAATAAACTTTAAAAACAAGTGTGTGTAATAGTTATGTCAAAAATTATGGACTGAAACAGTAATATTATTAATTTTATAATTTTTCAGTTAAATTTCAGAACACTTTGCTAATGAGGCAACCAAAATTCCGATTAAAGTGATTTTAACAACTGCGGCCTGAATTTCAGATACGAATTAATCCTGAAATATCGACAGCATGTGACCACAGAATGTTGAAATAACAGCTGTTTGTACACACGGAGTTAGAGATAAATATTTCAGCCAATAAACCTCCCTTAACGTGACGGGTAGGGCACAATAGCGACGCCAATTAATTAAAATTGTTAGCAACTAAACCGGATGTCTTTTTGACAATTTCGAAGCTGCGGCGTCTCGGAAAACTTTTATACTAATTATTTAATACTTATACTTAAATTTTGGATCTGCTTTTGTACTCGAAACTTGAATTACCGCCAAAAATGGCCACTTGGATTAACGCCGTATAATCCAAATATCGAGTGAATAAACAGATCAAAAACTACAATTATTAAATAAATAGTATAAATGTTTGCTTAGAAACTCCCGCTCCGAAATTGTTTAAAATAGAACCGGTTTAGTAGCTAACAATTTAAATCGATTAGTGTCGCTAGTTAGGGCTCCCCGCCGCCTTAAATTTTCTCCACACGTATCTTCAAAGATATTTTTTTATAAAGATATTTTTTTTGTATTGAAATAATCAGGGTATTATTTCAATACTAATATTCTAACGGTAATAGTTTATTCCCCTATTAACGACATGGTATCAATGTTACTTATTTAAATATACAATTTTATAAGTACCCCATCAATCATTAATTGTGACCTCATTTACTAAAATGAGACTAATTTCCGGATACATACAGTTCATATTCCAGTGAGAAGCATTTAACCCACTCGAATATCGACATAACCGCTGATGAATTATTACGATGGAGTGACAGCTATGAGTATGTTCCAATTAAAATGTTAAGTTGAGGTGTCCGGTCCTAGAGTTGATCCATTTCACACATACAGGGTGTATCTGTGAACATTTACATCCCTTTACACAGAGTGCCGCGTGGGGTATCAAAAGAAAGAGCTTTTTTAGCACATTTCAAATATGTAATTTTATTAACATAACTAAAAATATGTTAAATATAAAATAAACCCGACTACCAAAAAAACACGATCTAAAAGTACAAAACAAGAAAATTGTCTCTGCTGAAATGATTATGCGTATCGCCGTGGTCGTATGCCACCTACTGTAGCAAAATAGATTCATTATAATAATAAAATAAAATCAATGTGGCATACGACCACGGCGATACGTCATAATCATTTCAGCAGAGACAATTTTCTTGTTTCGTACTTTTTAGATCGTGTTTTTTTGGTAGTCGGGTTTTAGTTTTTAAATTTTATTTTTATTAATGAAATCGAGATTCAAACAAATTAATCATCGTTATTATCATCAGCGTACTCGTCTACTACAGAACTTAGGCCTCTCTTATAATATCCTCCAACCGATTACGGCTACGGCGGCCCAATCTCAACGATCAGCCACGTACGCAGGATATGTTATAGTGCTCAACTGTGTGCGCAAACACAAGTGCACTCTCTATTCCCTTACCCTGATATTCTTGATTGGACACCAGCGTGACAAGACCGGAGAGGGATTGGGCGCAGGACCAACGGCTTGACGTGCTTTCCGAGGCACGGGGGTACAAGACCGCCAACTTCCAGACTCCGGGATGACACTAAAAAATGTCTTATCGAGAACTTAGGTACAAACATTTGGCCCGACCCGGGGATCGAACCCGGGACCTTTTACTCAGCGGTCTCTTAATAGTGCGACTCACTCACCACTGCGCCACCAAGGCAGTCATCGAGCAACCGAGCCTCTCTTAAGGCGACGATTTTAATTTTTAGCTACTACAATATTTTTTCATAGTTATTTAGTAAATATTATAAGTGTTTGCCGAGAGGTTGTAACCCCGAAATAGTTTTAAATAGATCCACTTTAGTAGCTAAAAATTAAAATCGATTGGCGTCGCTAGTTGCCCTACCCGTCACCTTAAAGCACGCCACGGAACTCGGTTAGGGTAAGGTTAGGGGTCTTGCATTGTTGTGGGGCTAGCCATATAGTTATAATATCTAATCAAACGTTGGGCATAGGATTTCGCAATCTATGATTAAAGGAATACGAAGTGTCTGTCCGACCTTTTTTAATTATGACTTGATTACTTTCTAAGTTCTTAATATTTTGTTCGTGTCTTGAAGATTAGACATATTCTTAGTATGATTTTAAAAATAAAAATTAGCGGGAAACGGAAGTTCCAGTAAAATTAATATTTAATAAATTACTGGCTAAAATTAATATTTAATAAATGATGTTAAATAAGAGTTGGCGCCAAACGGAAACCGTAGCGATAATTCCAAATTAAATAAATTAATGGCCAAAAGGCCGGAAGTGTACTTCTAAGAGTGATTTTAAAATAAACTAAGCTAATAAAATCTTATCAAATAATTTTAAGTACTCACAATAATTTTAAATTAATATAAATATTTACATTACTATTATTAATATATCTATATTATGTATAGCTAGATCTAAGTATAGCTTTATGGATGAGCGGAAAGCGGAAGCTGTAACACTCGGTCATCCTGTATCTGGCGTGGTCCACCGCGGCAGATACAGGATGGCCGATCTCCAGACTTCTGCGGCATCTGAAATAAAAAAATTGTAACACAGTATTTTGTTTTTTTTATTTAACGTTTTTAATTAACACCTCCCATTGCCCATAAAAATCTCAACAATCCTTAAACCACAAAGCTTTATCTTGTAGATAATAGGTAAATACATTTCATTCACATAGCAGTAACATAAGTATATACTCTGGTAGAACTCTGAGTAGCTATAAATCATTCCAAATTAAGAGTTCCACATAACCTAACCCCATTAATTATTATCTGATTGAGTAATCAGCCCATTGCATCCCGGGCCATCGATATACCCAAATTAATCAGATAACGAACTTCAAAGGACGCGATTGAAATCTGTCGCCTATATATAGTTTACTTGATGAGTCAAGCCACTTACGCAGGATATATTATAGCGCTCAAGTGTGTGCCCAAACAAAAGTGCACTCTCTATTCCCTTACCATCATATTCCGATGGGACACCAGTGTGACACGACCGGAGAGGGAACAGGACCAACGGATTAACGTGATAACCGATAACGGGGGTACAAGTCCGCCAAATAATAATAAAATGTTATCAATTAATAATGTAATGTAATAAATTAATAATGTAATGTAATAAATTAATAATGTAATGTAATAAATTAATAATGTTATTAATTCATAATTTAATGTAAATGTAGGTAGTAATATTGACTTGTGTAGTAACGGACCAGGCTATTGAATTAGGTTAAAACCTGTAATGATAGTATTTAGGTATGTTTTAAATAAATAAATAAATAAATAAATAAACTTCCAGACTCCGGGCTGACACTGAGAATTTTGGAACAGAAAAACTCAGGTACCAATATTGACCCGACCCAGCACCCCAAGCACAGCCTTCGCTTGAAAGTGCGACCCACCTCCCACTGCGCCAACGAGGCAGTCAAATACCTACTTATAATTCATAGAAAAAACCCAGACCAATAAATACTAAGAAACATTCATGCACATAAATGTTTGTACTCTGCGGGGTCGAACACCCAACCCTTGCACTCTGGTGCAAGCTGACTCTGAGGCAGTGTTCACTACCACTGGTCGAAACTGACAGCAGACACACTCGCTTTCACATTTATAATAATAATATGGATTGTTTAAAGTAGTTGTAAACATCCTTAAAAAACGGCCGGCTATGGAATAACCTGGTATAAATGTGAATAGGGGCACTATTCTAAGGAAGAAGACTTTTCCAATACAATATTATAGAAGTGGCCGCTGACCTTTATGGAAGAAACGCACAAATCCATGCGTGATGTAGTACACGCCCATCATCAGCAACCTACACTCGTCCACTGCTGGACATAGGTCTCCCCTAATGCACGCCACTGCTCCCGATTTTCGGCCACTCTCATCCAGCCCACACCAGCCAGCCTTCAAATGTCATCATCACATCTTGTCGCAGGGCGACTCGTTGTAGTACACGCCCAGCACCATCTATTGGTACGGATCTGAACTAAAATCTGTTGTACGGCAACATACACTGAGCGCGCTTGAAGGTGCGTCTATACAAGTCGTTTTTAGGGTTCCGTAGCCAAATGGAAATATGACCACCCGTCCGTATGTCACAGCCACTTTTTTCCGAAACTATGAGAACTATAACATGTGGTCCAAGGGTTACGGGTTCGATCCCCGCACAGTACAAACATTTGTGTGGATGAACATGTCTGTTTGTATTGGTCTGGGTGTTTATATGTTTTATAAGTATGTATTTAGAAAAGAAAAGTATTATATGTATATATTTGTAATTCCGCTGTTGATTCTCATATCCGTAACACAGGTGCTTGAGCTAGCTACCTATCTCGGAGTCAGATCAATGTATGTGATGTTGTGAAATATTTATTTATTTATTATTATTATTTATGTACATTAAAACAATTGTATTGTAAATTAAAACATGTACGAAATACGTATGGTTTTTTTATGTGTGAGGTAGCAGACGAGCAGACGTATCACCAATAATAATAGTAGACAGATTTCTTTATTTTTACCCCACTCAATAAAAACCACCTCCAGAATAATAAAATGTCAGCAACCCTATTCAAGCGCCGTGTTGTGTGAAAAATACGAAAAGGGCGTTGGCAGAGGCGTCTTTATCTATAGTGCAGGGGGCACGGTGCACCCGGGCGCCGAAAGTTAGAGGGCGCCGAGAGCCCCTCGCTACCCATAGGAGGTTACTGTAACGCTCCGCAAGGAGCGAGCGCGAGCACTGATCGTGATATAAATTTATATGTTTTTTTAACACAAGCTATGAAACGAGCAATGCCCGGCGTCTCTCTCCGAGATCGAAATGAGGTGATCCGGCAGAGAACCAAAGTCATCGACATTGCTCACCGGATTAGCAAGCTTAAGTGGCAGTGGGCTGGTACATATTCGCCGCAGAACCGACTACCGAACCGATAGTTCTAGAGTGGAGATCGCGTCTTGGCAAACGAAATGTAGAGCGCCCTCTGGCTTGGGGGATGATCTGCGCAGGATGGCTGGCAAGAGCTGGATGCGAGAAGCCATGGATAGATCACGGTGGCGAACATTCGAGAGGCCTACGTCCAGCAGTGGACTGCGATAGGCTGATGATGATGATGATGATGATAATTTAACACTAGATAAAATTATCGTCATATTTGCTGTAGACCGTTTAAGAAAATTATTAATGTAAATTGTAAATCCTTTATTGGCTGTAAGAAAAAATTGTAACACTGTATTACATTATAAGAGCTATGGATTTTGTGAATCAAATAAAGAAAGAAATAAATCGTTCTCCTCATCTTGGCGTGTGATTCCCAGTTGCGTCCAATGCTGTAACTGCGAAGCCCGGGGTACGCTTGGACCATGATACAGGATCCAGGATGTCTGATACAATGAAACGACTGCTAATGGGTAGTCGAACATGTTGTAAGTATTCCATTTCGTTCGCGCATTTTGAAACAAGAGGGCGCGAGGTTATTGATTGCGCCCGGGCGCTACTTGGGCTAGAGCCGCCCCTGGGTGTAGGTATATAGTCAGCAGAATAGGGGACAAATTCTGGTGAAAAGGGGGAGCCCTTTTGCTCGATAATTTCTTCAGAAATTGATAGATGGGATTTGTTTGGAAATCCTCTATTGGGTAGTTGGTTTAGTCGTATTAAAGGGTTGATAAAATCTATTTGGACGCTTGCAGTACTGACAATAGAGCAATATCACGGATATGGGTTTCTTTTAGTATGTAAAGTAAAGTATCAGCCTGTATTTTGTCCCACTATGAAGGGATTAGGCGCCGACTACAGTAAAACCTTCTCCCGAATGTACTGTTATAAAATGTTATTTGAGGTGTATAAAGTGTAAAAAATATTATTTTACACTTTTTAGTTCGTGGTTATTGAAGGCGGTTTTTTTTTTAATCTTTTAGGTCTAATTTTTTGACAAATGAGCTAAATACCTAATAGCACTCGGTGAAACACAAACATCCGGTTTTCAGTCAGGCCGTAGTGTCACTCCTATCGAGCCGGTCCATTCATACCAAACCGTGGCTCATGCTTAAGACCCCATTTATCTTTGTTCATCAAAGCAAATTAGTACACTCTCCTTGCTTTCACACTCGTCATTACTGAAATAATTTACAATTCACGCCAAGATGCGAGTTCCTTAACTTGTGGCATCCGTAATAGGCATGGCGTTTACATTAATTCAATGGAACGAACTCATCGCGTCACGACGAAATAGTGTCGCCAAGTCAGCACTTTCGGTGCTAGATGTAGCACTTTTTTAGTGTAAGTGGTATGGCAAATGAGCATAACACCTAATAGTAAACGATTGTCTCCACAAATAGACACCTGAAACGCTAGCTGATTTACAAGCGTTTCCAATATTTTCCTCTTTCCTCACTAACTCGGTGAAAAACCACACGCATACGCCACTACTCATCGGTTTTCATTAAGGCCGTGGTATCACTCCTATCAAGCCGAACCATTCATACAAAACCGTGCCTCATGCTTAAGACCCCATTTATCTTTGTTCACCAAAACATATTAGTACCTCCTTGCCTTCGCACTCGTCATTCATCATCATCATCAGCCCATTTAAGTCCCCACTGCTGGGGCACGGGCCTCCCTCAATCACATGAGGGGTAATTGCCATACACGTCATTACATAAACAATTTAAAATACACGTCAAGACGAGATTTCCCAAACTTGTGGCAACCGTAATAGGCATGGCGTTTACGTTAATTCAATGGACCGAACTCAAAGCGACACGACGAAACAGTGTTGTCAAATCAGTACTTTCGGTGCTAGCTCTAGCACTATTCTTGTGTGGGTGGAATGTAAACGCGTGTAACACTTTACTGAAACGACTCAGTGATCCGACTCAGCTAAATGATACACTGTTCCGAATCTCTAAGTTTTGCTTCGAATGTAACACTCGACTCAAGTGGCTCTCGTGTCAGAGTGGACCGAATGATACGAATGAGCTGAATGCTCCGAGTGATCCAAATGAGCAGAATGATCCGATGAGCCGAATGAGCTGAATGATCCGAATGAGCCGTTAATACCCCATTTATCTTTGTTCATCAAAACAAATTAGTACACTCCTCTTTCCTTCATACTCGTAATTACAAAAACAATTTAAAATTCACGCCAAGATGGGAGTTCCCTAACTTGTGGCAACCGTAATAGGCATGGCGTTTACATTTATTTAATGGAACGAACTCATCGCGACACGACGAAACAGTGTTGCCAAATCAGTACTTTCGGTGCTAGATCTAGCACTATTTTAGTGTAAGTGGAATGGCACATGAGCGTAACACCTAATAGTAAACAATTGCCGCTGCTGAACAGGCATTTTCTAGGCAAACGCGTTACATCCTAGACTTCATCATCACTTTCCATCAGGTGAGATTGTGGTCAAACTTTAGCCTATAGTCCAAAAAAGAAACCCTCACTCACTGGACAAAACACAGCATAAACGCAGCTTCGCGCCAGTTTTCTGTAAGGCCTTAGTATTACTCCGGTCGAGGAGTCAGCTTATCTATGATGAAGTCTAGCAGTCCCAAGATTTCTGTCCAATGACCATTTTTAGCTTTATTCAAATCGTTTGAATGCCGAAGTCTTCATAAATAGGTGCCTAAACTATTTATAAAGAACTTACATCCTTAGTCCACGTCAATGCTTATAATATGCAAACCGAAAAGACGAAACACTTGCATGTTGCAATCGACTGTCAGCTCCATCTATTGGTAGTACCCGAAGCGAAGTGAGGGCAAGCCACTAGTCATGAATAAGGCAACCTATGCATGTTATACCAGAACATATATTTTTTATACCTTAGCACTTTTTCACGTACGTGACCTCGAGTTAGCATCACTACGTCGTACAACTTGCGAGATATCGACTGTCAGAGTTTGCAGTTTCGCTTGTTTGAATGTACGAACGGTTCGGAAGGTTTGGAGCGAATGTCAATACTTCTGGGCACTTTCGGAGTTCGGCTTCCACGTGTAGTTGGAATGTATTGATTTGAAAATATAGGTTTTATTTATTGCTTTGTTGCACCTACTTTTGGGATTACAAGAGTACATACATAGCGCCATGTTGGTCTAATGGTTTAAGTACCAGGCCATGATCTCGGGGTCCTGGGTCGAGCAAAAGTATATTTCGAATTTTTCGAACATAGCACGGGTTTGTGATCACCAATAGATAGACCAAAAGGCGACTAAGGTAAAGCTGCTGGCATGATCATCAGCACCCAGAGAAGGACAACTCTGCATTTATATCAAAACCCTCGCCAACCCGTCTGCCAAGCGTGGTGAGTATTGCAATTACCCCTCATGTAATTGAGGGAGGCCCGTGCCCCAGCAGTGGGGACTTAAATGGGCTGACGATGATGAACGGGTTTGTGATCACCAATACACATAAGGCAAGCGTGATGCTTAAGCCTAATCCCATCATAGTAGCGAGGACTTGATCTCTATGATAGAGGCCTTTTCCCTGCAGTGGGACAGTAATATAGATACTTACAAAAAAGTTCGGCAAAACGTAAGCAAGTCCTCTGGAGGTGCAGCCGTTTAAAGGCTGTGGTATCAGGCACTGACGTTGCCACTGACTAAAAAAACATACTTGATATTTATACCTCTGGTAGTGATATTAGTAGTTAATTGGAAGTTAACGCGCCTTCCATACGGGAGGTCGCAGTTCAAATCCGAGCATCTCTGAATTTTTCAAAGTTATGTTTTTTTATGTGATAGTTGGCAGACGGATTGCCTGATAGTAAGCGATTGCCGCCGCCCATAGACAACCGCGACACCAGTGGAGTCACAAGCGCGCTGTCAACCTTTAAACGATCCCATTGGAACAGTGGTAGTGAACGCTGCTTCTGATACAAGGGTTGCGGTTTCGCAACTTACCTACAAACATTTGTGCGCATGAACATGTTTGTTTGTATTGGTCTGGGTGTTTACAAAAGAAAAGAAAAGTATTATATGTATATATTTGTGATCCCACTGTTGATTCTAATATCGGCAACACAGGTGCTTGAGCTTCCTATCTCGGAGTCAGATCAATGTATGTGATGTTGTGAAATATTTATTTATTTTATTTTTTATTTAATTAAACCTCCCCCGGATTTGGCCTCCGGTACCCTCACTCACGTAGTGAAACACAGCACAGTGCTGCTTCACGCTGGTTTTCTGTGAGGCCGTGGTATCGCTCCGGTTGAGCCAGCCCATTCCGAAGCGTGTATTCCTTTTCCATATGTCCCTGTCATTCGTCATCGAATCATCCTCTCTTCACCCACTTACATTAACACTCATCACTCTTTCGGTTACATGATCTTCCCCTCTTCTCATTAGATGGCCATACCAAGAAAGACGATTTGCCTTAAATTTACCAATGCCCCCTTTCATACCTTCTCTAATATCATACTCATTCCTTATCTTGTCCATATACATCCATCTTAACATTCTTATCTCTGGGTTCTCATCTCTCTTTCTCTCTCTCCCTGTGTCTCGTAGAATAAATGTACATGTATGTGGGATTGGTAATCGGTAGATGCATGGTAAGGAATGTATAAGAGATATATGTTTGAATTAGAATGACGTGCGAGAGTGAGATAAAAGACGAATGGCCGACGACGATGATAATTAAACCTCTTAATGCTTCTTACTATGTACGTCTTGTACATAGTAAGAAGCATTAAGAGGTTTAATTAAAATACAATTACTTATTTGAATCCTTTGATTTATTCGGAACCCCTTCCCACATGTGTAAAGTAAAATATCTATATTGTTATTTACATTTATATTACAGTTATATACACTAATAAGTATACAACCTCAGTCAAATATCAACCTCATGGTTTCGCTTTAAGGTTGACATTGCAGGCGACTGTACAAAGATATTTCCTCCAACCACTTTTATCTCTACAAAGCTTTAAAACAAACAAATAACTCTACCTCAATCGCATCCCGAACACGATTAACCATTTTACTGCGCATGAGTCGGAACGGCATCTAATTCCCGTGAATAAATCGCTGGGTTACAACTTACCTCGTATACGGTTTTATGTTCAACTACATAATAAAGAGTCTTTACTGGCGAGGGGTTGGGGCGAAGCAAGAGCGGCAGCGGACTTAGTCAACGTTCGAAACTTTTCTTACATAGTGACTCCTATTCTTCTTAAAATAATAACCACAAACTTGCAGTTTATTAGTATTGGATTAAGTACTCTATGACCTATGAGGGGAACCTAAGTAGTCATGCTCACTCAAATGTCTCTGAGGTGGTGGCGTTATGTGGCGGGTCATTACATTCCCTCTAATATGGTTGAGTGAAATGATGGCTGACACATACATGATGTAAACAGGTGCCACCTTTGGGGACTGGTCCGCTTCGGTTTACCTCATATTTAGCTTTTAATTTGCTTCATTCTATTTTGTGTTGCATTAGACTGTATGACTTGGTATGAGGATAATAAACCATTGTAAAAAAGTTGGCGATTAAAAAGACTAACTGGCGAGTTTCTTGCCGGATCTTCTCGACCAGAAACAACTTTCCGAGCCGGTGGTACAATCGCATTATGTTTATTTACTTTTTTTTAGTATATTTTATGTATCAACATATATATGTATTAACATGTAAATTATTACATAAGTACTTATAAATAGTTTTAAATAATTCAAATGTATGACGATTTGTAAGTGCTGTGTACAAGCCTATGCAAATAAAGAATTATTTGATTTTGATTTTGAAACTATGGAATATACATGTTGTATCGGTGAACATTTACATCCCTTCAACCACGTGTTCTACCAACCATTCTGAACAACATTTGTTTTACGACTTTTCGAAAATCATTGAATTTTTTTTCGACAACACAAAATGACCAGGTCAAGTGACCGAATTTCCATGAAAAGTTGTTTTTTTTTCAGTGTATTTTCAAAAGCAAAGCAATGCATGCGCTGTTTCCCTGCGTGAGTGAGGGTACAGGAGGCCCAATCCAGGGGAAAGGGGGTTAAAAGGGAAGCAGCGCACTTGTGACACCACTGGTGTTACAGGCGTCCATGGGCGGCGGTAATCGCTTACCATCAGGTGATCCGTCTGCTCGTCTGCCACCTATATCATAAACAAAAAGGCAAAGAGCAATTATTGTTCAGGATGGTTAGTAAAACACGTGGTTAAAGGGATTTAAATGTTTGCAGATACACCTTGTATGGATATGGAATATTGTGTATAGGCATACCTACATTATAGTAGTAGTGTAAATTTCGATTACATAAAGCAAGGTACTTCGTATTTTCGGAATGCTGTTTCGTCAGCCCATTTAAGTCCCCACTGCTGGCGCAGGGCCTCCCTCAATCACATGAGGGGTGATTGCCATACTCACCACGCTTGGCAGACGGGTTGGCGAGGGTTTTGATATAAATGCAGAATTTTCCTTCTCTGGGTGCTGATGATCATGCCAGCAGCTTTACCTTAGTCGCCTTTTACGACACCTTGGTAAGAGTGAGGGTGGCCTATTCTACTCTGCCGGGGACCACACGGCGTGCGGAATGCTGTTGTCTATATAATAATTTACCTCTTTATAAATTGTATAGATCTCGTTAGGAATAGGTTATGATTGAAGTTTAATCTTAATTTATGTATAACGCGTATTACTTATAACTTGCACCCAATCAAGTTTAGTTTGCTCACCGAGATTTGTCGTAGTCGTTTCGCGGTCTACTGGGAAAGTCTCCCTTAATTATAGCTGTTTGAATGGAAAAATTGTTTAATTGGATTCCTGTTCAGCATTATCCACTGGCGACCCAATTGCAGCTACAATCCGTGGCTTAGAAACTTTAACTTGAGCATGTATTTACTGTTTTGGGTTTTGTAGTCCACGAGCCCTTGAGTTTTTTATTTTTTTTTATTTATTTGGCTCCTCTACAATGAGTACACTGTTACATAAAAAACATACAAGACTAATTTAAGTGTCACATTACTTAAAGAAGAGCACAACATGCACTAATATAGAAGAAAGTAATAATATAAACTAACTTATGGATGCGGCGCCCCGCATCTCACTTTCAAAATATATATTTTTTTTTAATTTTGAGAGAAAAAAAAATGCGAATAAACTAATGAGCCGCGGGCCGCTCCAACTCCTCACAGCTAATGCCAAGAACATTTTTTTTTAATTTATGAACAGATGTGAAGCTTAAATCTATATCGACTTCAAAATTATTATAAAAAGTGTACAATCGAGACAATGCAGAGTGTTTTCTAAGATTAGTACGACATTTAGGCAAACGAAACAGTTTGTTATTACACGAACGTGGCAAATGAAAGGGTAAGTTAAAGTCAATTTTGCCAAGAAGGTTAGGGCAGTCTATAGAACCATTCACAATTTTTTGTAGAAAGACTAAGTCCAACATTTTCCGACGCCTTTCCAAGGTTGACATCTTAAAATAAGCCAAGTTAGGCATCCATTGGATGATGGTGGCGACAAACGTTCATCATTTTAGCCAATAGACACTGCTAGACATAAACCTTCCCCGATGTTCTCTGCACAGATCGATCCTGTGCCGCCCGTATCCTATGGATTCCCGCGTCCTTCACCAGATCGACCGTCCACCTTTTGGGGGGCCTGCCACGGCTATGAGTTCCTGTACCTGACCTCCACTCGTTGATCTTTCCGCCACAACGGCCGTCTGTTCTCCTCGCTATGTGTCCTGCCCATTGGTACTTGACAAACGTTCAGCAATATATGAAATAAATAAATAAAAATAATATACTCAATGTCAATTGAAAAATTGAGACAATTGAACTGTATGGCTTGGTATGATCATGACACAATATTGTATGAAAGTTTGGCGATAAAAAAGAGTAACTGGCGAGTTTCTTGCCGGATCTTCTCGACCAGAAACAACTTTCCGAGCCGGTGGTAGAATCGCATTATGTTTATTTATTTCTTTAGTATATTTTATGTATCAACATTTATATGTCTTAACATGTAAATTATACATAAGTACTTATAAATAGTTTTAAGCCATTCAATTTGTAAGTGCTGTGTACAAGCCTATGCAAATAAAGAATTATTTGACTTTGACTTTGTCAAACCAAATCATAAAATACACAATAAAAATGAACATAAAGCAGGTTTAAATGACAAACTGTAGTCTTCAGTAGAAACTATATATTATATTTATATTTCTCACAACATCTCATACGTTGACCTGATTCCATACTAAGTAGCTTAAGCACTTGTGTTACAGATGTCAGACAACAGAGGAACACAAATATATACTTAAATACATATATTACACCCAGACACTGAACAAACACAAGTGTTCATCGCACGAATGTTTGTCCAGGGTGGGGATCGAACCCACGACCTTTGGCGTAAGAGGCAGAGTCACTACCAATTGCGCCATCCGGTCAGTCAAACTAGTTAAACGTTGCGATCAACGACAATGTTTCTTCAGTCTTTTGATTGGAAGCTTGCGTTTAACGAAAGACCTAAGCTCACATTGAGTCCGTAGACACGCCGTTCCTTGAGACATATAGAGCTGCGCAAGATCGTGGCAACTGGCGACAATGGTCGCTGACTAATTTGAAACGTAGGGAGTCACATTCTTTAAAACTTGAGGGACCGACTTAGAAAGAAAGAAGTAGCGTTTAATTAGATGGCTAGTTTAACTAGATGGATCGAGAATGTACCTCAGCATTTTTTCAAATCTATGTGCATGATTCTCTTGTCGTAGCACAACATCTTGAGGACATCTACCCATTTCTCACATATCTATATGGATACACATAATAGGGTATTTGACAAATTATTAATATTTTATCAAAATATAGGTAAATATTAAAAAGATGTTAAGATTCACACACACATCACATTTCACAACATCACATACATTGATCTGACTCCGAGGTAGGTAGCTCAAGCACCTGTGTTACGGATATCTGAATCAACAGTGGGATTACAAATATATACATATAATACTTTTCTTTTGTAAATACATACCTATAATACACAGATAACACCCAGACCAATACAAACAGATATGTTCATGCACACAAATGTTTGTACTGTGCGGGGATCGAACCCGCAACCCTTGCACCAGAGGCAGCGTTCACTACCCTTGTTCCAAACGGGTCGTCAAAATATGTACCAATAACAAAAATCCTACATCAAAAATATAACGTCTAGCAAATTTTATGGTCATTCAAAGCTTCATGGGCAAATCAATTTTAAAAGCTTGAAAATGATTAAAATATAATTATAATTTTTTTTTTATTTATTTATCATATAAAAATACATTTCAAATTATCTTAAAATAATCGCGCAGTTAAACCACTATGGTTTGTAATGGCGCGACTTAAGTCGACGTTAAAGTTAAGTTAAGCAAAGTGCATAACGAACAATACACAATTCCTACCTACATAATTTATTCTATTAAGATTTAAGTAAGTGCATCTCATTCAACTTTTGAATAAGCTATACAATTTGCACCAACTATTATAATAGAACCATTGACATTAACGAAACATTTAATATAGCTACCGTACAAAATTCAAATGAAATGCATACAAAATATTTGCGTGTGACGTCACATGTCATCAGTCCCAATTGAATGGAGCATATTGGGTTTGCCCAAAATAATGTGATTTTCATTTAAACTACCTGAGATGTGACATCTCAGGTAGTTTAAATGAAAATCAAGTAATTCTTTCAACGATGTTTCTATAATTGAGAGGTCTTTTTACCCGACTACGGCAAAGCAAAAGGAGGGTTATGATTTTGACAGGCTATGTATGTATGTATGTATGTATGTATGTATGTATGTTCATCTGTTTCCACGTAACTTCTTAACTACTTATCAGAATTCGACAAATGACATATCATTATAAGCGTCTTGATCGTCCGCTGGTTATAGGCTATATGAAGTTTCACAAAATCTAATGTGGCGCCCTCTAGCGGACAAAACATACAGAGTAAAAAAATAAAGTTATGATAAATATGCCGTGTTTGGTATCATTTGAAAGCGCTTGACTTGTACATTTTGAATATATATATATATATATTACTAGCACTTGGACACCAAAATAGTACAAATAAAATAAAAGTAAAAAAACTAAAACCCAACTACGACAAAAAACGTCGCTGAAAAAGTATAAAACAAGCCTTCGTTGTCAATTTATGCAATATTCACTATGTAGAGATAAAATTTCATGTTTGGAAAGGCGTAGTCACACGTTAAATATACTACCCTTTGACAACGTGTGACTGCGGATTTCCAAACATGAAATTTTATCTCTACATAGTGAATATTGCATAAATTGACAACGAAGGCTTGTTTTATACTTTTTCAGCGACGTTTTTTGTCGTAGTTGGGTTTTAGTTTTTTTATGATTAGTAAAATAAATAAAAGAATAGTCAAATACCGTATTGTTGAGGTAATGATTCTAAATGTGTAACCATATTCAGTTGGCCTGGTTCCTTTATCCAAGTGTTGCGAAGGTCAAATGCCAGGGAGGCTTATGTTCGAACATAGATATATTGGCTCTCCAGTCGTATCACACTGCTGTCCCATCGGATTATGAGGGCAAGCGAGAGAGAGGGTGCACTTGTGTTTGCGCACACACTTGAGCACTATAACATAGAGAGAGAGAGAATAGAGAATAGAATATTTATTTCAAATAACTTATGTCTAATACAACTTTTGATCACTAAATCTTATATAATACACACATATTTAACATTTTACCTGAACTAGGGTGACCTGTGTTTCAGGCTAAAAATAGGTCTTAGAAAGCTTTAATCATATAAGTAAGCAATAAATTACAACTTAAACTTAATTATACTCTACATATCCTGCGTAAGTGGCTGATCGTTAAGATTAGGCCGCCTTAATCAGCTGGCTTTGCCGTGTGGTCCCGGCAGATTAGAATAGGCCACCCTCACTCTTACCGAAGTGTCGTAAAAGGCGACTAAGGTAAAGCTGCTGGCATGATCATCAGCACCCAGAGAAGGAAAACTCTGCATTTATATCAAAACCCTCGCCAACTCGTCTGCCAAGCGCGGTGAGTATGGCAATTACCCCTCATGTGATTGAGGGAGGCCCGTGCCCCAGCAGTGGGGACTTAAATGGGCTGACTATGATGGTGATGAATCAGCTGGAGGATATTATTATTACTTATTTGATGAAATTATGATGTAAATCGTGACTGCGACGTCTCTATAGTTTTTAAAGCTGTTTCTTATTCTACTAAAAAGCAAAGAACCCATTGCAGTTCAATTGAAGCTGATCTCAGCGATCGTTCAAATACTTTATTCTTCTAACAAAATGGATACTAAACGGAACGCAACCATTTTCATACTAAAAAAATATTTTAAACGCAGGCGATATAGAGCGTTTTGGCACGCGCGTGTCGTCTACTCATTCGAGATTGTGAATCTTCTGCTACCTTAACGTTCTTACTCTTTGAAAGACTATTAACTATAAACTCAAACAATTTTAGCTGCTAACTCTGGAATGAGCTTCCAGCCGCGGTATTCCCTCATCGGTATGACATGTCCTTTGTAAACGAGGTTTAAAAAGAGTTCTTCTCTCACGGTAGGCAGCGGCATGACTGTGCTCCGGCATTGTTGATGTCCGTGAGCGGCGGTTCATCATCATCATCAGCCCATTTCAGCCCCCACTGCTCCCTCCCTCCCACGGGCCTCCCTCAATCACATGAGGGATAATTGCCATACTCACCACGCTTGGCAGACGGGTTAGCGAGGGTTTTGAAATGCAGAGTTTTCCTTCTATGGATGCTGATGATCATACCAGCAGCTTTACCTTAGTCGCCTTTTACGACACCTCGGTAAGAGTGAGGGTGGTCTATTCTACTCTGCCGGGGACCACACGGCGGGGGGAGCGGCGGTTACCGTTATCCATTAGATGGGCCGCAAGCTCGTCTGCGTATTATAAGCATTAAAAAAAAAGACAGAAAAGTAAGAAATCACAGCTACAGGCTTTAACGCCCTATTATCTTCCCCTATCTCCTATCTCTTTCTTTCTCATCTTATATAAAATATTTATACAGGTATATTCATATTTATAATATCTAATATATAAAATTCTCGTGTCACAGTTTTCGTTGCCATACTCCTCCGAAACGGCTTGACCGATTTTGATGAAATTTTTTGTGCTTATCCGGTATCTATGAGAATCGGCCAACATCTATTTTTCATCCCCCTAAATGTTAGGGGTAGTCCACCCCTAAATTTTTATTTTTATTTTTTAGACAAAATTTTTAATTTCTCTTTTTTTATGATACAACATACAAAAATACATACAATCCTCAATTTTCACCCTTCTACGATCAAAATTTGGCAAAACAACGTTTGCCGGGTCAGCTAGTAAGACTATAATAATATTATCCAATACTCTGAATCTCCCAACTAATACTGTGTTGTCTATGTGACGTGTACGTTTTGCTTGTTCTAGATGGTGTCCATATCCACTATATTTTTATTTTTTATATATATAATTAAAAACTCAATAAATAAAAGAGATCCAGCTCTAAACACCGGACATTTTGGTCTTCGAACATGTGTCTCTTTAATCACTCGACATTGGCAAAGTTAAATCGAAGTTCGATAGACGCCATATAAAAAAAAAACATAAAACTTAATAATAATGGCGAATACATCTCTCACCTGCGATTTGCAGACGACATCGTCATAATGGCAGAAACGCTGCAGGACCTAAAACAGTTGCTAAATATGGATGAACTTAGATAAAACCAAGGTCATGTTCAATGAACATGTTCTACCGGAACCGATTGCAATTCAAGGTGCCGTCCTCGAAGCTGTTCAAAAATACGTATATCTCGGGCAGAATTTGCAATTGGGTAGAAACAACTTCGAGGATGAGGTGAATTGGAGAATCCAGTTAGGCTGCGCATCTGCGCAGGATGGCTGGCAAGAGCTGGATGCGAGAAGCCATGGATAGATCATGGTGGCGAACAATTGGAGAGGCCTACGTCCAGCAGTGTACTGCAACAGGCTGATGATGATGATGATGAACTTAATATTAATCATCTTTATTTCAGCCAATAGACGCCCACTGCTTGACATAGGCCTTCCCCAATGTATTCCACACAGGTTTCCCGAACTTCACAAATCGTCTTCCACCTGGTTGGTTTCAGCACGCGCGATGTCATTTAATAATCCGCCGAGATTGTAAATATTCTGCTACCCTCAAATTCTTGCTTACAGTATCAGCCTAAACTGTCCCACTGCAGGGCAAAGGCCTCCATAACAAAATCAAATCATCGCTACCATGCTGGGACTAGGCTTAATCACCACGCTTGCCTAATGATTGGTGATCACAATCCCGAGCTATAAATAAATAAATAAATATTTCACAACATCACATACATTGATCTGACTCCGAGATAGGTAGCTCAAGCACCTGTGTTACGGATATCAGAATCAACAGTGGGACTACAAATATATACATATAATACTTTTCTTTTGTAAATACATACTTATAATACATAGCAAACACCCAGACCAATAGAAACAAACATGTTCATGCACACAAATGTTTGTACTGTGCGGGGATCGAACCCGCAACCCTTGTATCAGAGGCAGCGTTCACTACCACCGACCGTTCCAATCGGGTCGTCAAACTTCAAATCGGGTTGCTTGACCCAAGAATCGAACCCAGGATCCCAAAATCACGGCCTAGTACTTAAATAATTACACTAGACCAACGAGGCGATTACAAAAATATTTTCATTCAATTGTTTGGTGTATGAGTATCATTTAATGAATTAATTAAACTTTCCATTTATTTTCAGGTATTTAAACAAAAGTCGGCTACTCAACAGACTGTAAGTTTAATTATTCCATTTCGCTTAACAATAATTTTGAATTAATAATTTAATGGTGGTAGCACTTAATTAGTCAATTCGAAAACCAAAAGTTAATAAGCTCTACACATAGAAATTTCATATCTACACTAATATTAAGAGGAAATATTTGTATTTGTGTATGTTTGTAATGAATAAACTCAAAAACTACTGTACCGATTGCAATATTTTTACACCATTAGAAAGCTGCATTATTCAGAAGTAACATATAGGCTATATTTTATCCCGGTACGGGAAGTAGTTCCCTCGGGACGCGGGTGAAACCAAGTGAAACAGCTAGTACTAAAATAAAGAAAATGTGCCTATCAAACCTGGTCGTTATGGCGATACTAGCGCCGCCAAGTGATATATATTGATTGTGGCAAATTGGAGGCATTTTTTTTTAAATGAGCAACAAATACTTTAAGGTAATGATTTACAATTTTATGAGACAAACTTATGTAATGATTTCCATTTAATTATTATGTCTAAATTGCTTATCGTTATAAATATGTATTCTTTCTATTTATTTCATATTTATAATATATATGTAATTGCTATGTATATGTGTATATGTTTATTATGTATAATATACGTATTGCTATGTATTTGTATATATATGTATAGTTTTTTTTTTGTTTTGTTGTCCACGTTCACGTAATCTTCTTTCGCCGCATCATTATCCTTTCTGTATGACCCAAAGGTTGACTGGTAGAGAATGCCTCTTGGCATTAAGTTCGCCTATTGTATAAACTTTTTGTGCAATAAAGTTTTAAATAAATAAATAAATTTCTTCCTATAAGTAAGACCCATCTTGATAATTGCTAAAAGTGGCCATTTTCAGCAAATTATGGAGTTTATTGTTATTTGTTGGAAGATATTATTACATAGGTGGGTGGCAAAAAAATGTAAATAATTTCCTTAAAGTGGTTGTTGCCCACTTTTAAAAAAAAAAGGGGTACTGTTCTCCACAATAAATGTAAATCACTTAGCGGTGCTAGTATCATCGCAGTCATCATCATCATCAGCAACCCACACTCGTCCACTGCTGGACATAGGTCTCCCCTAATGCACGCCACTGCTCCCGATTTTCGGCCACTCTCATCCAGCCCATACCAGCCAGCCTTCGAATGTCATCATCCCATCTTGTCGCAGGGCGTCCTACACTACGCTTACCGAGTCGCGGTCTCCACTCAAGGACTTTACGGCTCCAACGGCTGTCAGTTCTGCGGCTAATATGACCAGCCCACTGCCACTTCAGTTTGCTAATTCGGTGGTCGGTCGGTTCATCGGAGTATCGCCTTAAAATAAAACATAGTTGATTTTTAATGTCATAGTAGGCAGACAATAAATACCTAATATATTTTTTTACAAGTTTTAGGAAAACTTACAACTGGATTTAGGGATACAGTCACAGAAAAAAACATTGAGAGCCAATTACAAGTTCTTACTGATAATCATTCGGTTGTTTAACAAAAATGCAAGTGGGTTATGTTAAGAGAAAAATTACTTAATTTTTTTAATTTTTTTTATTATTTATTTAGTATAGCCACATGATACATATTATTACAATCACAAGCCACATATTAATAAGGTCACAGTTCTGATATGCATCAAAATAACTAGACATAGATATTTGTTTAGTTTCCTTATATTTCTTAGTGACAGCAGTGACAGAGCTAAGAGCATCCATCAGGCTAGTGGCCTGATAGATACTCTGTCACCAAAGATTTGAATTTAGAAAACACATTGTCGAATATGTCTAAATCAGGAACAGTTTTACTTATGCCTGGAACTATACAGTTTTACTTATATCTGGAACAAACACGTGCCAAAGGGGACTGACTACCTAGATTGGTTCTGGCAAAAGGAACAATTTCAACATTATCATCTGTCATCTTACATTATCAGGAAAGATAAGGTAATGTAAGGTAAGGTAATGGGTCCATTCCCACCACCCCTGAGCACCTGCAACACCAATGGAGTCGCAATTCCTCCCTTTGGGCCTACGGTACCCTTCCTTACTCCGCTAACACACAGTGCAAGTGCTTCTTAACGCTATTTTTCTAAGAGGCCGTGGTATCACTCCGGTCTAACCGACCCATTCATGTCGAAGCGAGGCTCTCGGACGGATAAAAAGTGATTGAGAGTGCGACCTACTTTCCACAGCGCTACTGAGGCAGTCAAGCTTGCTAGACAAGTAAGAAGTTATCAAAATGTTTGTAGCTCGATTCGAGTACTGGTGAGTTGCTTAGAGCATTCATCCAGAGTCAAAGGTCGTGGTTTTCGATCCAATTTGAAGTCTTGAAGTCAACAGCAGTTACAATTAGTTTTTGGAATTTTTAAATTTTTGTCGGGGGTTTTAAATTTTTTAATTATTTTTATTTTTAAAGAGACAATATGACTTTTATTTTAATTAAGTTCAAATCAGTCCCCGATTTCAACTCAAGTATATATTATAAATTATTATTTAGACATTTTATGGGGGCGGATTTCAAATTTTTCATAGTGTATTGTATTCTACTACCTAAACCCTTTTATTAAATAGGCTATATCGAGGGTAGTTGTCATATTTTAATCCAAAATTTTGTGGCGGCGGCCATCTTGGATCAATTCCCATCTAACATAGCTAAGAACACTCCCGATAAATTCACTTTTCAAAAAAACAAAACAAAATCAAAATCGGTTCATATGTTCAGGAGATACGATGCCACGGACAGATACACATTCACATACACACACAACAAATTTATAACACCCTGTCGATTTTCGTCGGGGCTTAAAAATAGGTAAATGGCATTATGTCAGTCATGAGGGTTAACTTTTCATTGGTTGCTTTGTACATCGTGTAATTATTGTCAAAATAGGAATCGGACATGCCATCTGCCGGATTTTCCATTTGCTATTTACTAAAAGTGAAAAAGTGTAACTAGTACAAAAAGAACTCAAAATAAAACCGACGTCTCATTTAGGCAACACAACAAAGCATTCTAGTGCAGTGTTAATTGCTTCCCCTGACCTTGCAGCTTGAACTCGGTCTGAAATAGTCTGTCCACGAGAGGTGGATGCGCGCCAGACTCGTTATCAACACGTAATTATGTCTTGCTGATAGTGGGTACAATACTCGTACCCACGTATAAACAAATTCATACCGTGGTAGAGCTACGCTTAGGTATGAATGAGTCGGCTTGACCGGACTGATACCACGGTCTCACAGAAAACCGGCGTGAAGAAGCACTGTGCTGTGTTTTGCTGCGTGAGTGTCCTCCTTTCCACCGAAGGCCCAATCTGGTGGAAAGGGGGTACAAAGGTTGGTAGTGCACTTTTGAGTTCACTGGTGTCGCGGGTGTCCATGGGCGGCGGCAATCGCTTACCATCAGGTGATCCCTCTGCTCATCTGCCACCTATCACATAAAAAAAATAAAACATCATATAGGTACCGCCCTTTTGGTCTGGTGGTTTAAGGGTTTAAGGGTGGGTCCTGGGTTCAATTCTCAACGAGTGAAAACTACGTTTCGATTTTTCCAAACAAAGCTCAGGTTTGTGATCACCAATCCGCATTTGGCAAGCGTGGTGATTAAGCCTAATCCCATCATAGTAGCAATGACTTGACTTCTATGATGGAGGCCTTTGCCCTGCAGTGGGACAGTTTATAGGCTGATACTTTACTTTACTTTTTTATAGGTACAATGCTCAAACAAATGCCTAATTTAAAGCAGACGTTACGATCGAATCAGAGTTACCCTCTCTTTCACACGCGATGTGTGTCTCCTTTGTAGAGACACAGGTATATTCTCATTCGTTACAGGACGGCTTTAAATTAAGCCGCCTAATTTGAATTAAGTGAATGGAGATAATTTAATTGTTGTTATGTTTTCAATTTCATCTTTATAAATATAAAAAAAGGGAAGGAAGAAAAGATAGGAAAGGCCCTCGAGTGGTGGCCATGTACAAAAAGTCGCGTCTGTGGCAGGCCCTCACAAGGTGGACCGAAGATCTGGTGAAGGTCGCGGGAAGGGCGGCATAAGACCGATCTTTGTGGAGGACATTAAGGGAGGCCTATGTTCAACAGTGGACGTCAATTGGCTGAAATTATGATGATGATGAAATATTATAAAGAGATTAGTCCTAACAGATACTTTCCATAAAGTCATCGCTTGCTCGTTTGTCCGCCTCTAGCATAAAAAATAATAACAGGGAGCGGTGAGCGGCAACGCAACGTGTCCCGAAGACACGAAGCACTCGCGCGATGTAATGGACACCTGGTGCCATCTATTGGTGCAAAGTGGAAAGCGAAACGAAGTGAGGGCGGGCCACTAGTTGCATCATAATTAGTAATGTGCCGTGCATCTGTACCCTAATCCGGGATTTTGTACCCCTGTACCTCGGAAAAAAATGCAAAGACTTTAAGTTTGCGCTTGATCTCTCTTCCATCATATAAAATAAGCGCAATCGAATAACTTTGATGGTGAGGTAAGTGAATGGCGATAGTTTAATTATTGTTTTGTTTTCAGTTTCATCCATATAAATAGTAAAGTATCAGCCTAAATACGGTCTCGCTGCAGGGCTAAGGCCTCCATCATAGAAATCAAGTCATCGCTTCTATGATGGGATAATGCTTAATCACCACACTTGCCAAATGCAGATTGGTGATTACAAACCCGAGCTATGTTCGAAAAAATCGAAACATCTTTGCTTTACCCGGAAATAGAACCCAAGACCCCGAGATCATGGCCCGGTACTTAAACCATAAGACAACGGGGCGTTATAAATAGTATTAAGAGATTAATCCTACAAAGAGCGGTAAGCGGCAACGCTTCCGAAAATACGAAACACTTGCGCCATGTAATCAACACATAGCGCCATCTATTAGCGCAAAGTGGAACTGATGACCCGAAACGAAGTGAGCGCGGGCCACTAGTTGTATTATAATTAGTAATGTGCCGGGCATTCGTACCCTTATCCGCGGTTATGTGCCCCCGTGCCTCAGAATAAAAGGCTAAGCCGTTAGGTTTGCGCTTGAACCCTCTTCGAACATATATCTATATTTGTGTCAAGGACAAACCGGCAAGGTTTTAATGACTATATAAAATACTGTTATAGTTATATTATAAATAAGAAAGAAAGAAAGAAAAACTATTTTACATAAAATAAATAATAAAAAAACGGTATAGAGCATAAGAGTTGCGGCCAACAAGGCTCAGCCTCAGCATATGCGGGAACTGCCGCAAGCAACAGCTGCAGCGCGGGTTTTCAGGCTAGACCTTGGGTGACGCCTTTGCGTTAGAAGAAATATAAATATTTACATGCAATACAGAAGATAACAAAACAGAAACAAAATTATCGAATACATTAAGACCGACCAAGATCAGAAGGCACTTCAGTGACATTAACAAGAGGGCGTTGTTGAAATAAATAAAAAAGTATATAAAATAGGTGCAATCGAATAACTTTGATGGTAAGGGTATAGTCTCTCTACAATCTTTTATATAATACTTGTGTCTGCGCACACACTTGTTCACAATAAATGGCACTCTTTGCTGATCTTTGAGATTGGTGATACAAATCTTGACTTCAACGTAGTACTTCTTAGTATATCGTAGTACTTCGTACAACGTAGAACTTCGTAGTACTTCTTAGTAAGTATATTTTTTGTATCGAAATATATGTTTAATTACATGTATAATATACATAGATATAATTTAGATTTTTCATGTATGACGATTTGTAAGAGCTGTATATAAGCCTATGCAAATAAAGTTCTTTTGAATTTTGAATTTTGAACGTATCTACGTATTTTTAAGCATTCTAGTGCAGAGCTAATTGCTTTCCCTGACCTTGCAGCTTGAACTGGGTCTGAAATAGTCTGTCCAAGTGAGGTGGATGCGCGCCAGTCTTTAAGTTTAACAATTTACTAGGAAGTTTACAATCTTTCGTAGGATGCTAAACGGGAGATAAATTGTATTATTTTACATCCACACTTTCGTAAATTTATCAATCTCTGACGTCACACGGTAAATTTATAACCTAATAGATTTCTCTTCGTAAAATTCTTTATGGTTCGACCAATCACAGAAACTCTTTTAAATGTATGAATCTTTGAAATACGTAAAATAACACACTGCTTTCTGATTAGTCAATGTTCATAGTGACAATGCCAATCAGATCGCGCGTAGCATTTGGATATATCTTACTTATTATTTCACGAGTAAGTACAGTAAGTTTATCAATGTACGGAAATGTGGACGTTAAATAATACAATTTATCTCCCATTTAGAATCCTACGAAAGTTTATAAACTTCCTAGTAAATTGATAAACTTACGGATCTTGTTATTTTCCGGTGACATCAACACGTAATTATGTCTTGCTGATAGCATAGACATACACTTTTCAAAAGCCATACTTGAATAACTGCGCAAAGCCTTTAGTACTGGGGTGACGCGCTGGGCGACGTTCTTTCTCCACCGCACCAATATAGAATCTGCGTCAGGTCCTCTTCGATCTCTTTCACACTCTATGGCGTTTTTTCCGAAAATTGCACATTCATTTAAAAGCGCGTGTTTTCTAGCTCCGTGGCTTCATATAGGAAGATAATTAATTTAATTATTATTGTCATGTTTCCAGCTCCATTGTATTATAATGTGCTTGGAACTCCGTCCTGGTCCATCTCTGTCACCAAAGGCTATCTTATAGCATCTAAAACCATTTTAGATAATCTTTGTTGACCATTCAAATGATCATAAATATTGTATGGAAACTCAAATGAGCCATATTATGGTGTTCCCCCTAGCACCGCCGCCGTTTATGTTACAGCTTTTGACCGCGGATTCGCTCGCGTAAGAAAGAGACAATAATAATAGAAATATGAAAATAATATTTCACAACATCACATACATCTGACTCCGAAATAGGTAGCTCAACTGTGTTAAGGATATCAGAAACAGTAGAATTACAAATACACTTATACATTTAATACTTTTCTTTTCTAAATACATACTTTTAATTAGATAGAAAACATCCAGACCAATACAAACAGACATGTTCATGCACACATTTTTTTGTACTGTGCGGGGATCGAACCCTCAACCTTGGACCAAAGGCAGCGTTCACTAAAAGTAAGAGTAAGTACTGAGTTTCTTCCTGATTATTTCCTTCATAATCGACATTCATAAATGTTCTCTATGGACCTATATTTTAGTTTCATTATCATCATCATTTCAGCCGAAAGACGTCCACTACTAGACATAGGCCTCCCCAATGTTCTCCACAAAGTTCGGTCTTGTGCCGCCCGCATTCAATGGATTTCCGCGACTTTCACCAGCTCGTCGGTCCACCATGTGGGGGGCATGCCACGGCTGCGACTTCCTGTACGTGGCCTTCACTCGAGAACCTTTCCGCTCCAGCAGTTGTCTGTTGTCCTCGCTAAATGCCCTGCCTATTGCCACTTGCAATCATTTGGGCTATGTCTGTGTGTATATATATATATATGTTTGTTCGCCGATTACTCTGCCATTTATGAACCGATTTAGATGATCCTTTTTTGTTGGAAAGTAGATAGACCCGAATTGGTACCATGATCAGGATAGCAGGATCTGATGGTAACACCTTTTCTCAAGTGTACTATTATAAAATGTTATTTGACATGTATAGTGTCACAAATATTATCTAACACTTTTTAGTTCGTGGTTTTTGAAAGCGGTTTTTGACAGATTTTTTTTTTAAATTTCATACTTCATTTCATTTTCACCACGAAGAGTTTAATCTTCGCTATTAACAAACACCATTTTTAGTTATATCAATACGAAATTTACTTCCGTGAAGTTATTATTGCACCATATTATTAATAGATCCGTAATATAATTCAAACAATGGTTCTGTTCACGAATGAACACGCTCTGTGTAAATAGTGAATGATAATATTTTAGATTTGCGAATCGGTAAATCTGTTTATTCCATTCATATTATTGCATTTGCTATCAAACATAAGTTTATTGGTATTATTTATCGTTTCAATAGTTATTTATATCTTGCCTTTTATGATAACAATACATATCACTTCTATATCTTCTTCATATTAGCGTGCTATTCCCGTTTGCGTCCAAAGTTTGCACTTACTGCCGCACTCAGAGACGTCAAATTAACTTTAATTGGTACTTAAGAAAAAATATTGACACTTATTTCAATATGCATAAAGACTTTCCATAATTAAGTAAGTGAACATTTAGCTGAATTGACGTCTCTGAGTGGGGCAGGTAGTAATATTTCCCTTAGTATGGGAAAAATAAATCTGCGGCTTTCGTTATATGGAGCTTGTAAAATGCTGATGGAGCTTTAAAAAGCAATCAAGCAGATGGTTCGACGTTGTTTCGGTAGATGTCATGATGCATTTTTACATCGCGCTAGTAAAGCGTGTTTCCGAAATAGTAATTCATTTCATTTATTCATTTACTTCAGGCGACAAGTACTTAAAAAAAAACATTAACCCATTTAATAAATACCTTACAATCGAACATACATACATAATTAAATTTAGTTTTTTTCACATTAATTGTACGTGCGGCATGTACAGTCAGCTGGTAGCCGTCTTCGAAACTTCCGAAAGACGACTCCCTGCGGCCAGAAGTCCTTCCTAATAAAGGTCGCCAGGGAGTGGATCGGTACTCGCACTACAAATCAGCTGAAGTTCACTTTGTGGCGAGGCGCCAACTGTTCGATCCTCAGAGTCCATCCGGACTTCTTTCGTACGTAATCTATTATTCCCTCGACCTTCGTAGACCAGTGTAATTTGAATCAAGACTTGAAAATGCCTCTCCAATTTCTTTCCACTTTCTTCTTGTAGAGCTTTTCATTGGAGGTAGTATAGCTCACCACGTGGGCCGCACGTCTTGGCAAGATCCATATTTTTGATCATTATTTAGATCTCCAGGCCCCATGGAGATTGCCTTATTAGGCAATTTACCGCCGCCCATGCTCGGCGTTGTTTCAAAACTTAAAAGACACCATCCCCCAAGAAAGGGTTAGCTTATTCCAAAAGCGTAGAGATACTAAAAAATATTCTAGTTCCAACTCTTATTCTGGGGCCTTAGCGCAAACCTGTCGTTACGACCGAATCGGAGTTCTCATCCCTTTTTTCGCTTGTGGCAACACTACCGCTAACAGCTGATTTCGATTGCTCCGACAAAATATTTTATAAATCATAGTTTAAACCCATATATTGTCCTGATTTCGTCACTAAATTATAACATTAGTAATATAAGGTGTTTTTAGAATTAAATTAGTGCATAACACAGTGATTTAAAAGTGATTTTGTGCGTGATACGGCAGCCGGCAACGGTCGATGACCTTGCGTTTTTGACATTTGAAGTTAGGTACTAAATTATCTTGTGAATCATTATTATCTCTTTATTACTAGTATTTTGTTATTTATTTACGATTTAGTAATTACAAATAGATCGAAGTACTCATATTACAGTGACTTACTCACTCGCGCGAAGAGGTTAGTCTTGAATTGACTTAACCTCTTAAGGTGTTCAAGCAACTATCTGATTTGTTTATTTTCTTAATAATTACGTGGATATGAACAGAATGACCACACGTAGTATGGCTTGTGCTCGCCAGGAAGAGAGTAAACTCGAAATAGTTTCGAAACAACTCGACCAGGCTTTGAAGCAATTGCAGGCTGTCAGAAAGTTAAATGAACACTTGGATAGGGAAAGAGATGATAATGATGCGGAACTATTGAAGGCATTTGAAAATTATAATAAGATAAAGAAAGAAATGGCTGAGTTACACACTGAGAATATTTTATTAGTTGACGAACGAGACCGGTTGTTATCTATCATCAACCAGTTCAAGGAGTGCAGCGAGGAGTACACCCAGGGCCTCAATCGAATGTCGGTCCTGGAGCACGAGCTACAGGAGGCTCATCACACCATAAGCCACCTCCAGTCAGAAAAACAGGACTTTGCCGCTTCCCAAACCCAATGCCTATTTGAAGAGTTAGTAGGTAGTGTGCCCAGCCAAATAACTGCTTCAAATAGCCAAGAACCCTTCACCATTGATCTTACTTGTGATGATACCTTAAAATCAACTAATAAGGGAAGATTGGCTATGTGCAGCAGAAATAAAATTAAAAAATATGTTAAAATAAATAAATACATTCAAAAAACCCAGAAATTAGTTAAGAAAAATAAATGTTTATGTAATAAGCTTAAATGTATTAAACAAAGAAGGCAATTAGGTGATGAATTGGACCTGTATTCTTTATTAATAGAAAATAACATAATCAATCATGAAAATGACATGAAACAATTTCAATCCGAAATTTTAAAACTTGAGGAGTCATTAGTAGACATGACTCATAGGTACAATTCAACCAGAAATGAGTATGGAGAACTGATGCTTGCAATGCAGGAATTATTAAATCCTTCCGAGAAAGACAGTATTATATCAAACAATACCCCATCCAATCATCAGTCCCCCACCACCCATAGCAGCCCTCCACCAGCATATTGTAATACCAATAGTTCTGCAACATCAAATTTGAATGATAAACATATTGCAAACAAAAAAATTGTTATGTTTAGTGACGAGTTAGGTAAAGATATGGGACACCTTTTATTTTCTTCCGGACAGTCGATTATCAATCATTGTGTACCGGGTGCATCTTTTTCTGACATAATGAATAAAATTATACAAACAACTTTCCATAAGAATACCTCAATAGTAATTATGGTAGGGAATAGGGGAAATGTAAATAAAAACATTTTGTCTAAGTACCTACACTCTCTTAGTTTATTAGAAGTAAATGAAATTGTATTATTTACACTTCCCTATAATAACAGTTTGCCACAGGTAGAAAATACTTATAGATATAATTTAAATATGACATTGAATACTTTGACATATAATGTAAAAAAAATCCATGTTATTGACATAAATAATTATATAAAGTCATACTTTCATTTGACAAAGGATAAATATTATCTTAATAAATACTGTAAACGACTAATAGCAATGTCGCTATCTTATTATTTAGATTGCTCAGCCAAAAATTTGGCTACCATATCTGCTCCTATTGAGCAGAAAAAATATGACATGTGTAATCAGACGTTGGAATTAGTTCCAATGAATTTAAATGTAATTTAGAGACAATAGAGAACACCTCTTGCACACTAGATTTAATGACAAAGGGGAAGTCTGGGCATTTAAATATTGTTCATCAAAATATACAGGGCTTCTCCGGTAAAGATTTGGAATTGGAACTTTTTTTAAATAAAATGAATATACATGTCCTCTGTGTAACTGAACACTGGTTAAGGCAACATGAACTTATTATTAATATTGATAATTATAAAGTCATAAGTGCGTTCACAAGAAAGTCGGCCATTAGGGGTGGGTCACTTATATTATTACATAATTCATTAAAAGCAAAGGAGCGCAAAGACATAGTCGCACTTTCAACTGAACGAACTATTGAACTATCTTGTGTAGAGATTGAACGGTTTATCATTATTTGTGTATACAGACCTCCCTCTGGTAACTACAATAACTTTGAGTGTGCCATGGAGGAGGTGCTGAGAAAAGCAACTAATTGCAACAAGCAAGTAATTGTATGTGGGGATTTCAATATTAACATCTTAGAACACAGTCAAAGCTCGGGTATGCTTCTTAATCTATTTAAATCTTTTGATTTACGCCATCTGTTTAATGACCCTACACGCATTACCCCCACATCAGCTACTTGTATTGATAATATTTTCTGTAATTGTAAGGCAATTAAAAAATCAATAATAAATTTTATAAATTCAGACCATACAGGACAGATAGCTGTTTTTGAACACCGTCATGCAACTGCTTCCTCTTCTTTTGTCTATAGGCCAATCACCACTAGTCGTGTGGAAAAATTTAAGGAAAATGTTGAAAACAACGTTTTCCTGATGCAAGTAAGTAAGTATGCTAATATTGATGAACTATACAATACTTTGTTTAATGTTATTGAAAAGGAGTTTGAAGTAATTTTTACTAAGAAAAAAGTCAAAGTAGACAATACTAAAACAATATTTAGCGATTGGGCTACTAAAGGCATCTTCAAAAGCAGGCGCACTTTATTTGAATTATATGACATTAAAGCTAACTCCAATGATCCTACAATAACTGAACATGTTAGAAACTATTCCAAGCTATTTAAAAAAGTCTGCGCAATAGCAAAAGCTAATTATTTAAAAGATAAAATTAAAAATTCAAATAATAAAATCAAAGCCACTTGGAATATGATTAATAAAGAGACTTGTAAAAATACTACTCAAGACCTCAAGTACTCTTTGAAAATTGATAATAAACAACTCAACGAGGACGTAGAAATAGCAAAGGCATTTGAATCTTTCTTTGCTAATATACCTCTTATTACCACTAGTAACTTAAATTCTAGTCCTCAGCTTGCTAATTGTCTTCTTCAATCGAGTGTGGACGAGTGCCTGACTTCTTTTAGTTTCCATCACATCAACCCGGAAACTATACTTAAAACTTTTAAAGAGATCAGCGTAAAGAAAACAGAAGATTTGTGGGGAATATCAGTAGAAATATTAAAAAATATAATAAAAATCATTGCCCCATATTTAGCTGTAATATTTAATGAATGCGTAGATATTGGTCAATTTCCAAATCTGATGAAATATAGCAAAGTTCTACCACTTTTCAAATCAGGTGATAGAAGTGACCCATCTAATTACAGACCAATATCCATTTTACCTGCCCTTAGTAAAATATATGAAAAAGTTATATTCCATCAATTATTGGGTCATTTTAATCTAAACAAATTATTGCGTAATAAACAATTTGGATTTACTAAAGGCAAATCTACTACTGATGCGGGAGTTGCACTCATCAAGCACATTTTTGATGCATGGCAAAATAAGCAAGATGCTGTAGGTATATTTTGTGACCTATCCAAAGCATTCGACTGCGTTAATCACCAAACATTATTAATGAAGCTACAGCATTACGGCCTCACAGATAGCTCTCTGAGCTTAGTACGGTCATACCTAAGTGATAGAATTCAAAAAGTCAATGTTAATGGAACTAACTCTTCTGGCGCCCTTTTACAGATGGGAGTGCCCCAGGGCTCGATATTGGGGCCCTTACTGTTTATTATATATGTAAATGACCTACCTTACTTTACTAAAAACTTGTGTGACATAGTATTATTTGCAGATGATACTTCTTTGATTTTCAAAACTAATAGACATAAAGATAACTTTGACGATGTAAATAATGCTCTCACTCAAGTGTTACATTGGTTTACTGTAAATAATTTACTTCTCAATGCTAAAAAAACTAAATGTGTCAAATTTACATTGCCCAACGTAAGACAGGTCAGCACTAGGATTAATATGAATAGTCAAAATGTTGAAGTAATTAATTCTACAGTATTTCTAGGCGTCACGTTAGACTCAAAATTACAGTGGGGTTCTCATATTGCAGCCCTGGCAGGGAGACTTAGTTCGGCTGCATATGCAGTCAAAAAAATAAGACATCTGACCGATATTGAAGCAGCCAGACTTGTGTATTTCAGTTATTTCCATAGCGTTATGTCTTATGGTCTGCTCTTATGGGGCTCTGCGGCTGATATTCAAGCTATTTTTGTGCTACAGAAACGAGCTGTCAGGGCCATATACGGACTTAGACCACGAGACTCACTTAGAAACTTGTTCAAAGAAATTAACATTTTAACATTAGCATCACAGTACATCTTTGACTGTATTATGTATGTTTATAAAAATTTAGAAAACTTCCCTCGAAAATCCGACAACCATAACCTAAATACTAGAAATAAACACAAGCTTGCTGTTTCACATCTCAGACTTCATAAGATTGGTAATTCATTCGTAGGAATGAGTATCAAAATATTTAATAAGTTACCACAAAATCTTGTTGATTTACCAATGCCCAAATTTAAAACACATGTTAAAAATTATTTAATGGCAAAAGCCTATTATACAGTTAATGATTACTTAAATGACAAGAATTTGTGGAAATGATAAACTGTTCGCCTACACCCATGACACTGTACTTAAAAAAAATAATTTGGTGATTAAAAAGAGTAACTGGCGAGTTTCTTGCCGGATCTTCTCGTCAGAATCAACTTTCCGATTCCGGTGGTAGAATCACATTATATTTATTCATTTCTTAGTATATTTTTTGTATCGACATATATGTTTAATAACATGTATAATATACATAGCTATAATTTATATTTTTCATGTATGACGATTTGTAAGAGCTGTATATAAGCCTATGCAAATAAAGCACTTTTGAATTTTGAATTTTTTTTGAATTTTTCACGTCCGATCTGTGTCTCCGTTTGGATGCGACAGGTATATTTTTCCTTCGTTACGGGACGTTTTCGCGTTAAGGCCCCTGTACCGTAGAAAAGCACCTCAGTATGGAAATCTCTCCGATCGTTCGATTGCCACGTCAAAGACAGACAAACAAACGCAACGAAAGACCCATTACAATAGATGAAAATGTAGCAATCAAACAAGCCTTAGGAAAGCGATCTCTACTATCCGTGAGCAAATTCTAACTAAAGGTATGAATGTACTACCGGCCTTTAAAAACAAGCGAGGAAATACTAGTGACCTTTACAAATAGAAGGTTGTAGAGCCAATCATCATTTCAGACAACGAACGTTCACTGTTAGACATATGCCTCCCCCAAAGACCTCCACACAGATCGCACCGATCTGTGTGTGTCGGCACCTTAAGCAGATCGTTGGTCCACTTTGTGGGGGGCCTGCCGCCCTCCACTCGAGTACCTTTCTGTGGAGCCGCTACACTGGATCCCACGATCTCCCTTAATATGGTGATGAGTATGCACCGCTGGTGTTTAGTGGGTATGCCTCTGGGATTCATTCCCAGGTGGAGAGCCCACATAACCCACGCTGGCCCTCGCCGTATATACCCCATACATAGGACATATTCCTTCCATTGTACTTTTAGGTCCACTAGCTATTTTGCAATTGATTTTGATATTGCCTACTACGCGACAGGGGAAAGGAAAAAGTCAGAGGAAAGTAAATTCCCCTGCCAATTCGGAAGTTCAAATGCAGATGTTAATCTAATTTGAAAGTGAAAGTTTAGTTCTGAATATTCGTTTATAAATATTATTTATGAATTCATACAAGCGACAGCACGTCTAATAAAAATAAACCATAATATTTTTTTCAAACATCTCTTGTAGGTACTGCCCCAAAATGTCTGTAAATCTCATTTTTCACTCTAATTGACAGTGAATAAATAGAAACAAAATGAATCTAATTACGTACGTCACTCCTAAGCATGGCGATTCGTCCTCAAATTTCAGCTGTCAAAGTGACAGCCTCTCACGTCAGGCGCGATTGTGGAGCGAGCGACACAATGAATGCAGTGGGTACGTAAATAATATTTTTTGTATTTGTTTGCACAACTTTGCTTAGATATTTTTTTGTTATTTGAGATAATCTCGTTACATTGTGTACCAGAGCAAACATTGTAGTACACTGTTCTAGGTTATCGAAATACAGGCACTTCAATCCCAGAGATTAAATCTGGCAAAAGCTAATCTTTCAAAAGATAGACACTTTTGCATCTGGATCTGTGTAAAGATGCGGAACTTTAAAACGCTTCATTTGAATCATTTGGAACATCTACTCGCAGATGGATTCCAGAGCAGATGGCGAGATGTTTTAAATCAATCATCGATGCCATCCTGCTGTGCCATGTAAATATACCCATCTCTTTTCCCCGCGTTGATAGATAAATACTATTTATTTCTCAACATACAAAAGTTAAAAGCTAGGTATACAGAGATATAATGTACAATTTTGGCGGTCTTATCGCGGGCGTAATAAGTGGAAGTGGCGGAGTAGCCGTGTGGTCTCCGGCAGAGTAGAATAGGCCACCCTCACTCTTACCGTGGTGTCGTAAAAGGTGACTAAGGTAAAGCTCCTGGCATGATCATCAGCACCCAGAGAAGGAAAACTCTGCATTTATACCAAAACCCTCGCGTACCCGTATGCCAAGCGTGGTGAGTATGGCAATTACCCCTCATGTGATTGAAAGAGGCCCGTGCCCAGCAGTGGGGACTTAAATGGGCTGATGATGATGATGAATAAGTGGAAAGACGGTTACCGATTCACCCCGAACAACCCACGGCTTACTCTTTCGCTTTGAATTCGGAATATTCAGTTCATTGGGATCAGTGGACTCTTTTGGATCATTCATCTCATTCGACTCATTCGTATCAATAAGCAAGATGACTACTGCGTACCGATTGACCAACTCTGATCGGGGTCCAATTGAGTCGAATGATCATTCGGAGCACAGATTAGAGATTCGGAACAGTGTATCGTCTCTCTATTTTTCGCGTTCAAAAACAAACCCAACATTTGTGCGTGGTTATTTAATAAATAGTATTAGTATTTGCCGAGAGGTTGTTACCCCGAAATCGTTTAAAATAGATCCGGCTTAGAAGCTAACAATTAAAAACGAATGGTGTCGCTAGTAGGGCTACCCGTCGCCTTAACAACAATACATCGAAAAATCGAATATAAACGAAAAAAATCTGCTATTCCATACATAGATAGATTTATTGCAAAAAATTTACAGATTTTGTCTATGGTATTATCCTAGTAAAATGTAGATAGTCTTATCGCTGATACATTATTGCTATTGCCGAGTGGATAAAGTAGGTATTTTGCAAGAAACAGCAGATTTTTCGCTTATTTTGTTGATCTTACATGCTAAAGGGACTTCTTTCATTATTCCTTGATAAGAATGAGATTGAAAATTCGATATTGAGACGATGTCAAAATAACATTGTACCTATACAGAACCCTATCACTAATCCAGAACACACTTTCCACCTTATTAAATATGAAACAATAACGAAAACATCGGGTCGAATAGTTTTTTCCCAAATCTATTTTAGGGATGCGCCTTGGCGGTCGGCCAGCGTTCAGCGTCGCATGTCACATCACTATTATAAATACACGGAGACCTCAACCTTCGGATGATTTTCTGGAATAAATTCGGTGAGTTGATTAGACCGATCTGATGGGATATGGAAATCGTTGCGTGTGTTGACAGGTCGTTAACGCGTTGGCTGTGAAGGGATAAGTTGTTATATGTCACTCTGACAGCCGTGGAGTCGCCTTACGGTTATTTGACACTCGGCAAAAGTTGAAACTAATGCCACTTACAAGTGACATATGTCACGTTTTTGACATTTTTCCATCTGAGTAAAGTTTAGTGTACAGTGTGACAAGTTTGTTTCACTGATAGCATTAGCAGCTTCATCATCATCAACCCATTTAAGTCCCCACTCTGCTGGGGCACGGGCCTCCCTCGATCACATCAGGGGTAATTGCCATACTCACCACGCTTGGCAAACAGGTTGGCGAGGGTTTAGATATAAATGCAGAGTTTTCCTTCTCTGGGTGCTGATGATCATGCCAGCAGTTTTACCTTAGTCGCCTTTTACGACACCTCGGTAAGAGTGAGGATGGCCTATTCTACTCTGCCGGGGCTATTAGCAGCTTAGATAGTGTTAAATTGTCTAAGATTAGCAGCATTCTTAAGGGCTGATTCGAATCTTATTCTAATACTAAATCTATGGTGGTATGGTGCACAAAGTCTGCGGGAGTTGTGCATAAAACTGTTTAATGGAATTTAATTTTAATTTTTATAACGTGTTCTTACTAGTATAGAATTAGCCCTTTATAACTAACAAAGAACGAGTCATGTTACTTGAATAAATAAATTATTATTCGTTTCATGCTATTTCTCAGCTCTGAAGCTGGTTTAAAGTACAGTTACGGGCATTACGCCAAGCAACTGAACTTAGTGTGTGATTACATTTGGGAATCTGTGTGTGTGTGTCTGTTGGGTTTGTGTGTTCGTATGGTTCGTCTTGAAGAAATCGCAGTACAATTCGGCAGGTGTTCAGTATTCATCAGGTAATCAGCTTTCTGCATTGTGATAAAAGAGTTTTCCGGAAGATCTAACAGTTTAATGCTGTGGTGTAAGTGTCGGTATCACTCCTGTGCTGGAAAGTACGAGTGGCACAATGTACAAATTACAAATTTTTATTATTATTATAATGGTACATCAAGTGAGGTACGACTTGCTTTGTCTTCATAAGATAGTTCACTCTGTCAAAGATGCCCCTGACTTGCTCTAACACTCTACACAGATCGAGACATTCAAACACTTTCGCTATACTGGTCTACAAAAACAATACATCATTTTTCAACCCCGTTGTTAGAAGGTGTCGTACGTACAATGATGTGGTTCGTAGAGAAAGACATCTGGACGTGTTTAACGCCAGGTTCTCTACGTACAAAAACATGTATCCGAGTCATTGTAATTATTTCTCTTAGTTTATTTACTAGTAATTGTCCTTTTATTATTTAATTTTACATACGTAGGCTGTTTTAACTTTTTATCATTAAATCTTGCTGTGTATGCTTTTATGGATTACTAGTCTAGTAAGTAAGTAAGTAAGTAATTGTTTATTTGCCAGAATATGGTTACAAATGATCTTAAATAAATAAATTCCAACATATTCTATCGATGAGTCGATGTGCAAATGTCATTCAAAATTTTAATTTTACAATTAATAATTATTTTGATTAGTTTTATTTTTACATCATTATTCAGCAAGACGTATCATTACATTTTCTTTTTTATTAAATTGTCAAATACATATAATTCCAACCAAGTCAAAATATATCTAAGTATGAAATTATGGTCAATGTCATAATTAAATTAAATGTCAAGAAATTTCAAATCCTATCATCCAGAATTCTAGTCTAGTAATGTTATTGTCATGTTTATAAGAATATTGTAACGACTGTCTGCGTACCTAGTTTAAATATATAAATAAATAAACATCACATCACAAACCCGAGCTATGTTCGAAAAAAATTAGTAACATACTTTTTGCTCGACCCGGGAATCGAACCCAGGACCACGAGATCACGGCCCGGTACAAAAACCATTAGACAAACAGGATGTAGAAATAAATAAATAAAAGAAACACTAAAATCCTACGCAGTTCATTTATTAGAAGACTGTAATAGTCACCCATTCATACTAATTTACAAACTACATCATCATCATCATCAGCAACCCACACTCGTCCACTGCTGGATATAGGTCTCCCCTAATGCACGCCACTGCTTCCGATTTTCGGCCACCCACATCCAGCCCACACCAGCCAGCCATCGAATGTCATCATCCCATCTTGTCGCAGGGCGTCCTACACTACGCTTACCGAGTCGCGGTCTCCACTCAAAGACTTTACGGCTCCAACGGCTGTCAGTTCTGCGGCTAATATGACCAGGCCACTGCCACTTCAGTTAGCTAATTCGGTTGGCTATGTCGGTGAATCTGGTTCTCTGTCGGATTATATCATTTCTGATGCGGTCAAACAATGTCAAACTTGTTCGTCTTTGATAAATTCTATATAATTACGCTGAAAGCCATAGTAATAAATATTTTATATACTTCTGCACACGCCTCTGAACCTTTGCCAAGTATTTTTAGGTTATGTTTAGTGAAAACAAATGGTATTGTTTTTGGTTACAAAATATCTATGGAATGTTGTTACTATACAAAACATTGTGTATATGCTTAACAGCTGTTAAGAGTCAATGATCTAGCAATTTTATAGTTGCTATATATTATCACAGAATACTTACATATACTTAATATATCTATCTTTTACTCAGACACGAAACGCTTGCGTGATGTAATCGACACTTAGCGCCATCTATTGATAAAAAGTGGAATAATGTCATCATCATCATTCTCATCATCGTCAGCCCATTTAGGTCCCCACTGCTGGGGCACGGGCCTCCCTCAATCACATGAGGGGTAATTGCCATACTCACCACGCTTGGCAGACGGGTTGGCGAGGGTTTTGATATAAATGCAGAGTTTTCCTTCTCTGGATGCTGATGATCATGCCAGCAGCTTTACCTTAGTCGCTTTTACGACACCTCGGTAAGAGTGAGGGTGGCCTATTCTACTCTGCCGGGGACCACACGGCCCGTCATCATCATAATTATCATAATTTCAGCCAATAAACGTCCACTACTGAATAGGCCCCCTTTGCTTGGAGCTATCTGCCATCAGCGTGGACTCGGGCGAGGGTCACTTACATTCCCAAGGGAGGGGACAAAGATAAATCGCAGCCCAAGTCCTACAGACCGATAAGTCTCACCTCATTCCTACTAAAAACGATGGAAAAGGTGTTGAACAGTCACATCAGGGCAACATACCTCGTTGAAAAACCCCTGAGTGCAAGACAACATGCCTACCAAACAGGCAAGTCCACGGAAACGGCACTTATTGACCTGGTGGACAGAATTGAGAAAGCCATAGAAGACAAAGAAATTGCACTCTGTGCCTTTCTCGACATCGAAGGGGCGTTTGACAACACCAACTTCGATGTTATAACACGTAGTGGTAAGGTTCGAGCTGGGGGATGCGTAAATGACGTAGACGAGACGTTTTTTGGTTTTAAGAGATCTATTTTTAGAAAAGTTTACAATAGAAAATATCACTTTGTTTGTTATTAGTAACGTGTGGCTCCTCCGGGGTCCGCCGACCGAATGTGTGCAGACAGGCGCGCGCCGCAGGCACCGTAGGCTCCTTAAACCGGTCGCGCGTCGTATATCCATCCGTAGCTATATGTATGTAGGTGCTGTGCGTTAACATGCTCCCGCCCTTGGAACATTCTGTTCCAATATTGGTAGTGGGCAGAGCCGGTTGAAGGCTCTTCTCATAGTTCCCGATGAAGTCTGGACGTCGGCCACCCGATTGACACCATCGCCGCCGGGGAAGACAGCTGTCACTCGACCCAGCAGCCATCTGTTGGGTGGTAGGCGATCTTCCTTGATAAGAACCATCTCGCCTATTCGTGGTTGTCCCCCATCCTTGCGCCATTTGCTTCGCTTCTGCAATTCTGAAACGTACTCCATATAATAACGGTTCCAGAAGTGAGTTTTCAGTAGTTGGGTCCTGGCATATCTCGTGAGACTGTTGATGTGACCATCATGTACCTGGGGAGCAGGCGACATCGTTAATGTACGACCAATCAAAAAATGCGCAGGAGATAGTGGGATTAGATCTGAAGGATCATTTGAAAGTGGAGTGAGAGGTCTAGAATTTAATATAGCTTCAATTTCGACTAGCACTGAATTTAATTCCTCATAAGTAAGATGCGTCGTTGATAAGACTCTTCGCAAATGATGCTTGATTGATTTTACTGACCCTTCGGCTAAGCCATTAAAATGGGGACTATATGCTGGGCTAAATTTGAAAATAATTCCCTTTTCAGCTGTATATGAAATTATGTTATTGCAATTGTTCTTTATAAATTTAGAAATTTCATTAAATGCGCCAACGAAGTTCGTGCCATTATCTGAGAATATTATAGCAGGCTTGCCTCTGCGAGCAATGAATCTGTTCAGCGCTGACAGATAACCTTGTGTAGTTAAGTCGGTGACAAGCTCGATATGTACTGCACGAACTGCCAAACAAACGAATATACATATATATGATTTTCGAATTCTACATCCGCGCCCCTTCCTGTCAGCTATCAGAACTGGGGGTCTAATTTCAAGTTACCACGTACGATCGTTCGATCGAGCCGACAGTCAATCAATTGTAGTTTAGTTTGGCAATTTAAAATACCATCGTATGGGACACTTTCGTACGGATCCGACCATAGACTCTCGTGAATGAATGATATTCGCGATGATAGTGTCGCCGAAAGACCCACATCAAATAAAACCAATTGAATTGATTTTATTTATAATTAACAATATTTTTTTTAAAGAATAAAAGATATTTGACTTTTTAAATTAAAGGACTATTGTTTAATGTGTTTGAAAGAAAGATTTTAAATAATAAAAACATTAAAATGTTAAAATATTTTTAAAAATATGACAGCTTGCTATTTTTCTACATCATAGCCCATATTATAGTTATCTGTGGCCATCTGTGAAACATTAGAAAAAAACTTGTAAATTATTGACATAAGTATGTACGTACGATAAATATGCAATCTCAATACATAATTTAAAATATTGTAAAATTGTTTGAAAGCGTATGTACATTAGTATTATGCTTATATACAAGTTCTATAGTTATCTAAAGACTCTACTTTCTTAAGTAAAATCAAGTATAAGTTAGGTTAGTCGCATAATCCTACCTGAATAAGTTTATTTGTTATTAATTTTACTCTGCCGGGGACCACTTGGCCACGGAGTAGAATAGGCCATCCTCACTCTTACCGAGGTGTCGTAAAAGGCCAATAAGGTAAAGCTGCTGGCATGATCATCAGCACCCAGACATGGAAAACTCTGCATTTATATCAAAACCCTCGCCAACCCGTCTGCCAAGCGTGGTGAGTATGACAATTACCCCTCATGTGATTGAGGAAGGCCCGTGCCCCAGCAGTGGGGACTTAAGTGGGCTGATGATGATGACTATTCCAATTTACACTTTAGAAAGAACAACTTTGAAACATCATTTCTATAATTTAACCATTTGTAATTAAATATTTCAGTAAACAAGACATCAAAGTTCTCCATTGGACCAAACTGTAATAGAAAGCTGAGCTAGAATGACTGTTGGAGAATGAGTTGAAAAAAGTGAACATCTCACTGGAGGTAATCAAAATAACAAAAAGTTATTTAACTGAATCTATAATATCTAACTAATTTCCTTACTGAAAGAAAAAACATTAAGATAAAGATAATATAATTGTTTGAAACATGTATACAAAAGTGTAATCCTTATAAATAAATATTTCACAACATCACATACATTGGTCTGACTCCGAGATAGGTACCTCAAGCACCTGTGTTACGGATATCAGAATCAACAGTGGGATTACAAATATATCCATATAATACTTTTCTTTAATAAATACATACTAATAATACATAGAAAACACCCAGACCAATACAAACAGACATGTTCATGCACACAAATGTTTGTACTGTGCGGGGATTGAACCCGCAACCCTTGGAACAAAGGCAGCATTCACTACCGTTCCAAATGGGTTGTCAAATCCTTGCAGTGTTATTTTTGGTTGGTGGTCCAGAACCATGATTTTGGAGGTCAGTGTACCGTGAGCCATGATCGAGGATTTGGCGAGTCTGGCAATTACTATGAAGGGACTGCCGTCTGACCTTAACAACCCTTAGACGGGGGAACCACACCAAATTAATCATGGTTACATGTTACAGAAACTTATTCAAGTAATCTTAAGTGCATATGGAGCTCGTTGGTAGAAATATGCATTTGAGTTTATTTTTTACATTATTTCCAATCTAAAATTAAATAGCTTGTTTTTATTTACTTAATAAGTATGATTGTAATCGAAATACCTATGTACCTACCAACAGTTTTTTGTATGAGAGAGCAATAAAAATACTTTTATTATTAGGTATTTATTTATTTTATTTAAAACTCCTTTATGATTATTGCAGAATATCTACCAGCATTGCACAGATCTCCGCTAGAAGAAACATAACCAGTTCCAGTACTCCGGGCTTTTCATTGCTAAACGAAGTTAATTATTTTCTGAAAATAGTTTGTTATAATTCAACTGATAAGTACCTATGGGCAAGCATCATTCAGTCATCATTTATTATGTAAATAAAGTAAAGTATCAGCTTAATTATTCCCTTTGTAGGGCTAAGACCCCCATCATAGAAATCAAGTCATCGCTACTATGATGGGATTAGGCTTAATCATCACTCTTACCAAATGCGGATTAGTGATCACAAACCCGAACTATGTTCGGAAAATTCAAAACATACCTTTGCTCGACCCGGGAATCGAACCCATGACCCCGAGATCATGGCCACAGGGCCATCGTCAGAACCGTCTTAAACCATTAGACAATGGGGCGTTGTTTTATTTGTAAATAGTTAAAGGTTATTAATTAATACTAAGTGGGTGTGTGAAGATAGATAGATAGACATCCTTTATTGCACAGAAAGAATACAAAATATGTGTGTGTACATAGTTTCTTCTTAAAATAGGATAGCATTATTGTATCTTTTATTATTTATTTTAATAAATGATTCCATCACATGTACTTTGTTGTTTTTTTCATTCCTTATGTACTGCTCTCCGAAAGAGAGTCTAAGTGCGGAAAAGGGAGTCCACATTACATTACATTACATTACATGTACTGCTCTCCTGTTAATTAGTATGTTAATCGCATGAGTGTTAACAGGGCTTTTGGAACAGTGGTAGTGAACGATGGCTTTGGTTCAAGGGTTGCTGGTTCGATCCCCATACAGTACAAACATTTGTGTGCATGTACATGTCTGTTTGTATTGGTCTGGGTGTTTTCTATGTATTAGTATGTTTTTACAAAAGAAAAGTATTATATGTATATATTTGTAATCCCACTGTGGACTATGATATCCGTAACACGGGTGCTTGAGCTACCTATCTCGGAGTCAGATCAATGTACATATGAGATGTTGTGAAATATTCTATGGGATATATTGAAATTCACTAACTAATAGTGGAGCAAATGTATTAAACCAGTTAACATAAGTTTAACTGGTTGGTACTGTGTAATCTTTAATGGATATCCAAAATTACCACAAAATTGTAAAATTTATAAGTAGATAACTAGGTACTTAAATAGTTATGTAGGAACCTAACACAAAGGTAAGTAGGTAGGTATACCTACTTTTTAAGGAAAGAGAAAACTTATTACGTATACTTGTAATGTAGACAAAGTAGGAACTTAGGCAAAATTATTGCCTCTTGTAATACATAATTGAGGCTTGCAAATGGTTAAAACCCTCAAAATGTATTTCACTTTGTACTTTGGTGGATTAATACCTAATTGAGTCAAAAGCCTATATAAATAATACCTAATTAAACCATCAAAAGTTTCAAACTTTTGAACTGATAAGATTAAGTTTGAAGAATACAATGTACTTAGCCGCAGAAAAAGACTAATTACTTAGTGAATCTAGTTTATCTATAAGAAGCCTACACCACTAGGTAGGTACTTAGTATACTTAGGTACTTAAATCTGCATAAATCATTGAACTATACCATACATATTCTCACTGGCATAAATCTACAAAAATTCTCAGTAAGTAGGTAAATAGGCACTTAATGTAAATTAATTTACATATTTAAACGTAAGTACTGAGATTCATACATTAAAACTTTGATTAAGCATTAAAAGTACCTAAGTACTCTATGTATTCATAATCATCTATATAGGTATAGCAATTTTAACATTTTATACCAAGAAACTCCGCTTTAAACTAATCTTTATTGATATGTAAGTCATTGGACCTTATTTACAAAGACATAAAGATCCTTTTTTAATACACCATAAATCCATTCAACCGAACCAAAACACCTTTCGAGCTATCGTGAATTTTGACATAAAGACGCGAGACAAGAAATGTCAAATTCGATATTTTGGTTGAGCATTGGTGTCTTCAAATTAGGGTTTGAGGCGAGATGTGTCAAAAGAGTTTCGGTTGAGTTCAACCGACGCAATGTTCACTTCAAATTAGGAAACGTCGTCAAATACGTTTGGTTGAGTCTCAAAGTTAACTTCAAATTAGACCCCCTGGTCCCGCGTAATCCACAGCTGTATTACTGAATGGATAATCTGAGTGCAGCCTCTCCGCAGGCAGATTACCCATGATTGGTTGATAAGTTTTACCTGCGAATCTGCAACATTGTAAGCAATTTCGTGTTGTTTTTCGAGTTAGATTACGTCCGTTAACTATCCAAAATTTATGTCTTAGATTCGCCAGCAACAGCTGTGGACCTGCATGCAATAATGTTATGTGATAGTGTTGTACGAGCAATTTTGTAACATGATGAGAAGCGTGCAACAAAATTGGATGTTTTGTATTTAAATCATAATTGGAATTAGATAATCGCCCCCCGACTCTTATTAAATGGGTCTCATCAATGAAGGGATTCAAACTCAATAGATGATCTTTAGAAGGCAAGGATTGACCTTTACTCATTAGTGAATATTGTTTACAAAACATATCTTGCTGCACTATCCTACAAAGTGTTTGTGTAGCGTGTTCAAGTTCCGAGGTCGTTAATGGACCCGTGAGTTTATTCTTTGGATGTTTACAATTATATTGGAATCTATTTAAAATGGCTGTAATGCGTTGTAATTTTCTGTAATTTGAATATTTATTTGTAAAATCATTTTCATGTGGTTCGATCGCTGATATGTGACATTGGTACTTTGTTTCTGGTAAATCTTTAATATGTATGTTTTGAGGTTGTGTAGGTATTGAAATTTCCTCTTGATGAAGGAAATGAGGACCTCCCCACCACAAAGTGGAATTCTTAAGTTGGCAAACATTTAAGCCTCGCGATCCTATGTCGGCGGGGTTGTTTCCTGTGGGAACATAGTTCCATGAAGAAGGTTCAGAGTTTTGTGTAATTTCTGTTATTCTATTGTATACAAATTGTTTGAGTTTAATTTTACTGCATGTTTTGATCCAACCAAGTACAATTGTTGAATCACACCAAAAATGTTTTGAATCTATTTTTAATCGCAACGAGTTTTCGACTTTCGTACATAAATGAGTAGCTAGCAGGGCTCCTAATAATTCGAGTCTAGGTGTTGTAAGCTTTTGTTTCAATGGGGCCACCCTGCTTTTCGCAAATATTAAATGAACTGTGACGTTACCATTATTTGAAACGGAGCGTATGTATACGCATGCTGAATATGCCTTAATTGAAGCATCGCAAAATGTATGTAACTCGACCCTTACTGGTTTATCACTCATTACATAACGAGGTATTTTAATATGGTTCAACTCAGGTAGGTATTGAATAAAGTATTTCCACTGAGATTGAATCTCGGCCGGTAACGTTTCGTCCCATGCAATACCTTTTGCCCAAAGTGTTTGCAGTATCAACTTGGCATGTAGCAAACAAGGATTAATGAGACCTAATGGGTCGAAGACTTGTGCAATTGAAGCCAAGATAGAACGTTTGCTCATTTGTGATATTTGTTCGTGTGATTGTGATGATGCGAATAATAATGTATCCTCCTTGCAAGCCCATTTTAATCCTAACGTTTTTGTGTGTTCATTTTTACTCAAATTTACTAAATTGTCGTTATTTTCACCTACGATATCATTAAGTATGTGTGGAATGTTTGAATGCCATTTGCGTAAATGAAAATGAGCTCCCTTTAATTCTTGGATTACTCCCTTGCATATTTGGATTAAATCTGTTTCGTTAGAGTGACCTGTGACTAAATCATCAGCATAGAAATCGTGTAGGATTGTTTCACCAACACGTTTGTGTACGCAGTCACGGCCCAGTTGTATTAAACATCGAAATGCTAAAAATGGTGATGCAGACATTCCATACGTGATCGTGTTCAATTTATACTGTTTGATTTCTTGTGAAGGATCAGGTCGCCATAGAATCTGCTGCAAGCTGCGTTGACCTTCGGTAATTAATATTTGACGATACATTTTTTCGATGTCGGCAGTTGCAACAAACTTATGCTGGCGAAATCTGATCAATATGGTGACTAAGTCATCTTGTATCGTAGGACCTGTGTGTTGTATGTCATTTAGTGACTTGCCAGTACTAGTGACTAGGCTTGCGTCGAAGACGGTTCTCAAACGCGTGCTCAAACTGTCTTCCCGCAACACCCCATGATGTGGTAAAAAGTATGAAACTTCAGTGTCTTTAGGATTTGTGTTTTCGGTCATGTGACCTAGCAACTCGTATTCGTTCATGAATGATATGTAATTATGTTTGAATGTAGGATTGCGTTTGAATTTGCGTTCTAATGCTTGAAACCTCATTAGAGCTTGGTTATGAGAGTCTCCTAGACAACTAGGAGATTCCTTTAGTGGTATGGTTACCATGAATCTGCCGTCTGGCTGACGGACAGTTGAATTTGTAAAAAATGCTTCGCACTCACTCTCACCTATTGAGGAGGATTGTTGAGTGGTGCCTATCGACTCCAATTTGAAAAACTGATCTAGCTTTGCTTCGAGCTCAGTGTCATGTATGAAATTGCAATGGACTGTATTTTGTGCATGTGTTGAGTTTCCTACATAGCCAGAAACTATCCAACCAAGCATTGTTTCAGCCAGGATTGGTTTGTTTTTACCTAACGGTATTCGTTTATTGGATAAAACCTGCCAAAACAGGTCAGCGCCGAGCAACATCTGGACCTCAGACGGAGAATTGAATTGTGGATCCGCGAGGTGGATGTGTGGCGGTATTTTGAAATGATCAGTGTTGATCTTAGTGGTAGGTATTAACTGTGTTATACGTGGGACAACAAAACAGTTAATTTGTGCGGTGTAACCGCTATTTGAGAGTGACGAGATATTTACATCACATCTCTTTAATATATTTGAACTTTAATTATTTAACCCTTGAACGGCTATTGATGTGTGTGTGTATGGAATGTTTAATTGTTTTTGTAAATCTTCTACAATGAAACTGCTTGTGCTACCGTTGTCTAGTAATGCTCTAATTTTGTGTAGTTGACCAAATTTATCTTGGATATGAATTTGGACAGTGGAAAGTAATACCTGCCCTGTATGCATAGTTGAAAGAGTAATGTTTTGGTTATTTGAATGATTTGTTTGTTGTAAGTTTGATCTGGTCGGGGTTTGTTCTTGCAAAGCAGGTAGTACTACGCAATCTGTTTGTGACTGCGTTTTGGGTTGAGTTATTTGTTTGTTTTCTAAATGTAACATTGTATTGTGTCTGCGAGAACATAATTTGCATGCCCTATATGTGCATCGTTTTTCGTCGTGACCACTACGTAAGCAATTGATGCATAAATTTAATTGTTTGACCCTTTCTATTCGCTTCTCGATTGGTAACAGTTTGAATCTCATACAATAATAGATTGAATGCGACATTTTGCAGATAGGGCATGGAAACTGTGTTTTGTTTGTTGATGTTTGATTGGCTATAAATGATCTTGGTCTTACGTGAGTAATGTCACTGTGCCTGCGCTGTTGTTTGTGTTTTTCTTCCATTGTCTCCAGCAAGTCAGCCCGATTTTTCAAAAAGCTATTGAAATCTTTGAGAGTTGGCATTTCCGTGATTGCGTTTCGTGATGTCTCCCAATCACGGATTGTGGCCGGGTCTAACTTGTTGGAAACAATGTGTATAATGAGTATGTCCCAATGCTCTGTAGGAACGCTTAGTGATTTTAATGCTCGCAAATTTTTAGTAACTACGTCTATGGTATTACGCAAGGCCCTTGCGGATTCCTTGGTAATGGGATCAATACTAAATAATGTTTGAACATGGTTGTTAATTAAAATACGATTGTTGTTAAATCTGTTACATAAAAGATCCCATGCAATAATATAATTATCTGAAGAAAAATCTAATGATTGTATGATTAGGGCTGCACTGTCTCGCAAAGAGGCACGTAAGTAGTGAAATTTTTGTATGTTTGGTATGGAGGAGTTTTCGTGAATAAGTGATATGTATGTGTCGCGGTATTCTAGCCAGTCCTGATAACGGCCAGTGAAAAGTGGTAAATTGATTGTGGGTAATTTAATGTTTGGTGTAGGACTTGCCACATTCGAGCCTGTCACAGACTCTAGATCATTGCTCCCAGAAGCATGGCCGCTGCCCGCTGCATGCCTGCTCAGCAGGTCCTGCGCCGCCGCAATTGCGCTGAAGTAGCTACTTTCGAAGTTCTGGCGTTCGGCAAAGTCGTCATCTGGAATTGCATTAGTGTTTTCTATTTGAGTTTGATTTACATCAAAATCATCGTATAAAACTTGAATTTTGGCAAGGCGTGTATTTAATTCATGAATTTGTAAACTAGATAATTCTTTGCAAGGTAGAAGTGGATCAAGGTACGTTTTGAAAATAGTTAATTTAGATTTGTGAGATCCTCTGACCCTTATCAGGGATTTAAGGTCTTCAGCCATTATAAAAGATGAATGAAAGAGAGAGAAGAAGCGAAGGGGGATTAGAAATGAATTAAGTTCAAATTGACCAGCTAATAGTGAAAAAAATGAATAAATATTAATTTAGTGATCGTGAAATTAATAAAAAGGTTTATGGAACGATACTTAAAATGAGAAATGAAGTGAAATGAAGCAGAAAGAAGCTATATGAAGCGTGCACGCCTGCGCCACGTGCGCATGCGCTGCCTATTTGACCTTGCCCGCGCACGAGGTCATGCGCGCCCTGGCCCGATCCACGCACTCGCCGCGCACGGGATAGGTATTTACTGGAATGTGAAAGAAACTGCCCTGGATTATTCTTGTAAATAAAAATGCATCTATTGGAAAGTTGGTTGAAATTTGCTAGTTAAATCTAGAACCTCTGAATTTATATTGAAGTCTCTGGAATATTAACTTGAATACGAGATAAGAAAGAATAGGTTATTTGATACCAAAATGTGACATGAAAGATACTTAGGCAAGTAAGAAAAGCAATTTACGATAGGGTTTGAAAATTTGGTTAAAAATGGTTTTTTAGTGAAAATAAAAACTGATTCGAAAATGGAATGAAAAATGGAATACTGGAATAGAAAATAAGAACTGCGCTTTGATTGGAACGAACTCACGAATATGTCCTGCTTGCCCCCTTTTCAGGGTTTTGATGGTCTGGTCTTCCGCGACTGGATTTGGCGGTCGTGTCCGCCTTTGGCTTCCTTGACTGGGTTATTATGGTTGACCTCTGCGCCCGCGCCCACGACCTTACCGCGTGGTCCCCACGTTGCGACCTCACCGATGCGTCCTTGGTTCGCCTCGCTGTTTTGCGCTCCCAAAGCGCATCCGGCTCGAATTCTTGGTAAGGTTCGAGCTGGGGGATGCGTAAATGACGTAGACGAGACGTTTTTTGGTTTTAAGAGATCTATTTTAGAAAAGTTTACAATAGAAAATATCACTTTGTTTGTTATTAGTAACGTGTGGCTCCTCCGGGGTCCGCCGACCGAATGTGTGCAGACAGGCGCGCGCCGCAGGCACCGTAGGCTCCTTAAACCGGTCGCGCGTCGTATATCCATCCGCAGCTATATGTATGTAGGTGCTGTGCGTTAACACGTAGCATGGTGAATCGTGGAATCGACGACACCACCACCAGATGGATGGGATCCATGCTACAAAATCGGACTGCAACAACAACGTTGATGAATAAAACCCTACATTATAGAGTGACCAGAGGATGTCCACAGGGCGGAGTCCTATCACCCCTTCAATGGTCATTGGTTGTTGACAGTCTCATCTGCGAGCTCAATGAAGCCAGATTTCTGACTCAGGGTTACGCAGATGACATAGTAATCATGGTCATAGGAAAATGCCCTAGCACCATTTCCAATCTTATGCAAAGGGCCCTACGAATAGTAGAAAACTGGTGCACGAGACACGTGCTAACAGTCAATGCACGTAAGACGGTCTTAATCCCGTTTACCAAAAGAAGGAAACTAGAGGCGCTACACACCCCAACACTTCTTGGTACGAAGCTATGCTTGTCCAACGAGGTCAAATATCTCGGAGTCTTTTTAGACCAAAAACTAACATGGAACAAGCATCTCGACTACATCACAAGAAAGGCAAAAATTGCGATGGGGGCAAGCAGTAGGTTGGTGGGGCTAAAATGGGGGCTACGGCCCATGGCCGCACTCTGGATTTATAAAACCATAGTGAGGCCGATCGTCACTTATGGCTGCTGTGTGTGGTATAAGAAGACGCACCAACTTAACTGCGTAGAGAACCTCAGCAAAGTTCAAAGAACTGCCTGCCTTATAGCCACTGGCGCGCTTTCGTCCTCTCCCTCTGCAGCACTGGATGCCCTCCTGAACATTCCACCTCTGCACATTCACGTGCAGATGGAAGCGAGGATGGCTATCATGAGAGCGAAAATCAGAGGGAGGACGAGATGGCATTCTAGGGTCATGAGAAACCTCTACAATGAACTAATGAAAATTCCGGTCATGGATATGCCCTCTGACTCCATGGTCCGTGAACACCGCTTCGATAAGCGGTTTACAGTCTTGTTACCAAGTAGACAAGACTGGGAGGCTGGAACTCCCGGAAATGTTAAGCAGAATGACATCGTTTGGTATACAGATGGCTCCAGGAAGCAGGGCATATCCGGGGCGGGATTTTGTAATGATCGCTGCGGAATACGCAAATTCGCCAACCTGGGTCGCTATACCACAGTGTACCAAGCGGAAGTCTTCGCAATAATTGGCTGTGTCCAAGAGAGTCTACAAATGAATCTCCAGAATAAGAAGATATTCATCTTCTCAGATAGTCAAGCTGCCCTCAAGGCGTTAACATCCTGTGAACTTGACTCCAAACTCACTAGCGAGTGTGTCCTGCTCCTAAACCAGCTTGGCAATGCCAACATTGTAAATCTGATTTGGGTACCGGGACACCGCAATATCAGAGGCAACGAAGTCGCTGACGTGCTAGCAAAGGCCGGGGCAGAGAGCCCACTACTCGGACCGGAACCAATAAGTGGCGTTCCAGCATGCATGGTCAGGTTCGAGTTAAAAGAGTGGGAGAAAAAACAATGCACTGAATTCTGGAAAAGACTACCTCGACTAGAACAGTCTAAGGCGTTGATACAGGCGTTCGATCAGAAACGAGCTGTAGAAATAACAAAACTGAGTAGAGGACATGTTAGGGCACTCACTCGGACCCTCACAGGGCACTGCAAATTAAATAAGCACCTGCACAACATGGGCCTTACAGATACCAAAATCTGCAGGTTCTGTCGCGAGGACGAGGAAACGATTATCCACGTCCTCGGCGAGTGCATAGCGCTGCACCGCTGCAGAAGCCGGCACCTGGGAGCACACATGATCTCAGCTGACGAGATCAAGAGCTCCCCCATCAGCTCCATTCTCGGGTTTATCCTGGAACTGGAGCTACATGAGGTGCTGTAATAGGCTACGGGGCTGCCACAATAGATCATCTACTGGTCGCAGTGGCTATGAGACGCAGGGCTCACCCCATTTCTATCAAATAATAATAATAGGCCTCCCATAATGATATCCACACAGATCGGTCCTGTGCCGCCCGAATCTAAGGGATTCCCGCGATCTTCACCAGATTGTCGGTCCACCTTGTGGGGGGGCCTGCCTCTGCTTCGACCTCCATACGCAACCTCCACTCGAGGACCTTTTCCGTCCCATCGGCCGTCTGATCTCCTCCTCGCAATGTGCTTTGCCCATGAATGATGTCGGTGTAATACTGTGCGTTTCTCGCGGAACTTTCTACCACGTACCTCAGTTCTGAAGAAGGGTTTGGCTGCGGGAGTATGTCCCAATGGCTACGAATTAGGGACCTTCAAGGGAAGAGCGTACTCGTTTTAACCTTCAACCTGCCACGCGATAACATCGAGCGCAAAATGGTCAAACTATTTGTATAATTTTAATCTCAATTATCATTATCCGGGCGGATACACAAAAATATAACAAGATGACACATTTTGAACGAAACATCACGTTTTATTTTAGTGTACGCGACTTGACTCTTTAAACAAGAGATGGACAGTTGTCACGACCGAAAAAATAGGAATATGTTTAATAATAACAACACTATTCATTGTCTTTAATGATATTTTTGTCAAGAGATGAATTGTTGATGAAGATTTGTAATATCAACAAGTATTACTATTAATACAAAAATTATATATTATATTATTATTTTCATGTAAATTTTGACAAGAGTAGGTACAGAAGGCAAAGGGTAAGGCTTGCTCTAGAAAAAAAATATCACATCTCATGTAGATCCAAGCAATACTATTACTTTTGACCAATAGCAATATTATTGATAGTACCTACTATAGATAGTCTGAATGATTTTCGAGGTCAACTATCAATAGGGAACTAACGATAACGAACGATACGGAACGATAGGGATAACTATCTCACAGAAAACCGGCGTGAAGCAGCACTGTGCTGTGTTTCGCTGTGTGAGTGTGGGTACCGGAGGCCCAAGGCCCAAAGGCCCGGAGGTTGGTAGCGCACTTGTGACTCCACTGGTGTCGCAAGTGTCTATGAGCGGCGGCAATCGCTTACCATCAGGCGATCCGTCTGCTAGTCTGCCACCTATTATAAAAAAGGAAAGGGAAACTATCGATAGTTACGCAACACTAGAAGAGATAATCCTACCCTACATATATTACATATACAAACTAAAGAGCGCGCAGCAGGTCACCAAAGCACTGGACCGATCAGTCAAAAACTACTCTCAATGGTTCACTCCACGATTGCACAAGAAAAGCATCTCTGCATGAGGAGTGATGAAGGATTGTGAAGAAAGCCATAAACGCTGGTATGACGACCGCGACCACTCTGCTCAGAGTCTGACGACAAAGACCTAGATATACTTACAAAGCTATCCAGTTTCATAGGACATGGATCGAACCACTATAGATCATAGAGTAACTTGTATATACTGAGATATAAGGTATCAGTCGGCTAGCCAGTGATAGGCGCCTATCTAGAGGAAACCGACCAAAACTTAACGGCTATGCAGAACAGCCGCCGCCTAGAATTAGTCAGGGAGACGATTAATTAAAATATTCCGAAATCATTTATTTGTTATATAATAAAAGATGGATCTCAGGTAAATTTTCCGTACTTTTTCAAAATTACTAATGTCTGCAGGCGGGTTGAGGTCATTGTTTTGGAAATACGCTTTACTAAGCGCAATGTAAAAATGCATAGTGACATCTACCGAAACAACGCCGAACCATCTGCTTGATTGCGTTTAAAAGCTACATCTGCTTATAACAAGCCCCATCTAACGTTAACCGCTGAACTATTTTTCCCATACTAAAGAAAAAAAAGTATGCCATAGATAACCTTACCAACATAAACTTTTCCCACTTCTCCCTCCCCACTTTATCCTGCATATCCTCGTCCTAGTCCCCCTTTCAAAATTCCGGAATTCTCTTCCCTTTCTTCGTCAAGAACAGGTAAATAATAAATTGGCAAACATAGGCCTAGGTTACTATGCCCGGGGGATTAGCGGACTTCTCGTGAGAAGTCAATAATAAAAAAAAAACCTTACCAACATACCCTATAGCAGCGCTATTTATTCTGAAACAGCGAGTAATTATGTTCAAAACTGCGGTTACAATCACAACATTCACAATGGAACAATATGCAATTAGTTATGCGCCGTTTCCCGCTTCCCGCGCTTAGCGTAGTAGCGGCAAACAATATAGCTAGTTTAGTTAGCCGTTCTAGAAAATGTCTAGGGTTGCTTTAGGGACCAGTCACAGGCTATTCGTAGGCGATTTCAATGCGGGAGATGCCGCGCAGCAAACAGACCGAGAGTGTGCAGCGGACGCCATGCTTCTTCTCTTTTTTTTTAAATCAGCCTATTAACTGTCCCACTGCAGGGCAAAGGCCTCCATCATAGAAATCAATTTATCGTTACTATGATGGGATTAGACTTAATCACTACGCTTGCCAAATGCGGATCACAAACCCGAGCTATGTAAGAAAAATTCGAAACATACTTTTTGCTCGACCCAGGAATTCTTCTCATAGAGTAACATAAATATACTGAGATAAAGGCATCAGTCGGCTAGCCAGTGCTAACGCCATCTAGAGGAAAACGACCAATACTCAACGGGTATGTAGAACTGCCACCTTCCAAAATTAGTCAGGAAGATGGTTATACAAAATATCAGCCAGAAATCATTATGTAAATTGATCTTTAATAAAATTCCCAATAATGTCTGAATCTCAGGTTTAATTTCCGAACTTTTATAAAATTACTTATGTAGGCATGCGGCTTAACGTCATTGTTTCGGAAACTCGCATAGCGCGATGTAAAATGCATAGTGACATGTAAATTTATTTATTTAAATAAATTCAGCGAAGAACGTAGGTAATCCTTGCTCTTTTTCCATCATATCCATATGTTTAACTCGAACAATTTGCTAATTAAGAATAAACTACAATTTGTATGATGGCTAGCCGTAACATATAAAGTCATAGTTTCATAAGGGACCGCGACATACAATGCTGACATGTGATGAGCGCCATATACTAAACCATGCAAGTCGCGTACGATGTGACACACTGCTTGTTAGTATAGAAAGCATACATCCGTTTTTTTATGGGATAGGGGCAGACGAGCAGACCGATCACCTGATGGTAAGCGATTACCGCCGCCCATGGACACCTGCAACGAGTCACAAGTGCGCTGCCGACCTTTTAAAAAGTAGTACGCTCTTTCAGTTCGGAAATACCGCAGGTGATAGTTCATTCCATAGTTTTCCTTCTTTTCATACATACTCAAAGTCGCTAGTAAGATATTTAGAGCTGCTGTCCACAGAGCGTAGCTCCATAGACGCGTACTAGCTGTGCTCCGTGGACAGTCAGACTTAGTTTGCTTGGAAAAGTGAAACCTATTTAATTAACGTAAAGGTGATTTTGAAACTTGGTAATCAAGTATCTACTTGATTCATGTCCGCAACTTCATCTTACATATCTATGTAAGATGACGTTGCTGACATGAACTTTAATTTTTTTTTATGTGATAGGTGGCAGATGAGCAGACGGATCACCTGATGGTAAGCGATTGCCTCCACCCAAGGATACCCGTGATACCAGTCACAAGTGCACTGCCAACCTTCAAACCCCCTCTCCTCCGGATTAGGCCTCCGGTAGGAGGCCTAATCCTGAGACTGTCCTGTTTCAGAAACAGGACAGTGTTGCCTCACGCCGGTTTTCTGTGAGGCCTTGGTATCGCCCAAAACTAGGATTGCGGATGTGGGCGAAAAATCCGCAAGTTTAAAATTTGACTGGGCCGGCCACGTTTGTAAGATGCACCCTTAGAGGTGGACCAGACTAATCACACATTGTCAGCCAGCAGGACGTCGACTGAGAGGCAGGCCCAAAAAGAGATGGCGTGATGATTTTGACCACTTCTCCGGGAATTGGCAAACCATCGCTACAAATAGAGTCCAATGGCGGCTTTTTTGGCTTTTGTCCAGATATGGGACGACTTGGCAGAGTAGAATAGGCAACCCTCACTCTTACCGAGGTGTCGTAAAAGGCGACTAAGGTAAAGCTGCTGGCATGATCATCAGCGCCCAGAGAAGGAAAACTCTGCATTTATATCAAAACCCTCGCACACCCGTCTGCCAAGCGTGGTGAGTATGGCAATTACCCCTCATGTGATTGAGGGAGGCCCGTGCCCCAGCAGTGGGGACTTAAATGGGCTGACTATGATGATGGGAAGACTTGGGTAAAAAAAAATCGAATTTCAACAGACGCGTTGGTTGTTTAGTTCGTAAAGTTGACATTTCGACATTTATCTATTTCTTTGGCGCAGTTACAGTCCCTACGATAATTTCTTTCATGCTTAAGTAAATAAATAAACTAAATTAATTAGACATTTTCAAGGGTGTTAACGCCCTGTTGGTCTAGTGGTTTAAGTACTGGGCCGTGATCTCGGGGTCCTGGGTTCGATTCCCGGGTCGAGCGAAGTATGTTCGAAGTATGTACCATTCCGCATTAGGCAAGCGTGGTGATTTAGCGTAATTCCATCATAGTAGCGATAACTTGATTACTATGATGAAGGCCTTTGCCCTGCAGTGGGACAGTATATAGGCTGCTACTAAGACAAAGACTAAGACACTTCTGATAACATTTTATAACACAGTACACTATTCCGTAGGGGAATGTGGGGGGAAACCGGATAGGGGGTAAAACCAGACAGATGCTATTTTGCTATTTCACTCCTCCGCATATCGCTGTCTCGTTCTTGCTAGCTGGAAAGTACTTGCATACGCTCGCGCAGTTCAGTTGCAAATGGCGGCCACGGACTACATCTTGGCGCGCGCGGTAATACACAAAAGAAACGATGACTTGATTTCTATGATGGAGGTCTTTGCCCTGCAGTGGGACAGTTCATAGGCTAATACATTACAAGGGTGTTATTTACTTAAGAATAAATTGCAAAATATTGCTATAAAAATATCAACTATTTCTTTCATGCTATCGTAAAATAAGATTACATCATACTGAAATCTTTCCACAATCCACTTTAGTGCAAATTTAACTATCAACCTTTAATGAATACGTCATTTGGATAGTAAAATTCGAAATAGCCTCACTTCATCAATCCCGGAAACCATTATTTACATAAACTATGCTTGTTATTTTAAAACAACGGGAGAAAACACGTTTCAGGCTAATAAAATATATTCCAGTAAAACATTATGGGGATGGAATTAACACATTTCGTCCTCACGTACTCGTTCACTCTTGACAGAGTGAATGAATGAATGAATAAATCTTTATTTGACACAATAAGTAAAAAGAACATACAGTTAATACAGGTAATAATGTAAGTGTCATCTCGTGTTCAGGCGGGACACGAACCCACACCTTCCATAATCCGGGTGAATGTTCTACCAATTAGACCACTGAACGCGTTAGTAAGCCGACGAAATTTATAAGTGCTTGGATTCGACATGAGCTGTCGACAGTCTCATCAATATTGTAGCTATATTTACAATATCCAGTGGAAATATTATTACAAATATTTGACCACCAGTTATGATGAGACTGCTAAATGAATAGTTGATATTTTTTATAGCAATCTTTTGCAATTTATTCTTAAGTAATTATCACACTTAAAAATTTCATCTTGTGTTCAGGCGGGACATTGTAAATATACCTACAATATTGATGATTAATCAAGACGGGAATTAACACGATATTTATTATGTGATACAACATTTTGTACTCACATATTTTATAAAAGCAATAGCGTCAGAACGTCTACTGGAAATGGGAGTTAATCATTGAAAGGAACTACGTGACAAAAATCTCGCCACGATCGTCATTATTATACCAGGATAGTACGGATCGTATCAAAATGATGAAAGTACGTGATCATATCAGAAATGATGAGATCCGCAGGAGAACTAAGGTCAAGACATAGCCCAAAGGAGCTTGACTCAAGGGCAATGGGCAGGCAAATAGCGAGAGAACAGTCGGCCGTTGGGGTGAAAGGTCTTCGAGTGGAGCAACGTACAGAAAGTCGCAGGCCGTGGCGGGCCCCTAAAAGGTAGACCGAACGATCTGGTGAAGATCGCGGAATCCATGTGCGGTGCGGGAACCAGGCAAGATTTGTGTGGGAAAACATTAGGGGGGCCTACGTCAGCAGTGGACGTAATTATTGGCTGAAATTATGATGATGATGATGATAGTCGTGGAGGAGATGTGGATCAGAAAATATAAGACTTTCAATCGGGAGCATGGATTTAAAATATCATCGACATGGAATCCAGTAATTAACAACTGCAAACCCGTGCTAGGCCGTTACTAACGCAAACAAACACCGATACTGTTAGTGTAGTGTGTCGGAGTAGCTTCTCTAGTGGCGAATTAATATCAGAAAATGTGAGGGTGTCCGAAGATTCGCAGCCCGGCCCCAGCAGACGACGCCGTGCTCCGTTAGACCACGGTTGCTGTAACGTAGCCGAAACGTCGAGCAAAATATGTGAGTACACAATGTTGTATCACATAATAAATATCGTGTTAATTCCCGTCTTGGTACATTATAGTTATAATTACGACGCCGTGTGGTCCCCGGCAGAGTAGAATAGGCCACCCTCACTCTTACCGAGGTGTCGTAAAAGGCGACTAAGGTAAAGCTGCTGGCATGATCATCAGCACCCAGAGAAGGAAAACTCTGCATTTATATCAAAACCCTCGCCAACCCGTCTGCCAAGCGTGGTGAGTATGGCAATTACCCCTCATGTGATTGAGGGAGGCCCGTGCCCCAGCAGTGGGGACTTAAATGGGCTGACGATGACGATGATGATGGGATAGATTGGGTAAAAAAAAATTCGAATTTCAACAGACGCGTTGGTTGTTTAGTTCGTAAAGTTGAGATTTCGACATTGATCCATTTCTTTGGCGCAGTTACAGTCCCTACGATAATTTCTTTCATGCTTAAGTAAATAAATAAATTAAATTAATTAGAAATTTTCAAGGGTGTTAACGCCCTGTTGGTCTAGTGGTTTAAGTACTGGGCCGTGATCTCGGGGTCCTGGGTTCGATTCCCGGGTCGAGCGAAGTATGTTCGAAGTATGTACCATTCCGCATTAGGCAAGCGTGGTGATTTAGCGTAATTCCATCATAGTAGCGATAACTTGATTACTATGATGAAGGCCTTTGCCCTGCAGTGGGACAGTATATAGGCTGCTACTAAGACAAAGACTAAGACACTTCTGATAACATTTTATAACACAGTACACTATTCCGTAGGGGAATGTGGGGGGAAACCGGATAGGGGGTAAAACCAGACAGATGCTATTTCACTCCTCCGCATATCGCTGTCTCGTTCTTGCTAGCTGGAAAGTACTTGCATACGCTCTCGCGCAGTTCAGTTGCAAATGGCGGCCACGACTAGATCTTGGCGCGCGGGGTAATACACAAAAGAAACGATGACTTGATTTCTATGATGGAGGTCTTTGCCCTGCAGTGGGACAGTTCATAGGCTAATACATTACAAGGGTGTTATTTACTTAAGAATAAATTGCAAAAGATTGCTATAAAATACCAACTATTTCTTTCATGCTATCGTAAAATAAGATTATATCATACTGAAATCTTTCCACAATCCACTTTAGTGCAAATTTAACTATCAACCTTTAATGAATACGTCATTTGGATAGTAAAATTCGAAATAGCCTCACTTCATCAATCCCGGAAACCATTATTTACATAAACTATGCTTGTTATTTTAACACAACGGGAGAAAACACGTTTCAGACTAATAAAATATATCCCAGTAAAACATTATGGGGATGGAATTAACACATTCGTCCTCCTAAGTCGTTCACTCTTGACAGAGTGAATGAATGAATGAATGAATAAATCTTTATTTGACACAATAAGTAAAAAGAACATACAGTTAATACAGGTAATAATGTAAGTGTCATCTCGTGTTCAGGCGGGACACGAACCCACACCTTCCATAATCCGGGTGAATGTTCTACCAATTAGACCACTGAACGCGTTAGTAAGCCGACTAAATTTATAAGTGCTTAGATTCAACATGAGCTGTCGACAGTCTCATCAATATTGTAGCTATATTTACAATATCCAGTGGAAATATTATTACAAATATTTGACCACAAGTTATGATGAGACTGCTAAATCAATAGTTGATATTTTTTATAGCAATCTTTTGCAATTTATTCTTAAGTAAATATCACACTTAAAAATTTCATCTTGTTTTCAGGCGGGACATTGTAAATAAAGACATAGCCCAAAGGATTGCTTGCCTCAAGTGGCAATGGGCAGGGCAAATAGCGAAGAGAACAGTCGGCCGTTGGGGTGGAAAGGTCTTCGAGTGGAGGCCACGTACAGAAAGTCGCAGCCGTGGCGGGCCCCCTAAAAGGTAGACCGACGATCTGGTGAAGATCGCGGGAATCCATTGGTTGCGGGGGAACCAGGCCCGATTTGTGTGGAAAACATTAGGGGAGGCCTACGTCCAGCAGTGGACGTCTATTGGCTGAAATTATGATGATGATGATGATAGTACGTGGAGAGATTGAGATCAAGAAATATAAGACTTTCAATCGGGAGCATGGATTTAAAATATCATCGACATGGAATCCAGTAATTAACAACTGCAAACCCGTGCTAGGCCGTTACTAACGCAAACAAACACCGATACTGTTAGTGTAGTGTGTCGGAGTAGCTTCTCTAGTGGCGAATTAATATCAGAAAATGTGAGGGTGTCCGAAGATTCGCAGCCCGGCCCCAGCAGACGACGCCGTGCTCCGTTAGACCACGGTTGCTGTAACGTAGCCGAAACGTCGAGCAAAATATGTGAGTACACAATGTTGTATCACATAATAAATATCGTGTTAATTCCCGTCTTGATTAATTATAGTTATAGGTAATTACAGGTGGGTATTGGCCGTGTGGTCCCCGGCAGAGTAGAATAGGCTACCCTCACTCTTACCGAGGTGTCGTAAAAGGCGACTAAGGTAAAGTTGCTGGCATGATCATCAGCACCCAGAGAAGGAAAACTCTGCATTTATATCAAAACCCTCGCCAACCCGTCTGCCAAGCGTGGTGAGTATGGCAATTACCCCTCATGTGATTGAGGGAGGCCCGTGCCCCAGCAGTGGGGACTTAAATGGGCTGATAGTGATGACGATAATGCAAAGCGAAAATCGAAAAAACTATATTTATAGATTTCTATGACTATCGGACTTTTTTGGAAAAGTGGCATTATTTTTAATACAGAAGTGCTATTACAGTGTAGTCAAATTTTTAAATGATAAAACAATAAGAAATGCCTAATTAAATATTATGTAATACATAATAATAATTGTGGAATACGTAACATGATATTAATTATAATAAAAATAATACTGTAATCTTCGTTGACTTTAATCAAAAAATAATAATTTAGCCTATTCTATTCTGTATCCTTTGAATAAATATGATTGAATGATTAATTAATTTAACCACTTTAAAATGTGCATGCCCTTGCTAGGCCTAATATAGTGCAACACATTTAATTTTAAGACCTGTATGTATTAATTACCTATTTTATGCAAATAAATGAATTGAATTGAATTGTATGTTTTGTTTTGATTCTTTGAAATCATCTACTGTTGTATTTTACACTATGCTACCAAAATTAGATCTACGTGAAGCGGACTTGTCACCACTCTGCCGGCGCTGCTACTGTCGAGTTAGTCACTGAGCCAAGCCAATGAACATATGACATGATTGCTCATATCCTTTCAGTGTTACTTGCTGTATAATATATTAATTCCGGCAACAATTAGTTAGGAAACGAGTCAACGTTAGATAGATAGATACTCTTTATTGTACAACATACAAAACTTAAAAGCTAGGTATACAGAGATACAATGTACAATTTAGGCGGCATTATCGCTGGGAGCGATCTCTACCAGACAACCTTCAGGTAAAGGACATAAGATAGAAGAGGGGAGGGTGGTGCAATCCTTTTGATTTTGAATATTGATTAAGTAAATTTATAGTATAAATAGATATATCTAGATAATAAATAAACACGTTATCATACACTAATATATACGAATGTAACTTACTATAATACAATATAACCTACACAAATTATATAAAATTATATCAAATATACTACTATAAGGTTATAATTGAGAAGATGATATACGTACGTGTAGATATATAAACGTTATTGCATGTTTTAATGCAAATTACTACTTTTTTGCCTGTTGGTGTAATGGTTTCAGTCATCATCAGCAACCCACACATCCATTACTGGACATAGGTCTACCCTAATGCACGCCACTGCTCCCGATTTTCTGCCACTCTCATCCAGCCCACACCAGCCAGCATACGAATGTCATCATCCCATCTTGTCGCAGGGCGTCCTACACTACGCTTACAGAGTCGCGGTTTCAGTACCGGGCTATTATCTCGGGGTCCTGGGTTCGATTCCCGGGTCGAACTAAAAGTATGTTTCGAGTTTTTCGAACATACCTCGCGTTTGGTAAACGTGGTGATTAAGCCTAATCTCATGAAGTAGCGATGACTTATATTCTATGATGGAGGGCTTTGCCCTGCAATGGGACAGTTTATGGGCTGATAGGTACTTTACTTAACTTTTACATTTTTTTATGTGATAAGTGGCAAACGAGCAGACGGATCGCCTGATGATAAGAGATTGCCACCTCCCATAGACACCCGCGACATCAGTGGAGTCACAAGTGCTCTGCCAATCTTTAAACCCCCCTTTCCCCCGGTAACTAACTTACACTTACTTACTCTGCAGGTTGAACGACCCGAACTAGTGTAGCGGAACTATCGATAGTTTCCGTATCGATAGTTGATCTCAAAAATCATTAAGACTATCGATAGTAAAATCTAATCAATAGTATTAATAACTCCAATACTATCGATATAATTGATACTATCGATAGTCAGCTTTGTTTTGATAGTATTGCTGCCTGATTAAATGTGTCTGATACTATCCATAATGCAAAATTTCTATACTATCGAATCGATAGTATCGGACATTAAACAATCGATAGAATCGATAGATCTTTTTTTTTTATATGAGAGGTGGCAGACGAGCAGACGGATCACCTGATGGTAAGCAATTCCTCCGCCCATAGACACCCGCAACACCAGTGGAGTCACAAGTGCGCTGCCAACCTTTTCCCCTTCCCCCCATTGGGCCTCCAGTAACCTCACGGCAGTATTCGCGTTAATAATAGTATTGATCTAATTTAATATTGATAGTATCGATTCTATTCACAACCTGCAATGCTATGGAAAGACTATCGATTCTATTGATTTTACTTTTACTATCGATATTGGAATATCGATAAGCAACACTAGAAGAGAAATAAAATGAGAAATTCCAGCTAAAAAAACCTCGAGGTGGCGATGATGACTTCATTAGTGCATGCGTCATTTCAATTATTAATTTATCGCAGAAGATGTTGATGAATGACAAATTCTAATTACGAGTGCACTTGAATCTCTGGCAACATACCAACTTCAACCGATTCGGTTACACACATTGTCACAATCATAAAACGTAAATAACAAACATCATCATCATCATCAGCCCATTTAAGTCCCCACTGCTGGGGCACGGGCCTCCCTCAATCACATGAGGGGTAATTGCCATACTCACCACGCTTGGCAGACGGGTTGGCGAGGGTTTTGATATAAATGCAGAGTTTTCCTTCTCTGGGTGCTGATGATCATGCCAGCAGCTTTACCTTAGTCGCCTCTCACGACACCTCGGTAAGAGTGAGGGAAATAACAAACAGTCATGTTAATATCCTCCAACCGATTTGGGCTAAGGCAGCCAATCTCAACGATCAACATAAGATATATTTATAGTGCTCAAGTGTGTGCGCAAACACAAGTGCACTCTCTATTCCTTTGTCCTCATAATCCGATGGGGCACCAATGTGACACGACCGGAGAGGGATCGGGCGCAGGACCAACGACTTAACGTGCTTTCCGAGGCTCGGGGGTACAAGACCGTGCACGGGGTGTGCGATGAAGTGCGACGCACAACCCACTGTGCCAACGAGGCAGCCAAGTTATTGATCATCATCAGCAACCCACACTCGTCCACTGCTGGACATAGGTCTCCCCTAATGCACGCCACTGCTCCCGATTTTTGGCCACTCTCATCCAGCCCACACCAGCCAGCCTTCGAATGTCATCATCCCATCTTGTCGCAGGGCGTCCTACACTACGCTTACCGATTATGTTATTGATACTTCGACGAAATATACCGAGCTCGTTTTACCGTCTAACCCCCTACTTAGTATTGAGTATCAACCTGTATACTGTCCCACTGCAGGGCAAAGGCCTCCATCATAGAAATCAAGTCATCGCTACTATGATGGGATTAGGCTCAATCACCACGCTTGCTTAATGTCGATTGGTGCTCACAAACGCCAGCTATGTTCGAAAACTTCGAAACATACTTTTTGCCCAACCCGAGAATGAAACCAGGACCCCAAGATCACGGCCCGGTACTTAAACCACTAGACTAATAGGGCGTTTACTCCCTTATCGAGGGCATTATACTGATAAAGACCAACTTTTTTTTTCCAAGGAACATAGGACTTTTTATCAGAAAAAAACTTCCCATACAAAAACGATCAGCTGATTGGTGCAATTTGTATGGAATGGTGAATTAATTTTTGAGATTCCCTTTTTAGGGTCCTGTTGCTAAATGGCAAAAAACGGAACCCTTATACATTCGTCATGTCGATCTGTCTGTCCGTCTCTCCGTCCGTCCGTATGTCACAGCCACTTTTTTCCGAAACTCTAAGTATAGTTCTTAGAGTTTCGGAAAAAAGTGGCTGTGACTATTGAAAATTAGTAAATATATTGTTATACGCATTACGATTTTTACAAAAAAAAATAGGAAATCAATTTTTTTTGGGGGGGCGCTATACTTAGAATTGAAACTCAAAAATTTATTTTTCATCAAACCTATACGTGTACGGTATCTATGGATAGGACTTTAAAAATGATGTTAAGGTTTTTAATATATTTTTATTCTAAACTTACTTTGCGCAAGAGAATTGCTCCCAAATTGGTATAAAGCCCCCCCCCCCCCCCCCCTCCTCCCTCTCTAACTTCTATAATAAAAGAGTTATAAAACTAAAATATATATATTATATACATTACCATGAAAAGTAATAACGAAAACTGGTTTGAAATAGATCTAGTAAGTAGTTTTTTTAATGCGTTATAAACCATAATCCTCAATTTACTTTCCATTTAGTCCACTCAATTGTTTTACAATAATAATTAAGTAATATCTTAATAACGCCCTGTTGGTGTAGTGGTTTAAGTACCGGACCGTGATCTCGGGGTCCAGGGTTCGATTCCCGTGTCGAGCTAAAAGTATGTTTCGAAATTTTCGAACATAGCTCGGGTTTGTGATCACCAATCGCATTTGGCATCTCCCCTCTCTCAGCGAAACACAGGTTTCTGTAAGGTCGTGGTATACACCAATCAAGCCACCATTCACGCCGAAGCACTGCTCTTACACAGTGAATAAAAATACACTGTTGGTATCTACAAAATTAAAATAAATAAATTAATTATTTCACAACATCTCATACGTTGTCCTGATTCCGTACTAAGTAGCTTAAGCACTTGTTTTACAGATATCAGACAACAGAGGAACACAAATATATACTTAAATACATATATTACACTCAGACACCGAACAAACACAAGTGTTCATCGCACGAATGTTTGTCCAGGGTGGGGATCGAACCCAAGACCTTTGGAGTAAAAGGCAGGGTTCAATTATTGTAAACATTTTCGAGTATCTGTGGCGTCACAAGTACTGGCCAACCGCCACGACCGTATGTTCCAAATATTAATATTATAACGAAGTGATATGTTCTATGCCATAATAAAAGCAAATTAGGTTATGAATTATTTAATTACATACACTATGATCGTGACCGGGTCGTTTTATGGATAATTGTCATTCAATTTATGGTTCGTTCGTTCATTCATTCATTGTTTATAAATAGGTAGTGCGTGGCCTATTTAGTATGCTGATGATGACAAAATATAAATTCTTACAGTGACCGCTGGAGAGCCACGCTTCGGCATGAATGGGTCGGCTTGACCGGAGAAACGGCCTCTCAGAAAACCGGCGTGAAGCTGCACTGTGCTGTGTTTCGCTGCCTGAGTGAGGGTACTGGAGGTCCAATCCGGGGGAAAGGGAGGTTTAAAGGTTTGCAGCGCACTTGTAACTCCAATGGTATTACAGGTGTCCATGGGCGGCGGCATTCGCTTATTATCAGGTGATCCGTCTGCTCGTTTGCCACCTATTTCATAAAAAAAAAACAGTTTACAATTTTGAGAATCTTATAGTATAATTAATCTGGTCTAAGCTTTAACTAATATCAATCTCTACCTTCGTAAAAGGCCGGTAACGCATCTCCACTCCCTCTGGTGTGGCTGATGCCCATGGGCGGTGGTGATCACTTACCATCAGGTTACTCACTTGGTCGTTTGCTTCCCTTTCTCATAAAAAAAGTCTAAGAGGCGCCTAAAAGGTCACGCTCAGCTATTTGTCGGGACACAGTGGTTTTCGACGCTGGTCTTCTGCGGACACCTAACAAATTGAGATCACTGGTATTGACAGGTAACAAATCAACAAATCACAAGTTTATAATTAAAAAACCCCCGATAAAACCAAATAGGTTATTTGTCATTTTATGACGGCGGCCATCTTGGATTTGAAATTTGTCACAGTAAATATATTCTGCTACCCAAGTCCTTTTATATGATACCCATATTGTGGGAGTTGTGTTAAAACATACAATCCATATCTTTGTGACGGAGGCCATCTTGGATCGATTTTTAACCAACATAGCTTAAAAAAAACACACACACACAGACGTCAAACTTATAACACCCCGTCGATTTTGCGTCGGGGGTTAAAAACAGAGATTGCTTCAGATTGCACAATAATTCAAAATTCTTCCGAATAAAAATTATCTTTAACAATTTATTTGTATAAATACATATTTACAAAAATCTAATATTGTTTATTATTTAAATGAATGATTGATGAACCTTGTCCTTTTCATATCTCGCCTATATCCTAAAGTCAGCTAGATAAAATCAGCCTATAAACAAGTTAGTGCGCCCATTACACCCAATCCCGTTAACACTCAAATCCAACCTTTGTTTAGCCTCGTATAATTAACCCAAGTCATTGCGCAATATCATTTTACACAATACGTGATACAATAACAAAGGGAACATTCGCGTATTTTAATTATTTTGGCGCGAACAATAATAGCTGCGACGCCATTTTGTTGGAGCGCTTTTGTTTTTCTCAGGCAAAGGAATACAGAATTATAAAGCCTACAGTTTTGTGCTAAATATTTTTTGCCTAACTACCCCGTATCGTACTTCAGTTCTGTGGAACGGTTTAGTCGCGGACATATTTTTTGATTGTTATGACTGAGACCTTTAAGGTGACGGGTAGGCCACACTAGCGACACCAATCGATTTTAATTTTTAGCTAATAAACCGGATCTATTTTAAACTATTTCGGGGGTTACAACCTCTCGGCAAACACTTGTACTATTTTTTAAATAACTATGCACAAATGTTGGGTCCGTTTTTGTACGCGAAAAATTGATTTACGATAAAAGTGGCCGCTTTTGTTTTTAAAAATGGACCCAACATTTGTGCATGCTTATTTATTAAATAGTATAAGTGTTTGCCGAGAGGTTGTAACCGAAATTGTTAAAATAGATCCGGTTAAGTGGCTGAAAATTAAAATCGATTGGCGTCGCTAGTGTGCCCTTTTTGCGTTGGGGGAATGCCGCCGGCCCGATGTTTATTTGGCCGACGCACGTCGCCACCTTTCGGCGGCGCCTTGCGCATAAATAAAAATAAAATAAATAAAATTAATTTATTTCAACCATGGTCATATTATCCTCATATTTATATTGTACATTTATTTATTTAATCAGTTTAATAAATTACAATTAAAATCAAAAATTTAAAATTAAAATTATTTAAATTACATTAGAATAAATATTAGATAATAAATAGATAAAATCAAAATTAATTTTAAATTCAATCAAATTTACCCAGCTGCCGGGGGGCGGACGGGTTATGTCGGGCTCTCCTCCAGTAAAACTGAAGGCCTACTGACTAAACCCCCAACGACGCTCCCGTCTTCGCTAGAGTGGGAAGGAGACATGTGTACCTACTAGTTAATGAACTCTGACTACAAGTTCCTTCCCAGACCCGTCACCTTAAGACACGAGCGTACTTTCTCTTAGGCCGGCAAGGCATTAGCGACTCATCTGATCTCTCAGATGTCCAAGGGCTCTTGCTCTTTCGTCACCTCTCACATTATAAAAAAAATGTTTTTTTTTTTAATAATAAACGATTGTTCCGGTGAGATTTTTAAAAGGAGTTTTATTTTAATACACCGTGTTTTTTAACCGTCTTACTCCCTTATCGAGGGCATTATACTGTTGATAACAAACAAATTCTCCAAAGAGATCCAAATCCAAATGGGCCGGCTCGACCGGAGTGATACCACTGCCTCAGAGAAGACCCGCGTGAAGCAGCGCCTGCGCTGTGTTTCGCCGTGTGAGTGAGGTTACCGGCCCAATGGGGTGAAGGGGAAAAGGTTGCCAGCGCACTTGTCAATCCACTGGTGTTGCGGATGTCCATGGGCGGCGGAATTGCTTACCATCAGGTGATCGGTCTGCTCGTCTGCCACCTCTCATATATATAAAAGAAAGAAACATAGTGTCTTAACTCAAAAAAAAAATTGCCTTCGCACCACCAATCATCATGACCTTCAACATAAATGGCCCCCAATATATTAAATGCACTGCCTGGTTATTTGTACCCTTAATATTTTGATTTTCCTTTGCTTTGTTTTTTTTTCTTTCTGTATCTATTTTTTTTTGTTTGTTTGTTCTTTTATAACCAATGTACTCGTATATAGTGTTATGATGCCAAAAATAATAAATTTTTCTTTCTTCTTACTTTCTTTCTTTCAATCAGCTGATTACTTTTGTTTGGAAAGGTGTTTTTTTTTTTTATTTGAGATAAGACCCTATGTGCCTTGGGGGAAAATGTTTGTTTTTATCAGTATATCTATGCCCTTGATAAGGGAGTATGACGGTTAAAAACACGGTGCATAAATAATAAAATTATATTAAACTTGTCAAAATATAAGATCAAAAATAAATAACGAAAACGAATTCCTGAACCATTCATTCTAAAAAGACCTCCGTTCGCTTAAACTCACTTTTGAAATAGAGCTCCAATTATTTTGGTTTATACTGTTAACACTATATTAAAATTTAGTAATATAAAACTAATTATAAATATTAATAAGAATAAACTATTTTCTAATAAAATAGTTGTTATAAGTATGAGAGACATCAGTCCATCATCGTTTGTAGATACCTATACAATTATAATATATTTAAACATTAAATATATCTTGATAATTTTAATTCAAAAAGTATAGTTATTAAAGTTAACTAACAATATTATTTGTAAGTAGTTGAAATTAAAAAGATACACATAACTTACCTACATTCGTTGTGTGATTTCGGCCTACGATTATTACTGAAATTACTTACGTTCTTAAATCTCACGTGCTTAAAATGAATATAAAACTGTATTTTTTTTAATCTATCGTATTCCAATAAATGACGATTAGGAAGTGAACAAACATAATATTGATAAAAAAAACACTATCGAAAATTGGCCATCTTACACTCAAACAATATGGCGTCCATAGCATAAACTTTAGTTCCTAAAAATTCCGCTAGATGCCACTGTGCAAATTTGCATCGCACAAGCATTTGTGTTTTTCGGATTGTACTTAAGCTCGCCGTAATTCGTCTAGCATTTGTCTGGATACCTATTAAAAGGTTCCGGGTTCGATTTCTAAGACTTTTTGACGTGATTAAGTGTGTTAAAGCACCGAATCACTTATTTGAACTCATTAATTTGATTCTATGTAGATACTACATTCTAAATGTAGGTAGCGTTCAGTCTGTCACACAGAATCAGATTGGGTACTACAATCTGATAAATATTAAAATTTGAACCATATATATACTGTTTGATTTTAATGTAAAGTGTTCTCACTTTGATTTTGTTATCATTATGTCAGATTTATTACATTAATTTATGTGGACGTCTGTATTGATTTAAAGTTAAATAAATCTACCGATGGAAGTAAATTTTATTTCATAATGAATTGTTTAAATCGTGGTTAGATCGTAGGAGAGGCACGCTTCGGTATGAATGGGCCGCGGCCGGCTCGATCGGAGTGATACCCCGGCCCCACAGAGAGTGCGTGAAGCAGCACTGTGCTATTTTTCGCTACATGAGTGAGGTTACCGGAGGTCCAATCCGGGGTAAAAGGGGGTTTAAAGATTGACAGCACAATTGTGACTCCACTGTTGTTACGGCGCGCCGTACCCTCACTCAAGTAGCGAAAAATAGCACAATGCTGCTTCACGCCGGTTTTCTGTGACTACGGCGGCGGCAATCGCTTACCTCCAGGTGGTCCGTCTGCTCACCTGCCACCTTTCACTTAAAAAAAAATTAAGTACCTATTTATGATGATTTCAGAAAGATAGCTGGTGTCAGCTGAATGCGGACCGCTCAGGACCGGGTTGGTTGGCGCTCTTTGGGGGTGGCCTACGTTCAGCATTGGACGGCGATAGGCTGATTGATTGATTGACTGACCTATTTATTACAAATCATTTAATTTGTGATTCTATTCTTAATTATGTTCGAACTTTATTGTCATTTGTTTTACGATAACGATTTTAATTTCATCCATTAGATTTAATGTCTCGATTACAATCGGCATAATTTGTCGATTAATTATCTCTTTATGATTGAGTTATCTATAAATCATGCAGATTAAAAGTGTGAGTGGTTTCATAAAAATCAGGGACAGCCAACAGCTGATATCACACGGGAGATGAGGCAACCGTACATCTATTACCGACCAAGCGGCCATCCGGTCTGTAGGGTTACCAACTTGTCCATATGCGAATACCTGTGAAAAGTTTATTAGTTATAGAAAATTTGTAAAAATATATTATGTCAATTAAGCTGTTGGTGTTCCAAATAAAATACAATAAAATAAAATTAAAATTATTCTATACTATCATCATCATCAGCCTATCGCAGTCCACTGCTGGACGTGGGCATCTCCAATTGTTCGCCACTGTGATCTATCCATGGCTTCTCGCATCCAGCTCTTACCAGCCATCCTGCGCAGATCGTCCCCAGTCGTCCCCGTCGACCTAGCCAGAGAGCGCCCTACATTACGTTTGCCAAGACGCAGTCTCCACTCTAGAACTCGTTTACCCCATCGGTTGTCGGTTCTGCGGCTAATATGGCCAGCCCACTGCCACTTAAGCTTGCTAATCCGGTGAGCAATGTCGATGACTTTGGTTCTCTGCCGGATCACTTCGGATTCGATCTCTTTCGATCGATTGAAGACGAAAGTCTTCAATCACTGCGTCCTACCCGTCATGACATACGGAGCCGAAACGTGGACACTTACGGTACGGCTGGTCCACACGTTAAAGGTTGCTCAGCGGGCTTTGGAACGAGCAATGCTCGGCGTCTCTCTCCGAGATCGAATCCGAAATTCTATACTATAATAGTGCCTTATTTAGTTTATACTGCCTCGTTGCGGAGTGGGTAATGCGTCTCACTTTAAAACGACGGCTGCATTCGGGTCCCGGGTTTGATCCCTGGTGTTGGCGACGGCCACAACCATCCTTTTTTGTATTGTCTATGTCTTTTATATTTCCTATACTTTCGATAGAAGCTTCTATTGTCTATTAAAAACAATTCTTCTGGTAAATAGTTTTTTAGATTTTCGCGTTGCATTATAACTATAATGTATCAATACGGGGATTAACACGATATTTATTATGTGAAACAACATTGTGTACTCACATATTTGGCTCGACGTTTCGGCTACGTTACAGCAGCCGTGGTCACGAGCGGAGCGTGGTCAGTCCGCTCGTGACCACGGCTGCTGTAACGTAGCCGAAACGTCGAGCCAAATATGTGAATACACAATGTTGTTTCACATAATAAATATCGTGCTAATCCCCGTATTGATACATTATAATTCTTTTGGTAGTTGTGCTTGTCTAATATATGTGTGGTAAATAAGTGTGAAAAGTGTGTTTTCTTTTTTTAACTGGTGCTTTAGGGACCTTAAGCTAGGGACATAAACGTGATCAACACCTGGGTTGGGCCAAAATTTGTAACTGAGTTTTTCTGTTAAGGTGACGGGTAGGGCACACTAGTGACGCCATTCTCTAGGATCTATTTTAAACAATTTCGAGGTTACAACCTCTCGGCAAACACTTATACTATTTATTAAATAACCATGCACAAAGTTGCGTCCGTTTTTGTAGGCGAAAAAGCGACCACTTTTGGCGGGAATAAATTTTTCGCGTACGCGTTGGACCCAATATTTTTGCATTTTTATTTAATAAATAGTATAATTGTTTGCCGAGAGGTTGTAACCCCTAAGTTGTTTAAAATAGATCCGGCTTAAAAGCTAAAAGTTAAAAGCTAAAATGGATTGGCGTCACTAGTGTGCCCTACCCGTCACCTTAAAGCGACGGCTGTATTCGGGTCCCGGGTTTGAGCCCTGGGTTGGGTCAAAATTTATTAGCCTAAATATGAACTGGGCGAACTTTTGCTCAGCTTTGCACTACCGAGTGGGACGTCTGCAACTCAGGAGACCAGCTGAGGACATCTGTAATGAGTACACAGACATACTGACACGAACGGCAAGCGAATGTCTGGGCAATCGCAAAAAAGCGGACACCGATGGGTACGAGTGGTGGACACTTGCACTGGACAAACTCAGGAAGGAAGTGTACAGCGCGCGTAGGAACTGGCAGAAGTCAAGGAGGTGAGCAGGAAACTCATTTGAAGAATGAGCTCAATGTTGTGAGAAATCACTACAAAGAGGCAATGAGGAGCGCGGAGATCACCTTTTACCGCAAAGTGGCCGAATCCGGCAACAATAAGCCGTGGGGGATGGCTTATCGAGCTGCCTCTGGCAGAGTTCGCCCCCCACCCAACGTGATGCACGGAATGAAGCTCATGGAAGGACATGCAGAAACTGGAGAGGAGACCATGTCTGGGCTCCTGCGCGCGCTGTGTCCTGATGACGACCTGGAGAAGGATGATGCGTACCACCGGCAGGTCCGAATAGCTGCTGCGTGTGCCCCGACTGGACGAGACTCAGATCCACCCAACCGGGAGGCACTGGCGCGAATAGTCAAAGATCTACCAAACACGGCACCGGGAATGGATGAAATGACGCCACGGATCATAAAGCGAGCATGGAGAGCGAGTGGAGAGGAAATGCTGTATATGTTTTCCGCGTGCATAAGAGAAGGTGTGTTCCCAGCCATATGGAAGACCGGAAGACTAGTGGTTTTGCCAAAAGGCAACGACAAACCCCTGACAGACCCAAAAGCGTATAGACCGGTGACGTTGCTGCCCATTTTGGGAAAGATACTGGAACGTCTCATTATCACCTGCGCTCCTTGTCTGTACCGGAATATCTCACCAAGTCAGCATGGTTTTAGGTGTGGAAAGTCGACGGTTACGGCAATTAACGCAATTATGGACCGAGTTACGAATACCTCCAAAAACTATTGCCAGCTTATATTCTTGGATATTTCAGGGGCCTTCGACAACGCCTGGTGGCCCATGGTCCTGCTCAAAGTGAAACAAGGTGGATGTCCACCAAATATTTACAAAATCTTAGTGAGTTACTTCACAGACCGGCGAGTGGGTTTATTCATGGGTCGACAGGTGGTGTGGAAGAGGTCTACAATGGGCTGCCCCCAAGGTTCGGTGTTAGGGCCTACTTTATGGAATCTTCTGCTCGATGACATCCTTAGGTTACCGATGCCCGAGGGCGTCAGCATGACAGCCTATGCGGATGATATCACGATCGCGATCGAAGCACCAACCAGAGCTAAAATAGAGCGAGATGCACAATATATGCTCCAGGCGGTGTCCGAATGGGGGCATCGGAACCGTCTGACTTTCTCAGCCGCTAAGTCGCAGACGCTTACCTTGAAAGGCAAATTCAAGCGCCCCCCAACGATACGTATGGACAATAAATCGATCGCGCACGTGAGCATGGCAAAGTTACTTGGGGTGGTGATTGACCAAGGGTGCTCCTTCTTGCAGCATGCGAACTTTATCGGCCAGCGGGCTAGTAACTGCTTCGGGAAGATGTCGAGAATATCTTCATCGACCTGGGGCGTGCGGTACAAAGCACTTAAGGTCCTGTATTCAGGGACCTATGTTGCAAGTCTTACTTAAGCTGCGGCAGTTTGGTGGCACCGGGCAAGCATCTTCGTGGTGAAGCGAGCTTTGCTGCGCACCCAGCGGCCTGCAATGATTCTGCTCACGAAGGCTTATAGGTCTGTTAGCACATCAGCGCTGCCCGTGCTAGCTGCGGTGTTGCCGGCCGACTTAGAAGTCGTTCGTGTGGGACGATTCGCCCAGGAGTGCCCAAAGGAAGCCACAGACAAGGAGCAGACGGCACTTAAACGTAGAATATTTGGAGATGTTGTTGCCCAATGGCAGGAGTGCTGGTCGACCAGCGACAAAGGAAGAGAGTTGTCGCAGTTTTTCCCAGACGTAGAAATGAGATTATCGGCCGGTTGGGTGGAACCAGACTACGCTGTGTCACAAATATTTACAGGACATGGGAGTTTTAACAGCAGACTGCACGCGATGACTCTCTGTGAGTCACCTGTATGTCCTTGTGGAGAAGCTGATGAAACTCGGGACCATGTGCTGTGGGAATGTCAGCTGTATGAAGAAGAGCGGCAACAGATGCTGAATGACTGGAACAGAAACGAGATAGGACCAGTATACCATCAAGAGATGGTCAACTCTGCAGAAGGTTTTCGACGGTTGCGTGCGTTTGCACACAAAAGGCTTAATATTAGGAAGGAGATTGATTGATGTGGAACTGCCCGAGCGCGAGTCGCTTGTGTTGTGGTGTTTCACGCCCCATTTGGGGAGAAGTGACAGTGAGATGGGACACAGACACAGATTTTGTAGGGAGTGAAGAATCGCACCGGGGAAAGAGCCCTTAGCAAGTACCTGGTGAGCGTCTCCCAAGATTCGGTCCGTATGCCGAGACGGTAGGAAGGACCATGGGCTGGTGGAGGGACTGTGTCTATTAGCCTAAATATGCATGACTCAAGAAAAATACAACTTTATGATTGAACACGACCAAAATAAATGAAAGTGCGTTAAAGTTGATAAAATATTAGATGAGATACCTTTTATTTTTGATTTTTGTGTATTACCCCGGGCGCCAAGATGTTGTCGTGGCCGCCATTTGCAACTGCACTGCGCGAGCGTATGCAAGTACTTTCCAGCCAGCAAGAACGAGACAGCGATATGCGGAGCAGTGAAATAGCATCTGTCTGGTTTTACCCCCTATCCGGTTTCCCCCCACATTCCCCTACGGAATAGTGTACTGTTATAAAATGTTATCTGAAGTGTCTTAGTCTTAGTCTTAGTAGCAGCCTATATACTGTCCCACTACAGGGCAAAGGCCTTCATCATAGTTATCAAGTTATCGCTACTATGATGGGATTACGATTAATCACCACGCTTGCCTAATGTAGATTGGCGATCACAAACCCGAGCAATGTTCGGATAATTTGAAACATACTTTTTGCTCGACCCGGGAATCGAACCCAGGACCCTGAGATCACGGCCCGGTACATAAACCACTAGACCAACAGGGTGATCTGAAGTGTATGAAGTGTTAAAAATATTATTTTATGCTTTTTAGTTTGTAGATTTTGAAGACGTTTTTTTATATAGAATTTTTTTTTCATGCTTTTTAATGACTCATTTTTTGGCAACAGCAAGAACAAATAGCAATAAAATAATTGTTTTTCTACCTTATTTTTATACAATAATAATATACGAATAACCAGCTTAAATTGTTTGGAATGCTTAAAAGAGTGCAATTTTTAGACGCTGGCCGACGTTCCAACATTTGCTGTGTCCTGCTCTCGCAAGACGAGTAAGACAAAGACGGTTTTCTGTGGTGATAAATAAATAAAATATAAATATTTTTTTCTAACAACTAAGGCCCATAAGGCTAAATTGTTTTAGTATAATAACATAGACTAAGATCTGTAAATTTTGTGCAATAAAGTGTATCTATCTATCTATCTATCTCATACAAATTTTATTAGTGATGATCGGTCTTAAGCAATCTGTTTTATGCTGACAACCCTATATCGAGGGCAAAGTTCCGGCCTTGTGGTAGGTACGTTGTCGTTGACCGGTTGGTTACATTTGGACCAATTACCTATTTATCAAACCGACTGCCGTTAACTATTTAACTCTACCGGACTTTTTCAATCAGTGTTATGTCGTGACTCTACCATTAGCTTGGCGGTGTGAGGTAAAACTTCGTGAGGAAACTTGCACGTTTCGAATAGTTTTTGAGACTTTATTTATATGATTAGTGGCAGACGAGAAGACGGATCACCTGATGGTAAGTGACTCCCGCCGCCCATGGACAACCGCGACACCAGTGGAGTCAAAAGTACGCTGCCAATCTTTAAACTCCCCTTTCACCCGGATTGGGCCTCCGGTACCCTCACTCAATAAAAATTAAAAATCTTTTATTGTAGTAGAGCAGTAGAGCCACGCTTCGGCATAAATGGGCCGGCTCAACCGGAGTGATACCATGCCCTCACAGAAAACCGGCGTGAAGTAGCATTGTGCTGTGTTACGCTGCGTGAGTGAGGGTACCGGAGGTCCGAAAAAGGGGAAAGGGGGGTACAAAGGTCGGCAGCGCACTTGTGACGCCACTGGTGTCGCGGGTGCGCATGGGCGGCGATCCGTCCGCTCATCTGACACCTATCACATTTAAAAAAAATGGTAATCGCTTACTATCAGGTGAGCCATCTGCTTGTTTGTATCTGATGTAAGCAACTGGCCAACTGTGTCTACGGATTTTGTCACAGAAGCAGAAGATTACCGTCAACCTTGACAAAACTGTTACAAAATGGCGACATCGCACGTCGGAGCTCAAAACATTTTTTGTCGAGAGTAATCAGAGTAAATAAGTTATCTGTTCTCAACATGACTTCAGCTGTCATACAAATTGTATGACAGCCCTAAACCGCAAGAACATTTGTATGTAACTCGTGTATAACATTAGCATAATGTTTATTCAAGTGCCGCTCATTTTTTGCCGGCAAACCACATAGAGATGTGCCATGCAAAACGACTCGAGTGAACTTAATTCGAGGGAAATTCAGGTAGGTACATAAGATTTTTTTGAGTTCATCACATAGACTAGACTGGACTTATGCCTCCCTAATGTTCTCCACACAGAGCGGTCTTGTGCCGCCCTGATTTAAAGAGATACCAATCCTCACCAGATCGTCGATCCTGTCACGGCTGTTACTTGATGCATGTGATTTCAACTCCAGGCGAGGACCTTTCCGGCCCAATGTCAGTTCTTCTCGCAATTCGAATTTGAGTTACTGAACTCAAATTCGAAGGACCGTTTTTAAATCTGAGACAAAAATGCAATTTTTCACTGCGGGTAGGAACCTTGTACCTAACTGGGTGTGAAAGTGAGGCTTGCAAGCCAGCTAATTTAATAATGACATGTGACATCTTTTTTAGAGTTTCGTACCCAAATGGCAAAAAACGGAAACCTTATAGATCCGTCATGTCTGTCCATCTGTGTTTCCGTCCGTACAGCCACTTTTCTCCGAAACTATAAGAACTATACTGTTTAAACTTGGTAAATAGATGTATTTTGTTAACCGCATTACGATTTTCACATAAAAATTAGAAAAAAAAATTGGGGGGGGGGGGGGGGTCTCTATACTTGAAACTGAAACTAGAATGTTGAGGTTTTTATTATAATTTTTTTCTAAACACAATACTTTGCGCAACAGACGCTCTCAAAGTGTTAAATTGTCCCCCCCCCCCCCTCTAACTTCTATAGCAAATGAATTATAAAACTAATAAAAATATATGATGTACATAATCATGAAAACTTACAACGAAAATTGGTTTGGACTAGATCTAGTATTTTTTTTAATAAGTTAGAAACCGTTAAACCGCAATTTACCTTCCATATATCTTACTTGCTGCTACGGAACCCTTCATGGGCGAGTCTGACTCCCATTTGGCCGCTTTTTAACAATGTACTTTTTTATGAGAAAGGGAGTCACCTGATGGTAAGTGATCACCGCCACTCATGGACATCAGAGATACCAGAAGGAGTGGAGATGCATTGCTGACCTTTAAGGAAGGTATAGTCTCGTTTCTTGTTTCAATGAAACTTGATTAAACCAAATAAACCAATCATTGCTTCTGGACCACTGGCATTTACCATCAGCTATTTGCAGTCCCTTTTAGGGAACAAGGTGGTGTATGGGACTCTAAGTAACCCTAAAAACTCCTGGTGGGTCCATCACAGTATCCTTAGTGCAATGAGGCAGCTGATAACCCATAGCTGGGACTTAACCTTACCTGGTCGCGTTTGCCGCTTAACTCTTACCTGGAAATTCATTCCCGCACCAGACTGATGCTCTCCATGTTTCCAGGTGTCAATGCAGAGCACATATGTCACATATAGTTAACTCAAACTTACCGTAACTCAAGTTTGTCACATCCCTAAAACCACAGAGTAATGACGCAAAGATGGTTCACCCCATTCATTCTGAGTTAGCTCTCCCGAATAATGAGATTAGTGTGCCATTATTACTATTAATCTGTATACAATGTAATAGTATACAGTGTATACACAGTGTTGGCTAATTCAGTGCGATAACACTCTGCAACATCATCAACATTGGAAAAGAATAGCTTCTGAGTTTCTTGCTGGTGACTTCTCAGTACAAATCGACATTCCAAACCAGCGCGGCAGATTATACCTATACTATTTATAAAGAGGTAAATCCTAAAGAAAGCGGCAACGTTTACATGTAATCCGAAAATACAAATCGCTTGCGCAATGTAATCGACACCTAACGCCATCTATTGGTATAAAGTGGAACTAATGTCCCGAAACGAAGTGAGAGAGGGCCACCTGGTGTGTTCATATTTTGACATTCATAAAATGGTGACATGGTCTCCATCCTCTTCTTAGCGTGTAATTTCCGGTTGCGTCCAAAGCTGTCGCTCTGGAGCCCGGGGTACACTTAGACCTCGATTCAGGATTTGGTGAGTCTGGTAATTACAATGAAGCGACTGCCATTTCACCGTCGCGACGCAAACCATTAACGGAAGAACCAGACCAACTGTGGTAATACGTTTTAAAGACAGTAATATATGAAATTCATCATCATCAGCCCATTTAAGTCCCTATTGCTGAGGCACGGGCCTCCCTCAATCACATGAGGGGTAATTGCCATACTCACCACGCTTGGCAGACGGTACGAGTGAGGGTGGCCAATTCTACTCTGCCGGGACCACACGGCCATATTATAATTTAATTTATAGTAACCTTATAAAGCATGCATACATTGCAGTGCCTCTGTGGGGTTCATGTTTAGAATTATAGTTAATAATTTTAAGACCTAATAATGTACTACATGAAAGCAATAAATAATATGACTACAAAAGTTACTCTCTGATTCTTTTATATCTTTGTCCAATCGTTGGTTTTCAAGAATGATATTTAAAACATGCACGAAAACCAATCACAAAGGCAATTGGAGGTCGGAGCTGGATATCGATTTCAATATTTTTTAAGTATTCCGTTACCATCTGGGCAAATAAATAAATATTAGATTTAGAATGTACGCAGAGAGCAAACAGGATAAAAACTGGCTGTATCGAAAAGTAGGTAGGTAGGTTGTTTTTATGGCGAAAAATAGGCAGACGAGCTGCGGCCCATCTGGTGGTAAATGGTAACAGCCGCTCATAGACAACACCAATGCTGGAGCACAGTCATGCCGCTACCTACGGTGAAAAAATGGCCAAGTGCGAGTCGGACTCGCCCATGAAGGGTTCCGTAGCAGCAAGTAAGATATATGGAAGGTAAATTGCGGTTTACGCTTTATAACGTATTAAAAAAAAACTTACTATACCCAAAACTGGAATTCAAGACCAAAAAATCTCCTACAATGTTGCCAATGTAATAAAATTATCGTACAATAGTATACCTATTTCTTAAAAACATACGCCGACATAATTTGTTTATTGGTAATTTTAATTCTATAATCTAAAGAAGTAATTTTATTGACTTATATTCACATAAATACAAGACGCTTTATTAAAAACTTAATCATCCGTAATGTTAGGTAGAAAAGCTGTTATTGAGCTGGTGTCACTTCAGGTGTTAATAACATTTGGTACAACATTTGAACTGACTTGTGGTTGTTTCGTGCAGTAAGGCGCCCCAAAGAAATATTTATATAGGAATCTTTGAATTTTAAACGTTTTAAACAATGCAATTGTGTGTTGAGTGAGTTGCTTGGACCTAAGAGAGTCTTGACACCTGCGATTTCGTTAAGAGAAGTTTCGGCTGAACCCGTAGGTCGATAACGCGCCCGTTTTATTGAGTGACTTCGACTGTTCACTTTGTCAAAATGTACGAGCTACGTCGCACAGACCAACTCAGCAACGACCTACATGCAGCGCGGCTGACCGATGGACCGTCTTCTTGCACCGTCGGCACTCTACACACACACACTAGCAAATACCTTTGAATGTGACAATAAAGATAAACATTGTATATAAACAAGTAAACTACTAACAATAAACAGATTTCAACCGTCTGTGTTGGGTCTCATTTCTCCCGCTGCGGCCAAGACACCTTTAGCCGTCACTATGATCAGTCGAGTGAGCCTGCTCGACTGGCAGCGGTCCCCCTCCTACCTACCGTCCTGACTCTTCCCGCTTGTTACCCTGGGCGACCCGGGAGCAAGCTCCCATCACCTTATTTATATATGTATTTATTCCCATGGATAGGCAGGGCTAGGGCTCTAGAGACTTAGTGTCTTAGACAAAGGGGCTCTAGGCTCACTAGAGAGTTAGGTTCCCTTCCTTTCCCTATATTCTGTTCGCCGGGACGCGGTGCCTTACAAACATCGCTTCCCACCCGTACATTTTGGTTCTTCGTTACTTTCATTAACTAGCTTCCTATGGACCTCAACATTTGGTCCTTCGTTCCTTTAATCTACCAGCTTCCTATGAACCTCAACATTTGGTCCTTCGATCCTTTAATCTACCAGCTTACTATGGACCTCAACATTTTGGTTCTTCGTTACTTTCATTAACTAGCTTCCTATGGACCTCATCATATGGTCCTTCGTTCCTTTAATCTACCAGCTTCCTATGGACCTCAACATTTGGTCCTTCGATCCTTTATTTTAGCAGCTTCCTATGGACTTCATGATAATGGTCCTGCGAAGATTCTATTTACTAGCTCCCTGTGGATCTATACCATTGATCCTATAACATCTTATCATTATCAACTTAATCGATCTCATCATAGTGGTCTCCTACTTATTTTTAATTTACTAGCATCCTTGGATCTATTCTGTAGTTATGATACTTTCACTTAATCATATTTCTATAGACCTCTACCGCAGGTCTTTAAATCACTAACTTGCATCAACTTCCTATTGATCCCTTATTTACCTGGCCAGGAACGCGGTGCCTTACGACCACTCGTTTCTGGTCTGATTCCACAAACAATCGTAACCATGTTCCCAAAACACTCTACAAAGAGTTAATTTTACAAGTTTCATTTCAAGTAAATTATCAACTTACACCAAATAACAATACAATAACATTCATTTGATGTAAGTAAGCAATGTCACGTAGACTAATGACTTAGCTAATTTTGCAACACTGCAATTTCATGATCAAACAATGCTATTAACTAATAAATTTATTTTAGAATACTTAGCATTTTTACAGTCAGTAGTGTAGGTAGGTAACAAGAAGGGAAATTTTAAGCATTGTTTGACGACTTAGTAACTAGGAGCAACAGTTCTCCTGGCCTAACTGGGCCACAACTTTAACTTTACTATTAACTAGGAGCAACAGGGCTCCTGGCCTAACTGGGCCACAACTTTAACTTTACTATTAACTAGGAGCAACAGTTCTCCTGGCCTAACTGGGCCACAACTTTAACTTTACTATTAACTAGGAGCAACAGTTCTCCTGGCCTAACTGGGCCACAACTTTAACTTTACTATTAACTAGGAGCAACAGGGCTCCTGGCCTAACTGGGCCACAACTTTAACTTACTATTAACTAGGAGCAACAGTTCTCCTGGCCTAACTGGGCCACAACTTTAACTTTACTATTAACTAGGAGCAACAGGGCTCCTGGCCTAACTGGGCCACAACTTTAACTTTACTATTAACTAGGAGCAACAGTTCTCCTGGCCTAACTGGGCCACAACTTTAATTTTATTATTAACTAGGAGCAACAGGGCTCCTGGCCTAACTGGGCCACAACTTTAACTTAAAATTAACTAGGAGCAGCAGGGCTCCTGGCCTACTGGGCCACAGCATTAACTTTATCATTAACTAGGAGCAGCAGGGCTCCTGGCCTAACTGGGCCACAACATTAGCTTAACATTAACTAGGAGTAGCAGGGCTCCTGGCCTAACTGGGCCACAACGTTAGCTTAACATTAAGTAGGAGCAGCAGGGCTCCTGGACTAACTAGGCCAAAACATTATCTCATCATTATCAAGGAGCAGTGATGCTCCTGGCCTATCAAGGCCACACTTTTAAAAACAATCAAGGCTCATGCCCATAGTAGAGGGGCGTAGTAACTACAACAACTATTACTATTATTATTGTAGTGACTTACAACCACTACTCTCCCGAGCTAGCAGCTCTAGGTCTAAAACCATGAGACCTCTTTTTAACATCTTACTCTTTTCTTGGGGTGGAAGGATTCTCTACTGGGATTACCATCTTCCCGAAAACATCGGGAACGCCTGAGCCCAACAGTTGGGAAAGGCAATCATACTTTTAACAAAAATACTATTAAATTAATTAAAATCAGCAAATCATTCTTATATTAACTATTTGTTTACTTTGCGCAAAACATTGTTAAACGAATTATACTCTCATATTACATACTTGATCAACGACAACATTCTATATCAAATTGACAACGTAATTACAACCTTACTACTTGATTATAAATAAAGTTTTGCTTTGACAGCAGTAACAAACAGTTTTGTAAGTTAGGCAGGTTTAACCATATCTTATGTACAGACAACACCACGACTACATCGATGACAACAGAGAGACACTGACAGCAGCGGATCGGTAACTGGCCTCCCCAACGGGTCTCACCAGTTCATTGAGAAGTCGCATATGCTGTTCAGTACAACCTGGCCTATCTACAACCATCAACCAATCAGCAATTAACCAGAGATGTAGAATGCATCCCAAGAAGCTCGAGACAACACTACCATAACACTGTTGGCAACAATTGCGGTTCGAGAGGGTCGCAGCCAGAGCAGCGGACATCGCGTCAACGCAGTCACGCAGGGTCGTTGCACTCCAACAACACACATTTGGCAGAGGCACCACTCAAACAGCATCCCTTTGCCCTCCCCTCTTCGTCTTTTTCTTCGAGTCGGGAATATGTACGAGCTACGTCGCACAGACCAACTCAGCAACGACCTACATGCAGCGCGGCTGACCGATGGACCGTCTTCTTGCACCGTCGGCACTCTACACACACACACTAGCAAATACCTTTGAATGTGACAATAAAGATAAACATTGTATATAAACAAGTAAACTACTAACAATAAACAGATTTCAACCGTCTGTGTTGGGTCTCATTTCTCCCGCTGCGGCCAAGACACCTTTAGCCGTCACTATGATCAGTCGAGTGAGCCTGCTCGACTGGCAGCGGTTCCCCTCCTACCTACCGTCCTGACTCTTCCCGCTTGCTACCCTGGGCGACCCGGGAGCAAGCTCCCATCACCTTATCTATATATGTATTTATTCCCAGGATAGGCAGGGCTAGGGCTCTAGGGACTTAGTGTCTTAGACAAAGGGGCTCTAGGCTCACTAGAGAGTTAGGTTCCCTTCCTTTCCTTATATTCTGTTCGCCGGGACGCGGTGCCTTAACCGTCGCTTCCCGCCCGTACACAAAATATAACTTGACAATTTTCTTTAATAGTTATTTCGCCTGATAACGCCTCAAATCTAAAACATGTACAAAATTGGACGAATTAATTACTGGAGTGGTGGAAAACTTTATTCTACAAGTGACCGACTCAGATTCCATAGTCAGAGATTCTGACATTAGTGATGGTAAAGATGAAGATGTAATTAAGTTTCTATTTTTTGAGAAAATCCTTATCAGGAATTGTGCCAGCCTATACTAAGAAAATAAGCATATAACGAAAAGGTTGATGAAACCTGAAAACTTGATTTGACAATGACATAAATGACATTGATTGATTTGACACTGACGTATCTGTCGTAGTTTGATCTTGAATTCCAGTTTCGGGTATAGATCTAGTCCAAACCAATTTTCGTTGATAGATTTCATGATTATGTACATCATATATTTTTTTCAGTTTTATAATTCATTTATTATAGAATAGAGAGGGGGGGGGGGGGGGGACACAATTAACACTTTGGGAGCGTCTCTTGCGCAAAGTATTGTGTTCAGAAAAAAATGATGTCAAAAACCTCAACATCATTTTTAAAGATCTATCCATAGATACCCCACACGTATAGGTTTGATGAAAAAAAAATTTTGGGTTTCCATTTCAAGTATGGAGACCCCCGAATTTTTTAATTTTTTCCAACTTTTGTGTAAAAATCTTAATACGGATAACAAAATGCGTCTATTTACCAAGTTTCAATAGTATTGTTGTTATAGTTTCGGAGAAAAGTGGCTGTGACATACTGACGGACGGACAAACGGACAGACATGTCGAATCTATAAGGTTTCCTTTTTTGCCATCTGGCTACGGAACCCTAAAAAGAACTCTGTTCAAGCCTCGCTACTTTGAGCAGCTAAATTCTTACATCGGACCACACGCAACATAGTAACCATCACAGAAAACCGGCGCGAAGCAACATTGTGCTGTGTTTCGCTGCGTGAGTGAGGGTACCGGCTTATAGGGGGGTTTAAAGGTTCGCAGTGCACTTGTCTTGTGACTCCACTGACGTCACTGGTATCCGTGGGCGGCGGCAATCGCTTACCATGCGGTGATCCGTCTGCTTGTCTCACACCTATCACATATTCACATCACATCACGTAAACACAAATGTTTGACTCACCTCGCCCTAAGAGGTAAGGGTTAGCCCTTACCCCGGATTGGGCTTCTGAGACCTTACCATGAGTTTGAAATACTATCCTCGCTATCCAAAACTATTGCTCTGTCTCTTTCAAATGCACCACAATTAAAGGGACAAAGCGATAGTTTTTGATAGCGAGAACAGGTTTTCAAACTCATGGTAAGGATACTGGTCACTTAACGAAACACTGCGCAGGCGCTGCTTTAAATGTAATCTTATTTCACAACTTCACATATATTGGTCTGACTCCGAGATAGGTAGCTCTAGCAGCTGTGTTACGGATATCAGAATCAACAGCGGCATTACAAATATAATACATGTGATATTTTTCTTAAGTAATTCAAATACATAGGAAACGCCCAGACCAATACAAACAGATATGTTCATGCACACAAATGTTTTTACTGTGCGGGGATAGAAGCAGTAACCTTTGCATCAGAGGCAGCATTCACTACTACTGATCCAAACGGTTTTCAGTAGACCTGGCAAAAACGTATCTTTCAAAAGATTGGAACATTTGCATCTGGATCAGTGCAGAGATGCGGAACAGTGAAACGCTTCATTTGGAACATCGACTCTCAGATAGATCCGTCATTCATTCCACCCATTCAGATCATTCGGCTCACTCAGATCATCCAGCTCATTCGGATCATCAGATCATTCGGCTCATCGGATCATTCCGCTCATTCGGATCATTCGGTTCACTAGGACTCGAGACCCGTTTGAGTCGAATGATACATTTGGGGTGAACATTAGAGATTCAGAACAGTCTATCATTTAGCTGAGTCGGATCACCGAATAGTTTCAGTAAAGAGACAGCAGTATCACTCCGGTTGAGCCGGCCCATTCATGCCGTAGCGTTGCTCTCACACGGTCAGACCAAACCATTTACCAGGAGAGCAGAAAAACGTTAGTTAAATATTTTTACGTTGCAATAAATTTTTAAATTGAATTTCAATCTCTGGCCTATATCTATTGTTTCCAACATAAAGAACAAACTATGAAAATTTTTAGAACCAAAATATATTAACAAATCTGTTAAAAGCTTTAACAATTTAGTGTCCATAAAATAAAATCTGGAATTCTTTTTCAGGGTACTTATTGTATCTACTAGCGCCAAATGAATATTAAAAAATTGTAATGAATTGAAGATTTTTAAAATTTATTACTTATCCTGTTTGGAGAGTTTCCCGAAATGTTAATATCGACATAGTCAGGTGTCCATAGGCTGCGCTAATCGCTTACCGACCATCAGGCGAGCTGCACGCTCGTTTCTCCCCGACGTGGTATAAAAAACATATTGATTCTAAATGTGTGACCATGTTATCTAGCCCCCTGTCAACAGGTTCTAAACAAGACAGCCACGCAAGATCAGACGGGGGTTCTGGCGAAAGGACTAAAACACTGCGCGTGGGCTGATGCTATTCAAATGTTTTAAATTAGTTTCTAGTAGTTTTTAGTGAACGAATTTAGTGTTTTTTGTGCAGAAGAGCCGCGAAGTGATCTTAATAATGAGAATCGTTGAATTGTAACGTTTTTAACACTGCTATTGTGTGTCGAGCGAGTGAGTTGACACGTGACAACAACTTGTTTTAGAGTGGTAGGTATCGGCAGAATCCGTAGGCGGATAAAACCGCAAAACACCGGCGTTTTATTGAGTGACTGTGACTTTGACTGAATTCGACGTTGACAACCGACTTATCTAAATAAGTTACTTGACATTGGCAAGATATCTTCGTGTAGAGCCATATTATTTGTTATATATGCAGCCTTCTTGGTCTGCGGTAAGACTGGCGGCTGCGTCCGCCATTTCGCTGATTAAAATGTTACGTCAAATAAACGTCAGTGCGTTCATAACCAGCAAGCGTTTTAGTTACACATTCCCATCGGATCCCAGATTTAATATTGGCGACGATCGATCCACGGTTATTTTAACAAAAAAAAAATAGAAAATGGCGCAATTCGGGTTATTGTCGACTTTTGACCATAATTCGCAAACATGGACAGTGTACAGGGATCGGCTTGCGCAATGGTTCGTTGCTAATGACATCAACGACACAATCGATGCGTCTTGTGAAAAACGTCGAGCAATTTTATTGAGCGCACTCAGCGAAGCGACTTACAAGCTAGCAGCGAGTTTAGCTTTGCCGAAGGATTTGCTTACTGTGCCGTATGAAGACATTCTTGGGCTACTAGACAACCACTTTACACCTAAGAGAAGCGGTTTCGGCGAGAGGTATACATTTTATTCGGCAGTGCAGTCTGACGGTGAGACGTACCGTCAATGGGCTGCTCGTTTGCGCGGACTAACCGCACATTGTGGATTCCTAAACGTGGAGGAAGCATTAAGAGACCATTTCATGATGGGTATGCTGCCGGGAGCGGAGCGGGAGAAACTTTTCGCTCAGGATCTGAAGGAACTAACAACATTAGCGAAGGCAGTGGAGATTGCGGAGTGCGTGCGCAGCGCGCGCGCCGCAGCGGCGGCGGCCGCGGCGCCAGGGCACGAGTGCGCGCCCGCCCACCAGCTGTTCAAGATCTCGGCCAAAACCAGTGCTAGTGATGGCAAAGTGATGTGTTCGGTTTGTGGTTTTAAAAACCATACGTCTGAAAAGTGTCGATTCGCGAATTATAAATGTAAAAGATGTAATGTCAAGGGCCACTTACGTCGTATGTGTAAGAAAATTAATTTTGTTGCGGACGAAAAGGTTGAGGAGAACGGCGATGATGGTGAGTGTTTGAACATTCGCACTACACACGGTGAGCCGATGTCCGAGTCGGTTGACGTCCGAGGAGTTCGTATGAATTTCCAAATTGATAGCGGGTCAGCTGTTACTGCGATATCTCTAAGTACTTATTTGAGGCATTTTAAAGATGTGACATTGTCCAAAACGAAAAAACGGTTATTAACTTATACCGGTGACAATATTCTTTGTGAGGGTATTGTTAAGCTACCTGTAACGTATTTAAACACAACTCATACATTAAATATTTATATCATTCGCAATGGTGGGCCGCCGATTTTAGGTAGAGATTTTATATCACTTTTTAAGTTAGAACTTTTACCTATGTTTTTTAGTGAGAATACACAAACTTTTCTGGAACATTTACAAAAAGACTTCCCTGCTGTATTTTCTGACGAATTAGGTAAATTTAATAAATATAAAGTTAAATTAAGTTTAAAAGATGACGCAAAACCAATTTTTTTTAAGCCGCGCCCCGTAGCTTTCGCTCTTAAAGAAAAAATAGGTAATGAGATCGATAGGCTGGTGCGTGTAGGTATCCTAGAACCGGTGGATCACTCCGAGTACGCGACGCCCGTCGTGCCCGTGCTCAAGCGCGACGGCTCGCTGCGGCTGTGCGCCGACTACTCGGTCACGATCAACAAGCAGCTGCTGGTGGATCAGTACCCTTTGCCCACCGCTCAGGAACTGTTTACTAAACTGCACGGTGGCCAATCTTTTAGTAAGTTAGACCTTTCACAGGCCTACTCTCAATGCTTATTAGATGAGGAGTCACAAAAGCTTACGTGTATCAACACTCACAAAGGGCTATTTAAATACACGAGATTGGTTTTCGGACTCGCATGCGCCCCGGCTATCTTCCAGCGTGTCATGGAAAACGTGTTGGCAGGTATGGAAGGAGTATTGTGCATGTTGGATGATGTTTTGGTGACCGGCCCGTCTAAATCTGTTCATTTAAGTAGACTGCACGAAGTGTTACGTCGTCTTGAAGAGGCAGGGTTAACTCTGCAAAAGGCTAAGTGTGAATTTTTTAAGGATGAAGTCGAATATTTGGGTTTTGTGGTAAATAAACATGGATTGAAAAAGTCATCCAGTAAGGTTTCTGCGATTTTAAATGCGCCCGTGCCAGAAAATGTTGTTAAATTACAATCATTTTTAGGCCTTGTCAATTATTATAGGGGTTTTGTTCTACAAACCTCTTCAATTTTGAGCCCCTTGTACGACTTGTTGCAAAAAAATGCTAAATGGCATTGGGGGAATGAACATGATCGCGCTTTTAAAACGATCAAGAATATATTAGTCTCTGATAGCGTTCTAGCTCATTTTGATATGAATGCTCAGGTTATTTTGACAGTGGACGCTTCTCCGACTGGACTTGGGGCCATTCTGTCACAAATAGGTGAAGATGGGTTGGAGCAGCCGGTGTCGTTCGCTTCGCGCACTCTGAATAAAGCAGAAAAAAATTATTCTCAAATTCAGAAAGAAGCAACGGCTATAGTGTTCGGCGTGCGCAGATACCACCAATACCTGTATGGCAGATCGATTCCTTTTGTTCTGCGGACGGATCACAAGCCGCTAATAACTATATTCGGTTCTCAACGCGGCATCCCAGAGGTGTCGGCTAACAGGCTCCAGCGCTACGCAATGTTTTTAAGTGCTTACAATTTCTCTATAGAATACATCCGTAGCGCTGATAACAGCGCTGACTACTTATCACGAGCAGGTGCAGCCGCGTCTGCCGAGCCGAGCAGCGGTCGGGACCCGAGCGCAAGCGTGCCCACTGCATCTTTTGAAGATAGGGCAGCATATGTCAATTTTGTTGTTGATTCTAGTTTGCCTATTACTAGGGAGGAGGTACAAGAAGAGACTAAAAAAGATATGAATTTTCAAAAGGTGATCAGTTATGTGTTAAATGGATGGCCTAGGAAAGTTTCAAATGAAGCTGTTCGTCCTTTTTGCCTATGTAAGAATGATTTGTCGTTTGAAAATGGTTTATTGATGCGTGGTCATAAAGTCGTAATACCGACTAAGTTGCAAAATAAAATTTTATCTGAAGTTCATAAGTCACACCTGGGTATTGTGAAATGCAAAGCTGAAGCGAGAAGTAGGTTTTGGTTTCCAGGAATAGACAAACAGATTGAAGATTTAATTGGAAGTTGCACGGTATGCAATCAGCTTAGACCATCGCCCGGACGAGCGCCGCTCGCGGTGTGGCCGCATCCGCCGAGCCCATTCTATAGAATTCATATTGATTTTTTAGGCCCAATTAATGGGCAAAATTATTTAGTAATTGTGGATGCTTATTCTAAATGGGTAGAAGCATATAAAATGAATAGTACTGGTTCGGCAGCGGTCATTGCTAAACTATACGAGTTTATGTCGAGGTTCGGTCTTGTTCATACGTTGGTCAGCGACAATGCCACATGTTTTATGTCTGAAGAATTTTCAACATTCTGTAAGGTCAACGGTATTTCGCATGTAACCTCACCCGCCTATCATCCGGCCAGTAATGGTCAGGCGGAGAGCTACGTGAAGATAGTAAAAAAGTGTATTAAAGCTTGTTTACTAAATAGTTGTAACTCAAGAGTAAATGACGAAAAATTACTTAAATATCTTTTTGATTATAGAAATTCTATTCACGTCACTACTGGCTCTTCGCCTGCTCAATTGGTATTCGGCCGAAAACTGCGGTCGCGATTAGACCTGATAATTCCGTCGCAATCATCGCCGCCCTCCTCAAGCCGTCTCGCTAAAACCGTCGCACAAAATCAGTGTTCGCAGACTAGATCATATGGGGGAGTAAATAAACAGGGGTTTACTCCCGGAGACAATGTAATGTTTAAGAAACATTACGGAAATAAACAATTTTCTTGGCACAAGGGTATAATTTTAAAACGTACAGGGAAAACTACGTATATAGTACAAGATTCTATAACTTTTGTTAAATATAAAAAACACAAAAATCAAGTGGTACTGTACAAAGGAACACAGCCGCATAATCAAACTTACGGGAATAACTTTTCTAACGATGACCTAGATGTTACGACAAGCAGTGTCCAGGCCGAAACATCCATCATTTCAGACGCCGAAGGGGGCGAGGGTTGTCAACGTGAGCTTCCCCAAGCCAGTGAGCCCGCGGCGAGAAGAGAAGAGTCGTCAGTAGTTGGCGCTGCGGATGCGACTACGTCTAGGTCGGCGTCTCAGAATGAGATGGCCCAGAGTGCTAGAGAGCTGCCTTCAGGGATGTTGCTGCGGTCTGTTCCTAGGGTTGACTATAAGCCTTTCTTTTGTTTAAATATTTGATGCTCAACTAAAAGGGGAGAAATGTTATATATGCAGCCTTCTTGGTCTGCGGTAAGACTGGCGGCTGCGTCCGCCATTTCGCTGATTAAAATGTTACGTCAAATAAACGTCAGTGCGTTCATAACCAGCAAGCGTTTTAGTTATACATTCCCATCGGATCCCAGATTTAATATTATTAAATAAAAATCAGACGGTAGTCGCTTCAGACTTTCCAAATCCTAGATCTTTCAATTGTTCCAAAGCCTTTGAAAGGACAGCTTTGAACGCGATAAAAGAGTTTCGCGGAGATCAAATGTTAGGTACAATTGATAAAAATCGAATGGAAGTGCTAGTGGACTAAACTAACACTCTTAAGGTGACCCCGTTTTTGTACGCGAAAAATTGATTCACGTCGAAAGTGGCCGCTTTTGGCGTGAATCAATTTTTCGCGTACGCGTTGGACCCGGCATTTGTGCATGGTTATATACGCTGTGTGGTCCCCGGCAGAGTAGAATAGGCCACCCTCACTCTTACCGAGGTGTCGTGAAAGATTAACAATCAACTAAAATCTTCATAATTGTTGAAAGTGACCACTTTAACAAAGCCGTAAGAAATGATTGACGACCTGTTTAGCGCAGTGGTTTGGTTGGTTAGGTGGTTCGGTTGGGATGCAAGGATAGCGGGTTCGATTAACGCACTAACACAAATGTTAGTTGATAAAACAGATATTTGTGTTGGGTCTGGGTGTTTGTGGTATCGTCTTTGTTACTAGTTTCCGTAGTACCTACAAAGGAAAACGTTAGTTTAGAACTACAACAATGTATGTGATGTTGTCTCGATTTTTTTAATTGCATAAGATTTTTTTATGTGATACGACGACAAGCAGACGAATCACCTGAGATGAGCAATTTCACCCGCCCATGGACACTCGCGACATCGCGCTGCCAACCTTTTCCCCGAATTGGGTCTCCGATACCCTCACTCACGCAGCGAAACACAGCACAGTGCGGCTTCACGTCGGTTTTCTTTGAGGCCGTGGTATCACTCCGGTCAAGTCGGCCAATTCATGCCGAAGCGTTTTTTTTTATTGATAGGTGGTAGGCGAGCTGAAAGATCACCTGATGACACCTGACACCCGCGACACCAGTGGATTCACAAGTGCGCTGTCAACCTTTTAACCCCCCTTTCCCCCGAATCGGGCCCCCGGTTCCCTCACTCACGTAGCGAAACATAGCACAGTGCTCCATTGCTCTCCCACGGCCAAATTGTTTATCTATACTATCTATACTAATCTATACTAATATTATAAAGAGGAAAGATTTGTATTTTTGTATGTTTGTAATGAATAAACTCAAAAACCGATTTGCCGAGACCGATTGCAATAATTTTTACACCATTAGAAAGCTGCATTATTCAGAAGTAACATAGGCTATATTTTATCCCGGTACGGGAAGTAGTTCCCTTGGGACGCTGGTGAAACCGCGTGAAACAGCTAGTTGTTTATAATTTCCTCCGAGTATTTAAAGATGTACAATTATTATAAATCTAAAGGCGGCTCTAGTTTCGTCGCTGTAGCGCCTTAACAGCATTGCCAGAGCTCTAAAGCCGAAATCGATAAAATAAAAAAAGAGCTTTTTTGTCACCCGCTAACGGGACATATTGTAGACTTTTAATCTGTCTGCTATCAGCATTTTACATTTTTGTCTATAGTTTTTGTATAGTTGGCCAACGCTTTTCTCTTCACTACACTTACATAAGCGAGACTCAGGTTTTTAGAAAGGCCGTGGTAACAACAGATCTCTCCCAAGGGAAATATTAAAAACTAGTGACTCGAAGAGAGGGCTCTTCGGTTCGGGACTTTAGTTCCAATTAATACCAATAGATGGCGCTAGATGTCGATTATATCGCGCTAGCGTTTCGTGTTTGTAGGGCACACTAGCGATGCCAATAGATTTTAATTTCGGGTATACAACCTTTCGGCAAACACTTATACTAGGCATTTATTAAATAACCATGCAAAAATTATGGTTCTAACGCGTACGCGAAACATTTATTCACGCCAAAAGCGGCCACTTTTGGCGTGAATCAAGTTTTCGCGTACAAAAACGGACCCCACGTCCGTGGGGTCCGTTTTGGGAGTGGGTTACGAGCGGACTGACCACGGCTGCTGTAACGGAGCCGAAACGTCGAGTAATATATCGCACACCCAGATCAACACTGCATTATTTCAAAATAGGACATTTTGCACAATTGACGAAAAACCATTATCTCAAGCAACGTTACAGTTATCACAAATTTCTTGAACATTGCATATGTAAAATACCATAGCCAATGAACTTTAAACTTGAGTCGATTCTGGTGTCCTATTAAATTTATGAAAAAAGACGACTTTAAGTTATTCCGAAATAATACAGTATTTTTCTGGATGTGCGATATGTGAGTACACAATGTTGTATCACATAATAAATATCGTGTTAATTCCCGTCTTGATTATTTATAAGAAGAATTCCTTACTTACAATCATCATCATCATCAGCCCATTTAAGTACCCACTGCTGGGGCACGGGCCTCCCTCAATCACATGAGGGGTAATTGCCATACTCACCACGCTTGGCAGATGGGTTGGCGAGGGTTTTGATATAAATGCAGAGTTTTCCTTCTCTGTGTGGTGATGATCATGCCAGCAGCTTTACATTAGTCGCCTTTTACGACACCTCGGTAAGAGTGAGGGTGGCCTATTCTACTCTGCCGGGGACCACACGGCAAGTACTTACATTATTATCATCTAATCTATAAAACAGTTGTGAAAACGTTACATGCTGCGCATTAGCTGGGAACGGTTAACATCAAAAGTAGCTTGTGTGTGTTGAAATGTGTTGAACAATTAGTACCATGTTGACTGCCTCGGTGGCGCAGTGGGTCGCACTTTAAAGCGACGGCTGCGCAAGAGGTCCCGGGTTTGATCCCCGGGTCGGGCCAAAAAAATTGTACCTAAGTTTTCGGTAAGAAATTCTTAGTGGCAGCCCGGAGTCTGGAAGTTGGCGGTCTTGTACCCCCGTGCCTCGGAAAGCACGTTAAGCCGTTGGTCCTGCGCCCAATCCCTCTCTGGTCGTGTCACAGTAGTGTCCCATCGGAATATGAGGGTAAGGGAATAGAGAGTACACTTGTGTTTGCGCACGAACTTGAGCACTATAATATATCCTGCGTATGTGGCTGATTGTTGAGATTGGCCGCCGTAGCCGTAATCGATTGGAGGATTATTACCATGTCGAAGTAAAATTTTGTACGTACCCCTTAGAAACTGGCTATAATGAGCAGAACAGTTACTTTGACATGGTACTTAAGTGCTAAGCTACTTTTGATGCTGACTGTACATAAAATCAGTAACGAGACTGTCTACCAGCGCCTCAGGCAAACCCGGATTTTTTTATGTGATAGATGGCAGACGATCAGACGGATCACCTGATGGTAAGCGATTGCCGCCGCCCATGGACACCCGCATCACCAGTGCAGTCACAAGTACCTACGTTGTCAACCTTTACACCCCCTTTCCCCCGGATTGGGCCTCCGGTACCCTCACTCAAGCAGCGAAGCAGCACAGTGCTGCTTCACGCCGGTTTTCTGTGAGGCCGTGGTATCGCTCCGATAAGCCGGCCCATTCATACCGAAGCGTCTCTCCCAAGGTTCTCCCATGGTAAGGCGATTGCCGCCGCCTATGTACCTACACGCACGGCACCAGTGGATTCACAAGTGCACTGTCAACCTTTAAATCTCCCTTTACCCCGGATTGGGCCTCTGGTACCCTCATTAATCTTTTGAATTGTTATTCATAGTAGTCTATTAACTTTCATAATTGTATTTTTTTCTCTCTTCTCAATTGAAACTCTGTAACATCATCAATATTTGAAAAGAGTAACTACTGAGTTTCTTGCTGGTGTCTTCTCAGTAGAAATCGACATTCCGAACCAGCGGTAGAAAATATGTACTATTTTGACATTCATAAGTGTTCTGTGTGGACCTAAATTGAATAAAGAATTTTTTATCTTTATCTTTATCATTCACGCAGCGAAACAGAGCACAGTGCTGCTTCACGCCGGTTTTTGTGAGACCTTACTTACCGCTTACCAAAATTATTAGAACACAATACTTGTAAGTTATTTTCCCACGAAGATAACATTATTAACGGCCGATTACAAAACTCGTGTAACTGGTTTATTTATAGAAACTAAAAAACTGTTACGGTTTCGATTTTATTATCACCTCGATTGCTTTAGTGAATGCAATATATTTATATTTATTGTACAGACCGTCCACTCAGTCAGTTTAACACTGGGAGAGCCACGCTTCAGGCATGAATGGGCCGGCTCATCGTCAGCCCATTTAAGTCCCCACTGCTGAGGCACGGGCCTCCCTCAATCACATGAGGGGTAATTGCCATACTCACCACGCCTGGCAGACGGGTTGGCGAGGATTTTGATAATAAATGCAGAGTTTTCCTTCTCTGGGTGCTGATGATCATGCCAGCAGCTATACCTTAGTCGTCTTTTACGACAACTCGGTAAGAGTGAGGGTGGCCTATTCTACTCTGCCGGGAACCACACGGCCGGCTCGACCGGAGTAATTCCTCACAGAAAACCCGCGTGAAGCAGTGCATGCGCTGTGTTTCGCTGCGTGAGTGAGGGTACCGGAGGCCCAATCCAGGGAAAGGGGGGTTAAAGGGTAAGCAGCGCACTTGTGACACTACTGGTATTGCAAGTCTCCATGGGCGGCGGTAATCGCTTACCATCAGGTGATCCGTCGGCTCGTCTACCACCTATATCATCAAAAAAAAGAATTTCTGATACCGTGGGAGAGCCACGCTTCGGCATGAATGGGCTGGCTCGACCGTAGTAATATCACGGCCTTAGAAAACTGGCGTAATGCAGTGTCTATGCTGTGATTCGTTGAATTAGGTTACTGGATTGGGCATCTGGGGGAAGGTGAGCTTAAAGGTTAGCACCGCACTTTTGACTTTACTATAATTGCAACCGGCAATATCTTACACTCAGGTAATCCGTCAGCTGGTTTGCTTTCTATCACAAAACCGGCGAGTTGCAGCAGCAGCATCTGTGTTGTGGTTCGTCGATTGAGTGAGGGTACTGGAAGCCCAATCTGGGGGAAGGGGAGTTTAAAGGTTGGCAGCGCACTTTTGACTTCACTAATGTTGCGCCGTTTGGTTCCCGGCAGAGTAGAATAGGCCACTCACTCTTACCGAGGTGCCGTAAAAGAGAGAGCACCCAGAGAAGGAAAACTTTGCATTTATATCAAAACGTTATCGTCTACCAGGCGTGGTGAGTATGGTAATTACCCCTCATGTGATTGAGGGAGGCCCGTGCCCCAGCAGTGGGGACTGAAATGGGCTGACGATGATGAATGTTGCAACCGAAAATCGCTTACGATCAAGTGATCCGTCAGCTCGTTTCAAAAAACTAGAGAAGGTTCATATATTTCATAGAAACCTAAATCTGTTACCGACTCAGTCATTTTAATTTCAAGGGGTGTTTATCACATGATTTAAATAATGCTTTTTTTGTTACAGAAACAAATGTGGAGGGAGTAGAGGTTATGTAAGTATTTTAACTTTATTTACTCAAGTTTATTTTACCGTGGCAATAGGCAGAGCACATAACGAGGAGAACAGATGGTCGTTTGGGCGGAAAGGTCCTCGAGTGGAGGCCACGTACAGGAAGTCGCAGCCGTGGCGCCCCCCACAAGGTGGACCGACGATCTGATTAAGGTTGCGGGAATACATTGGATGCGGGCGGCGCAGGACCGATCAGTGTGGAGATCTTTGGGGGAGGCCTATGTCCAGCAGTGGACGTCTATTGACTGAAATGATGATTTAAACATCAGTTAACAGAAGTGTAAATTCACTCTTATAAAACAATCAAGGTCTTTATATATAAATTATTTATTACAACACGAAAACTCCAAACACTTCACATTCACACGACTTTACTCTACGATGGTCCGAAGCATTCTGCCGGACTGCACGACTCAACTTGTGAAAATAGGGTAAGTTCATTTTACTGACTTTTAAAGTATTGATATAGTGTGTAAATAAAATGATGACGCTTATTGGCTGAAATGATGATTTTAAAGTGAAAATACATACCGTCAATAAAAATTCTACCACCTTATTACAAATCGGTTCCAACACATTATCTTAAAAGGCACGATATTTATTTCCGGACTATCCTTAGCTCGCGATATGTACCTAATAAGGGAGCTAGGGATTTATTTATAAATGTTTAATAAACCTTCGTTAGCTAAAATGGTGCTATAGAGTAGTTTGACATCTAGAAACAAAAAAAAATCGTAAAGAATTAAAAAAAAATCGTAAATGCTTTATAGCACTGTTTTAGTTAACAAAGGTTAAACATTTATAAATAAGACACCTAGAGATTACTGATAAAAAAATAAACATATTTTCTCCAAGAAACATAACATATTTTCTCCAAGAAACATAACAATCCTTTACAGTCCAGTCAATTCGCCTATGGAACTCCCTACCCCTACCAATTAGACAGTCCCCATCCCTGCCCATCTTTAAGGCTCGGGTCAAAGCACACTTCCTTGAAAACTGAAACGCTCTCCCCAACTGATCCTTTTTTAGTAACTTCATCTGTCTTCCTTTCCTGTCATTGACGCTCGTGGTCGTTAGTCCTCTCCCAGATCCATCCATATATTGTAGGTATAAAATATATCATCTCTATTATAACCTTATACTAGTATATTTTATATAATTTGTCTATCTATCTATTTATATAATTTGTGTAGGTTATATTGTATTATAGTAAGGTAACATTCGTATTTATTAGTGTATGATAACGTGTTTATTTATTATCTAGATATATGTATTTATACTATAATTTTTTATTTATTTAATTGATTAACTATCAATGTTCAAAATCAAAAGGATTGCACCACCTCTTCTATCTAATGTCCTTTACCTGAAGGTTGTCTGGTAGAGATCGCTCCCAGCGATAAGACCGCCTAAATTGTACATTGTATCTCTGTATACCTAGCTTTTAAGTTTTGTATGTTGTGCAATAAAGAGTATCTATCTATCTATCTATCTAAGACCTAATTCCAAACAAATAAACACTAGTCTAGTGGTTTAAATACCGAGCCGTGATCTCGGGGTCCAGGGTCGAGCAAATAGTGCGTTTCGAATTTTCCAAACATAGCTCGGGTTTGTGGTCACCAATCGGCATTTGGCAAGCTATTAAGCCTAACCCTATCATAGTAGCGATGACTTGATTTCTATGATGGAGGCCTTTGCCCTGCAGTGGGACAGTTATAGGCTGATACTTTACTTTTTTTGCACTTTAAACAGTGTGAAAAACATAAAAAAGGTAGAGATATCATATCAAACATTTTTGGCACAAAAATAGCTCGTCAAAACATCGTATTCATCGCGTATAGACCAGCTTTTGACCTCAATCTCACTTGATGTAAAGTGGAGATGAGATCCGAGGTGGGGCATGCTTTTTTTTTGTATAGTGGCACAGTATATTCGCTCTCCTTAGCCTGATGGTAAGCAAGAGAAGAGCCCAAGTTGCAATTACAACGGAAGCGATGTTAAGGCATCAACTCCGTTGGCACCGCCATACTGGCCGGCGAGATGCGATTTTTATGTGATAGGTGGCAGACGATCAGACGGATCACCTTATGGTAAGCGGTTGCCGCCGCCCATGGACACCCGTGACACCAGTGGAGTCACAAGTGTACTGTTAATCTTTAACCCGCTTTAATAGCGGATTGGGCCTCCGGTATCTTCACGCAGCAAAACACAGCACAGTGCTGCTTCACGCCAGTTTTCTCTGAGGCCGTGGTTTCAGTGCGGTGTAACCGGCCCATTGATGCCGAATCGTGGCTCTCCCACGGTCAAGACCTCTATGGACCAACCCACACTGTTGATCAAAAATTTCCTCTCAAATGGACAGACGGGAGGATGTTACTAATTATGCTTCCGAACTCTCATTTAATCCATTCCACATATTTCTATTGATAACGTAATTTGAATTATATGACTAGGCCTATAAGGTTTCAAGTCGCCAGTGGTCTGGCCTACAATATTTATGAATGTGATGTCCATTTCGTTTAACACACCTGCATTGCGACACAATGACATTCGTATAAATAATAAAGAATATGCATAATGTTTTCAGAGTCCGCGCCATCAAAGGAATCCCTTGAAAAGAGCGCTTCACACGCCATGATCATTCAAATTTCGCACCCTTAGTAAAATACCGACCTAACTCAAAATTTGAATATAGATGCTAAGTGAAAATAGTATCGGTTAAAATCCAGGGATGAAAGGTCTTCTAACAACAATTTTGAGTAAAGTAAAGGTACACTCACATATGAACACGAGATGAAATTTGAAGTGCGTTATTTACTCAAGACTACTCAAGAATAAATTACAAAGAATTGCTATAAAAATATCAACAATTTTGAGTTAGGTCGGTATTTTACTAAGGGTGCGATTTGAGATTTATGTTTCTGGACACAAGGAATATAAAATTATAGTTCCTTGTTATACCGCGGGACTTTTTTCGTGGCGCGGACTGTATATTTCCTTCTAGTATTTTTTTTTAATGTGATAGGTAGCAAACAAGCAGACTGATCATAATAGTAAGGTATCACTGTTGCCTATGGACACTCGGTGTTACAATACGACCCCCTTTGCACTGGGTTGGGCCACCGGTACCCTCACTCACTCGGATAAATCACCCGCCTTCTTTACGCCGGTTTTGACGGAATGTCGCTTCGATCGATCTGGCCTAATCATATCAAAGAGTTGTCTATAGGTAGTGGTTATCGTGAACCATTAGTTGGTCCGTTTTTTTATTTTTTTATATATATATATATATATATTTTTATATGAGATGTGGCATACGAGCAGACGGATCACCTGAAGGTAAGCAATTCCGCCGCCCATGGACACCCGCAACACCAGTGGAGTCACAAGTGCGCTGCCAACCTTTTCCCCTTCCCACCCATAGGGCCTCCGGTAACCTCACTCACACGGCGAAACACAGCGCAGGCGCCGCCTCACGCCGGTCTTCTTTGAGGCAGTGGTATCACTCCGGTCGAGCCGGCCCATTCATGCCTAAGCGTGGCTATTTATTGTGGATATTTATAATCCGTATCCTCGTCTGCCGCATATCACACTAATAAAAGCTGCTGATTCATCAAACTATAGTCGTCGTGTTTTGATCTTTTTCAGTTAATTATTTCAAGTACCTATTATAAACCTGGGCTTTATATATTAAAAAAGACTTCGAAAAAAAAACTGCCATCAAAAACCATGAACTTAAAAGTGTACAATTATATTTCTAACACTTCAAATAACATTTTATAACAGTACACTCAAGAAAAGTTGTTACCGAAGTCGGCGCCCAATACTATCTTGTAATTTAATACAACATTCAATTATTCGACTGGGATTCCAAATCTGGGGGAAAGGTTAAAAGTTTAAAGGTTGGCAGAGCACTTTTGACTCCAATGGGATCGCGGGTGTCTATGGGCGCCGGCAATCGCCTAACATCAGGTCCGTTTGCTCGTCTGCCACCTATTACTTTAAAAAAAAAATACATTATCGGTTATTCATTTCAAGTAGGTATTAAAACTTGGGCTTATTAACATTCAATAAACCTTTGCTAGCTAAAACGGTGTTATATAGAAAATTGGATGTTTGAATCAAAAAACTTGCATATACAAAATTTTCGAAAATATAATGAAAACTGCTTTATAACACCGTTTTAGTTAACAAAGGTTTAACAAACATTTATAAACAAGACCCCTTAACCTATTGTGAAAAGAAATGAGGACGAATAAGGGCTTAATAAAATTGACAGCTGTCAAGAACCTTAAAAAATGTTTTCAAACAAAGTTGCACCGTTAACCAAAAGCCACGTTCACACGATAAACTGTAATGTAAAGACGTTAAAGACCATCAATCATATCAATGTGTACACAGCTTAATCGGCAATTTTAACGGTGTGTTTACGAGGTAGCTGGTTGATTTTATGACACCCATGCCTCTTTATAGTGTGTGAACGATGTCTTACATGGTTTTACGCCGCAGTGTAATGGGGGCTATATTTTTATTTAGATTGTTACCATGTAGGTATGTAATTTTTAAGTTTCCAATATTTCGGTGCTGTTGCAAGCGCCTAGTTCACGATGTTACATCGATGTGTAGAAATATCCCAGGGTGTCCACAATGATACATTATTGCAATAGGTTACCAATCCTTTACTCTTTACAACACACAATACAGTATTTCCTTAAAAACAATCAGGTATCTATACTTTTTTTCAAAAAATCTCTCTCGACACCCTTGTTTTTCGTTCTTTTCACCTCAACCCCCGCGCTTTTTATTGTCAAAAGCATTATTCTCCCGATCTGTCCGAATGACAGTTCGCTAATCCATAACTGTCATAACCATTATTATTTTACCGATCTGTCCAAATGACAGTTTGCTAACAGATGCCTGTGATCATTAGTGAGGATGAATGTTTAAAACAATAGATCACCACATCTCTCCCTATCCAATGCCTTTACTTGTATTTGCCATTCTTCGATACTCAAGTATGTTTTAAAAATTAATCGCAGCACCACCGACTGATGAAAACTGACTACACGCCCGGCAAAAATGTCGCCAGATTTATTGCCTGTGAAAAATCGCTAGATGGCGTATTCAAATAAAATATAATTTATATCAGGAAAGTACATAGTCCCATATAATAAGTGTACAATAAATTGCCTAGCGTTATAAAAAATGAAACAAAATACCACCTTTTTTGTAATAAATTAAAGAATTATTTAGTATCAAATGTTTTTATAGTATTCACGATTTTTTTGAGCAGAAAACTACGTGATATTCTTATTACGATATAACTTTAGAAATCTTAATAAATTCTATAATATGTATTAACACTGCAGTGCCCCTGCGAGATTCATGTTCAGGACTTGTAATTAGTTTAAAATCTATTGTGAACAACATGAAAGCAATAAAAACTATGACTAAAGATTACAAATTAATATTTTTTGTTTGCAGGAGCAAACCTTCAAGAAAAGAGCGTATTCCTTTTTAAAAGGTCGGCAGCGCACTTGTGACTCCTCTGGTGTTGCAGGTGTCCATGGGCGGCGGTAATCGCTTACCATCAGGAGATCCGTCTGCTCGTCTCCCATAAAAAAAATGGAAATCCAACTTTAAAAGTATTGGTTGTTCCGTTTTCAATTTTTCACTTTAACATTCATCATCATCATCATCATAATTTCAGCCAATAAACGTCGACTGCTGGACATAGGCCTCCCCCAATAATCTCCACACAGATCAGTCCTATGCAATGCCCGCATTCAAGGGATTCCCGCGACCTTCACCAGATCGTCGTTGCACCTTGTGGGGGGCCTGTCACGGCTTCGACCTCATATACCTGCACTCAAGGACCTTTCTGCCCCATCGGCCGTCTGACCTCCTCATAATGTGCCCTGCCCATTGCCACTTGAGGCATGCAATTCTCTATGTCTTGATGATTATGATGAGAATAATACCATAGACTACGATCTGTAAACTTTGTGCAATAGCATAAAGTTTATCAATCTATTTATTATAAACATCCCGTATCCATCCACTGGTGAAAGTAGAGTTGGTAGACTAAAAATTAAAATCCAACATCGACTACCTATGTCTGGTTTTCAACTCTCTTTGGTTGTGTGTCGGCCAAATGCGACGGTGTCCGTCCTGTCCGGCTTTTTAGGTCTTTTAAATTGAAACATCTCCTTTTTTGCTTTGTGTTGGTATGCTCTTCATAGGCACATTGTAAACCACAATGAAGTTAAGTAGGCTGTCTACTTTTATTAAGCCTATTACCTTAATAGCCTAAGTGAACACACGGACCAGAAATTCGTAATTTATAAAAACTAAACGTTTCGAAAACAATCCAATTTCTAGAGCCGCTGGTAGTAATAATACACAACCGGATAGCTACTATATCACAAGCTTAACAGGCAGTCTAACACTGTGCGTTTCTCGCAGAATTTTCTACCACGTACCTCAGTTCTGTGGAACGATTTGCCTGCAGGAATATTCCCCGACGGCTACGACTTAGTGACCTTCAAGAGAAGAAGCGCGCTCTTTTTTAAAAAGGTCGGCAACATATAAGCGATCTCTCTGATTTCGCGGATGTTCATGGGCGTTGATTACTTTCCATCTGGTGACTCGCTTGCTCGTTGGTCGCCTCTAGCAAAAAAAAACAGGCTATGCACACAAATGCATTCATGCGCTTTCAGTAATTCCAGCTAGTTTCAGCAGCAGTAATGACAAAGAGAGACGTGTGGGAGAAACACGATACGATGTACTAATAATACATCGCTATAACGAACTCTTCTATATCAAGTTCAGCTATAGCTGACTTTCTGTGTATACATACTTATTCCGTGCTAGTAATAATTTTGCCTATGTTGGTGACACGTGCTTGTAGTATCGACTACTGCCACGCTTTTCATGAATGGGCCTGCTCAACCGGAGTGATATCAGGGCTTCACAGAAAACCGGCGTGAAGTAGCACTGTGCTGTGATTCGCTGAGTGAGTGAGGGTACCTGGTGGCCCAATCTGGGGGAAATGGGGGTTTAAAGGTCCACTGGTGTCGGATTACCTAATGGTAGGCGATTGCTGCCTCCAATGGACAGCAATCGATCCGACTGCTCGTCCACCACATATCACAATAAAAAGAAGATAGATTTTACAAAATAACGAAAATCTGACGTCATAGGTTTTTCCTCGAAAACGAATAACTGGACAACTAACGAAAGCAAAAGCTATATCGGTTAATCCGTATGAAACCACATCAAAAGCCTCAGGAATGTTTTAAAACTTTTACACTAAGGTTTATCTAATATCATGTGCAATGCAATTTCACCAAGAAATTCACCGAATCTTTTGAATACCAAGACTAGTGAACTGTACATCAAGCCACGTTCAACCTATTATTAAAGATTAGGTACATGACGGTGTGGATATTCAACGCAAGAATGCGTTCATCGACAGATGAAAAATTATGACCCCGGATAAGCATGAGTTTGTTAAATATATCTAAAACCGATATCGGTTTAATATCATATCGCTATTTTCAATAACGTTTTAACGCTAATTGTTATTAATTAATTTGGACATTTTGCGCTGATAACAGCTGATAACAATTCATTAGAATTAAATTATTATGAACTACTTGACTATGTCATCAATTACTATATTTATTATATTTTACAATTATTATAGTTTAATTTTCCATTCTTTTGAAATTTTTAAGGAAACTTTTTAATTGTATTTCCTCTTAAATCAATATTGGAAATCATGGTTATGGTCCTCGCAGGACAGGCTATGCCTAGTGCGAGGTCCATTGTCTATATCATATTATTTTTTGTATACTTGTGTTTAATTAAGTTAATGTTCGCCTGTCTTAGTGTACCTTATTGTTAGCTTTAAGTAAATAAAAAGTTATTTTTTATTTTTTTTATTTTTATTTTCCTAAGACATTTAATTTAATCTTGAAATTTATAAGTTGTACGTCCGTGAAAGACAAGGCATAGTGACTCTCTTCAACAACATCGGTAATACCACCTATGTTTTACAAATAATTTATTAATAAATTTGGCTTAGCACCATTTAATTTTTAGGGCATGTCATGTACATATTAGAGATCTAAACTTATCTCTGTTTAACAATATTCCTCTTTTATTTTTAGGATACTGTATTACTTGATTAGGATAATAGTTACTTGATTTTTTTATATTTTAGGATCTTAAGATTATTTGTATCGCTTCTCGTTTTTGTTTATTAGAATATCGATATGATATTCTTGATAACGTTTGAACGTTTTCTTGTTAATTCTTGTTATTTCCGAGTCGCTGGCGCGAATTCCTGCCTCGTTGGCGCCGAGGCTTGTGGGTTGCACTTTGAAGTGACAGCTTCGTTTGTTGTCCCGATTTCCCTTATCAAGCCAAATATTAACACCTGAGTTTTTTATTTCTTTTCTGTCATATAGTGGTTCTGTACTGCACGTCTCGGTTTCTGAAATATTTAACCATAGTTCAGTTAGCCTGGTTCCCCGTTTAAAGTGTTGTAAAGGTCAGACGGCTGTCGCTTCATTGTAATAACCACACTTTCCAAATCCTGAATCATGGTCTAAGCGCACCCCAGGCTCTAAAGCGATAGCTAACAGAAAAAAAAGTCATTGTCATATCGATAATCTAAAACGGTTTCTGATATCGTTATTGTCAAATTCTACGCTTGATAAAACCGGTATCACCCATTTCCACTCCCTATTAGTTGGCATCAATAATAGTAATTTATTATCATTGAAAACGTTTTAACGGCGATAATATAATGTTTATTGGTGTCTGCACCTAATTGTGTTTTATAGGTTTTATGAGCTTTTGTTAATTTTAACGATGAATACGATGTATTGACGAGCTATTTTTGTGCCAAAAATGTTTGATATGATATCTCTACCTAGGTTTAAGTTATTTTACAGTATTTTAAGTGCAAAAAAAAGTATCAGCCTATAACTGTTCCACTGCAGGGCAAAGGCCTCCATCATAGACATCAAGTCATCGCTACTATGATGGGATTGGGCTTAATCACCACGCTAACCGCCGACATATTGTACTGTCTGTTGCTGTTGTACCATGCTTGTATTTTATTTTTGTGTAATAAAGAATATCTATCTATCTATCTTGCCTAATGCGGATTGTTGATCACAAACCTGAGCTATGTTCGAAAATTTCGAAACACAGTTTTTACTTGACTCGGGAATCGAACCCAGGACCCCGAGATCACGGCCCGGTACTTAAACAGGTCGTTATATTTTAATGAAAACACACATTTAATGATAAATATACTCAACGCAAAGACTACTAAAGGCTACAATATAAAAGTAATCAACTGTTAATGATCGTTGACAAAATAACTTAACGTGCCTCTAAAGCAAGGAATCATCTTTCTTTCGGATAAACAGGGATTCATCTTAATATACGCCGTCATCATGTTTATTCTCTAGATTGTATATTATACTAAGTAACGTTAATGTTTGTTCTCATCATCATCATCATCATCATCATTTCAGCCAATAGACGTCCACTGCTGGACATAGGCCTCCCCCAATGTTCTCCACACAGATCGGTCCTGTGCCGCCCGCATCCAATGGATTCCCGCGATCTTTACCAGATCGTCGGTAAAAATATTTATTCTAGTTCTTCTATAATTGAAGACCCTGTATTAATCCCACTATTGATTTAAAACAACGTTTAGGAAAATGAGGGTTATGTGTTTTAGCTACATACATTCATGTACTTAATATTGACACTTATTGTGATATATATAAAGACTATCTATAATTAACTTAGTGACCATTAAGCTGAATCGACGTCTCTGACTGCGCGGTGGCGCAGTGGTTAGTAGATCGCACTTTAAAGCGATGGCTACGCAAGAGATCCCGGGTTCGATCTCTGGTCTAACCAAAATTTGTACCTGAGTTTTCGGTTTTTATGATTTAGCGGGCAGACGAGCAGACGTATCACCTGATGGTAAGCAATTACCGTCGCCCATGCACACCTGCCTAACTACTCGTTGCGGAAAGAAAGGTACTCCGCAAAATTCTGGGCCCAGTAAAATTACAAGACGATGGATGGAGGATACGCACAAATGTCGAAATAGAGAAGATTGTAAACACGCCTAACATCATCGGCGAGACCAAGGCGTATCGTCTTCGTTGGCTTGGTCACCTCGAGAGACTGGACGAGCATCGTCTCGTGAAGAAAGCACACCAGAGCCGAGCCTAGGTATCGCTGGAAGGATCTACGAGAACTTCTGGCCGGTGACTGGCGACAAGTAGTGCAGGATCGATCAAAGTGGCGTTCTCTTGTTTCGGAGGCCAAGACTCGCTTCGGGTCGCTGAGCCAGTGGAGTAAGTGAGTATGCACACCTGCCACGTCAAAGAAGTCACAGGTGCGCTGCCGGCCATATTAAAAGGGATCACGCTCTTTTCTTGAAGGTGTGCAGGTCGTATCGGTCCAGAAACACCGCAGGCGATAGTTCATTTCACAGTTTTGTCGTTCGTTAAGAAAATTTTAGTGTCAGGCCAGAGTGTCGAAATTAGCCGTCTTGTACAACATCGACATAGACCACTTTTAGACCTTATTTCCAATACTTTAAGGTTGAAAATTGTTCTACTGGGAACTTTGTCGATTGTACCTCCGTGCCCCAGTAATGCGCCCATTCCCTCTCTGTTCGTGGCACACTGGTGTTCGGAATATGAGGGTAGAGGCTAAAATGGAATAGAGAGTACACGCACACACTTAAGTAATATAATATATCCTGCGTAAGTGGCGGATCACTGAGATTGGTAGCCGTAACCGTAATCGATTGTAGGATATTACTATTTTAATCATGTCCTATTGAAAAAGGTTTCCACTTATTGCCCGATAGAAACCGAAGTGGGTTAAATGAAAATTGCTTGCAATTGCGTCACAAACTAAGAATAGATATGCATGGGATCTACCACTTGTATGGTATTGATTGGTGCACTATCAATCATTCAGACAACCTTCGGACTTCAGTGTGCGGGTGGATCTTATTACTTGACTGTAAAGGTCGAGATTTAATTTTAAATATGTTTAACTTTGTTCCTCTAGCTTATTTTCTTTTACCAGTAACACGTACTTTCATCCAAAAGCGGCTTTTGTCCATGTAGCGCCCGGGTGAATCAATATTTAGCGCCCTCTTGTATCGAAATGCGCGAACAAAATGGAATAGTTTGGTGCTCAAAACACGCAGTAAGTTGCGCCGTATGGCATGCGCTGTATATAGGTTGATTTTATTTAGGGTGTCAAGCCGAAGGCCATTTATAAATTTCATAACTTGAAAAAAATTACATGGGGTGTTCCGGGTACCACAAAAGGTATCCATAGCCTTCGGCTTGACATCCTAAATAAAACATTTTGTATTTGTCGATCGGTCCTCGCGAGGTTTTATAATGAAAGCTCTTGTCGCGAGCGGTTTTCGGTGCCCCCTAACACTCGGCGCCCGGAAAAAAAATCTACCAGAACATTATATGCTTCGCTGATTGATGCTAACATTTATTAGTGAATGTATGAAACGAAATAACTATATGATATTTGGCTAAGGTAAAGCTGCTAGCATAATCATCAGCACCCAGAGAAGGAAAACACTGCATTTATATCAAAACCCTCGCCAACCCATCTGCCAAGCGTGGTGAGTATGGCAATTACCCCTCATGAGATTGAGGAAGGCCCGTGCCCCAGCAGTGGGGACTTAAATGGGCTGACGATGACGATGACTTAGCTAAGCTTATTATTATTATATATTACCATATATGAAAAAAATGGTAATGTTTGGGGTACTGAAGCATAAACTAGGATATTCCTGTATTTCAGGACTCCTGGGGCCCCGCCTATCTTACTAGGATGGCAACTAGAATGTAAATGAATAATAGGTACCTCAACAATTGAGAAAATAATCTGAAACGTGCAGGTTTCTTCGCGATGTTTTCCCTCACCGCAAAGCGAATGGTAGAAATACGCAAATTATTTTTACAATTCAGAGGTATGTACGTGCTTGGATTTGAACCTAGAAGGTTTAGCTTTCTAGGTTCAAATCCAAGCGCGTACATACACACGAAAGGGGGAGGTGTACCCGCCCCGTGTGCTACCCTTTCAAGCTACGCAACTGATTACACGGCGATATACCCAAGACATTTGGATAAGGTTTCTTGACATTGAAATCCTCTCACATCCTTCCATCAAGGCCAAGCCGATTCGAGAAACAAAGTAACAAGAGACGGGAGAACATTAAGAAAGAAATTCCAGGAATAATCCAAACTTCGGCACAAATGCGTGATTCTACCGTTGTGATAGACAGCCAGTTAGAAAACTAGAGTGAAGCAGGCATGTGTTTCGTCGAGTAAGAGTCAGGGTACGGGGGGCAAAATTATTTATTTATTAGATCTATCAACTATTGTTACAATATCTCTTAAGTCTAGCGGACACATGTTTGTAGGAATCAAGTTATTGCACAATAGATTTACAGATAAACACAGCATGCACAGTAACAATTCGTACGAATACAGATATTAAATATATATATAAAAAAAAACACTTATACATACACAAAAAAATAATTAAATGTTTTTGATTTTAACTGAGACAATTTTACTCAAGGAAATTTTCCTTGATGCACAACCTACTTATAAAGATCATGGTTCTGATCTCAGAGATCTTATTTTTTTCCTAAATTGAAAGATTGAGTCCCAGTGGATATTTAAAAAGTCACATTTGTTGTACAGTTTACAAAGACGTGGAATAGGGGAGCTAGCACCGAAAAGTGTTCGACGTGTTGTGGCGGGCATAATAACATATTTATTAAATCCGAGGGGAAAGGGAAAATATTTACAGCGCACTGGTCATTCCAATCGTATTATTTAATTATGCATTTCTTAGACAAACAACAGTTTACATTAAAAGGTCAGAAGTCCCTCAAAACTGTTTGCATAGTTTGTCTGCGGGATCACGAAACTCTAACTTAAAAAAAAGAATACTTATATGCTACTCTAAATTAGCTAAAACATACCTTTTAAGTTTTCTTTTAAAAATATTTAGTTCGTTCGAGAGACGAGCTTGACGTCTACGGTTCATCACTCCGAATTTGGAGGCAAAAATTAAGTAGTCTCATTTAATTTAATTTGTTTTTTTTTTATTATTGAATGATACATACATATTTTAAACTGAATTTTAATTCCTTAATTAAATTGAATTTAATTTTTAATATTATTATATTGACATATACAGAAATAAAATAGAATAACATGCCTTGTTGTATTGTACCTACTGTATCTCCATTTAGTGTGACCAATAAATAAATAAATAAATTTATATTCTGTTCCCGGCGTATGTCCTCGGGCGAACTATTTAATTTGGTATGTTAACCGTTTCCTTAATGTTCTGTCACCAAAGTAATTATTTTTTTAGGGTACCTACCTGAAATTTGCTCGCAAACATTGACCGGGTACAATGACTAAGGTTGACCAAGGTTGGGCTCTTCTCCTGACTGGCGGATTATTGCGGATATCTATGGCAGTAATCGCTTGCTGATAGTTGATCACTTTGTTCTTCCACTTCATTATTATCATCAGTACGTAGTATACCCGGTTACCGTAAGCGCTGGAGGCCGCGCCTCGCCCCATGGTGTGTCGACTTAAAACCAAAATTGTTGCGGTATGAAATCTAACGCCACCTGGTAGTCTTAGTGTCACAACAAAGCGTCTGCTTTTCGTATCTGCTAGTTTGTAAGCAAGTAATAATTAATACGTTTTCCAGTAGATGTCACTATGAATTTCTACAGCGCGCAAGCAAAACGTGTTTCCGAAACAATGACCCTAAGCCGCCTATTTTTTTCGTCATTCTACAGATTAGAAATGCAGATTGCTTACGCTTTGTTGTGACACCAAGACCCATAGATGGCGCCAGTTTCCATACAGTAAGAAGAAGAAGTAAGCATAAGAGGCTGTTGTCATTCGTGTCTACGTAACGGTCGCCGGCAAGCAGAAAAAACGCGAAGTTAGCACTCTATTTCAGATATACATTATACTCTATGCCTCGCCCTGTCACCTAGTGCCATCTATTAATAATATTTGAAAATAATGTCTCTAAACGAAGTGTGAGCAGGTCGCTAATCTGTACTATTTATAACGAGGCAAATACTATAAACAGCGGCAACGCTTATAGCTAATCCGGAAACACTAAATGCCTGTACGATGTAACTGACACCTCGCGCCGTCTATTGCTGTAAAGTGGAACTGATTTCCCGAAAAGAAGTAGAAGCGGGCCGCTAATATTACATAAAAAAACAAATCTATGCGTCAGCATTAAGGTGAAAATTTGCTTACAAATCAATATCGGCAGATATCACCATCATAATTTGAGATCCCTACATATTATATTATCAGAGTCCCGGCGGGTAACTAATAAACTGCTCAAATACCTGCCCTTATTATGATGTTGAATGGGGAAAAACTTTTTTAATTTGGCCCCTGTCCAATAACCATCGATCGACGGTTTGGTCACAGCAAAATTGAATTCCGTAAAGCTTTTAAACATTTTTTTTTGTGAACATCATTACCATCTTAGCCTTTTGTCTCGGTTGCGTCCCAAGCTGTCGCTCCAGAGCCCGGGGTCCGCTATCCTGCTTCTACTTCTCCAGTAAATAACACACTTAAAAATTTCATCTCGTGTTCAGGCGGGACACAGACCCACATCTTCCACAATCCGTTTAGCTAGTCTACCAATTATACCACTGAACGCGTTACTAAACCGACGAAATATGTAAGTGCTTGATTCGAAATGAGCTGTCGATAGTCCTATCAATACTGTAGGTATATTTACAATATCCAGTGGAAATATTATTACGAATATTTGGTAAGATGAGACTGCTAATGTCTCAATAGTTGATATTTTTTAAAGCGAGGTCTCGCCTGAACACAAGATGAAATTTTTAAGTGTGTTACTTACTTAAGAATAAATTGCAAAAGATTGCTATAAATATATCAACCATTGATTTATTTACTAGATCTTGTGCATCAATTGTGGTAAATGTTGATAAAGATTTATCTTTAATAAATGTGTTTGCTAAGAAACATGTGTATAGAAAAGATGATGTTTGATATATGCAAAGTGCCAACATGTTCTACCACTACGGTGTACAAAATTATTGATTGAATTTACATATTGGAAAAGTATTATAAAATTTTATACAATTAGTTATGTCACAGTTATGAAATTGGTGCATAAGATACATAAAATTACTTAGTCATTACTTATCATCGTCAGCCCATTTAAGTCCCAACTGCTGGGGCACGGGCCTCCCTCAATCACATGAGGGGTAATTGCCATACTCACCACGCTTGGCAGACAGGTTGGCGAGGGTTTTGATATAAATGCAGAGTTTTCCTTCTCTGGGTGCCGATGCTCATGCCAGCAGCTTTACCTTAGTCGCCTTTTACGACACCTCGGTTAGAGCGAGGAGCGAGGAGGAGCGAGGAGGGGCGATTAGTCATTACCTATATTACAAATAAATTTAGTGTCATTTAAAAAGTCAGATATAGTATAACAATATTTTTCAATTAAAGTGTTCTTCATTCTGTATTTAAAATGATCATATTTGAGGACCCGTTTGGAACAGTGGTAGTGAACGCTGCCTCTGATACAAGGATTGCGGGTTCGATCCCCGCATAGTACAAACATTTGTGTGCATGAACATGTTTGTTTGTATTGGTCTGGGTGTTTGCTATGTATTGTAAGTATGTATTTACAAAAGAAAAGTATTATATGTATATATTTGTAATTCCGCTGTTGATTCTAATATCCGTAACACAGGTGCTTGAGCTACCTATCTCGGAGTGAGATCAATGTATGTGATGTTGTGAAATATTTATTTATTTATTTATTTATTTATCATAATCTAATTCTTTTAATGTCAATGGAAACTTATTATCAATTATTCTAGGATGGCTCCTGGAATATTTGATAAGTTTCCATTGAGATAATATCCCTTTTACCATAAGCTTTGTTTTAGTACAAGGCCTTTTCATTCGATTTGGGTCTCTATGGCTACGGTTTACGGTTGGTTATCATAAATAACGCTGTTTCCATAATGTACATAGACGGAAGAGACAATAGTTTATTTTAACGAAGGGTTTGCAAGCAACAGTTCTGTATCCTGGGTGGGAGACGATAAACAGCCTAGCGCGTAGGTCAACGAACTCTTCTATAACAATGTCAGCTAGAGGTATTGTTTGCAAATGCTTACCAATGTTACATTACTGCATTGATTGCTATAGTGTGGTCTCGCTGAGCTAATATGATGTTAAGATAGAGTTTTGGGAGTTGCCTCTATTATGCCTGTAGCGGCTTGATTCAGACGTCTACGTTTATGAAGGGATGTTGGGGTGAACATTATTCTTTCTCACTCTCGTTTTAAACTCCGGGAGGATTTCTATGATTGGCTCGGTGGTGAGGGAAGACATCCTGAGGAGGCTCGCACATGTCGAGTTCGGACGTTCATAGACGGCGGAGTTTATTTACGATTATGTGACCCACATGCTCGTTTGTAGTTTCAAGATCAAGGACTGCGTTTTCACAGAAGTGGAGCTACGCGGAGATCTGCTTTCAGCGGAGCAGAGCCGTGTAAATAGGTAAGAGTTTCCACTAGAGCTGCGAAGAGATAAGCGGCGCAAGACTGAGTTGTGTAGCTGGGTGAAGTGGAACCAAGCAGTGCTGGATACAAGGTCAAACAAACTCCTGCGCCTGACGTCGCCTTACCCTCGAAACCGAGCATGCACCTCTTAAATACCTTCTCAAAATTGTAGATACCTACATTATTTGAGATAGCCATTCTTAACGTGTAACCGAGATCCAGTTGGTCTGGTTGCCGTGTGTGCGAAGATCAGACGGCAGTCGCTTCATTGTAATTACCAGACTTCCCAAATCCTGGATTATTGCTATTGCATAGTATTTAAACTTTCGCGTTACATTATATATTATATATTATGTGCCGTGTGGTCCCGGCAGAGTAGAATAGGCCACCCTCACTCTTACCGAGGTGTCGTAAAAGGCGACTAAGGTAAAGCTGCTGGAATGATCATCAGCACCCAGAGAAGGAAAACTCTGCATTTATATCAAAACCCTCGCCAACCCGTCTGACGAGCGTGGTGAGTATGGCAATTAACCCTCATGTGATTGAGGGAGGCCCGTGCCCTAGCAGTGGGGACTTAAATGGGCTGACGATGTTGCATTATACAAATTATTAAGTAAACGAGACAAAACGCGGTTATTATTATATGTAAGTACATACTCGTAGTAGTATATACTCACAGCTTGACGTTTCGACCGCGTTACAACGGTCGTGGTCAGTAGCGGACTGGAGGTGCACGGCGTCGTCTGCTACGCCCGGTTTGCGAATCTTCGGATACCCTCTCATTTTCGTTATTTACACTGCCACTAAATAAAATGTCAGAGAGGTTACCCCGACACACTACACTCACAGTATCCGGGTTGGAAGTACTTTGAAGCGGCAAATGGCGAGGTTTACATTTGTCAATCAATTAATTGCACGCCGATGATAATTTAAATACTTCTTAATTTTTGTGCTTTGTCTGTGTCCTTAGTTCTGGATGGATCCCATTATTCTGATTTACTTATCTGACAACATGCCGAGAAAAGAGAAAAGTCAGTATTTTGGTTCTAAGCGATTCCATATAATATAGAAACCTTTTGATTTTAATCCGTGTGCTATACGAGGTTAACTCCCAAACTGTTTCAGTCACAAAATAACAGAAACTATTTCAAACATGAGCGCTTTGTTATGACGTGTTATTACGTCATCGGAGTTACGGACCCGATTGAATCACAATTCAAACAAGACCTAAATAAAGTAGTATTGATAAGTTTGGTCCCGAGAAGCTTAAGGGCAAATAGTATCTTTTGTGTCAATAGTATTGTTTATATAAGTCTCGGGAATTCAGTTCTGCTGATATTCAGATCAATATCAGTGCGTTATTTTTAACGCTCTAATATTGGTATATCTACATCCACGATTGACATATTTGTCTTTTTTTATCCATATTGTCGTGATCAAAAATTTGACACCTCCAAATTTTTCAAATCTATGTGAATATTTCTACCATAAGTTCGGCGGTGAGGGAAAACATCGTGAGCAGACCTGTACGTCTCGAATAATTTCTCAAAATTGTAGGCAGAGGCGACAAGCGAGCCAGCGGGTCATCTGATAGTAAATTATGACAGCCTATGAACATCCGCGAAATCAGAGTGATTATTGATGCATTGCCAGCCATTTACAAAGGAGTAAGCTCTTTTCTTTCTAAATATCAATAACTAGTGGCTTACTTCGTTTTAAGACATTAGTTCTCATCATCATCATTTCAGCCAGTAAATATACATAAACATAAACCTCCCCCAATAGTCTTTACACAGATCGGTCCTGTGTCGGGCGCATCCAAGCGATTCCAAAGGCCTTCACCAGATCGTCGGTCCACCTTATGGGGGCCTGCCACGGCTGCGACCTTCTATACGCGGCCTCCATTCGAGGACCTTTCTGCCCTATCGGCCGTCTGATCTCCTCGCAACGTGCCCCGCCCATTGCCACTTGAGGCCTGCAATTCTTTGAGCTAGTCTTCTCATCATTCCTGATACAATTTTCCTTATTCCTGAGATCGGAGACTTCGAGCAAAGCCCATTAGTTCTACTCTATGCCAATAGATGGCGCCAGGTATCGATTACATCGCGCAAGTGTTTTTTGTTTTCGAATCACCTATAAGCGTTGCCGCTGTCTGTAAAATTCACCTCTTTATAAATAGAACAGATATTGAAACAATTTATCAATCATTTCATCAAAATTTTAAGTCATATCATCCATATAAACACACAAACCCAATAACTGTTCTTCAGAGCGCAAACAGAGAAATTGAGTGTCCAAAGCGCTTTCACGGAAAGGACGGTCACTCCTCCGATTTCGAGCATTTATAGTCCGAATCAGTGTTGCCAATTTTGGTGCTCTTGGTACTTTTTGGCCACTGTTAGCATAATACACAAAGTAGCCTTAGTTATTCAGAAAAAAATACATTACTCTTCTACCATTATCCAGGAAGGAAACATGGTTCATCTTTTCTATTCTGCAATACAAAAGAAAAACCCTGTAACCTTCATGTACGGCTCTACCATATCGTTTATTGGTCTTATTAATTTAAATGCAGTACATAATCCCACCGAATTAGCAAACTGAAGTGGCAGTGGGCTGGTCATATTAGCCGCAGAACTGACAGCCGTTGGAGCCGTAAAGTCCTTGAGTGGAGACCGCGACTCGGTAAGCGTAGTGTAGGACGCCCTGCGACAAGATGGGATGATGGCATTCGAAGGCTGGCTGGTGTGGGCTGGATGAGAGTGGCCGAAAATCGGGAGCAGTGGCGTGCATTAGGGGAGACCTATGTCCAGCAGTGGACGAGTGTGGGTTGCTGATGATGATGATGACATAATCCCAAGTTTTTCAAATTATTGATAGGTATTAATTTATTATGGAAAATATGGATGAATGTGATATTTTTATGGAACATTATGAACTTATAGTTCTTTCGCAGGTGTTTCCCTGTCAAAGGGTTGCAAAGGTCAGACAGCAGTGACTGCCGTTGTTTCTTTGAAATTACCAGACCTCCCACATCCTGGATTATGATCCAAAGGTACCCTGGGCTCCAAAGCTACAGCTATGGACGCAACTGTGTAAAGGCTTGCTAGAATGATGAAGATTTTTTTGCTTGTTTGCCTTATAAACCGTTATTTTTTTTATCGTTTACATCCCGAAAACCTCATGATTGGTATCGTGAATGAATTCCATTTAACATGTTAGCCAATAACTACATACTATGGTATTTGGGATGTATACATTCAACGTTCTATACCGCATCTATCATGGGGAGTGCTCTGAGGTACTGTTTTGATCTACTCCCTACAGCTGAATTTCTACATCGAACCACACGCTAGCGATTGTCATTCCATCCCCATCATCTCGATGGATGGCGGTCTAATACTGTGCGTTTTTCGCGGAACTTTCTACCACGTAACTCAGTTCTGTGGAACGGTCTGCCTGCGGGAGTATTTCCTGACGGCTACGACTTAGGGACTTTAAAGAGAAGAGCATACTCCTTTTTAAAACGGCCACATTAGCGATGCTTTTCCTTTCGTGGATATTTATGGGCGGCGAAGATTACTTTCCGTCGCGTGACTCGCTTGCTCATTTCTCGCCTCTAGCATAAAAAAAAACGATTAAAAATAACAGTCTATTAGCCAAAAGCACTTTTTTACAATTTGACACCGTTTCACAAAAAAATGAATTATGTTTGGAGTTGGCAACCCTGCTCCGAACCCTGTCCTATTTCTGGCCATGAAATGATATTGGATTTTTATATACTTTGAAAGCGATATAGAAAAAGTTTACCGAATGGTTATCTATACCGTGGCTTCCTCTTTTATTGTGTGTTTCTAGGGATTTGCCCTAGTTATTTCATGGAAAGTGTAAGTTTGACATTTTCTAGCTATATTTCTTTCAATTTAAAGATACTTACGACTATGCACTAATATAGGTACATAGATGTTACGGTGTTTTTTATGTGCCTAATCAGTAATGATTCGTCAATTGAAATGATGTGGACATGTCTTCAAGATGGCGGACGAAAGAATGGCGCGTCAAATATTCTACTCCGAGCTTCAGAATGGCAGACGGTAGTCGGTTCTTGAGATTTGTATCTCAAGACGTGCTGAAACGCCACATGAAGTATGACAGTATGAACCAGTGTGACTGGGATTTACGTGCTCGGTGGAGACGCTTAGTACATACAATGGCGGACGACTTTGAAGAAGCACTAAGAAATAGACCATAGAGTAACTATTTTTTTTTTATGAGAGGTGGCAGACGAGCAGACAGATCACCTGATGGTAAGCAATTCCGCCGCCCATGGACACCCGCACCACCAGTGGAGTCACAAGTGCGCTGCCAACCTTTTCCCCTTCCCCCTTCCCATTGGGCCTCCGGTAACCTCACTCACTCGGCGAAACACAGCGCAGGCGCTGCTTCACGCCGGTCTTCTGTGAGGCAGTGGTATCACTCCGGTCGAGCCGGCCCATTCATGCCTAAGCGTGGCTCTCCGACATTTGAAAACTATATATATACTGAGATAGAGGTATCAGTCGGCTTGCCAATCCTAGCGCCATCTAGAGAAAAACGACCAATACTCAACGGCTATGTAGTACGAACACCTTCGAGAATCGGTCAGGGTGACGATTAAATCAAATATCAGAAAAAAATACAATATAACAAAATTCCCAATATCTTCTAGATCTCTGGTTTATTTTTTTATGTCATAGGTGGCAGACGAGTAGACGGATCTGATAGTAAGCGATTTCCGCTACCTATGGACACCCGTGACATCTCTCCCCGGATTGAACCTCCGGTACTCAATCACGCTGCGAAACACAGCTCAGTGCTGCTTCACACCGTATCATTGCTTTTTTCCATACTTTTTTTAAAATTTGCTAATGTGGGCAGGCGGCTTGAGGTCAATGTTTCGGAAACACGCTTTACTAGCGCGATGTAAAAATGCATAGTGACATCTACCGAAAAAACACCGGCCTGATTGCAACCGCTGAATTATTTTTCACATACTAAGGAAGAAAATACTAAGTGAAATGATCCTGGAATGGACCTCGATGCCAAGCGAGATAATTTAAAGGCTAGACAAGCAACCACCATAGCCTATAATACTGTTAATGTAGTCCTAACATGCCCTATATGTGGGCACATATAGGGCCTAATTTCAAAATAAGATTGGCTATTGCAGCCATATGAGAGCGCACGACAGGGCTTTTTTATACATTATAGCGGACAAACGAGCAGACGGCACACCTGATGGAAAGTGATCACCGCCGCCTATGGACATCTGCAACACCTGAGGTATCACATATGCGTTGCCGGCTCAACGTTCCGGCTCTATAAGAAAGTAATAAACCATTTTCTTGAAGGTATGTTCTGAAACACCACGAATGACAGCTGGTTTCACAGTTTTACTGTGCGTTATAGGAAATGACGTGAGAAACGCACTTAGTCGATATAAATCCATCTAGTTGTACCGCAGGTGCGCGTAGTAAAAGACTGCGAAGGAGGGTAGACCGTTTTGTCTGCCAGTAACATCTTACCCGCAAAAACTTCAGTTACTCCGTGACCATGGCGCTTGCAACAGTGCCGAAATATCGGAAACTCAAAATTAAGGTACATGGTAGAAATCCCGTAAACAACTATTCTAATGTTTAGTGACCATGAAAGTTTAAAACCGTATATAGTAGCCTTTTTGCACAAGGCAGTTTTTTTTAATATGCAGTTTAAACTTATGTATCGATAAATCAATATTATCAATATTTTTTGAGGTAACTTTTCATTCACTTTTCGGGATGTCAACGATAAAAAAATAACGATCTATATTGGCACTACCACTTACCGATTACCATAAATTTGACATTTCGTTGATTCTACAGTAAACGCTTCTGTTAAATGAATCACAAAGTGTTGTTCAACTTATCGATATACTAAATATCGCGTGCATTAGTTACTTGCATCTCAGTCTGCCTGTAACTTTTGGCGTCAGCCATTGTCCTATTAGCGTATATTAGATTACTGATTTTATAAAAAAAGCTTCTACGAAATTAATAGGGATAGTTGACTTATCGATAAAATTAGTTTCGACTATTCATTTACACCGTGATTTTATTTTACACCTATACAAAAAAACTAAAGGGAAGTATGTGCTTTGTTTAGAGGCTTATATCATTTATTACTGTTTGAAAATTTCAAAAAGAAATTAATTGACTCTTTCCGTCGGGTCCATTGTAATCAAGCAACGTTAACCTATACGAAATAAAAAAATATGTGTTGATTTTTTATCGCTATTAGGTCAGCTAGAGCTTCTAGAGACGTGGTATGTAAATTTCGGTTATAAACAATAGACGGAATTAAGGAAACGTGTTAAAAACGGTGTATGATACAAAAAGGAAAAGATAAATCGGTCGTATTTTACCTCAAAGGTTTTTGTTTTGGCTACAAATACGAGAAAAATAGTTAATTGAAAGGTTTTAAACTTAATCTACTCACATTCTGGCTGAAGTTCCTAACCTAACCTAACCTACACCTTTATTTTTTATCGTTTACATCCCGAAAATCTCGTAATAGGCATCGTAAATAAAGACCATTTAGTATGTTAAATCAACAAAATGAGTATAAGGTTGGTACGGAATAAGTTCAATGTATGCCCTCCGGCCACATCGGCAACTGAGATTCAATGTAGGTGGGAGATGTTGAATGAATTTATTATTATTAGTATCGATAGTTCCATATAGTTACAACACTAGACGCACACATGCGTTCTCTAGCATAAATCGGCTGCTTTCAACCTAATTGTATTAGCGGGGTATTATCTTAATTGTATTATGGTATTAATAATGCATTTACCACAAATGGGTGCCGATTAGGTCTGAATATGATTTATTGAAGCAGTTTGCTGATAGGAGTATGGGTACCACGGAAAGCCGATCCGTAGGCAGTGCACTTGAGACTTCACCGCCGCCTATGGACATCCATAGGCGGCGGCAATCGCTTACCATCAGGTGTTGCGTCTGCTCGTCTATCATCAAAAAAAAAAATGCTTCGAAATGCAGTTTTATTTAGGCGACGGGTGGGAAACACACGACGACAATTGACTTTAATTGTTAGCTACCAAAACAAATACGCTTTAAATAATTACGGGGCTTCAGTCTTTCGGCAAACACTTATACTATTTATTTAATAACCATGACCAAATGTTGGGTCTTTGTACTAAAAAAAGGATTCAAAATTCGAGTGTAAAGCCAGATCAAATAGCTAACTATAACTATTAAGTATATAGTATAGGTGTTTATCGAGAGACTGAAGTCCCAAGTTGTTAAAAATAGATCTGGTTTAGTAGCTAACAATAAAAATTAATTGGCGTCGCAAGTGGGGTATACCCTTCACCTTAATAGAAATACACTAAAAATGTGATGAAATTATTTTTAATTAGTTTCTGTTAGTGCGTTTACAACAGCTGTATGCCTTATGTTGTAATGTCTACAATATTTTTTTTTCTTTCTTTCTCATGCAAATATAATTATTATTATTTACGACTAAGGTTTAACGTATTTACCTAATTTTATAATTTTAATGTTTAATTTTTGTTATTTAATAACTGTTGGAGGGAATAAAATCCATGCATAATAAGCGAGGTGTGCAGTGATTTCTTAAATTTATTAAAAGTTGGCATGTCTTTTTACCCGACTACGGCGAAGCAAAAAGGAGGGTTATGATTTTGACCTGTATGTATGTATCTAAGTAGGTATGTATGTATGAATGGTTGTTCATCTGTTCCCTCATAACTTCTAAACTAGTTATATATTTGAAAACATGAGGTCTCGTTAGAAGTGTCTTGATTGTCTTCTGGTTATAAGCGACATGATGTCACGTTAAATTGACTACAGAGCCCTCTAGGGGACTAAAAAAATTTTTGCCATGTGGGGTATGAACTTTTTTTAGCACATTTCAAATATGTAATTTTATTTACATAACTAAAATATATAAAATAACACGACCACGGCGATACGGCATAATAATTTCAGCACATAAAATTTTCTTGTTCCGTACTTTTTAGAACGTGTTTTTTTGGTAGTCGGGTTTTAGTTTTTATACTTTATTTTTATATATACACATGAATATTTCCTGCAAATATACACGCACATGCAGAAATATTTTTTCCCATACGTGTACTTTTTGGGACAAAGTAAATAAACAGCCTACTACAATGTCGAGTATTTAACCTTTAGCCAATTTCTTAATTCTAATGTTAGTGACCATGAAAGTTGAAAACAATACATTTCACCTACATGATTCAAGTGATATCTATCCTTTGACAACTACAAAGAGACTTGAGCAAACCTCAAGGCGCAATTGCTCCACAACTCTTTCTGAATACCTCAACATGCAAATTGAAGAAATAGAGAAACGTTGTACCGTTTGAGGTATTTTAAATTTCAAATGTCAGTGAGTCTTTCAAGATGTTTTGTTTAAGACTTGAAACTGTATAAATAAACGGAAGAGAGTCACTTTAAGTGTAAAAATACCATTATTATTGGTAAGTATTTCATTTACTACAAAATAGTATCTCACCCTCACTTCGTTTCGGGACATTAGTTCCACTTTCTACCAATAGATGGCGCCAGTTGTCGGTTACATCGCGCAATCGTTTCATGTTTCCGGATTAGCTATAAGCGTCGCTGCAGTCCGTAGGATTTAACTTTGCATAATATACCTGGCAAAATACATCTTTCAAAAGATTGGAACATTTCCATCTGGATCAGTGCAGAGATGAGGATCACAGTTAAACGCTTCATTTGGAACATCGACCCTCAAATAGATCCGTGATTCATTCCACTGATTCGGATCATTCCGCTTATTTTGATC